>OX345650.1:2984371-3639371 GCA_947044365.1 Petrosia ficiformis | reverse complement strand
TTAGAATATTAACTTGAATATTACAACATTTTATATACTTTATACACTATGTCCATTTGATACTCCAGCGATTTGCTCATTATTATTATTATTATTATTATTATTATTATTATTATGCTAATTGTGCCATTATATACTATCAAGTTATTTTTGAATTCAATTGAAATTGATAAAATTGATAATGATTAAGGCCACTGCAGTGTTTGAAACTTGTGCATAAATCTACACACTTCTCCCATCAAGGAGAGTTAGGAGACCAGTAGCTCAGATGATAAGAGTGCCTGACTAGATATCAGAAGGACCTAGCCCAGGCGGATTCCTGAATTTTCTGTTTTCCTTTGTTTATTCTCCAATACCTGCATATCATAAGTCTACTATCTGCATAGCCACTGTAGGTTACAGCATGCTAAATAATTGTTAGGCAAACTGAGCTCATTATAAATTCATAGTTTTAAATGTGCACATGTATGGTACTTTGGGAGCAATCGCCATGGTAACCACACTGTATAAATGCAAATGGACTGCATCTGAGAAAGTGAGTTAAGCTTGGGTAATTGCACTACACATGTGCACAAGAAGCTTTATCTGCAGGTTTCCATAGCAATGAGCTTAGGTTTTATATATATACCTATTACATCACATTGTATATACACCATACTCAAACTGTCAAACACAAAATATAAAAATTAATACATACAAACATGTACAGTGTTTGTAACAAACAAACAAACAATCATTTATAATATTCTATTCATTTATATAGATCTATACCTGTAGTACAATCCTCTTGTGGATAGCAAACTTTGCAATAATATGAGCTAACAATAAATGACCATGATATTTAGTAGCTGGGTCCTGTAATAAGAATTTATCATCATTAAGTTATATTAAAAGTATGAATACAACCAATAAGCAATGCCATAGCCAGACCAAGGCTTATGGCAAGGTATGTATCTACGAAAATAAAACTGTGAGTCAAGAGGTTTGAATCTTTAATTAATTAGAAGATGTTCTATAAACAAACTCTGTGGTTCTAGCTGTCTACTACCCCTTCATGAGGTGTAGTGCTTCCCCCAGGATAAATATCAACGGTGGGGGAGTGCATCAGTGGTACATAACGTTTGGTCAACAATGTTTAATTGGTGTTATGACACAGTGTTTTTAAGGATAAACTTTAAAATTAAAGGGCGGGGGGAGCGCCATGGTAACACCCTTTGGGGGAAACACTGATGAGGTGTGGAGTCAAACTAACAAGACATGTGCCAATCTGCTTTTTTTCTTTTTTGCTACATAGTCAAACAGTTCATTGGCTGATTATCAGCTGTCTCTTTGAAATTTAAATATGTATATATTCGAAAAGGGACTGTGTTATTCAGCCATATCGTATAGTAAGGTGGTATCTAAGGAGATTAATGATACATGTAGCTCTTTCTGGATACCAAATTTCATTGAAATCCACTAATAAAGAGAGCGATTGAAGATAATGGTTTGCATTATTTATTTTGCTGTAGGTCACATATTATCAATCACAAGAATTATCAGTAACTACTCAACATACAAACACTCACAACACATTGTTTTGGTAAAAGGCATGGCCAAGCAAAGGTCATCAACCTCCTTAATTTTGCTCCTTGTTTCCTAAAAAGAAAGAACATTCAAAAATATACTAATAGAATAATTATAATACATGTGTAAATATAATAATAATTATATTATACATTATGAAATATGTATTGTAAAGATTTGAGAGTAGGTATCATTAGGATCAGGGTTTTAGCCAAAACTCTTTTCCTTGTCTCAATTCCTTTGATGTGGTCATAGGAATGTGACTAGGCTTTTGATGTGGTCATGCTTTTCACATTGCCACCCTCCTTTCTCTGATCTCTGACTAAAACCTTGAGGATGTAATAGTTTATAATTTACTTGTTATTTGAGTCATGGATGTGAGGAGCTGCATGCTCAACTAGTAGAGAGGAAAATTGAAGCAATAGAATACATACAGAATCCTGTAAAATGACAAGAAACAAAAGATGGAGTTGTATAGTAGAATATTTACTTCTACATGTACTACTGAGTTATATATGTGTAAGTATGTAACACACATGCACATGTAGGTACAATAAAAATACTGTTCCGGGGGCTTGGTCATTTAATGGTTGTGACATGTGAAGGAATGTGTACGTGAGCTACATATACTCACAGAACTTCCAAACGGTTTATCAGGATTAATCACACGATTAATAAAGACACTAATAATATTAGTTTCGTTGTCTCCCTCTGGATCAGGTGGACCTCCTAAGAGCTAACAAGACAAAGACAAAGGGAGGGTATAGAAGATAGGAGAAAACAAATGAATAATCAATAGTAAAATTGATAATATACATGTATGTACGCAACTATATAGATTATTAATTAACATTATGTGAATTCAAATAACTATAATCTCTATTGTCTGTTCACATTCCCGATGACGTTAGGATGTGATGACTTTATATGTAATATAGTGTATAGTTTAATGTCATAAGGTTAATACATGATTATACTGTAACTCAATATTATATGTACTATTGTGTATAGTTTAATGTCATAAGATTATACTGTAGCTCAATAATGAAACAATGGATTGAAATTTCATATACACAAAAAAGAACGGGAAGCATAAACATATGGTGTTGGTAAAAGGTTGTTGGTCATTCCAAACTAAAGTTATGAACATGAATGACCTTTAGTATGAGCCTAAAAGGGTGGCATATCTGAGTGCATGGGATTATAATTTGTATAGGTTATACACCGAGGTAAAGGTTTCTACTTGATTTATCATACCGAGGGCCGAAGGCACGAGGTTTGATAAATCAGTAGAAACCGTACCGAGGTGTATAACCGTCTTCTACCATGAAACGCGCGCAGTAACTAAGCAAATTCTTTGCACGTGGCAACAGTATACTAACCTGTATATAAGCCTAACGAATGGATTACAGTGACTCCTTAGACCAATTCTGCCTGGAAGCTGACCAACAGTTTGACCAACTTCTGTCACAAATGACAGAGAAACAGCTAACTGAAATTCTAGAAACAACACAGACATGATTTCCGTATCCGGTCGAGCAGCAGCCCCACCCTGCTCGATTTGCTGAACCAAAAAGTAACAGTGAGGTTCAGCAAGCTCAAGCAAGCGCAATACCTGACAACACTCAAAGAACCACAGCATGGTGTCTCAATATTTGGCATGAGTGGAGTGCAAATAGAAGGGAGAGATCATATGATTATCCTCCTCCACCACACATATGTACAGTAAAACAACTGAATGAATGGCTCTGCAATTTTGTATTGGAAATTAGGCGAAAAGACGGTAATGAATATCCACCTAACACTTTGTATTCGGTATGCTGTAGCATTCTAAGACATGTTCGTTCATATCTCCCAGAGATAAACTTCTTTAACCAACCTGAGTTTGATGCATTTAGAAGGACCCTAGATGGTGAAATGAAAAAGCTGAGATCTCAAGGTCTGGGAGTGAAAAAAAAACGTGCTGAGGCTTTAACTATTGAGGATGAAGACAAACTATGGGAGGAAGGTTTACTTGGTGCTACTACTCCTCATACACTATTAGATACTATGGTCTATATGTGTGGACTTTACTTTGCTCTACGAAGTGGAAAAGAGCATCGCGACCTACAATACAGTCAAATAAAGCTGGTAGAATCTGATAGATCTTCACATATAATTTATACTGAAAATGTATCAAACAATAACACAGGTGGTCTACAGCACAGAAAACATGAACCAAAAGTTGTTACACACTATGCCAATCTCGATAACCCTTCTCGCTGTTTTGTTAAATTGTACAAAGAGTATATTGAACATTGTCCATCTGAAAGAAAAAGTAACTCCTTCTACTTAACTCCATTAAAAAAGCCAAAAGGGAGCATTTGGTATTCTGTTATGCCTGTAGGTCATAATACTCTTTCAAAAACAGTTCGTCATCTATGTAACATGGCAGGAATCAATGGTTATAAAACCAACCACTCTTTAAGAGTGACAACTGCAACAAGGCTGTTTCAGTCTGGAGTGGATGAACAGTTGATAATGGCTAGAACTGGTCATCGAAGTCTAGATGGAATTAGAACCTACAAAAGAGTCTCTGATGAACAGCATAAACAAGTATCAGCTATACTAAACAATACCGGTGAAAGTACAAGTAACAAAGGAACAAATCCCATACCAAATAAACAAAAGCTGTCTCCAACAAACTGTGATCAACTACCATTCACACTTAATGTGTCTAACTGTCAGAATGTTACAATAACATACAATAATAATTAATTTACACAATATAATTATCAAAAATGTTTAACCATTTATGCAGTAGCTATAAGAAAAGACAGTTATATTCTTGTTAAAATTTCCTGTCAAAACCCATATCCCGGGAAGTTTGATAAATCACTTATCGAACCTCCCGGGAACACTTATCAACCTCTCAGTAGGTTTCAGTGTAATTTAGCAACCTCATTTACTGCAATCTGATTGGTCAGTGCATGGTAGAATACCAAATAGATGGCTTGACCTGTCTTTAATTGGGTTTAGGCATAAAATTTGCTTGGACATTAATGATTTTTGATCGGTCATGTAATGTATTGTGTATGTGATATAAGCTCAAAATGGTTGGACATTGTCCAGTGACCGTAGCTATTTCTTGCCCTGTGTATACCATAGTTACAGTGTTTGTCACTATGCTAGCAGACTTGGAAGTTACATGCACAAATATGTAATACATATCAACTTCAGGCTATAATATATTCTAGTAACTTGGGATTGCCTTGTGAGATTTTACTATCACTTTAGTATAGTTACTTCATTCTCACAAATGTCAGTCATTCACATAATTATAGACTTACATTCAAATTACCATAAATCCCTGTTAAATACATTTTACTGCTGTTTCCATCAACAAAAATATATTGTAATATTTAATATTTCGCTATTTGTAATTCATAACTAATATAGGCTCATGAAAATTTAAACTCCGAAATTTTTTTTTACTACAAACATTTTCTAATCTATTATAATATGAAGAAACTCACATCATCTCCTTGTTCATCCTCAAATGATATGGTAAACATGGGAATCAGGATATGCTGAAGAATCTGAAAATGAAATTTAATAAAATATATAATCTTCACAAATTTCCCAAATAGAAAGTGATATTAAACATTCTATACCTCAAGATATAAATATGTGTTTGAATTTAGGATTTTAATAAATTAAAGTTATAAACAGACTCTCAGCCTAGATGCATATTACTGGTGTTCAAACCACAATTTTGCAATAGAGTGCTTAGTACATGGAAATGACAAGCATCACTTCATGTTTTATGAGTTTGTAAAAATGATAATTTTTTTTTTACTTCTTTAGAACTTTAAAAATCAAGTGTGGCATATATATAACTGGTAGGGAGTGCAATATACCATATATGGGCATACTGTACCCCGTTATAATAGCATAGAGATAACATCACTAGTGAAAGAGATTTTACTGATATTGCAATAAACCAATAATAATTACTTCAGATATGTACTGATAACTGATACTGATCCAATATTATATCTACCTTCTGGTTTCTGATTCTTTCAATGAAAATGAGGATTTTCTCAGTAACATAAAGTGATTAACGATGTTATAATCACAAGAAATGCCATTATTAGTACACTTATTACATCTTTCAGAAATAACTAATACCAATAGTCTGATACTAGAAATAATGGCTGATAATGACCGCTAATGATAATCACTAAACACTACCCTGTAATCATAAAAATATTACCTTTGCTTTTAGTTCTTGTGGATAGTCAACTAAAGAGAATACTTCAACAAACTTGAAGAATACAGCTCTCTTCTGTTCAATAGTATAATCTCTAGCTACATCATTTTCTAAGTATGACTTGAGAAATGGGAACGATGTGATGTGACGATACAGGAATACTTTCAGTAACTGAAAAAGAGTTTCTATGTCTTCTTTGTGATGTCTGAGAGAAAATAGAATAGATAGTGATTAAATATGAGTAGTGCTGCTATGATGGGGAAAGTTGTCACATTATGACGCTTTTGGACCGGGCGTTCAGATCCCAGGAGATCTCATTCCTGAACTCAACTACGAATGCCACCTCGCCGGCGATAACAGTCCGTCGATAAAGCTTTTTGTCAGTCATGATATGACATGATATATGTCATGATATAACCATTAAATAAGTAATGTATATTTATTGTGTTACTGCTATGGCCACAATGGTAGAAAAACCAATAAAAGTCTTGATTACATATCGTTGTAGTACACTCACTTCACTCATACATTATGTAATCTCAATTTTTATGCATTGTAAAGGGTGCTGTAACTATTCATTAAGGTGTCATTCATTAAAGGGTATGATTGGTACCATTTTGTTGTCAAACATATTACACAGTATCAATATTGAACAAGATCTGTGGTACAACTATAGTTATTCCATGCTTTGACATAAATCAGTATGTATAATCTATAGTGATCCACTGATATGACACTATTCCGATAACCTGATAATGACTTCAGATATATGATACCAATCTGATACAAATCTGACATTACATCCAGGGGTATGGAAACATTAAGCCAACTGCCAGACATTTTGACCTATTTTCATCACTCTTGTCCTGCTCCCCATAAACATGTACTTTGTATACAGTTCAGTTTCAATTTACTGGACATTCACTAGATTTATCGGACAATGTCCTGAATGACAGACTGTTTCCACACCACTGATCACATCTACCTTCTGGTATCTGATTCTTCCATGGGTATCAAAAAATCCTAATATAATCATAACGTATTGACATTATTAGTACACTTAGAGTATCAGTTACATCACTCAAAACTAGTTGATACTAAAAATTAATAATGACCGATACTGATTAATTAATATGACTATCAGTACATCATTATTAATTAATGTGACCATCAGTACATCATTATTAATTAATGTGACCATTAGTACGTCATTATTAATTAATGTGACCATCAGTACATCATTATTAATTAATGTGACCATCAGTACATCATTATTAATTAATGTGACTATCAGTACATCATTATTAATTAATGTGACCATCAGCACATCATTATTAATTAATGCGACCATCAGTACATCATTATTAATTAACCCGGTAACTCACTTGCAATAGACTAGCAGACATTTAGCTAACATGGTACACTCCTGCCAATGAGACAAGGGAAGAGTATCCTGAAATACAATTATATAGAAAGTGAATAATCAATTAATAGATCAGAAGAGGATGGATACATGATACATGTCAGTGTGTGTCATTGGAATTTAATCAATATTAGGCATACAGCCCATGATACGGGTATAATTAATTATCACTCAGCAGGTTACAAGGTTCAGTCTGCCAAGTGAGCATGTAATATACATGTACATGTATGTATACCATACGACATTGATTAACTTCCACAATGACACACAGCAATGCATGCATAATCTTTTCTGATAATATTTGTACTTTTGATATTTGTGAAAGATAAGCTTCAGAGTTCCAAATTTTCTTGAAATAATCTACTAACATTGTCTTTTGTTTGATCCATTGATCATCTTGTTCAATAAGAAAACTGTGAAAAAGAAAAACAAATTTGAATGATAGTTCATTTGAACTACAAATAAACTTTCGCAATGTACATTGGAGTCATTCTCCAATTATGAGAATTATGCAGTGCACAGGGTTAACATAATAGTTGTGTTTCAGTGACAGTGTTCAACCCAATGGCCACCTTCAAAAAATAATCTACTGCCCCACTTTTAAGTATGTGTAGTGAACATTGACTACAGGAAATTATTTTTTAGTATGAAATAATCCATTACAAGAATGCTGATATATGGAGTTTGCTATGAAGCTACTAACCACACCCCAACACTGTCCCATGACAAATCTCCCTGGTCTGGTGATTGTTATACTAACATATTCCAATCCTAATTACAGGATATTGGGTGATTTGGGTCAGGTAAAAGGTGTTCAAAACTTCACATATAATTGTGATTTAGAAAGTATAGTTCTCTTGAGTGCAAAAAGCAGTAGACATTTTCTTTGCAGAGATCTGTGTTATTGTAAATGGAAAAACATTCACTGGATGAACTTACTCACATTATGTGAGTAAGCGTTGGACAAGATTCATGAGACAAGGGCTTGCTTTGCAGTTTAAAACACACAAATTAAGATCTACATGTAGTTAGTTTAAAACATTTTTTAGTAGTAAAGTTAATGAAGTGGGTTTGTAAGTACAAAAAAAAAGAAGTGAGTTTGACAAATTAAATACAGTGTACAAACAGGAGTGGAAATATAAATGACAAAATATCACACTTACTGGCAAAGTGCAATCCCCTGATACTGGAGTTCCATTTTCTTCTGCATGACAGTCTCTTCAACACCAGCAGTCTAAAGAGACATTATCTAGGTTTAACAACTATCAAAACACATAATACTGTATGTACAGACCAGTGTTTTTGATAAGCTCATATGGTGCACCATTGGCCCATAGAGCTTCTTATTTGGCACTGCACAATTCTCTCTTTGGGCCAGTGGCACAGTTATTTATGATTATATTGTCAGTAACAGCATTAACTCTTTGTTAATTGGCTGAAGATGTACTCTCAATAACGCATGCACTAACCATTTTTGAGCCAATTTGGCCCAAGCTTCAAAAGTTATCAAAAACTCTGGTACACAGACATTTTTGACCATCTTTTATCACAATATTATAGTGCTAAACAATATATCCAGTGGTGTGGAAACATCAAGCCGACTACAAGACATTTGACCTACTTTTATCACTCTCCTCACATACTTTGTATACAGTTCAGTTTCAATTTACCGGACATTCACTAGATTTATCAGACAATGTCCTGCATGACTAGCTGTTTTCACACCACTGTATATATCAGTAGTAAACAAATACTGTGATAAAACATTTAATATTATTGCTTTAGGAGATATTGCTCCCTTTAAATGAATTTCATTAACAAAAAGATTTTAAATGCCCTTGGAGGGGAACCCTTTTGATACTTATACATGTATGTGCTTTATAATTTATGTTATCTACATGTAAATGCAACTTCTTACTGCCTGAACTTGAGCTATGAATGTAGAAGAAATGAGTTTCTGATGATTAGATCCAAGTGACTCCTTCAATAATGTACTGTCCTTATTATGAAGAAAACTCTGTATGTGTGTGTGTGTGTGTGTGGAGTGATTAGTTACTTTATAACATCAAAGCACATCACAGCATTCTCAGCATTTCTAGCATACCATTACTTAACTCATAGTATTTATGGATACATTTGTTTATAATCTCACATGTAGTATTCTTGTCACAGCTGGTTCACACAAGTGACCTAGAAAGAATTCAATTATGAGTGTCGGAAATTTGAGGGCAAACTTGAGCAAGGGTTCACGAAAAAGACTGCAAAACTAGAAAGAAATGGAGGGAGAAGGATTCATAAAATTATATTAAATTATTGGAATTATTTTATGAAACGTGCCCTGGAGCTAGGAGGAGTCCATTACCATAGGAGGTGTACAAGAAATAGATGTATGTGTGGTATACCATCGCAAGGAATGATAAGCAATGAATTCATTATTGAGCTTTGTATACCAAACAGGAGCTCACATTCTCCATGCAACAATACACATTCATACTGGATACATGTATGTCATATATCATATATATACATGTACATTCTCTGCCCATCTTGGATATTAATATGTAAGTACTTCGGCTGGGAATCAGCTGAGATTCTGAAATAGATTATCACTAACTTCAAGTCGATTGATAATCGATTAAAATCAGCAGAAGTAATTAGGCCAATTAAGTCAACTAATACAGGAAACTCCTCCCATTTGATGATTAAAAAGGCTTCCTGTCACTTCCATATTGTACATTATTTGCCGTCACATGCATGAAAAGTATGTCTTCTGGAATAATTAGCATAATCGATATCGCAGACTTATAATTGATAATCAGAAGAATTTTCAATATCAATTGATTAATCGATTAATTGTCCCAGCCCTAGTCTATACATATTGTGTGCCAATAGCTTCACATGTCCTTTGTAGTTGAGTGGTATAGCACAAATGTTTAGCACAGACTCACAGACTGGAAACCCAGTGAAAGTAGTAAAAAGTTTTATTGTATAAATCATTGTTTTTTTTTATTTTTATGGCCCGTAGGCCCATCCCTATGATTGCTTTCCACGGGGTTTAATGTATAATTATATATATTTTCTCTTGTGTCCACTTGCGCGAGTATGCGTTGTATACGTAGTTAAGGAAGTTGCATCATTCCCGGGGGCTCGGTCAATTAATAGGTGTGGCGCGTAAAAGAACGCGCACTCAAGCTCTACAGACCAGCAGAAAGAAAGCTGCCTGTAGCTAAGTAGCTTACGTAGAAACTGGAACTAATAGCTAGCTATTCTGCCTGAAATATATTACTCAAGGTCTTTTGAAAGGTCAGGAGAGTAGATAATCAAAATAATAACTATAATAAGCTGTTGTCTTTCATGCTTGATAAAGTCAGCCCTTATTCCTGAATGCTTGACACCACAAAGCAGTCATAGGGATTTATTTTCACTTAAATTTGTAAAGCAATCATAGGGATGTTTTTTTTCTCTATATGCACTTGTTTCTATTTTGTGTGGCTGTACATGTGTTGTGCTGTGTGTCGTTTCCTTTGTGCAAGCTTGCTGAGCACATGATTTTCCATGTACAATGTATATATTGAGAATAAATCTGTTTGTCTAATTGAAGATTGAGTGTATGGTTTGATAAAACTCATAGCATTCGTTGCTTTAAACTAAATTTAATAAGTATTTTCAAGTTTGACAATCTATCACAACAGCCTATTACTTTTAATAATAATGATTTCAGTGCAAAATAATGATTACCCAGCCCTAGTGGACAGTAAACAAAACACGCTAAGCATCGAGTCATTCTTCATTGATTCTAGTGATGTGAAATACAGCATGATACAATACATTGATACATTTGAGTGGGTGTTTAGCAGAGCTAAACACCCACTCAAAACCTGCCTAATTTTAGCATGAATCCTAACAGGCTAATCCTGATTTACAAGTTATTTCTTTACCATTTCTAAAACTAAACTCTCAGTTATTCAAAAGGTATTTCTATTGTATCATGTTGTGATATTTTTGCCTGTAATAGGTAATATTATATTACACATCTCTAATAAGGGTTCATCCCCCATCCTGTCCACCTCGCCCCTAACTCAAGTTTCTTTCCCTTACCTCTGTGCCTAGTGCTTTCTCAGCTTTAATACAAAGAGCAAGGAGTGGCTCAAACAGTTTGAAGGAAGAAGCTGGTAGCATGTGGAACATCTCTAATATCAACAGACATACTTGTACTTCCTAGCAACAAGATATATAACACAATAATTATGCAACAGAAATGGCCTGTACACAAGTATACACAAATATATCAGAATTATAATAATTAAATGTCTGACATACATGTACACTCACTCATAAACATTAGCATTATAGTATGTACATAATATTATGTATGTCAGGTAGGATATAACCTGTACACAAGTACACATACACAGTACCTGACTGCATTAACTATGATGAGAGCTAAGCTTTAATAAGATGATAGTCCGTACTACTTCGTACTGTAATCATACAATGTAGTAATCAATGAATTCCCTTTACATTTGTATGTGATAGAATAGTACTAAGGTGTAATACTGTGTAGTACATTCAAAGTACAGTGTACTGCATTCACAAAGTACACTGCAGTCAATGAAAGTACAGTGATAGCATGTAAAGTTAATAATGTCCGGTACTGTACATTCAAATGTTAGTATTACTCATAATTATGTACCAAAAAATAATTAATGCTATGGAATGCATTTGCAAGTAATTACAGCTACACTGTATTGTTGTGGATTATTGAATTGAGTGAAACCACATAGAAGGGTCCTTCAGAGAGATATCATAATAAGAGGGTTCATCTACATGCATGCGATACAACGACACTCCTTTGTGGTTAACCACTGATAATATCAACTCTTATCTTACAAGGCTGTATGATCATATTACAATATTATACATGTATGTAATTACATCCCATCATATCTGATACATGTAGTACGTCTTACCTCTCCTCTTCTTGGTGGTTTGTTCTGACTAGCTGCTACAACCACATCTACCCATCTTTTCAAGTGAGCCTAGGAAATAAAATTTTTTAAAATACTTCCTACCCACAAAAGAAAATATGACTAATATTGTATGTTAGGTTGCTATGCCCATGGAAAACAATCATAGAGATGGCTCTTAGGTAAATATAATCCTTCTTAAAATGATATACTTGTATAGTGAAGTGCCTGAAATTCTTGGGAGAATAAAGTAAAAGCGTTCAGAACAGACTATTGTACGAAATGATCAATAATCTTTCTCCTGTATCAATTTCATTACTCCAATTTTGTATTTTGTATATAAAATTTACTTTGTTGAGTTACATAACACAATTTTACTTTGGAATTAAATATACACTACAGAATAATACTTATAAAATCATCACATAACTAAAAGGTTTATACATGTATATGTACATGTACATGTTCATGTCCATGTCCAATACTTTGTCACCAATACTAATCTTAGGCATTAAACTATACAATATAGTACACTGTACACACTTATAAAATCAGTTACAATGAATATAACCACAAGGGCTATATACATGTAGTACATGCCTCTTTAAGTCAAATTAAAATATAAAAGAATTAGTATATACAATAGCACATCCTATAAGTCTTTACAGCTGGTCATAGATCACTGGTAATTTGCTTTGTGTGGTATTATAGGCATGTATGTATAATTGTACACATATGTGTAATGAGCATGTGTTTAATTTTTCCCCATCACCTGGACTTGCTATCATAAGGTGGTCTAGTGTATACATACCAATAATGATTCACACATTTTCTCATTAAATGATGTCGGGAACAATTCAACCATGTGTGTTAAACGTTGAAGAAGAGTTGGGTTCAAGTTACGATAGTCTCCCAACATCATTAGAAGAGGACGAAGTGCACTATGAACTAATTCAATGTCACTCTGAGAAGTGTCTGCCATAAACTGGAATGAATTAAAGAATATATACTAATTCATTGTTCACAGATCACAATATGTAATGTAATACCATGTAGTGTACAGAGATCCTACCCAACACACTACCAAGTATAGAGACATGTACATATGTATGTACTACCATCATCAGTACAGTTACCATGTAATGTACAAGATTCTACCCAACACAGTACCAAGTATAGAGACATGTACATATGTATGTACTACCATCATCAGTACAGTTACCATGTAATGTACAGAGATCCTACCCAATACACTACCAAGTATTATACACAGAGATACATGTAGGTACTATACAGAGATCCTACCCAATACACTACCAAGTATTATACACAGAGATATGTAATGTACAGAGATCCTACCCAATACACTACCAAGTATTATACACAGAGATATGTATTGAGATCCTACCCATACAACATACAGTATAATATGACTTGTAACCTGTATGTTCAACAGGTTATGGATGCATACCTTTCTCATGCCTTCTTTGCCTGCTTTCTGGAGCTCAACAGAAGTTGAATTGATGGCCTTGTACAACACACTGAAGATTTTCTCTCTCATTTCAGTAAGATATGTACAGGCAGCAAGAGCAGCTGTAAAAAAAATTACACTCAGTGTACATAATTACATGTATCTGCCCTTGGTAATACTGAGAGTTGGTAAAAGGTGAATAACTTCACCAGTACATGCAGAACCCTAAAATGATATGAATATTTGACTGGGAACACATCTCCACATTCACAGATCAAACATTATTACATTTGTTAGGAAAGAAGTAAATTCATTATAATCTTCACTCTTTTTATCGATATATAGATATCATTAGAACCACAATAGACAAAATATAGTAGAATATCTAATGAACATGTCATGGTTATAACTATAGAACAAAACCTTCACTCTCATTTGATAAAAGATGTTATTCGGTATTGTCATGAGATTTCAAATGAAAGTAGCAAAATTATGTATTGTAAAACTGATAACCATAATATAAATGTGTTATATCCTCACCTAGTCCACTAATTTTAAGAGGTAAGAGAGACTGTACTCCTTTATAACATGGCAGTTTGCTTAGCACAGTATCGTCTCCTTCACAAAGAGCAATCAACTGAATGGATAGAATATTCAATAGTTGAGGCACTGTAAGAATTTAAAACTTACCTCTTGAAAGAATACCTTGTATTCTGGTACAGTAAGGTCAATGGAAAAAAGACGAGGACTTAGATTACAACAGAAAGTGTAACCATCCTGAATATAAATATGAATATACTAATTAATGTTGTTTAGTATGACAATAATGACTAAAGTCTGTTTGCATGGACAATGAGCTCAAATGTAGGCTTTATATGTACTATAGTGTATAGTGTATAGTTTAATGACATAATTATGTTTATACTGTGACTCAATAATGAAGCAATGGATTAAAATACACAAAAAGAATGGAAATTATAATAAGATGAAAATGGTGAAGGTAAAATGATTGTTGGTCATTCCAAACTAAAGCTATCAACATTTTCCTTAAGTCATGGTGAATGTGAATGACCTTGAGTAATACCATATTGTGGTATAGTAATCATAGGTAAAATATAGGTATACCACCCACAACTGAGTAATGACCAATTTTGGTTATAGCATGTAGTTATAGATGATTAACAACTGAGTCATTATAAATTCATAGTTTTGAATGTGTTTATCATATGGGTTCATTCATCATACATACATGATGTTATAGATGTAGAAAGAAAGAAAGAAAGAAAGAAAGAAAGATAGAAAGAAAGACACCTGAGGCAATGGAAAAATGAAAATGAGAGTAGCCTCAGGTGGGATTCGAACCCACGACACTCTGTGCTCCGGACAGATGCTCTACCAACTGAGCTACCAAGGTACATGTACAATACACTAAGTACTTAATCGAACAACACGTGTACAAGAAGCTTTACATGCATTTCCCAACAATTTTTACAAATTTATAATAAGCTAAGTTTCAACAAAATCTTCAGTACTGTTACTGATTGCAGTTTAATGGTAGATACACATGTAACTAAAGTCTGTTCACATTCAGGATGTCCTCAAAATTAGGATGTAAAGACTTTATATGTACTATAGTGTATAATTTAATGTCATAACATTAATACATGATTATACTGTAACTCAATAACAAAACAATGGATTGAAATTTGACATACACAAAAAAGAACAGGAAGGATAATTATGTGAAAATGGCACAGGTAAAAAGATGGTTGGTCATTTAAACTAAAGTTATGAGAATTTTTCTGAGGACAAGGTGAATGTGAATGACCTTTAAAATTTAAATGGTTGGGTTTTAGTTAAAGACTTACCATGAGAGCAATCTGTGTATTGATAGGTTGATGTTTGAGAAGGTGTTTCTTTGGTGGTATCATATCCATTAGCAGTTCTTTGTGTGGTTCAATAATGGAAGATATTGATTTACCTGTGACCTCTTTCAGAAGAACCAAACTGCTGTGAGCCTACAAATAATTTAGTTATAGTGTACAACACTTGTAAAGCTAAATATAAACAGCTAAAGAGAAGTCTGATACACATACATGTACATACATACATGTACCTGCTATACATACATACATGTACCTGCTATACATACATACATGTACCTGCATACATACCTGTTACACATATATACATAGAAGCTGATACACATACATACATACCTGTTACACATACATACATACATGTACCTGCTATACATACATACATGTACCTGCATACATACATGTTACACATACATACATACATACCTGTTACACATACATACATACATGTACCTGCTATACATACATACATGTACCTGCATACATACCTGTTACACATATATACATAGAAGCTGATACACATACATACATACCTGTTACACATACATACATACATGTACCTGCTATACATACATACATGTACCTGCATACATACCTGTTACACATATATACATAGAAGCTGATACACATACATACATACCTGTTACACATACATACATACATGTACCTGCATACATGTTACACATACATACATACATGTACCTGCATACATACATGTTACACATACATACATACATACCTGTTACACATACATACATACCTGTTACACATACATACATAGGTATACACACATACATACCTGTTACACATACATACAATGTACATACCTGTTACACATACATACATACCTGTTTTCTGACAGCCTCATTTGGTGTTATAATTTCTTTCACAATGTGTCTAGTCACAGTATGAAAAGCTTTGGTCTGCAATGGCTCAAGTGATGCCTATTATGAAATACACAAATACGTAACTATTACAACAGTATCAAAATACACAATTTCCTATACAGCAGACGTTCTGTGTACGCACAGTTGAGTGCTGATGTGATATAGTTCTTTTATCATCATACTTCATGTCATGATATGAATATAATTATGTTATAACATTAGCCAAACTACTACTACCACTTCTTAAAAAATGAATATCTCCTTTTTACGTATGACCAAGTCGATGTGTTCCCAGAATAACCAATAGCAGTTTTACATACATGTAGTCCACTTTATTACTAATTACATGTAGTATCAGTGAGTTCGGCTGTCATTTTGTTACTTTAGGTCCAGTATCACGACTACTGTATTGAACACCCAATGTGTTGCAGTGCTAGTACTTAATAAAGATCAGTGAGATCATCTAATAAGGTATGTTATAGAAGACATTATTGTGGCTGCACTAGTGTAGTTAATAGCTCAGAAATGTTTTTAATAACTGCACGAGCAATTTCAGTTGTGCAACATACACAGACACACCCACACTTTACCTTTTGCTCATCTGGTAAAGTAGAGTTACATTGTTTTAACATTTTCTCTAATAACTCTTGAGCCTGTAACACAGTCCCTGAAGATACCTGAAGTGATGATAATTGTCAGGTATAGTAAGTCGAATAGAAAGAACACAAAAGAGTAGCAATTTTAATGGCAGGACCTAGTAGGAGGCACCGGGTCTTAAAGTGTCTATTGACATGCTTAATTGTATTTAATACCCCAGAAGGTTGAGAACAAAGAAACGTATACTGTCCCTTGATATTCACCATTCCACACTTACCTCGTTACTAAGATCATGTAGCACAAACATGAGAGCCATCAGAAATGTAAGTTGATGATTAATGACCCATTTCAAGGGCATCCTCTCTAAAAAGAATCCAACAGCCCAACAACTGCAGGAAAAAAAAAATATTAAGTATAAACAATTTCTACTGCAACTACAACTATCAAAATTCCATTTTTCAATTGTTATATATGTATCTCCATCCATTCACTCATTCATCAGTCCATCCATTCATCCATTCACCCATTCATCAGTCCATCCATTCATCCATTCACCCATTCATCAGTCCATTCATTCGTCCTTTCATTCATCCATCCAGAATTTTGCTGTTACCATGGCAACTCCTAATGCTCAATTCAGTACAAAACGCCCACATAACTCACCCTCCACTCTTGGAAAACCAAGCTCTCTCATAACAACACCCACATAATTTATCCACAGCAACTTCAAACAAAGGCAGTTCACTAGCTTTTTCTCTATCACCAACAATGGTAGCTGCTGTGTCTACTACAAATGTCAGGGCTAGCTCAGCAATACGGCACAATTCTTTCTCTTCACTGGCGACACATTTAGCAAGTGCATCTAATAATACATACACATCCATTGTATCTTGAGAGCTGTGAAAAAAGAGAATTGATAAAAACTTAAAAAGATGGAAGGTTGAAAAAGGTTTGAGAACATATATAATGTTGGATAGACAAACAGGTGAGTGGGTGAATGGATATACTTGAATAAATGGATGGATGGTTGGAGGATTGGTGTGTGGATGGATGGGTAGATGGATGGATGAATGAAAGGATGGATGAGGTGGGTGAGTGAATAAATGAATATACTGAGTCTGTATGGATGGATAGATAGATCATAGATGGGAGGATGGATGGGAGGTTACATGTAGAAGGATAAAAGGATGGGTGTGTTGGTAGTTGTATAGATAAATTGGTATAGAGATGTGTTGAATAGATGGATGGATAAATGGATCCAGTGTAGGTACATGTAGGTTGGTAGATGAATATACAATATGAATGAATGGTGATAAATATACAGTAATGATGCATATGCAAGCATGTAGATGGGTTAATGGCTGACTACATGTGCAAGTCAATATCTTATAACAATATTTTTCAACTTACAGCTGCTTCAGAAAACTTGATGAAGCTACAGAAATACACAAATAACAATGTCAATTTGCTATTTAGTCCATATTTTTCAACTTACAGCTTTGTTGTACTACAGCTACTGATGTGATGTGTCTCACAATACCAGCAAGAAACACAACAGCTTCATTTCTCAAATCTCGTAAACAGGCTGCAACTGTGAAAGTGGTACAAAAAACACAGTTCAAATACAAATTCCAAGTTTCCAACATATATGAACATGTCTACATGCTGACTATGATCAGATTCTATTCACTGTTTTGCTTATTAGTAATTCACTCACTGAAAACTCCATTAAGAGCAGTTTCAAAAGTAGTTCTAGCTATCTTATTGGTACACTGTGGTAGAGATATGTGTTTGAGTCGATTAGCATGGAATTCAACAGGCTGGTAGTGAACTTGACGTAACATTTGATACAAGTCTGAATCAACATCAGAGAGATTGAGAGCACTAACAAGATAACCCTTCACAAGGTTAGGAGAGATGAAGAACAGGAGAGAGAGAGAGAGAGAGAGAGAGAGAGAGAGAGAGAGAGAGAGAGAGAGAGAGAGAGAGAGAGAGAGAGAGAGAGAGAGAGACAGTGAGACAGACAAACAGACAGATAGAGAGAGAGACAGACAGACAGAGACAGACAGACAGACAAACAGACAGTGAGATAGAGAGATGAGACAGAGAGAGGCCTATAACCAAATTTCATACTATTTATATATAACTGATATTAATTTCTCATACTAAAATAATTATAATATACATAAATTATACATATATACTGCATTATTTCTCACATGAACAAGTAACCAAGCTTGCTGACGATAGAAGAGGTCTGTCGTATGTGGCTTCAAAAGCTTAACAGCAACCTCCACAACCTATGAAACAAAAAGTCATTGATACACAAAACTCAAAAGGATATTAAAAAGGTTACCTTGGCAACTGGTAATTCGATTGGACTCTCTGCATCAGGAAAAGCAAGATATATACCAGGGCCATCGGCTAAAGTTTCTTGATACTCTAACTACAAGAAACAGTATACTACAGTAATTCTGTTAAGATTACTAAATCTAATAGTTCAAGATCATTCCAATACCTGTTGAGGTGATGTTAGCATTTTTCTGTTACTTCCTCCAAATTTGCCTAAAACTCTGAATGCAACTTGGGCTATGTTGTCATCGGGATTGTGTAATGTTTGCCACAAAGCCTGAGAAAATTAAAAATGTTAACAGAAAAAGTAAAGCATATTTGAATCCTATCTATTTAAAGAAATAATGCGTTTAAAGATGTCCAATGATATTATGTATTATATAAATTAGTTATATTTGGAATAGTTTCTGAACGATCAGGGGGGGGGGGGTTTATTAGTAGAAATATTGTATTCTAACTTCACTGCAGAGCTGTCTATTGTAACTGTCATATAATGCATGAGTATAAAAGCAATTGTGTTTTTGTATATTTTTGTCTATTCTGGCTTTTATTAATGAAGAACAATTTAAAAAAAGGACTATCATATCAAAGAGAAGACTTCTACCATCCTAGAGCCCATTGTGGCTCGATGGAATTACTTCATCAGTCTAGGAAGCATCCTGTGTGTTATCGCTGAAACAAGGTGGCTGACTAGTTGCTAAATTCCCGATCAGTGAAGTGAGAATACAATATTTCTAATAAATTAGTTATGTTATGATTGACATATCAATGCAAGGTTAATTTAACAGTTGTCATGGAAACCTTTTTGTGAAGAAGATAATGTCTAATAAATAAAACTCTGCCTTGCTGAATGCTAATGATGTAACATCCTCTCTCTGTGTACTAGCTGTCATGACGCTTCCATTTTATACCACTGTGAAGGTTGCTGTAATTTAGTTGATCTTATTGAAGACCGCTGTAAAGCAGTTGATATGTCTGCCTTTTTGTAATAAAAACATTTTCACAACTAGTGTTTAAAATAACCTTACATTGATATCTAATGATACTGATTTGATGGACATTTGCCTACAAAAACGAGTTCTACTTCTCAATAACACATTATGATAGGCAAAAGACTTGAAGCAAGTACATAAGCATCTCACCTGCATTAGCTGTGCTCTGACTGGTTGTATATGTTCATATAGAAAATCAGGCTGTAGATTATCAACACAGAGTTCCAGCGTTCTTAGACCTTGGCTGACTAGTGTTTGAGAACCATTAAGAGCAGAGACCAGAGGATCCATGAGTAAATGAAGATATGGAAGAAGAGAACTATAGAGAATGTGTGTTAGTGGATAATAAAAATACAGTTAATCACTATAGTGTTTGGATACTACATGTATTTACTAATATGAATGGCTTGATTACAAGGAAAGAGTGATACAATACAGTTAATACAGATCAGTATGAACTCTGTAGGATAATTCACCCTACATTTAAGCAACTTCATGGGCACAGCAACACATTCCAACACTACTTCACTAAGATATGGCATAGGACAAATTATAATGGTTGCTTCAGGTTTACCATAAAGACTCCATTACTTTAAACTACTACCTTGAATGCCAAAATTACAGATGCCCCTACGTAACTCTACCAGACCTTTTAATTGGTAGATGAAATGAAATAAGCATCTACAATTTATTAACTGAATGAGCACAAACGATACTGTGATAATTATCTCAATCCAGATTTTGTTCTGAAACGTTTATTAACAGAAATTTAGCTCCACGCAACATTTTAACCAATAGTGATAAAAAGGTGGCAGAAGTCAGTTTTACATTGACACTATAGTGTTTCAATGTTATAAATAGTTCTGTTGTTTAGCAACTTTTTTGTGTCTGTATGAGTTGCATATGTTTTTACTCATTGCTGATGGATGCAAATAATTTAGTTTATATAGTAGTTAATCTAATCTCTGTAATATATCAACATAAACACACATAATAATGTGTATACCTAAATGAGTACAAATGATAAGGGAAAGTTTGAAGCCCTAGAGTGTTAGCTATGTCAACAAATTATACATTCCTTACACAGCAAATATACGCGTCGCAAGTCATATGACTGTATTTATACAGAGTTGTATGAGTATATCTGTGCTGAAACAACAAATCTATTTTAGCTATAATTATGATAAACAACACAAAAGTGTTTACTGTGAATGCATAATTATATATTCAAAGTGACATTACACATAATTATTTTAATAATTAATTTCTACTACAATCTTAACAAGCAATATACTTTCATTCGATAAAAATAGATATAAATGGTTCAAGTGCAGAGCTATTGAGGATGTCCATTTGTTTCTTCGCAAACTTTTACGAAGACACCACGAACCTTCTCTGTGTTGACTCCACATTCATGTAGAACTTTGCGGTAAAACTCCCAAGAATTTTTAAAATGTTGCTCTCCTAATTCTAAACCGGGGGAGGCTGATGCCACTGTAGCAGCCACTTGAAGAAAGGCAATGATGAGAAGGTTTGGGTTCGCTGCCATACCCTTTTCCTCAAGAGCAACCTGAAAAGAGGCTAGGCTGCACATCATGGAACAAATGACAGCTTGGAGGACATCTCCTTCCAGGGCACCATTTTTAGCAAGTACCACCAGTGGACCTTCCTCCATATCCTCTGCCGCTTGAAGCCAGGCGTATGCTTTTTCATGAAGGTTTACTGCCTTTGTTTTCTTATTAAAGTGCTTTGTTAGGAAGGCAAAGTTCCCAGGTACTCCATCTGGATAGTCATCTCCATATGGATCCAAATGTTTCCCAACTGGAAGGAAATTTCTTGCAGTGATGGATGGCTGCATTTCTGTTGAACTCAAACACATTTCAACAGGATCATAGGTAACAACTAGTGATGAAAGAGCAACACTGCAAGACTCTGCTGCTGAGTAAATTTTACGAATAGGTAACAGTCCAGGCATGACATAACTACATTGTACTGCCTTGCAGAGAAAGTAGCTAAACACCGAATTAGAAAGAATTGCAAAGGCAGGTGTGGGCTCCAAAGCACTGTGTGTACTGAGAGTACAAATGTTGAGATGAGGTGCATTGCGACTCAATGGAACAGTCAAGCTGGAAGCTATCTTGTTGGCAAATGGACAATCTAAAATGAATAACACATATTTAGCCTTGCAACCAGCAGTAATCAGCCAATTAGTCAAAGTTGATGATGTTATATGTGATGCTGCATTGCTGAGGTTGAAGTCGTATGGTGTCAGACTCCAGTTGTAACTACCCACTTCAATGCCAGGACCAGAGTAGTAGAAAATGAAGAGGCCTTCTCTACCTACCTTGCTTGCAATTCCACTGAAGCTGTCAGATATGTTATCAGCTTTGCATGCATCAGGATTCAGGGAAGTAGAAAAGAGATGCATATTGTTCCTTACAACTACTCCTCCATTCACAAGACATTCAGACATTTTCCTTGCATCATGGTCACCAAACTTCTTAATGTCCACTTTAGGATTTTCACATTGGTCAATACCATAGGTTATGCAAAAGCTCTGTTCTGGTACGTAGTCAAAGCTATCTTGTGGCCCTGTAAACATCACAACACAGTTCCCAGAGGGGGTTTCAATGATCTTGAACTTGCTTGCAGTAGCTGAATAAAGTATAACAGTTCACCATGTAAAATATATTGCAATAAGCACAAATGCATATTACCAATAAGCATTAAAGCAGATGCCCAGACTTACTGTTTGCCATTCTTTGCTAGCTATAAAAATGATGCAATTTCTTTCATAACTGGGGCGAGCCCCACTATATATACTCGACTCAGAATTATAAGAGCCCCACCCTTTCGCCGTCGAATTCGAAGCGCTACGTACGCGCGTACGCTCACGAGTTGCGCGGATATCCTGTCATGCGAATCACTATACGTATACACACGTAACTATATTTGACAGCTGATGTAGTTCAGTAGCTCAGATGAAAGGGAAGACTCAGTTAACAAATTTAGTATAATTACACAAAATATTGGAGATAAGACAACTAGTAAAACTCTAAAAAAGAATCAAGGGACTGTTTATATGATACAGTCCATAGATGACAACAGAGATATGCATTTTCTTTACACTAAAAAAGACAGTAGTAATACAAGACAAAAATCTCATTGGCTATCATATGAATATAAATCATTTGTTTCGTTTTCAGTGTTTCCAAATTTTTTTTCCTTTTCTCTTTTCAATCTCTTTCTTCTCGTCCATCCTGATATATTTATCTTGCTTTTATTGGACATGGCTTCCAATATCCACATTGCAATGAGTAAAATAAAGACAATGTACAATAGTAGAAGGTAGTAGATGTGTACAAACAGATATCCAGCATGGTCTATTATAACACCAGTAATAATAGTGATAACAGCATATCCTAGATTGTATGGTGATTTGGTAAAACCATACGCTGTGGCTAATTGATGTTCTTGAACTATCAGAGCTGGAACTGGCCATATTGATATTCCAAAGAAAGAATAAGAGACAGAATATAATATTCCTATTAGATAAGGTATATATGATTCTCCACTGCTTGTGGCATACATTAAGTGACACACAATTCCTATTACTACACCACATTGAGCCCATGCTAGATTATAACCTAATATATCTATTAGAATTCCAATTAAAGGAGTGAAAACAATAACAGCACCGAACACAAGAGAATTGGCAACACTGGCATCGATTATACTTAGTCTGTATTTGTTGACGAAAAATAGTTGACCGATTCCTGAGAATGAAAACACAACTGGATAGTATATAGTAGAAACTACAGTCACTAGCCAAAATGAAATGGAGAAATCTTTTATATCTTGTAAGGTAATCTTCTTTATCTTCAATGGTTCTCTAGTTCTGTCTAAGAGTTTTTCACCTCTCTTATCTAATAGAATTACTATTAAACAACAGAATAGAGAAGATATCAGAGCCAGAACTCCAACCATTAGAGTCGCTCCAAGACGATAATTAGGATCAGATATGAAATGAAAACTATCATATATCACTTGAGGGATTATTAGTCCAATAGCTCCTCCAAATCTACTGGAACTCATACCCAGTGACATGGCAAAACTTATTTCTTTGCCTAGAAACCATATGGCTTGGTATGCATGTACTACTATTGACAGTAGCTCAACTCCAGTACCTAGAATAAATCGTCCAATCAACATAACTAAATAACTATCGATAAAAGCCCCAACAGCAAATATTATTTCTCCAAGTATAGACATTACAGTCACCAATAGAAATCCATATCTCAGTCCTAGTAATCTATCAATCACAATACCGCCTACTAGACACAGGATTATGTTGGGCCAGGTGAATGCAGAGAACAACAAGTCGTATTGTGTAGTATCAATTCTCATAACCTGTATGATTGTGTACTCTATTCCACCAAGCTTTTCTATGGCATACATTGTTGTCCCTTCAATGTAGCAAAGAAGAATCAAGATAATGTAGCGATATGGAATTCGATGTGGATCACAGAGGCATGAAGGCAAAAAAGACTTCAACTCACAACAATCTTCTTTGTTGGCTGTATCCCTGTCAAATGCCAGTAGTGATGTATCATCACTATCAAATACATTGTCAAACTGTTCTTTGTTACTTGTCTTCATTCTAACTAATTTCAAGGCAACCACGGTTGTCAAGGCTGTGTAAGGCTGCACTAGCACAATGTACTAGACTACTAGTGCACTACAAGGTTCTAACAGCTGGTAAAGTAGCTGTACAAGACCACAATACAACTAATAATGGTTACAACCACACACACCTGTTACAACTAAACACACACTTGCAGAATCTTGTAACCATTTTGGCTCCCATTGCTTCACAAAAGCCCAATGAAGCAAGACTGGACAAAAATGTTTTGAGTGCAAACAATTAAAATAAAGATTACCATACAAGATGTAAAAGATTTCTCCATTTCATTTTAGCTAGATATGGTGATGTTAATTGGAATTGAAAAGAAATGAACAACTTGTAATTATTCTTATGACTATAGTCAATAGTATAATGTTTGATTGTTAGTATCTGTTGTAGTATAGTATTTATTAACTCCTCACTAATCTAATGGTATTATTATTACACAACAAACTACAGAGATGGTATCATAGCGGTCTTCATAACTTCGATTTTTGCTTCAAGACGATTCGTTACGGATTGAACTCAAGCTATAGATTCAAACATGTATTTAAAATGATGTTGAACAATTCCAGTGAATGGGAGAAATATCATTAACACTGACTATCAAAAAGAATAACTTTTTTAAGCTTGATCATTTGATCTTTACTTTTAACTACACACATACCCACCCAGTGACATGGCAAAACAATTGGCTGTATATGAATGCACTGTAATATGTATAGGAGCTTCATTCCATAGTAAACAAACTATCATTACTGTCACCAGAACTGTCTATATATATTTCCTTTTGTTTTTTTATGGCCCGTAGGGCCATCCCTATAATTGCTTTCCACGGGGTTTAATGTATATTCTTGTGTCACTTGCGCGACTATGCGTTGTATACGTAGTTAAGGAAGTTGCGTCATTCCCGGGGGGCTCGGTCAATTAATGGGCGTGGCGCGTAAAAGAACGCGCGTTTAAGCTACAGACCAGCCACGAAGATTCAGAAAGGATGTAAAACTGCTAATATATAGCAGAGAAACAGTATAGATATTATGCAAGAATCTTTTACAAGTAAGTATGATAAGTTGTTGAGTTTCAGACACGAGCAAGTCATCATTTAGAACCTTGAAGGAGTACCTCAGTCAGTTCATCAGACATCTGTGTATTTAGACTGCAATTAGGCTTACACTTACGTCTTCAGGCCCCAGAAGTACACAGAAAGGTGGAGACACTAGTGCAATCAGCAATGCTTAATACATAGTCATCACAAAGCAAATATAGGGATGTTTTTTTCTCTATATACACTTGTTTAACTTCCTTTTTGACAAAAGATTGCTTGCTTCAGAAGTCACGAAATAATGTATATAGTCTCATATGAAGTATGTTAGCAGTACTGACATTGTTAGGGTTATATCAGGATGTTTTTGTTCTCGCTCAAGCATGAAATTATTGTATTCTGTCGTTTGAAAAGTATTATACTATTTTGTATGTGTAATACAGCTACAATACTATCCTTATATGAAGTAATGACCAAAGATTGCAGAATTACACATAGTCACAAATGGAATTTACAAACACAAGCACAAGAAGATATGTACTTGCATAACAATCTAATATGTATAATAATTATATATCAATGCAATGATATTCCACCACAAGAGTATGGTAGATTACCGATATTAATAACTGTACTAATATTATTGACCATCATATGAAAATAAATCATTTGATTCATTTTCTGCGCTTCCAAATGTTTTTTCCTTTTCTCTTTTCAATCTCTTTCTTCTTGTCCATCCTGATATATTTATCTTGCTTTCATTGGACACGGCTTCCAATATCCACATTGCAATGAGTAAAATAAAGACAATGTACAATAGTAGAAGGTAGTAGATGTGTACAAACAGATATCCAGCATAGTCTATTATAACACCAGTAATAATAGTGATAACAGCATATCCTAGATTGTATGGTGATTTGGTAAAACCATACGCTGTGGCTAATTGATGTTCTTGAACTATCAGAGCTGGAACTGGCCATATTGATATTCCAAAGAAAGAATAAGAGACAGAATATAATATTCCTATTAGATAAGGTATATATGATTCTCCACTGCTTGTGGCATACATTAAGTGACACACAATTCCTATTACTACACCACATTGAGCCCATGCTAGATTATAACCTAATATATCTATTAGAATTCCAATTAAAGGAGTGAAAACAATAACAGCACCGAACACAAGAGAATTGGCAACACTGGCATCGATTATACTTAGTCCGTATTTATTGACGAAAAATAGTTGACCGATTCCTGAGAATGAAAACACAACTGGATAGTATATAGTAGAAACTACAGTCACTAGCCAAAATGAAATGGAGAAATCTTTTACATCTTGTAAGGTAATCTTCTTTATTTTCAATGGTTCTCTAGTTCTGTCTAAGAGTTTTTCACCTCTCTTATCTAATAGAATTACTATTAAACAACATAATAGAGAAGATATCAGAGCCAGAACTCCGACCATTAGAGTCGCTCCAAGACGATAATTAGGATCAGATATGAAATGAAAACTATCATATATCACTTGAGGAATTATTAGACCAATAGCTCCTCCAAATCTACTGGAACTCATACCCAGTGACATGGCAAAACTTATTTCTTTGCCTAGAAACCATATGGCTTGGTATGCATGTACTACTATAGACAGTAGTTCAACTCCACTACCTAGAATAAATCGTCCAATCAACATAACTAAATAACTATCGATAAAAGCCCCAACAGCAAATATTATTTCTCCAAGTATAGACATTACAGTCACCAATAGAAATCCATATCTCAGTCCTAGTAATCTATCAATCACAATACCACCTACTAGACACAGGATTATGTTGGGCCAGGTGAATGCAGAGAACAACAAGTCGTATTGTGTAGTATCAATTCTCATAACCTGTATGATTGTGTACTCTATTCCACCAAGCTTTTCTACGGCATACATTGTTGTCCCTTCAATGTAGCAAAGAAGAATCAAGATAATGTAGCGATATGGAATTCGATGTGGATCACAGAGGCATGAAGATATACAAGAGGTCAATAGACAACATTCAGCTCTATCATTATTAAAAGCCAGACGTGAAGTAGCATCACTGTCATTTGCACTCGTTTTTGGTTTCATTCTCCATACTAAATACTGAGTTGGTTCACGTATTATCCAAATTTTAAATACAACACACAATTGTTAGATTCCTAGAAACATAATCATAATTGGAAGTTATGTTTATTAGCTTAGCTGTCACAGCTAATGTAAATTGTATGTTTTAACAATGTAAAATAAATATTTGTGTCTCAAAATATAATTAATCTTTACCTGAGCAGAAATAGCATGTTCCATGATACTAGTCTGTTTGCAATCATTAATTTTTATTGTAGTTTTGTATCTATGTTTTCCTCCTGCTGTTGTTGTTATATCTATCTCGATACATTTTGGTTTCTAATACCCACACAAAGTAATGAGAATAGTTGATAATATGCCAAATACTGAACCTAATCAACTTATACATATCCACAAGAATTCCATACCGTCAAAATGAGTTTGGTTACTATAATTATAGATATGTATGATGAAAACTACAGTCTATTCACATTCAGGAGTAGCGAACGTTTGCGGATATAACTTCCTTATACGTCGTCGTATTGATACACAACAATGACCAATCTACTCATCGTAACTTGCCGAATCCAATGATGTGCGATATGATTGCAAAGCATAAACTATACCATTAAACTTACGTGGAGTGGACTTCCATTTCTTACTTTGCCAATCAAAATAGTCCTGTATATTACAAATAATACTCTTGGAGGTGTTCTTGACTCATTTTCCCTCTGGCATGTCAATTCTAACTACAGATGGAGATCGATAAACACAGCAACACTTTCTCTAAGTTTCCTGCCAAGACAAGCGGGTATACACATCGTAAGTACACGCTTACGTGAAAGACCAAAAACACATAATAATTTTACATTGCAATGATGCATTTCTTCCACTGTCAACTTCTGAACTTGAATAGACTATAATGCACTGTAAAAATGAATTGGATGATTTAACTACACAGTGGTTGCTGTAAGCAATAGGGTACTTTCGTAACAACATAATTATACATATCTTCATGTAGTAGTAGGATGTATATTGGTAATTTGATATGTACATTCATGATTGCATAACTACGTAGTAGTGTATAATTATGATCTCATTTTTATCAACAACATCCTGTATTTGGTATGTGTACTCATTCATGACTGTAGTCAACATTCCTTTTTAATATAGAATCAGACAAAATGTTAATTATCCTCTTATTATATATTCCTATAATTATTTTGAAAATTAAAAATTATCTACAATTAAGAGCCTGTAAGTATGTCTATTACAATAACCAATTCATTTCCATAGTGTGTACCCAGCCACCAGGCGAATATAAAAGTTAATGAGTTAGTTTAACTCACAATTGATCACATGCACGATTGAGTTTCAAAGTAATTTAATATCATCCTGAGACTATGATAATATATATATAAATCAATGCAGATTTGTTTTCCTTTCAAATAAAATACTTACAACTATACTACTAGTCTAGTAGTAATTAGGTACAACTTGTAACCAAAGGTTTTATCTAATTACTAGAAATGTGTATATTACATTAGTCAAGAGCAGATGCAATTAGTATAGTTGTAAAACCAACTAAAATATAATATGAAAGTAATTATCAAAAAGACGAAATGCTGGCGAATCCTCAGTTATACGCTTATTTCTGCCAAGTTAGTCCTTTTTTAGGAGACTATAAGAAAATAAATCATCTTCAATGTTTTTCATTTCCTTTTTCTCCATTGCCTTCTCTTTCTCCACCTTTGCCTTTCTCCTTGTCCAACCCGAAATATTCACTTTGCTTTCTCCATCTGTAATTTCTAAAATCCACAGAAATGTCATTAATACGAATGCTATATACAGGAGTAGGATATAAAACAATTCTAACACTAGATAGCCATTACTGTCTACCAGTACTCCAGTCACAACAGTTATGATTGAAAATGAAATGCTGTAAGGACATTTTAGAAGTCCATATGCTGTGGCTATTTGATGTTCCTGTATTATTAGGGCTGGAACTGGCCACATTGATGATGCGAATAATGAATACGAAATTGAATATATAACTCCAGCAATGTATGGGACTGCTCTTACTCCGTTATCTAATGCATACATTGCATGACACAAGATTGCAGTGCTAATACCAGCCATTGACCAGTATACATTGAATCCAACTACATCAATTACTAACCCTAGTAGAGGAGTGCCTATAATCACTGCCCAAAACACCAGCGAGTTAACTACATTAGCTTCATTGATACTAAATCCATATTTCTTGATAAAGAATAATTGTCCTATCCCCGAGAAGGAGATAACTACAGGATAATATATAATACACGCTCCTACGACCAACCAGAAAGAAATGGAGAAATCTTTTACATCTTGACAGTTGATATTCTTCATTTTAAATGTTTCTCTTTCTAAAAGTTTTGCCCCTCTGATATCTAGCAGTATTATAATAATGCAACAAAGTAGAGATGCTATCAAAACTAAGACTCCGACCATTATAGTTGCTCCAAGACGATAGTTAGTATTGGATATGAAATTTAATGTCTGGTAGATTGGTTGATTTACTGTTAGTGCTAGAGCACCTCCCAGTCTACTGCAACTAATATCAATTGATATTGCAAAACTTAGCTCCTTGTTTTTAAACCAAACTGCTTCAAATGAGTGGCTGATGATAAATATTAGTTCAACTCCAATTCCAAGCATGAACCTTCCTGCCAACATTATCCAAAACTCTCCAATAATTGCACCAAAAGCAAACACTAACTGTCCAATCAATGCAATTATAGTCACTATAACAAAACCTAGCCTCAATCCTACTACTCTGTCAATCAACACACCACCTACCAGACAGATTATTATATTAGGCCATGCTATTAAAGAAAATAATAAGCCATATCGAGTTGTATCGATTTCCATTATATTTATAATAGACTCTTCCAATCCTCCTGGCATTTCTATGCAGTAGTAGACAGCAACTTGTATGAAACATATCAATGATAACAGTATATATCGATAAGAGCAGCGAGAAGGATCACAAATGTACTTGAGAGGAAAACTGATGGATTTACAGCAACACTTTTGTTGTATAGGAATCAATTCACTGTCTATCGCAAGTAGTGAGGTATCATCACTATCATGTGAAGCATCATAATAGAACATATTGGTGAGTTTACATACACCAAATTACTAAGCAGACAATGACAGAGGTATACTCACTATCAACTGGAAGTATATCACTAAAAACAGCAACATCTCTGTTATGCATGCTTTGAATAATTATGTACACAACTACACACCTGCATGAGTAGGTGTACCAAATTTGTTGGCTTCAGTTTATACAATTTATATAACAAGATTACTGTCATTCTTTTACATGCACCATTCCAAGTATTGTAATTTACAATGAAACTCAATGCACAACAGGATTGCTAAATTCTTACAGCCAATTCTACATTGCTTTAATAAACTTTTATTAGTTATTAACACTATAACCACTTCCACCATCACCAACAGTGGTTAATGATACAGCCCTGTTTAAGAGCAGGAGCCTTTGGTGTTTTCATGGGCTCCTGTTAAGAGTTATTACCAGGTGTCTGGAATGCTATAGGATGCATTCATAAATTATTACAAAGTGTGTGGTCAATGATAGTGAGGATACAGCCCTGTTCAAGAGTTGTGTGTTGCAATACTACAGGATGACAAAGTGTGTGGTCAATGATACACCACAAGTTATTACAAGTGTCCGTCTACCCACCTTGTAATAACATATTGCAATGCTGCATTTAGAAATTATTACGAAGAGTGTGTGGTCAATGATAGTGAAGACACAAACAACACTTGTTCAACAGTTATGTGGTAAATATGGCTATGCTATATGATACATTCAAAATGTACCATTGATAATCTATATAAATGTATAATATATTGTATTTCATAAACAAAGCTATATTTAATAGACAGCTGTCCGTTGTACTGTTGAAGTACAGACAAGTTTTCTTGTCTCTGGCAGGTTTTACAAATCACTGGATGACATACATGGCATATACATATATGTAATATATATAGTATGCTAACAAGTCCTATATACAAAATATAGGACCTGAGTTTTGTGTCCAAGGATGTGATATAGCCCGAGTCTGCAAGGGCTATATCAAATCCAAGGACACAAAACGAAGGACCTGTTAGCATACTATATACAATATATTGTATGATGGTGAGATATCCTGCATAGTGTGCACATGGAAGGTCTATATAGAACTCACCACATCAAGGGGATGATGACACCATCATACTATATATATATATATATATATATATATATATATATATATATATATAGTATGATGGTGACATCATCCCTTTGACTTGAAATAGTGCAGTGGTTCAGTTGCTTAGTAAATCAATAGCATGTATGACTACCAACACAAAGAGTAGTTTATTTTGTGGAAAGTATAAACAATAATTAGAATGAAATCCAACCACAATATAATCATAAGTGCTGTTTTGATTTCTGGGAAGGTATAGCATTACAACTTATAACATAAACAATGAATAATGTGTGTGTAGGAATTGCGTATAAATGGTTTCATAGTATGTAAATATTGAATGTGCGTCCCAAGTCATGCATGCAAATGCCAACCTCTTGTCAAAATGTAGGCAATTTCTTTTTTTTTTGGACATTGATATGTGCAAAGATAATACACCAAGACAATAGATGTGTGCATATGCTATAACAGGAGGCATGTTTGTGGTTCTTTCTATTCATAATGCCTCACCCACTAACATTAATCAAATGTAATTTCAGTGGAAGCAACTGAAAAATATGAAGACTGAAGATGGACAGTCTTCCCATAACTGTGATAGCCCAGATGATAGTGATGATACCTCACTACTTGCGATAGACAGTGAATTGATTCCTATACAACAAAAGTGTTGCTGTAAATCCATCAGTTTTCCTCTCAAGTACATTTGTGAGCCTTCTCGCTGCTCTTATCGATATATACTATTATCATTGATATGTTTCATACAAGTTGCTGTCTATTACTGCATAGAAATGCCAGGAGGATTGGAAGAGTCTATTATAAATATAATGCAAGTTGATACAACTCGATATGGCTTATTATTTTCTTTAATAGCATGGCCTAATATAATAATCTGTCTGGTAGGTGGTGTGTTGATTGACAGAGTAGTAGGATTGAGGCTAGGTTTTGTTATAGTGACTATAATTGCATTGATTGGACAGTTAGTGTTTGCTTTTGGTGCAATTATTGGAGAGTTTTGGATAATGTTGGCAGGAAGGTTCATGCTTGGAATTGGAGTTGAACTAATATTTATCATCAGCCACTCATTTGAAGCAGTTTGGTTTAAAAACAAGGAGCTAAGTTTTGCAATATCAATTGATATTAGTTGCAGTAGACTGGGAGGTGCTCTAGCACTAACAGTAAATCAACCAATCTACCAGACATTAAATTTCATATCCAATACTAACTATCGTCTTGGAGCAACTATAATGGTTGGAGTCTTGGTTTTGATAGCATCTCTACTTTGTTGCATTATTATAATACTGCTAGATATCAGAGGGGCAAAACTTTTAGAAAGAGAAACATTTAAAATGAAGAATATCAACTGTCAAGATGTAAAAGATTTCTCCATTTCTTTCTGGTTGGTCGTAGGAGCGTGTATTATATATTATCCTGTAGTTATCTCCTTCTCAGCAATAGGGCAATTATTCTTTATCAAGAAATATGGATTTAGTATCAATGAAGCTAATGTAGTTAACTCGCTGGTGTTTTGGGCAGTGATTATAGGCACTCCTCTACTAGGGTTAGTAATTGATGTAGTTGGATTCAATGTATACTGGTCAATGGCTGGTATTAGCACTGCAATCTTGTGTCATGCAATGTATGCATTAGATAACGGAGTAAGAGCAGTCCCATACATTGCTGGAGTTGTATATTCAATTTCGTATTCATTATTCGCATCATCAATGTGGCCAGTTCCAGCCCTAATAATACAGGAACATCAAATAGCCACAGCATATGGACTTCTAAAATGTCCTTACAGCATTTCATTTTCAATCATAACTGTTGTGACTGGAGTACTGGTAGACAGTAATGGCTATCTAGTGTTAGAACTGTTTTATATCCTACTCCTGTATATAGCATTCGTATTAATGACATTTCTGTGGATTTTAGAAATTACAGATGGAGAAAGCAAAGTGAATATTTCGAGTTGGACAAGGAGAAAGGCAAAGGTGGAGAAAGAGAAGGCAATGGAGAAAAAAGAAACAAAAAACATTGAAGATGATTTATTTTCTTATAGTCTCCCAAAAAAGGACTAACTTGGCAGAAATAAGCGCATAACTGAAGATTCAAAAATGAATAAATTAGTAAATTAAAATTGTATTAACATTAGTGTTCAGTAAATCATGTAAAAAACATTCCAAAACAACCTTGTACAGTGCCTATCTGATTATGAAAACAAGATTACAGCAACACACTGCAAAACAAAATTCTTAAAATAACTCAGCCATTGGTAATTATAGCTGTAAGGATTTATGATGTGATTGTGGCTACATGCATACTGTTAGCAAATATTTTGTATCAATAATTGAAGGAAAAATGTTGCCTTTGTTTCCAAATATGTGACTGGCTGCTACAATCTTTAGTAGTGTTTCTTGGAAAATTAAATTATGTGGTTGTAGGATTTCAAGAAATTTAAATTGCTACTACTTTGAAGTTTTATAAGTGATATCACAAAATATTATGGGCAGAATAGCAAAATAAACTTCAGTAAATGTTATGGCGTCAAACATATTTGCAGGGCAGCTGTTCCACATGTCCACAAATTGTCAGTGTACAATAATTCCTGGTACCTTGGTAATACACACACATAGTCGCATAGGCATATGTGAGTTTGAATTCACAGATTATCTTTATGAAACAAAGTTGTCTGCTCGACTGTCGGTCCCATAATTTTCTCTTAAACTACTGCACATTCTTCCGCTGTAGGAACAGGCTTACGCAAGTTATTTCCTGCACAACTGTACCAGTGTATTTATCGTATTCGTTTGAAACGGTATATTTGTTAGTATACTATATATATCAATATCATATACAATTATTATGTAAAACAATTATATATCTATAGATATGTAAATATGTATACATGCATGTAATTATATGTAACAAAATTACAAGAGGAAGTTAGTATGTGTCCCTGCTGGCTTTTAACAAAGAACAAAAAATCTTAAAGTACAAATGCTAGAATTTTGACACAATGAAAACAGTGCTTAGAAAGTCGAGTAAGGACAAGTCATTACAGAAGAACACTCAAGAAGAGAAATGCCCTTTCATTTTTGATTCAAACCAATGGCCATACAGATATGTGATTCTAACAATGGTGTGTGTGATACACTTAACATCACTTTACTGTATGCAAACTCCTGGTGGATTAATGCTAATCATAACACAGGTAATGGAAGTTGATACAACTCAATATGACTTATTGTTCTCCGTAACAGCATGGCCTAACATAATCTTATGTCTAATAGGTGGTGTGTTTGTTGATAGAGTAGTAGGGGTTAGATTGGGATATGTTATGGTCACTAGCATAGCAGCTATTGGTCAGTTAATATGGGCTCTTGGGGCATTTACTAAATTGTATTGGCTAATGCTAGTTGGACGGTTCTTGTTAGGAGCCGGAAATCAATTAACATTCATAACAGCAAATGCCATCAAAGGAATATGGTTCAAAGATAAGGAAATAAGTTTTGCAACATCACTTGATATATGTGCTAGTGCAATTGGAGGAGCGCTGGGACTTTTACTCCCTGGTTACATATATCAGAGTCTTCAGTTTATAGCAGTCCCAAAAGATCGACTTGGAGCTACACTTTTGATTGGATTTGGCATAATTTCTATATCTGTATTCTGTAGCATTGTTTATGCTGTACTAGACAAAAAAGGCATTGTACAACAACAGAAGAGATTCTCATGTCAAGAGGACTTCAAGGATTTCTCACCATCATTTTGGCTAATAACAATCATTAATATGTTAATGTTTACAGTTGCATGGACATTCCTAGGTGTAGCACAAGTATTCTTCATTAACAAGTTTGGATTGACTATGAACGAAGCTAGCATAGCAAACTCTTTGATTTTTGGTTCTACTTGTTTAATAATACCAGTAATAGGGTTCCTAATTGATATTATAGGATATAATATATTCTGGTCTCAAGGATGCATTATACTTGCAATTATCAGTCACTTGGTAATAATGCTAAGTACGAATCAGACATTCATACCATACTTATCAGCAGTTATATACTCCTTTTCATACACAATATTTGGGTCCGCTATTTGGCCTATACCGGCATATATAATAAAAGAACACCAATTAACAACAGCCTTTGGCTTCTTGCAGTGTCCATTCAACTTAGGTCTATCCATCCTGCCAATAATAATAGGTGTTGTGATTGATCGGGCCGGGTATTTCGCAGCAGAAATGTTGAACATTCTTTTATTGTATGGCGCATTATTGCTGACAATTGTTGTGTGGATTTTCGATTTTTACGAAGTTAAATGCAGAATTAATGTGCCACGATGGACAGGACTAAATAACATAACTAAAAAGGTAGCTCAGGGTGAAGAAATGAACGGGAGTGTGCCACAATGGACAGATTTCAATAAGATAAAGAAAAAAGTATCACAAGTTGAAGAAAAGAAATCAAAGCCGAAAGACGAAGGAAAGGAAATAGAATTGTTTTCTTTTCAAGAATATTGGAATGGAAAGAAGTGGGTACGATACTGAGAAACGCATATAATAAAATCTTTGTCATCCATTGTAATTGAAAGATATAATCATTTATGCATATACAATATCAATATTATCATGTAGCATATAAATACGTACATTACTACAAGAACATTTTGGTCGGTTCACTTAATATTAAAATTAATATACGTACATGTTTTTAGTTTCTTATAGTTATAAAATCATAATGCATAATATATCTAGCAGTTGTAAACAGTTTTCCTATGAATATAGTTGGTCAATGTAAATTCTTGGCTGTTGTTGAGATATTAATTACAACAGATGTTTTGGCCTATAGGCCTCTTCAATTGATACAAAATAAACAAACAAACACAGTGTCGTTGTATCAGCTAAAGAATGCCTGCACACTGATAAATGTTATAATAAACTTCGGAATAGTGTTGTGTAATACATATTGATATTCATTGGGACACACGTCGTTTTGATGTACAAATACTCTTGAGTGGGAGGTTCAGCAAAGCTTGTTTTCTTTTTCTAAACTAAGTAATCTTGCAAAAATTACGACAGACTATAGTCTTGATTTCCTTTACCATATCAAACTAAACATTCATTTCTTTACAAATTTAAATATATGATACTGTACCCTTATCACGATATTTTTGGCTGCAATATGCAACAAGGATGAGACATCGTGACTATAAGATTCACAGCAAATGCTTATTTACACTGGTAGTTCTTTTATATACATAATTATGTATCTGTATGCCCTTCCACAATACGTACTTGTTCTGATCTCAAATAGCAGAAATGAGTACTTATCCTCGTTATTCTAATATCAATTATCAGATCCAATACAACCAAATGGCAAGCAATTTATGACTTATATATATTCACAAGTCTAGTTGTGAGGTATGATACTAAGCGATACATTACAACTTCTGAATTAAGAAAAGAAAGCAAGCAATGGATCCATGCTCGGCTTTTTACAATCAAAATTCATTGAAAAGTTTGAAAGTATAATAAAAGGGAATTGTATAAAATATAAAGTGAAATTTGAAACAGTGTAGTTAGAATATGTACACATGAACTATCAAAATTAAAGTTATTTCTCCAACTCTTCTGAATTATCATCAAAATAATTCAACCTCCTTCGCTTCCATCCTGACGTATTTACCAGATTCTCACTACCAGAGAGACGAAAAATCAGTAATAATATGATCATGATCCCAAGGGCCTGAAAGCAAAGAAAAAATACTTCTTGCACTGTGTATCCATAATTGTCTATTAGTTGTCCTGCAACAATGTCAACCACAGCATACCCTGCATTTAAAACAGATTCCAGGATTCCGTAACTAGTGGCAAGCTGATGCTCCTTAACTAACAGAGCCGGAGTAGCCCACATGGCTGTATTAAAACAGCTGAAACTGAGTCCTATAATTGAGTTAGCTATAAAAGGCACATACGATGCTCCATTAGAAAGCAAAAACAAACTATGTGCGCCAAAGGTTAGAACAATTCCAAGTAGTCCCCAAGAGACATTAAAACCAGTCCAACTGATTATCAAACCAAACAAAGGAGCTATAATTGGAATTATATATGTAACCAAACTTGCAATATTAGCTTCATTCACAGACAACCCAAATTTGCTAGTGAAAAACATCTGGGCAATAGCTACAAAAGGAAACACTGTAGAAAAGTATATTACAGATACCACAACTACAAGCCAGTAGTTAATACCAAAATCTTTCAAGTCTTTGAATGACACTTTCTTCTTCGTAAAATTGTCACGTTTCAGAATCTTTTCAGCTCTTTTGTCCATTCCTGCTAAAAGAAGTGCTGCAATTAAACAAAGAACTAGTGCAGTAAAAGGTATTAACAAAGTAAATCCAAGTTGAGTACTTTTGTTGGCTATAAAACTAGAGTAATCGTAAAATAATTGATTCAAATATAGTGCACTACAACCACCAAAACGACAAGCTGCTCCAAGTATAGCAAATATTAGAGTTTCTTTCCCCTTAAACCAAAGAGCAGCAAAAGCATCAGTAACTATGAATGTAATTTCTCCACCTACTCCAATTATAAAACGAGCAACTACCATCAACCAAAATACATCAAAAAATGCTCCTAGTGCAAAAATTAATTGACCTATTGTTGACAATGCAATAAAAAGGAGAGTTCCAAGACGTATACCAAGTATACGATCTATAATTATCCCACCAAGAGCAGAGAGAATGACATTTGGCCATGAAAAGACAGAATAAAGTAGAGAATACTGTGAAACATCAAGATGTAAAGTGTCTATTATAACTTTTTCTAAACCAGCAGGACAGTCATAAACATAGCTCACACCAAATTTAACAATGCATATCAGCACGAGAATAACATACTTATATGCATGGCTGTTAGGATGGAAATTACATAACTTGCCGCCACCACCTTCTTCTCTGTGAAAACTATTACTACATTCAGCAAGCCCTACTGTCGCTGTCTTCTGATGACGTCCTAGTCCTTCAACGTCATTTGACAGATCAATAGACAAAACATTAGAGGACATTTTGTTTTTATTCTTGTGGCTTTGTAGGTGGAGTAAATTTGTTAGCTTTGTGGAGTTTACATACAACAGCATTTAACATTTACACAACACAGAGCAATATTCTATATCTGTAGTTGGTTAGTATGAAAGTGAACAGCTTACCAACACCATTGCAGTTATTGTTTTATTGTTGGCTCTTGATTTTCCAGCATCAGACATTTGTGAACTTGAGATACGGGTCTCCACATCAATAATGAATCCACATAGTAACAATAATTATGTAATTAACAAATTCGTAACACTAATCACAATAATATTTACAGGCGCAGCACAGCAATTGCAAGACAATTTCAATGTTTTAATAATAATACATGTATCACATGAGAATTCAAATATATTTCAATGATTATTATAAAAAATAAAATCAGATATTCATTTATTTACATTACCTTAATCGAACAGGAACCGTTAAACACAACTCCACAAACAGATCTTTCATGTACTGACGATGATTTGCACTTTGGAGACGATTCAAACCTACAAGTAAATAAACATAGAACTTCATACTGAGTAATATCCTTCATGCAAAACACATCTATTATTAACAATTTTACTTTAGTCATTACTGTACTTCAGAGACTACAAATGGGTTATCCATTTGTAGTCTCTGAAATAAAGTAGACGATCCTACCGTAAAAAGGTCTATCACTTATCTAGAGATGTACATTAAGTATCCCAAAATTATACCTTGTAACAAATTAGACAAAAGAGGAAGAAATTCTTGGTACAGTAGTTCATGACTTCCTGGGAATGAATAAAATTGAGATGCATAACTATGAATTAATTAACTAGTTACAAGAACCTCCTCCAATAGAACGAAACAAAGCTCGGAGTAGAAGAAAGTAGTTGCATGGTTCCTTAGATGTGTTTGCCAAAGACATAGACCGATTCACAATCTCATGAAGATGAGGCTGAAAGAGAAAAGGGTAAGTAAATTTAGACGACCATCATTCACTACATACATGTACACGTATAACTGGACTGGGTTGGACAATGATATCGTGCTAACAAAGTTTTGGCAATAATAATATTTGAATGCAAGCTTAACATACATGTCAATGTACAATGTACATGTTAATGTTGTTTTAGTATGGCAATATTGATCAAATTCAGTTATACATGTAGTTATACCATGTCTAGTTTATCAGTTTTAGTTATAGTTATATAAAACAATTTTAAGTTTACTAAAAGTGTTTTAGTTTTAGCTAACTAACTTAAAGTGCCCATTATTGGCCAATTTTCATTTTAGTTAGTTATATTTTGCAGAATTTAGTTATACATGTAGTTTAATTAACTAAAAGTCACAATGCCTTACTAAAGGAGGTTTTAGTTACAGCTATAGTGAACTCAAACAACACTAATACATGTACATGTATAGTATTAATTAAACATAAGAACACAAACTGACATTAAAAAGTTTGTAAGCATTACATGTATTTCTTAGTATACCACGGTGTGTGGATGATTGCCATGGTAACCTTTGATATATCGCGGGAGATATACACATAACATGCCGGTATACAGGGAGATTTAGTGTCTAGCCACTAAACCATCTAATTGTATTTTCACAGTAAACAATAATTAGTATAGTACTACTTGACAACAGTGATGTCAAATGTGATTTAATTGCAAATTATGGTATAAAAATACATAAATAGCCCTGTTTGGAGGCAGTTATGGGTATATAACACCCTTGTTATATCCTTGCAACTGTACTAACCATTAAATTAGTTATTTTAACTATTTCGTTTTTGCAGTGTACTGTTCATAATCCTGTCAGTTAGATTTATGTATAAGATATACGCGTAGCTCTGTTTGGAGGCAGTTATGGGCATATAGCACCCACGAGATAATTAGTTGAGGGTGTAGCCTGAGACAAATTATCTCAAATTAGTTTGTTGTAAATACATATAATACCATAGATACTTTGTACTAATTATAATTTATAATCAATAACAATTGAAGCTATACAATTTTAATGTGCTGTCTACTCGTATTTCAATTTGGTATAATTTATACTAAAGTACATGTAATTGTATTTGGCCATCAAAAGGATTTGTACACCTGTAAACACATAATTCAAGTTATATCTTTCAATACTTGGTACACACTATGTCACAGTAACATACATGCATGTAGCCACAACATCCTCTATGACAACTGACAATCTAAATTGAAACTCATGCTATTCCTTGCAACTGTACCAACCAATAAAATGGTTATTTTAACGATTTAGTTTTTGCAGTGTACTAATACAAAATAAATGGCAATTAATATCCTAATGAGGCGGCCATGTACATGTACATGTTATTGTGAAAAGATAAAAGTATTGAAAATGCCAAGAACACAACAACTTCAGTTTATTCACCAGGTACATGTACATGTATATGTAATTTCAAATGTATATAAGATGACATGTATGCATAAAAATATGATGAATACTGTACATAAGATCAAACAATTAATTATGGTCTCAACATGTTGTGAACATTTTACTTGTTTTTGTAGTCCTGTACATATACATTATACATGTACATACATGAAACATGTGGGGGTTGTTCAGGCTCGCCCCAACAACTACTTTATACAGTTGCAAGAAAACAGCCATATAAAGTGTCACAAAGGTTGTTGTGGCTACATGCATGATGTTACTATGACATTATGTGCACCAAGTATAAAAATGTACACTAGAATATGTTCTTGTGGATTCCAAACCCTTTTGATGGACAGATACAATTACATGTACATGTACTTTAGTGTACTAAATTTTTGGTATGAAATATGAGTAGACAGCACCCTAAAACTATAACTGTTTTGGTTATAATTTGTACAAAGTAGTTTTGGCATTTGGTTGTTGGTTCACCTGTCGATTCTCATTTGGTACATGTAGCTGGTTCACCCCACAATGATTAACATGCTAAGCATTCTTTGTGCAGTGTATCATACATGTACATACACATGTACACAAAATGTACATGCTGACAGTTTCAGCTGAATAAGCATTGACAATCAAAGTGCTTGAAAGCACTTTTCATAAGTACATGTACTTGTCACTAAAGTAATGATTAAACACAAGCAGAAGCACTAACTATTTCTAAGTGAACGTAAGCACAAGCACTTAAATTATGTACTTGAGAATGTTGAAGTACATGTACATGTACATGTACATGCACTCAAGTGCTTGGCCCCAAGTCTGATACATGTACATGTGTGTTCATGGATGTTATATTTACCTTAAGCATGAGTTCATTTTCTTGGGCAAACAAAGTGACAGAACCAAAGACCAGTTTGAACATTTTCAGGTATAAATTGGACTTATCTGTACTAGCTATAGAAAAAGAAAGATCAACACAAAATGTTTAATATATGAAACCTAAACAATAGTTGTCATGGGAGCAGTTCTTATTAGGCTTCCATAGCAGGGTACTACACCCTCATTGATAATTAATGTTACACCCTTTTTGAGTAATGATTGGGGTGAGCCTGGGTGATTACATGTACATGTATGTACATGTATGTAGCCAGGTCTACAAATGCTCTGTGAACATGCTTCTTTGCTTACCACTTCGATGGATGGTTACCATATTCTCAATACAATTCTCCAGAACTAAATTCAAATTGATGCTGTCTAGTAATAATAATGATAACTACACTATTGTGTAATTTGAGTGACACACTCTTACACTAGTTTACCTCAGATGGGTGTGGTTATTATAGTAATTAACAATAACACCTTTCTATTTGAACATCTCAGTGAGAACTTTACATGACAGTACAAATGTTATAATACATGTACATGACTATGTGTGTATGTTTATTATGTTGTATAGCATTATTTGATGTACCTCCTAGTTCCTCCATTCTCTTTAGCAAAAATTTTAAAAGAATACCGGCAAAAGTAGCAGAAGTTGTGGCATTTGCCAGAAATGAATTTGGAATGATCTACAATGTACAGTATACATTGTAAGTATTAACAACACAATATAGATTAGTACATGTATGTCATATAGATTAGTATGTCATTTTGTATAATAAATACATGTACTAGGGCTGAGATGATTAATTGATTAATCAAAATTTTCTGATTATCGAATGATATACTTTTAAAGCATGCGACAGCCAAGAATGTAAAATACAGAAGTGACAGGAAGCTTTTTTGATCAAGTGGGAAGAGTTTCCTGCATTGAATGGGCCTAATTACGTCCACTGATTTGAAGTTAGTCACTCAGTGATAATCGATTTCAGAATCTCAGTTGATTCCAAGCCCTAGTGTATATACACTTAACAACACTGACTTACTTGCAATGCATAGTTTGATTGAACCCTCTCAACTAGATATTCTATCATTTCAGTAAATATCTCCTTGAATATTGAAGTACTCAGCATAGTAAACTAATATGTGTAAACATTGTCTAGTATGTACATGTGTTATGATATGTACATGTACATGTATACATGTAATTGTACATGTACATGTACCATAGCAAAAATTAAATAACCATTTTGCATAAATTTCGATTTAGTTTGTCAATTGTCATAGAGGATGTTGTGGCTGCATGCATGATGTTACTGATATAAGGTGGACTAAGTATTAAAAGGTATACTAGAATAAATGAAATTATGTGTTTGTGGGTTTAGAAAACCTTTTACATGTCTTTAGTATAAATTATATTAAATTGCAACTTGAAATTTCCTGCAGCATACAATAGTCCCAAATACTTCATTTGGAGAAAAACACAATTAAATAATCATTAAAAGTAATGATTAACAATTTATCTAGCAGTGGCTAGCAAAGCATGGAGAGGTCTCTAAGACTTGCTAAAGATACATGTACATGTACATATATGGCAGGTAAGACATTTGTGAAGCAATAAAATGGTGATCGCCCAAGTAATTTAGAACTGTCTATTTTCAATCATACATGTATCTCCAAATAATGTTTTTGCAGAGCCGGTCGCATATATAATACATTGTACATGTACTTATTGGTAACTACTGATGAACTTACAACTCCAGCAAAATGCTCCAACACTTCCTTCTCCTCTTTTGTTTTTACTGTTTGACAACTACAAATATATGTACCAAATACATGTACATGTACATGTAATGTGTTGTAAATGTTGTACATGTACATGGACATGTATATACAAAATGTACATGTATGTACTATGTGTCCATGTACATGTACAGATGTAGTATGCAATATAAATGTAAGTGTACATGTACAACATGTACATGTACATGTAAATGCAAATATTCAATGTTTAGAGTATTTTTAAATTACAATATCACATGTTAAATAGCTAATGAAATGTTGAGTAGGAAGCATTTAGTATACATTGTTGTATGTGACCTAATTTTCATAAAGGGACTTTCCTGCAAAATAATTTTGATCAAATGCTTCAATCATTTGCCATTATGCAATTTTGTACAGGAAGTACATGAAATTTAGTATACATGATGAGTTATTATTAAGTATTGACTTCCTGTACAAAATGGCAGAATGAAGAGTGATTAAAAGTAAGGATTTAATCAAAATATTTTACAGGAAAGTGTCCCTTCTTGAAAATTAGATCACATGTATTAAACTGACTTTGAGTTCCTTAGGACATGCATTCCATTTGGTAATACTGTTACTCGATATATATCCAGAGCAATTAAACCAAATTTGAGTAGACGAATGAATACCTCTGTCTCATGTGATAGAAACATCTTCTGTGATTGATTAGCTGAAAAAATGTATAAACAAATAACTGGTTTCTATTGTTCCTACTTACTACATTTGTACATGTAATTTAGACTATGGATTTTTTAATATCCATCTTAATTAAAACCACATCTATGTGTACATTTGTACCACTTCTACATGAAACTTATTTTCAAGTCTTAATTGTAAAAGTACTACTCCTTTCTACATACATGTACATACTACATACATGTACATACTACATACATGTACATGTACACATGTGGTACATGTGCAAATTGTGCATATACATGTATGTACATGTATACGATATTTCCTCAAACAATCACCTTGAGTGCCTGCCTACTTTAGAAACTGGAGTGAAACTTATGCAAATATATTAAATTTTTGATCTTACATGTAAATAATGCTTAGGTGTTGTCTATAGTAATGTTTATGGAAATTATTACACAGCTGGGTGGGTTTCTACAAGTGCAGGAGATGTTTTGCAAGAAACATGAATGCTACGATATTATATAGCAGCTGATAGCAGTTGAGACAGCTGTTACAAAAAAGAAAATAAACGTCTCTGCCTGCAATAAAGGCCCTGCTCATTTTAATGACAAGTAGAGAACTCTAGAAAATAAATGCCTGGACATTTATATGGGGAAATACTAAATAACAAAATTAGTTCTCTTACAATAATCCACAGTAGATCCAGGTAGTTTACAAGAACCAGCACCCCATGTAATGGTTTTCATACCGCACACTAGAGTCTTCACTATTCCTCTACAGTCTGGTACAGAGACACCAGTTTGAGTGGGACCACCTGATCCAATGCCTGGAGTATTATAACATACATGTACATGTATATAGCTACATGTACATGTACATGCACATGTAGAATACATTTATTGTCCAAAAAGAGAATTTAATGTATAGCCATGCCTAATACATTGTACGTCTTTGTTAAATTTGTTACATAAAACTGTGATTTAGTGCTAGTAGCATCACTGTGTATAACAATCCTGAACATGTCTACGTACATGTATGCTTGCTCATGTACATGTACATGTATGCTTGCTCATGTACATGTACATTGTCTTGTAATACAAAACTTACTTAATGAAAGGGATGAGCCAGGAGTAGTCACTGACAATTTCCTACCAATTTCATTTCCTCCATTAGTTCCACCATTCATTTCTTGAGCTAAAGTAGCCATTTCACTTTGAGTGTGACTGCATATCAAACAAGATACAATGTATATGGATAAAAAATTATCCCTATGATTGCTTTGTGGTGTCCAATATTCATTAATCATGGCTGACTTTCTCAACCCTAATATATGGATATTATTTCGATTATCTACTTTTTAAAGGATCTTGTAGAGCTCTAGGAATATATTTCAGGTAGAACAGCTATTACTTCCAGTTTCTACATAAGCTACAAGCAGCTTTCTTCCTGCTAGTCCACAAAGCTTGAGTGTGTGTTCTATTATGTGCCTGCCCACTAATTTACTAAGCCCCCCAGAAAGACGCAACTTCCTTAACTATATACATGTACATGTACGTATACAAAGCATAGTCGCATATGTGACACAAACATACATATACATGTACAATATATATATATACAAAGTATATAATTTAATATATATATATATATATATAATTATATATATATACATGTATACACATTAAACCCCATGGAAAGCAATCACAGGGATGGCCCTGAGGGCCATAAAAATAATTTTACATGTACATAGAACAATTTTAAGAATTGAATTGAAATTCATATTTATAAGATATATAATAATTATAAAAAAGAAACCTCATACATACATGTAGCTCACATAACCTTCATGCTGTACATGTACATGTACATGTATATGTACATGTGTATATGTACATATATATGGACTAAATATAAAATTTTGATCGTTAACACATCATCACAAAATCAAAATTAAATTTAGTACAGAAACCAAACTAAACAAGTCATCTAGGTGGAGCAATAGTAACGCACAATAGCAAGATACACATGTAAGTGTCTTGCTCCATTTTACCAGCTTTTTTGGCTTATAGAGTGCAAAATGATCTGTAAAGACACCAATGCTGCTTGTATAAACATCTATTGCAGTTGATTAAGGCAAAAATGTGAGGTAATATTGTATATTTTAGTGTAAAAAAGTCATGAAGTTTTAGAGCAATTATCCAGGTACTCAACTGTTATTGTGAACAGATATCCGGATAGTAAAAGACAGGATCTGTTCCAGCCCTAATTTAAACATGCAGTGTACAATATTTGATGTCAATTTTGGCTGGCCAAGATGGCCAACCAAAGTGATATTTGATTGGCCATGCTTGGACATGTGACTACTTGTACAATATGCATACATGTATATACATGCAGATTATCATTGAACATAATTTCTAAATTTTACAAAGTGATACAAGAAAAATTGACCGGATAAAATGACCAACCACGTGCATATTTCAACGGTCATTCTAATTATTCGCTCGGAAAATGGCCGATGGCCGACTGTAATATTGTACACTGATGACATGTACAGTGTATGGTACTATTCTAGGCAATACATGCACATGTTTATGCTAGGGGCGGTGTTCTACAATGTACATGTACAAACACACAATGTACATGTACATGTACATTGTACATGTATGTACATGTGATTTAGTATAGTACTATATATGCTGTCATGAAGCTATATAGAGCAAAGCGTTCAATCAAAATTATTATGTTTCAAGTGATGGATTTTCACATTCATGATTAATGTACATGTACATGTATACAACTACATGTACATGTACAACACTGTATGTACATGTACATGTACATGTACATGTGTGTGTTCACCATTTGTCCAGAATATCTGGCATCTGATAATCAGCAATTGAGTGAAACTTCAGTACGAACACTTCCATCATTCTCATTAATACATCTCTACTAGTAGGCTCCTGTTCTCCTTTCTGACGAATACACTCAACAAGATTCAATAACAGCTAAAAACATAAGAAAATGTAAATACATGTACATGTACATGTATGTACATGTACACAGCAGTGTGTGTATTGACATTCTATGTGTATATGTGCATGTAAATGTATGTACATGTATGTGTGAGTACTACGTAGTCACATTTACACATGTACATGTCTATGTACATCATCGTTGTACAACTACACATGTACATGTACATGTATGATGCTTCCTTAATTTATTCATTTCTGTGATGAGGTCAGAGAAATACCGTGGAAATGGAATGACACTACACATGTACATGTACATATAGCTAAACAGGGTATGTACCAGTATGATATACACAATGTACATGTACCGCAACTGTGGATTGCAAAATCAGTCATTTGGGAAATAATAATTTTTCATGATCAAAAGGTTATCTTTTAAACATTTAATGTATCTAGGAAGAGACACCTACATGTACATGTAATTTAATTAGCTTCCTGTACAAAATGGCTAAATAACAAACAGCAAATGTAAGATAATGAGTGATTGATTATTTGACTTTCTCATTCATGATAACATACACACATGTACAACATGTGATTCTGTAAAAGAAGTTGACATCACAGAATATATTAATTAAATCTATTATGAAATTTTAGCATTTATGGTTCCTTTTCTACCCATTGCAAATGAGTAATCAAATTTTATCAGCATATAAAACAAGATTTCAAGACATTTACAATACTACTACATGTACATGTACACGTACTACAAGACTGTACATTATTCCACTCACTTTACATGACATTGTCTGTATACTAATAGGGAAAGTATCATCATGAACATTTTTAGAGAATAGATGAACAGCTTGAGATAGTTGTGGTAAAGATAGACTGGCTCTTATATGATGTACAAGATCAGCTAGTATACTATAAGCTAAAGATCGGACAGTCTCCCTTGTAGTCCAGCCTGTTCCAATCAGTAAACTCTCATCAAATAGTTGATCAATACATGGAACAAATTCTATGATGGTATAATACATGTAGTACATGTACAATAAACATAGAATGTACATGTATAGTACATGTACATGTATGTGTACACATACACTGTACATATACCTGTATACATTGTACATGTACCTAAATGTACACTTGTATATGTAATTGGGATAGCATGTACATGTACATATACATGTAGAATGATGTATACACAGTGATTAATACTCACATCACTAATGCATGAATTGTACATGTACATGTATGCACAATATTGCACATGTACATGTAAACAGTGATTAATACGTATACATGACTACATGTACTAATGTGACATTGTACATGCACAATTACACATCTACATGTACATGTAATTCTTGTACATGTACATGTATACATTTACAATCCATGCATTAATGATTTACAACTTTGTGTACAATATACATGTACATTATACAGTGATTAAGAGTCCGTCTGTAATAACATCATAGTATACATACTGTTTCTCAGATCTGTGGCCAGAATATGACGTGCAGCAATGAGTAATTCCCTTCGTAAATGAGCAACTTCTTGTGGACAATTGCGTAACAGAGCTAACATACCCTGAACCATATTAGGAGCATAATGGTTGACTTGTTCCTAGGAGAAGATTTAACATGTTTGAATGGGCCATATACATGTACATATACATGTACATGTACATGTAGATAATACAAACCTGGTATATTCGAATTATATATGCCAAAAATGATAAGAATTTGATTTGTACTGCTACAAAATCCACATAAACTTCTTTGTTGAAATTAGGAGATGTTCTGTACAAAAAGAAAATGCATTGTGATGTCTAGTCGATAAAAATGTACATGTACATCCAATTAGTACTACACACATGTACAATTACAAATCTGTATTTGGCAACATTATAAATTGTACTACATTTGAGGTTTTCGTACAGAATTCATTCCTGGTTGGGGGAAAACATTCATATCATATGATCACGTGCCCTACTAGTGTAAGTGGTCTATAAACTAGTGTTAACTTACTCTAGTATAAGTGTTCTTTCTTATATATTTATTATGCTTCCAGAGTTTGAGGGAGGATCCTAACTAGTGATGTTATAGTTAACTATAACTATAAATAAAACCCCTTTTAGTAAGGTTATGTGACTTTTAGTTAACTAAACTATAACTAAATTACAAGTCTATTGCAATAACTACATGTCCATATGTATAACTAAGAATGGCCATTAATGAGCACAGTTAACTAAAACTAAGATTCTAAATATATTAGCCTAATGTTATTTTAGTTAATTAACTATAACTACATATATAACTAAATCACAACAAACTACATGTATACATACCATTGCTACAACTAAAAGTGGTCAATATTGTCATACTAAAACCAACCCTCCCTCTGTATGAAGCCCTGTGGTTTACCATGCAACATCATGTACAGTACCTTGCTTTCTCTGTTGGTTGTAGAGTAATGGTCTTAATAGTGAGAGGAATAAGATCAGCAACCCATTGATGAACAGTCTGTTTATATAACTACAAATACATTACAAAAAGAAATTAATTTTAATTTACAATACATTGTAAATAGCTTACCTGGTACATTAGCACTACAATGATAGGTAATTCTGCTAGTACTTTAAGAGAAGAGGAAGCCTTTGGAAGTACAGCCTGAGAAGAAAATATATAGCAAGAATGTTAATTATCTTAGTGTTAATAAGCTCCACTTTTAGACCATTAACTGAGTGATTTGATTGGCCAGTAAAAAATTTCTAATTCACTTACAATTTACTGGTTAAACCTGTTTTTGAGATTAGTTTCTAAATTATTTAAAAACCTCTAACAGCAAGACAGGTTTATTGACCCATTGAATCTATTGTAGTACCATATATACTCTAATTATTATGCAAAAGTGGTACAGAATTCTTGCCACTAGTGTGAAGTGTTATTGGAAAACAATAATTATTACTGATAGAAAATAATTGCAGACAATACTACATATATATATAAATTGTATACATGTGTGTTACAACTTACATTACAGTCCAGTAAGAATACATAAGTCTTAGTATAAGACGAGTACTTAGACAAGTAGAAAAACAGCTTTGTAACATGAAATGAAATAAAGCTGGAATATGATAGTCATGTGACTCATGGCAGAAAGCTTAGGGCCAGTACTCAAAATTTTCAACAGCGATAGCCTTCAAACAAGATGAATTGTGTTTCTATGTATTTAAAACTGTAAGGATTTAGAAAAAGCCTATATGATCCTTGGACGATTTGAAGTCTGCTGGCATGATATTGGAAGTTTATAATTTTGCTGGAAATTTAGTAATATACAGACACACATAGATACATAACCTGATTATAGTAACACTACACTACACATACACAGGTTAATTAAAATTGTAGAAAAATGATGATTAATTAACTAGTGGGTGTGCCCATGTGATGGACTTAGTTATTTCTTGTAGTAGTAGTAGTCGTGTACCTACAACTTCATAAACAGCATGACAAGGAGGATTATAAACCATTGTAAGTACATATGATCACAATATTATTATGTAATTAAAACAATAATTACTTTATACTGTTAACAACATGAAATAATAGTTAACATAATTTATAACTATTTCTACAACTACAACATAAACCATAGTCTCATGATATACCCTGTTTGAATTTAACTATGGGAGAAACACTGATATGAATTGGTAGATTAGCTGTCTGAAATATTTTGTCTGTTTGTTGATGTCTTCTTCATCACACAATATCATTAAAATTAATATTTATAAATAATTATAGAGAACTTATAAAAATACTACAACTAAAACTACATCAAATATTTACTAATAAAACTAGTACACAACAACTCTATCATTACGTAAGTCACAAACATATAAACATCCATTTTTATCGCACACTAATTCTCTTGGGTTATTAAACTGTCCCTCCATGTTACCCCTCTTTCCAAAACAATGTATAAACTCTCCTTGTGTAGTGAAAATAGAAACACAATTATTATTCCTACTCTCAGTAATATACAGTAGATCATTATCATCCACTGTAATACCCGATGGAGAAGTGAGTTGAACTGGTTTGGATCCCCATGTACCAAACATATCTACGAACCTACCCTCAGGAGTAAATTTCTGAATACGATTATTAAAAGTATCTGTTACATACACAAATCCTTTACTATCAAATGCTACATCCCTAGCTTTAGAAAACTGTCCTTGTTCTGAACCCATACTACCAATTGTATAGGAGAATGTGAGATCAGGATTGAGTACTTGTATTCGATAATTATCTTCATCAGCAACAAATATATGTCCTGTTGTTTTGTTGATAGCTATACCTCTTGGATAGTTAAACTGAAGAGGTCCATTTCCTTTGCTTCCAACACATGCTATACATTCTCCTTTCATTGTTAACTCTTGAATTCGATGATTGTATGAGTCTACAACCAGAATGGTTCCTTTTGGAGTGACAGCTATACCGCTAGGAAAATTAAACTGACCCCTCCCACTCCCTTGTGAACCAAACGAATTTAATTTCTTTCCCTCTCTATCTAGTACAGTGATACAGTGACCATCACATTCACTCACTATCATTAGTCCATCATCAGTAACATCAATTCCCCATGGTGCATTAAGTCCAGTGATAGTCTTCATAGGATTACCTCTCATCTTAGGAGAAATGGAGACAGGAATACCGAGTGGACTACCTGGGATGTTGATATCATGTACTTTTACATGTAGTTGATGAAGACCACGAGTGATGGGAGTAAACACAATCTTATACTGTCCTGACTGTGTGGACTCCTTTACTCTACACTTTATGGGATGATTATTATCAGGAGGAATCAAATAACAGCTGATGTGAGAAGGAGAAAGAGTAACAGGAGAATCATCACAAGATTCAAAGACTGTGGTACTGGTAGACTCGTTATCCACTATTGGTAGTTGAGAATCATTGACAAGAACAAAGGACAGATGATAAGAACACTGGATTTCTCCAATACTCTTGTGTACCTCCTCAATCTTCTTACTCTTCACTAGTTTAATATCAGCTTGTTCTACTGGTTGAAATGACTCTGGTTTAAAACTCTTGATAACACTATTCATACGATCGATCATTTGTGGTTGTGCTAATAGAACTTGTTGAGGAGTACCTACCTTAAGACCTTGTTCTACAAAATCGTAACAATCCGTCAGTTGACTTAATGTTGTCTCAGCTTTTAGTTTCTGTTGACTCAGCATAATCAGCTTTTGTCTCACAGCTAAATCCACATCTTCAGTAAGCTTCCTCTCTGACTGAAGAAGAAGATCGATAATCTGTTTGATCATGACATGAATTTCTTCTTTGACTGTTTCTCCCTGGTGTGTGATCTCTTTCTCTCTTTGTGTCAGGGTCGATACAGCTTCTGTTACTACAACTATTTGTTCTCTTACTGGTTCAAGACTAGATTCTATTCTTCTTCGATGTTTATCATATGTGTCACGGACTAGGTCATAATCATGTGTCTTGTGGATACGAACGGTACAGTCATAACAGATGAGATCATCACATGTTTCACAATAGATCTCTAGTGGTTTGTCATGACTAGAACACTTCATAGTTACATCTGGTTTAGTGGAGGGTAGTTGAAAGGCAGAACAAGCGACTTCATCCAGGCTTATAACAGTGTGATCAATGAATGGTGCCCATTCGTTATGAACACCAACACACCTAGCACAGAGGAATTTAGTACATTGTTTACAGTAACCAGTTGCATCACTCTTCTTACAGTTATCACACGAAACATGTTGATCACCAGATACCTTCTTCAATAGACTGTGTACCTCGCTCAGATTGTTGATGAAGAAAGCTACTGGCAATCTAGCTACACCTGCTTCAGGTAGTTCTGTGCTCGTACGACAGGTAGGACATGATAAGAAGACCTTCTTTTCTTTAAGTTCAAGTGGTAAACCCTCTAGACAATGACAGCAGAACGAGTGAAGACAATAAAGTGTCTTTGGGTCAGTGTAAAGATCAAGACATATCGGACAGGTTAGTTGTTCCTCAAGTTTCTTGAGAGCATCAGAGGGAGATGGAGATTTCTTTGCCATGTCTACTAAATTAATGTCAATTTTGATAAACCACTTTTTATCCATATACATGTACATGTATGGTCAATACTATGTAGTATCTATTAGTTATGAATCTTGTTATGGTACTATTCTTAGTAACACTTATAAATAGATGTTTTCAGTATGACCATATTTGGAGTTACACGTATTCTAATTACTAGAGATTAAATGGAGGGTATTGTATGGACAAGCACATGCTAAATAATTGATAAGAATGTGTGTTCAAGTATCAAGATGCAATTGGACTCTAAGAGGAGAAAGACGGTTACAATTGCATAGCCATAAAGAATGGGAAAGAACAAAATATCAAGCGCAGTGTTTCTGATAAGCTCATATGGCGTCTTATTTGGCACAGCACAGTTCTCTCTTTGTGCCAGAAAGTGCAGTTAAATATGATTCTACCATGCCTATAGTAAACTGACCAATCAGATTGCTTAAAATGAGGTTGATAAATGTGTTATCAACCTCTTATTATAAGCAATTTGATTAGTCACTTTTTACTAACTTTGCCAGTCATTGCTAGGAGATAGGTTTTTTTTATTATTTGCAATATTTTTTGATACAACATAATTATTATACATGATTATATATAGTGTTTATAGTTGTACTGTTTCAGTGCTTGCAATTATAATTGATTGTAATATTGCTACTGTTGGATAGATTTATAGCTAGTGGTTGGGACTTGGAGTGTTCAATGTGAGTAGATAGCTTAGGTTTTTTTTTCAGGATTTGATCCACTTGTGATATCGTTGAGCACGGTTGACACTTGTTCTTTTTGATTGTCTCACACCCGTTTGTATGCTCTAACTCCTTCAAGACTACGATGGCCAGTTCTTGACATAATTAATTGCTCATCCACACCAGAATGAAACAATCTAGTAGCTGCAGTAACATGCAAGGAATGGATGGCTTTAAAACCTGGAATTCCATAAGTTTTGCAGAGGCGAGATACTGTTCTTCCTAATAAGTTATGACCCGCAGGTGTTTTAGTATACCACACATTCCCATTTGGTTTTTAAGGGGTGTTGCATTACATTTCCTCTCTGGTTCCAAGTGAGAAATGTATGTTTTGTAGTGTTGAACAAAACAACGAGATGGATTTTTGATATTGGCATGATGTCTAACAACTTTAGAATCAAGCTTCCTTTGAGCTATTCCTCCTTCATTATTTTTTGAAATGTTTTCCGTATATACAAGATAAGGTGTTGCATCTGTTGGTTCAATGAGTTCAATCTGATTAAACTGGAGGTCTTGGTGTTCTTTGCCACTCCGCAAAGCAAAGTACATTCCACACATAAATATCATGGTGTCTAAAAGGGCTTGAGGTGAAGTCATTCCAAGAAGGCCTTCATTCCATAATTTGTCTTCTTCAAGAACAGAAAATGGCTCTCCTTGTTTCTTTTGGACACCTATGCCTTTAGAATGCAATTGTTTCATTTCCGAGTCAAGAGTCCTTCAAAATCAGGATCTTAGAAAAATTTTTAAATTGGACTAACCTCCCTTACACGTCTTAAAATACCACAGGATATAGAGTATAGCGTTCTAGGTGGGTAAGGACTCCCATCCTTTCTCCTTGCTTCTAATATAAACCTGCATAGCCACGAGTTAAGAGTATCAACAGTACATAACGGTGGATAGTGATTACATAAATATTTTCTGTTTTTCGCCACTCATTCCATACAGTAATACACCATGTGGTAGTCCTAGCTGTGTTTGTAGGAACTCCACTTGCTTCTGCAAATCCTGGGTGGAGCTGGGTTTTGTTGGATCGATTGGGCGTAGCAAGGGTGGAGACTGGTAATTGATGATCAGATAAAATGTCGTTAAAATCTTTGTCAATTAGTTGAGATAGAAATCTGAATTAGAGGAAAGTTATTCTGCATTCGTAGAGCAGGCCATGGTTAAACTACAATGAAACACTTGGTGAGTGAAACAATGTATACTGTTGCCACGCGCAAAGATTTTCTTAGTTACTGTATTTCACACACGTTTCATGGTAGAAGACGGTTATACACCTCGGTACGGTTTCTACTGATTTATCAAACCTCATGCCTTCGGTTTGATAAATCCAGTAGAAACCTTTACCTCGGTGTATAACCTATACTTATCTTAGTGTTAATAAGTTTATTATTTGGCACTGCACAGTTCTCTCTTTGGGCAAGATGGTGGTTAATTAGGATTACATTGTCACTAACAGCATTAATTGTTTGTTAATTGGCTCAAGATGTACATGTACATGTACATGTATTCCCTTTGGCGCACACACTAACTATTGTTGAGCCAATTTGGTCCATGCTTCAAAACATATCAAAACTCTGATTTACATGTAATACATGTACATGTACATTTAGCAAGTCTTACATGTATATACACGTGCATATATACATGTAGTGTATCAGTCATGGGGTAATAGTAATATGTAATAGTAAAGATTACATGTTTCAAAGTACAAACTGTACATGTAATGGTAGTAATAATACATGTACACTGTACATGTAGTACATGTACATGTACATTTAGCAAGTCTTGGCATCTATTACATGTATATACATGTACATATATAGTGTATCAGTCATGGGGTAATAGTAATATGTAATAGTAAAGATTACATGTTTCAAAGTACAAACTGTACATGTAATGGTAATAATAATACATGTACACTGTACATGTAGTACATGTACTGTACATGTACATTGTAATACATACAATGTACATGTAGTAATAGACAGTCAATTATTAATAGTATACTGTACAATCTCAATGTTGAGGTAATAGTAATAGTAATTGTAATTGACCTTACATGTAAGTAATACATGTACATGTATGTGTAATAGTAATAAACTGATTTTTAAGGTAATAGTAATAGTAATAATAATATATTACATTGACTTAAGAGGTATTAGTAATAGTAATAGTGATTTTTGAGGTAATATAAATATAGTAATATATTACATTGCATTGTAATTGAGCCCATGTCTGCAATGTACAACACAATGTTTCAAACACACATACACACACAGTGTACATACTGTATGTACAATACAATATACAGTTACATGTACATGTACATGATGTATAATACTGTAGTGTATGTACATGTATACTACTGTATCTACAAACTCATACAGTGCTTTTAGCTGTTTCTCCTCCTCCTCCTCCACTAGGTCCACCTGTATTTTCAATACTCTCAATATCTTGTGTTTCCAATGCTGTACTCTAAATACATGTACATGTATAACATCATTTAAATTGTGATTTAATGTAGTAATACATGTACATGTACAATGTAGATGTAGATGTTGTACTTACATGTACATGTACCATTATTCCACCATAAAAATGGCAGAAAGAAACACTGTATGGGTAACATCTGCTACATCATATACATGTACTGTACATGTACATGTGTATATAGTATTTATAACCATTTACTGTACCAATCTTAAACCATTACCACTTAGAATATATTAAATTATACACACATATCTGTTGACAGTGTAACAGATACATGCATGCAAAGTTGAAGGCTCTCACTTCGCATTCATGAGAGTCTGGTTCGTCAGACTACAAATCTACTACATATACACATGTACAATGTACAGGTACAATACATGTACCTTTGCATGTACATGTACATGTACGACTCACCATAGTTTTGGGAAGATCAGTATAGATGACTTTAACAAACTGCAAGAACTTGGTAATCTATAAATGCAATCATGTATATGTATATTATTATTATTATTATTATTATTATTATTACCTCAGGAGAATATGAAGGTCTGAATTGTTTGTGTAGTTCAATAATGACTTTAAGACAAACAAGAACATTCTCCTCATTTTCAACCTGTATGGAAACAGAAATACAACTAACTACAAGTACATGTACACGTATATACAGAGTACATCATTCCAGGAGAGAGGCAGGTGGGGCTCCGTCAATTAATGGGTGTGGCACGCAATAGAACGCAGACTCAAGCTCTACAGACCAGCGAAGAAACTGGGATTAATAGTTGTTCTAGATGCATAGATACGTACATGTAGTTAAGGAAGTTGCGTCATTCCAGGAGGCTCATCAATTATTGGGCATGGCCAGAATGTGCACTCAAGCTCTACAGCACAGAAAAGCAGCTGCTTGTAGCTTACACAGAAACTTGAACTAAAGGTCCTTCACATTCACCTTGTCCTCAGAAAAATGCTCATAACTTTAGTTTGGAATGACCAACAATCTTTTTACCTGCAACATTTTCATATAATTATTCTTTTTTGTGTATATCAAATTGCTTCATTATTGAGTTACAGTATAATCATGTATTAACCTTATGACATTAAACTATACATTATATTACATATAAAATTATCACATCATAATTTTGAGGACATCATGAATGTGAACAGACTTTAATACATGTAGCTGTTCTATCTGAAATATATTTCCAAAGTTCTACAAGATCTTTTAAAAGTAAAAAGAGTAGATAATTAAAATAAGAACTATAATACAAGTAGTCTGTTGTGTTTCCGGCACGAGAAAGTCAGCCATGATTACTGAATGTTGACAACCATAAATCAATCATAGAGATATGTTTTTATATCTTGTTTATGGCTCACAGGCTATAATTGCTGATTGCAGAGTTTAGTGTACAATATAGTATTATATACGTACCGGGCATATACAAACGTAATTGAGTTACACATGTACACATGTATAATGTAACATGTATACTAACCTCCAATAGAGAAAACATAGCAGAAAGTAAAACCTATGAAAATAATTACACGTGTAAATACATCAATATACATGTATATACATGTACATGACATGAAGTACAGTACATAATTGACATACAATGTACATGTAACATTCTTAAAAGCATTCAGAAAATTATTTCGTGTACTGCATTTTAATTTATTAGAATATATAAAGTTTGTATGTTCAATGTACATGTACATGTGCACATACATGTACATGTATATACACTGTACATGTACAGTGTACTTACACTACTTATACATGTACATTTACCCCACTTCGAGTAACACACACAGGGTTTCAACCAGCGATTTCCATTCCTAATAAAACTCCCACCCCCCCACACATACAACCCTAAACTGTGTTCATTGAGGGTCTTGGAGGCCATCTCGCAACATCATCCTAAAGTCAACCATGAAACCATGCACATGAATGTATTGGTACATACATGTACATACACATGTATACATGTAATATTTATATAATAATGACTACAAATGCATACACATATATACATGTTAGTTCATTCAAGACTTGATTTTCTATTTATGTCCAACATTTCCATCAAAATCTCATGAATATCATTACGTGGTTCATTTAGGGTAGGGTTAGGGGTCCCTTTTGGTTAGGGTTGAATCAGTATCAAAGTGATCTTAGTCTTTAATGGCAATCTTGGACATCACTCTGATTTCATACATGTGAACAATTAAACATTATACAGTACCTTTACATATCCTTTCAAATGGTCATTTGCTGGTAATCTATGTATCAATTCTAAAACGAGTTTCCTGAGTTGCTATAGCAAAAAAATATCAATTACAAGTACACTTATGAACAAGTATTAAACTAATACAATGTCATGTACATGTATCATATTTACCTGTGCTAAACTATCAGCAAGAAACTGAGATTCACCTATAATTATAACAAAATTTCATAAGAGAAAATCCATGTGTAATTTTCATTATGTGACATAATTTTTTGAAGAGACACTTTTCCCACAAAAGAATTTGCTTACCTTTAATCACTCACCAATCTGTCATTTTGTTCAGGAAGTCAATGAAATTTGGCATTTAAGAAGTACAATGATAGTTCTTCTTGGTCACCAAATATCATTGACTTCCTGTACAAAATGTAAAATAGCAAGCATTTGAAAATAAGCAGGAATGTCCCTTTTCAAAAATTCGGTCACATATAAATCATATATTTATTACAATTAATGCCTTTACTACATGTATATACCACCTTTGTAAATACATACTCTATGCAATACTATATACTCTGTATACCAATAGAGCAATATTCCATACTAACGAAAATACCAAATGCACCCTACCTTATATTATTATAATATAACTTGTATGATAATGTTATTAGTGTTTGTTTTACGAATAATTTTTTTTTAAACCTTCTTTCAACAGTTGTAAGAATATCGGTATAGCAGTCTCCAAGAAACTTGGATAATGTTGTGAGGTAACAATATTCTATAATTAAAAACAAGGGCATTAATTAGAAAAACATAATATTTCACACTTATGGTACCTCAAGGTTTTCACTGACTTCTTGAGCTCCCTTTAACTTCAAGTCATCAGCTAAAATTTTATGAAGTTTAGTTTTGTTAAAATATATAATATATATATTTATATACATTGAATTTGAAAGTATATTATATATAATTATATATATATATATACTAAAACATAATTTGACCAGTCTCTAGCATACAGATTTGCAAAAGTTACTTACATGTCCCAGGATCTATTAGACCAGATAGGTGGCTCTTTAGTTTCGACATGGCTCCTTTGAGAGAGCTGGAATCCGAAGGGTATGCCATGCACAAAAATAACCAGCCCAACCCTGAAGTAAGCAGCGCCTTCAAAATTATCTGAGCATGCGCATTTGATATCCACCACGTGGAGAATATTGTGCTTTTATACAGCAATACGTTTCGCCTGATGAGAACCCAAACTCATGAATCATTGTGTTCGTGAGACTATTCATGCTTCACTTCCTTCAGAACTAAAGAGCAGTAGTTTAATAAGATACATACATACATATATATATATATATATATATATATATATAGGGGGCCTAGTGAGAAACGTACTGCTGTGATTAAATTTGCAATGTACAAACTGAACCATTATATATATATATATATATATATATATAGTGAGAAACGTACTGGATTAAATTTACAATGACCAAATCATTGCTGATGACTGTTTTGCATCTGATGCTTACTTTTTAACGGTTCAGTTTGTACATATTTTGCAATGTATTTCAGATGATTAAAATTGCGGTTTCCACAAACTGATACATCACGGGATCAGCCCCTATTCATCAGATCAATTAGTTACTATTATTAATAGGATAGCAAGTAGAGTGGCCTCATGGTACATCCGGGCTGATATTGCCATGCATAGAAATCCATGTACGTACATATGTACCAATAATTAAACATATCATGAGTGTTTTGTCACCAACTATTATGTTTGTTAATCCTGCTACGTATACCTTGCTTACGAAAACAAAAAACTCTTACGTTATTTCCCACTTGTATCAACATAATTATGACAACATTTTGAAGGCGGAGTCTAATTATTGTAATAACAAATTAACAATTAATTATGTCACTTGAAGAAAAGGAAATTGAGTCTAAATCTCCATCTCCCAATAGTCATATTGACCATCAAATGTCAGAAGAAGTGACTACTAAAATTAACTTATTTGAGTCTGACTCTCCATCTCCCAATAGTCATATTGACCATCAAAAGTCAGCAGAAGTGACTACTAAAATTAACTTATTTGAGTCTGAGTCTCTGTCTCCCAATGATATTGACCATAAACCCAATGATCATGAGATGTCAGAAGAAGTGACTACTACAATAAGACAAAATCAATGTACCTGCAAGTTCAGTCCTGACCACTGGACATACCGATATTTAATTCTTATGTTGATATGCACTGTTAAGATCAGTCAGAATTATGTTTTTGATATACCTGCTGGTCTGGAGCAGGTTATAATACAGACATTAAATATTGATGTCTCTCGTTATTCGCTACTTTATTCTGTCTACTCATGGCCAAATATTATTCTCACTGTTGCTGGTGGTATGATTGTTGATCGAATTCTTGGTATTCGTCTTGGAACCTTCATGTTTATGGCTATTTCTACAGTGGGACAATTAATCCTGGCAATAGGAGCATTTTGTGATACATTTTGGTTGATGGTAGTTGCTCGTTTTGTGATTGGAGTGGGTGGAGAATTGGCTTTGATAACAACAGATGCTTTTGCTGCACTTTGGTTTAAAGGAAAAGAAATTGCTTTTGTGTTTGCTGTACTGGGAGCATTTTGTCGTCTTGGAGGTGCAGGTGGATTATACTTGAATCAACTATTTTATGACAAGTTTAACTTCATATCAGATAAACACACTCAACTAGGTGTAACTTTGTTAGTACCTTTTGGTTTACTACTTTTGAGTTGCATTTCAACTATTTTTTTAGCATGTTTAGACAAAAGAGCTGAGAATATTTTGAAACGAGAGAAACCTAAAGGAAAGTGGTTTTCATTTAAGGATTTAAAAAGTTTTGGTATTAACTACTGGCTTGTGGTTGGAGTGTCAGTGGTATATTTTGCTACAATGTTTCCATTTGTATCTACTTCCCAGATTTTTTTTACAAGCAAATTTGGTATTTCATTGACTGAAGCTAATATTGCAAGTGTGCTTACCTATGCAGTTCCGGTTACAGCTCCTTTATTTGGTTTGATAATTGACTGGACTGGTTTTAATGTTTACTGGGGATTACTTGGAATTACGCTCATGTCTGGAGCACATCTATTGTTTTTACTATCTAATGGAGCGTCATATGTGCCATTTTTGGCTAACACAATTATAGGACTGAGTCATAGCTGTTTTAATACAGCCATGTGGGTTGCTCCTGCTGTTTTGGTTGACAACCATCTCCTTGCTACTTCTTACGGAGTTTTGGAAGCTTTTTTAAGTGCTGGATATGCCGTGGTAGATCTTGTTATAGGGCAATTGATAGACAAATATGGCTACTTTGCACAAGAAGTATTCTTCCTCTGCTTTTTGGCTATTGGAATTCTAATTACAGTACTGCTAATTCTCCGACTTTCAAACACTGAAAACCATTTAAATATGTCAGGTTGGAAACGTAGGAAAGCTCTTATATCAAAAGAGTTAAGAGTTCAAGTAGCTAGCACATCAGATTCAGTAAAAGAAGAGAGTTCAATATCAGAATTACAAGAGGTCTTTGATAAGGATGAAGATGTACTTGAAATATTGTGACAAATGCTGATACATTCATTACTTCATGCATAAGTAGCAAAAAAATAATATATAATAATCATATAATTTTTATAATCTGACTTCTGTATCATTTGTATGTCATATAAGAATAAAAAACAAAAACTCTTGGATCCAGAGATGGATAACTAATCTAATGTAATTGTGCACAAATATAATTAATTATTAGTATCATTGTAAAAAAGTAATAGTTAATCTAACTTACAGTTGGTTAGACAAGTTTCCATGCAATATCATTTTTCCCAATGCTGATTTGTATTTCCTGCTAAGTAATATTTACAATCTTGATCTACATTGAAATATACTATGGTACCATGAGAAACATTTGATGTGGTTAGGTGTATGTTTTGCATATGCACCTTATCAAAATTTAGTTGTTAAAATTAATCATAGTGTAGCTATAGCTACATAATATGTAATTACATATAAACGTTTATGTCAGAAATACCACCAGCTGGTTTTCAGACATTTATGTGGATATACTCCTCGACCCAACAAGCGTATCCACCCACACAACAGGCAGTATATTTTTGTCATATACACCCTTTAATCTGTTAACCGTGGTTTATATAAAGCATTATATAGTAACAAAATCAAACCTATTTATTATAATGTTATCATAGTTATTATAGGTGTAACCTGTGGTGTATCCCATAAAAAACAACAGATGTTCCTTGCTCATTCCTATAATATAATTACAATTTGTATATTATGTAGCATAATTGTAATTATAATTATTATGGAAAATACTATAAATTATATATTTTAACTGATCATTGAAACTTTTATTTCTCAATGTCAAGCAAAAAGCATATACATTCATGCACTGTAATGATTTTGTTAATATCAATTTTCTACTCGTCATAGCTCGTCTGTGAATCACTATCTTCATCAAGTAAATTTTGCTCCTCTGGTTTCCAAAACTCCACCGTGGTACTCAATGCATTGCTTTCATTCTGGAAGTCATTTGTAGCACTTGCTTTATTCTTACGTTTCCATCCTGATGTATTAAGTACATTTTCAGTGCCTGCTAGATGAAAAATGAGTAAAACTAAGAGTACTATTCCAATAGCCAGAAAACAGAGAAAGCACACTTCCTGTGCAAAGTATCCAAAATTATCTATCACTTCACCAGTAATAAGATTAACCACAGCATATCCAGCATTTAAAACAGCTCCAAAAATTCCAAAAGCAGTTGAAAGTTGATCATCCTTAACTAGGAAAACGGGGGTAGCCCATATGACAGCAAAAAAACAGCAATTACTTATTCCAATAATTGCATTTGCTATAAAAGGTATATAGAATAATCCATTAGAAAGCAAAAATAAAACATGTGCTCCAAACATAAGTAAAATTCCTGTCAATGCCCAAGACATATGAAACCCAGTCCAGTCAATCATTAAACCAAAAAAAGGAGCTAAAATTTGAGTTGCATATGTAACCACATTTGCAATATCAGCCTCACTTACAGAGAGTTCAAATTTGCTTATAAAAAATAGTTGAGCAATAGCTACAAAAGGAAACAAAGCAACATAATATGAAACAGCAATTCCAAGTGCAACCCAATAATAAATACCAAAGTCTTTTATATCTTTGACCGAAAATTTTTTCTTTGTAGAACTGATTCGTTTAAAAAACGTTTCCCCTCTTTTGTCCATTACCATTAAAATAAGTGTCAAAAGGGAACACAAAACCAGTATGCCGAAAGATACCAATAAAGTAATCCCTAATTGTGTGTGTTTATCTGATATGAAGTTAAAACATTCATAATATATCTGATTCAAGTACAGTCCACTTGCACCACCAAGACGAGCACTTGTGCCCAATAAAGCAAATACAAAAGTAATTTCTTTCCCCCTGAACCAAACAGCAACAAAAGCATTTGCAGTTATCAAAGCCAATTCTCCACCCACTCCAATTACACAACGACCAACTATCATTAACCAAAACATATCGAAAAATCCTCCTAATGCCATCAATAATTGACCAATTGCTGATAATATCATAGATAAAAATAATCCAAGACGCTTACCAAAAATCCTATCAACGAGTATCCCACCAATAACAGTAAAGACAACATTTGGCCATGAGTAGATAGAATAAAGGATAGCATAATGTGAAACATCAATATTCAATGTCTGAATTATAATTTTCTCCAGACCAGCAGGTATATCAAAAATGGCATTTTGCGACACTTTAATTATGCATACCAGTATGAGAATGGAGTATCGATAAGTCCAATGATCAGGACGGAATGCAAACGACTTCTTCACCATTGGTATCTGATAATACGTGCTTCATGAAACCAACTATAATCAAATATTCAACAGTAACACACATGGACAGAGCGGGCCACACCTCCCAAAAAAAAAAAACGTTTCACCGGGGTAGTCTCGCATTTGGAGTTGGACATAATTTCCCGTTTTCTATGCTGTGAGTGTCTAAAACAGAGTATTCTGTTTCTTGATTTATCTTTAAGTTAATTGATGAAAATGCACTCTCAAGATCTACTGGCTATATGCATGAGAAATACTAAACTGTTGTTTTGGCTGTCTTTAAGGCTCTAAAAGTCTGCTACCTTCCTTTGATAATGTATCAGGAGTTATTGATGCATACATTAGCAACTGCATGCATATATTAGCAACTAATAATCTTGTCAAGATATCTGCAGCAGAGCTGCCAGTGTTGGAAATGGGAAGAATTGTGAAGAAACATGCTCAGTCCTCTTCTAGAGGTTAAACAAACATCAGATAATGAATAGTGTAGGAAATTTTGAGTGGATGCTATGACCATATCAAAGAATACTTGTGGAGATTGTATTGAGCAGTAGAATAAAAATTAAAACGCTGAATCTGTTTCTTCAAGAGATCATGGTTGTTATACAGGCTTCAAATCCAATAATCTGGCTTCACATTTTTTGGCAGTTGAAGTGTGTTAAAGTGTTCTCTAAAATTTTTAATTTTCTAGCTTCGATCTGGAATCATCTATTAATGAGAGGTTATAATGCCACATGTCACATGTGACCTGCTGCCTGTCAGTCCTGGGAACACTAGCAGCTGGGACCACCTCTCGGACTTACCACTAACCAACCCAAGTTTCAGTCAACCTGGGAGAATAGATATTATTTTGGGTGTAGGCATTTTCCTTAACATATTGTAGCAGGGCCAGCGGGTTGGTCCTCATGGTTCTCCTAGAACACTTAACACTGAGTTTGGTTGGGTCCTTGCTGGAGAAACTAAAGCCTCAAATTATAATGTCGCCCACTACGTGGTAACTATATCTCGGGTGATGATTTGCTTCAGATGTTTTGGGAAGTCGAAGAGCATCAGCCTAGTGACCTTGTCTTAACACCAGAAAAAAGCTTTGTTATAGAACACCTCAAAGCCAATCACTCTCGTGATGAATGTGGCAGATTCGTTGTGCCACTTCCCAGGAAGACCAACGCTCCTCTTCTAGGAGAGTCTAAGTCTTCTGCAGTCAGAAGATATCTGTCACTAGAACGCTCTTTGAGTTCTGAAGGGAAATCTGACCAATTCCATACTGTTATGGAGGAATACCTGAAATTCGGTCATGCCGAATTGGTGCCTGTTGCCGATTTGCAGAAACCAGATAATGAAATATTTTATTTGCCAATGCACATTGTATTAAAGGAGTCAAGCACAATGACGAAAGTGCATGCTGTGTTTGACGCATCTAAATCCTCATCCGGAGTCTCTCTTAATGATACTTTATTGGTTGGGCCTACCGTACACTCCTTCCTCGTTGACGTTTTACTGACATTCCAACATCATTGATATGCGCTCACGACTGATATAAGTAAGATGTATTGTGCAATCAAGCTGACTCGAAGTGATTGAGACTATCATCGTTTCATTTGGAGAAAGATTCGCACCAAACCTCTGATGGATTATAGAATGACTCATCTGACGTTTGGCATGTCTGCTTCATCCTATGCAGTAAATATGGCAGTAAGGCAAAATGCTATGGATTTTGGGATACAGTATCCTCTGGCAGCCCAGAAAGTATACAAAGCCTTCTAAGTTGATGATGCATGGCTTAACTGGTGCTGACTCTAACCCGGGAGCAATTCATCTTCAAAAACAGCCACAAGAGTTGTTTTATAAGGGTGGATTCGTGCTCAGAAAATGGAATAGCAATGAACCTGAAGTTCTCAATCATCTACAAGCTGAATTGAAAAAATTGCAATCCACTCAAACTATTACAGAAGACGGTAGAATGGAACTCAGTCACTGATAACTTTCGTATCACAGTAACAGAATTAGACTATCACAAATACCATAACAAAACGAATGTTAATCTCAAAACATTCAATATTCTTGGCTGGTTCTCCCCAAGTCAAGATCCTGTTTCAAAGATTTTGGGAACTTAAAATCGATTGGGACGACCTACTACTGATGGAAATTCAGCTTGCATGGTCTCAGTGGAGATTCAAATTGCCTATCTTACACTAATATCCAGGTGTTACTTCCCTCATGATGTCAGCATCGAAAGAATGCAATTACATGGGTTCAGTGATGCCTCTGAAAACACCTACTCGGCTGTCACATACTTCAGATTTGAAGACACCTCGGGAAATATCCATATATCCCTGATCACCTCAAAGATGAAAGGTTGCTCCTATTAAATGACTCACTATTCCCAGGTTAGAACTGTGTGGAGCATATCTGTTAGCTGATTTACTATCTCATGTGAAGGAAGTGTTCCATATCCAAATGTGTGACACATACTGTTGGTCCGATAGCACAGTTGTGATTGATTGGTCAAATGATAATTCGAGAAGGTTCAAGACTTTTGTAGAAAATTGAGTTTCTCATATCCTTGACCATATACCTCCTGACCAATGAAATCATGTCAGTGGTGGAGATAATCTAGCTTATTGTGCGTCACAAGGGTTGTTTCCCTCCAATCATGTTAGTCACGATCTCAGGTGGACTGGTCCATGTTGGTTACAGAAAGATATGTCAGAATGGCCTAAGTTATCAGTTACTCCTGTTATTCCTTAAGAACTGAGGGATTTTACTCTCATGAGCAATGTACACCTCAATTATTTCATTGAATTGCTATAGTGATTTCCACCACTTGAAGAGAAACACAACATTGATCCTCAGATTTGTTAACAACTGTCGATAATTGTAAGAGCAGAACATTTAAGGTTACATGTACATGTTGGGCTGACGATGTTAGCATCGTCCATCGGTGTCAGGTTCCATATCGTTGGTGGCAAGAAGGTCATTCGTAACTTGGCCCGAGCATGTGTGTCTTGCAGGCGATACTCAGTTAGACCTCAACCTCAAATTATGGGTCAACTTCCAATTGAACAAGTAACACCAGGCATGATATTTGAGAAAGTAGGAATTGATTACGCTGGTCCAATTCATGTGAAGTATGGTTACATACGTAAACCCACCATTGTAAAGGCATATATTTGTGGGTTTGTTTCGTTGATGGTAAAAGCCGTTCACCTTGAGTTAGTGTCGGATTTAACCAGTCTTTATTGCTTGTGTTTAAGGCGATTTATAGCTCATCGTGGTAAACCATCATATACATGGAGCGATCATGGCACTAATTTCGTAGGTGCTAACAGAGAACTAAAGGAGCTTGTGGAATTCCTTAGTGAACAGAAGAACGCTACAAAAGTGTTGATTGGAGTTTCATTCCCAAGCACGCCCCACACTTTGGCGACTTGTGGGAAGCAGCCGTGAAAAGTCTCAAAACTCGTCTCTAGAAGGTCACTGTAAATGTGAAGTTAACCTTTGAGGAGGTATGTACCTTTCTGTCTCAAATTGACAATAGCCGACCATTGGTAGTACTGCCTTCCGATGATGATGGTATTGAAGCATTTTAACTTTCTCATCAGTCGTTCTTTAGAAGCATTGCCAGATCCCTCTAGTTCATATCAGTCGATATCCATTCTCTGTCAATGGCATTTGGTCTAAGCAATGCTTAGACACTTTTGGAAGCGATAGTCGAGTGAATATGTATCTAGTTTGAGAAAATAAGTGAAATGGCATAATACACATGGAAATATCAAAATCGGTGATATTGTAATTCTACAAGATGACAATCAGATACAAACGACATGGTCACTTGCAAGCGTCATCAATGTACATCCAGGAAGTGATCAAATTGTTCGTGTTGTGACTGTGAAAGCGTCCCAAGGTATCTATAAAAAAACCCAATACGACAATCGCCTTGCTGTTACCTTATGACATTAACTAATTATTTGTTTGTATTGCTTTTAGCATTCCTGGTGAAAGACCTAATAAATTGGACTTGGCTGGTGGTTATGTTTGTGCATAATACATAATATTCAATTTAACTTCTTGTTGACTTGATAATTATATTATCACTTCTTTTGATCATTATATATATATATATATATATCTTAGTTTAGGCCTGTTCAAATTACTAACAAGTGTATATAGAGAAAAAAACATCCCTATATTTGCTTTGTGATGACTATGTATTAAGCATTGCTGATGACACTAGTGTCTCTACCTTTCTGTGTACTCGAAAGCTGGGGCCTGAAGAAGTAAGTGTAAGCCTGATTGCAGTCTAAGTACACAGATCTTTGATGAACTGACTGAAGTATTCCTACAAGATTCTAAATGATGATTTCCTCATATCTGAAACTTAACAACTTATTATATTTACTTGTTAAAGATTCTTGCATAATATTTATACTGTTTCTCTGCTAAATGGAACAGTTATTAGCAGTTTCTGAATCTTGCTGGCTTGTCTGTAGCTCGAAGAGCCTCGAACGCGCGTTCTTTTACGCGCCACGCCCATTAATTGACCAGGCCCCCGGGAATGACGCAACTTCCTTAACTACGTATACAACGCATAGTCGCGCAAGTGACACAAACATATAATTATATATATATAATTATATATATATAATTATAATTATACATTAAACCCCGTGGAAAGCAATTATAGGGATGGCCCTTATATAATCTGAGAACAGTCACGTAAACACCAGCTATATCAGAACATACAACTTCCCGATAGTAATTTGGAGACAAGCAGTTATGAGGTAAACCGAGGATTGGCATGAAAGAAAAGGCACATATCTCAACTCTTCCTCCTTCAAATTATTACAACAACAGAATGCAACTAGCTATTTTTTTTCAACTCAATCCATTTACCCTCCAGGCAAAAAGTGCATGTGAAGTTAGTTAACTTTTGTGTGCAGTAGTTTTATATATGAGATGCAGTACATCCCTAAACTGCCACAGTCCTTGCAGTACGCCTCTGCTTAGTCTCGCGAGCCAGACTCTCTGTTCCTTGAAAGCAAAGTTATTATTAAGCAAATTATTATTGGGTGTGGCCATAGTGGGCGGAAATACGAGACGGAAAGAGAGTCTGGTGAAATGCTTACAAGTCATCGGTAAGTTGGTATACCAAAACGTATACTATTACTATTCATGATATTCATAACTCGCGGTCACAGGTCTATAGGCTTCATTGACCATGAGTGAAATAATTGCTTTTTCCCTTGCAGGCTTCGTTGACCGCGAGTTATGAATTCATGAATAGTAATAGTATACGTTTTGGTATACCAACTTACCGATGACTTGTAAGCATTTCACCAGACTCTCTTTCCGTCTCGTATCCCCGCCCACTATGGGCACACCCAATAATAATTTGCTTAATTTCAAGGAACAGAGAGTCTGGCTCGCGAGACTAGCCTCTGCTCTGCTATCACAGTTTCAATCAGATGGCATTGCACAGCCTTAAAACATAGCCTGGTGGAGTGACTGCATGTTTCCCTTTGCTTTGTAGATTTCTCTTGATGTGACTTGTAGGTCTCACTGGAAGAAGACACAGAGTCAAAGAACAGACTGCAGCTTTCCTGATTAAATTCTGCATCAACTGTAGCTCGTTGATCATTATTTTTACTGACACTGCTGCACTGCTGAGCCTGATGCATTCTTCTTCCTCTTTCTGCCTCTGTAAGCCAAACATCTTTTCATAGCTGCAGCAAAGTAAAATTTTACTAATCAGTATATCTTTACAATAGAATGTCCAAATTTATCAGCATTCACTTTCAGCCATTTAATTAATTTCCTATAGATATACGGCGCGCGCATGTCCTCTAATAACTGGTAAATGTGGTAATCAACTGGCTCACGAGACTATAGAGTAATAACATAAGAAAGACTAATTATCGTTCCATTTCCATAAGAATGGCCAGACCAGCAATGGTTAATAAGTTGTTTGTATTTCGTCCCAACCATTGGACCTACAGATACTTTGTTCTTATATTGGTATGTACAGTCAAAATTAGTCAAAACTACATTTATGATGTACCTGCTAGTTTGGAGCAAGTTATTATTCAGACATTGAATATTGATGTTTCACATTATACTATTCTTTATTCTGTCTACTCATGGCCAAATATTATCTTTACTGTGATTGGTGGGATACTTGTTGATAGGATCCTTGGTAAGCGTCTTGGAATCTTTTTATTTATGGTAGTAACAACAATAGGTCAATTAGTGATGGCACTAGGAGGATTTTTTGATATGTTTTGGTTAATGGTAGTTGGTCGTTTTATAATTGGAGTGGGTGGAGAAATTGCCCTGATAACTTCAAATGCTTTTGTTGCCGTTTGGTTCAGAGGGAAAGAAATTACTTTTGTATTTGCTTTATTGGGGACAAGTGGTTGTCTTGGTGGTGCAGGTGGACTGTACTTGAATCAGATATTTTATGACTGTTTTAACTTCATATCAGATAAACATACACAATTAGGAATTACTTTAATGGTGTCTTTTGGTATAATGATCTTATGTTGCTTTTTGACGCTTATTATAATGGTATTGGACAAAAGAGCGGAAAAGTTTTTACAACGAGACAATTCTACAAAGAAGAAATTTACAATCCAAGATTTAAAAAACTTTGGTATTTATTATTGGCTTGTACTTGGAATCGCTAGTATATATTATATGGTTTCCTATCCTTTTGTAGCTATTGCTCAGTTATTTTTTATAAGCAAATTTGGACTCTCTTTTAGTGAGGCTAATGTTGCAAATGTGCTTACCTATGCAACTCAAATTCTTTCTCCATTTTTTGGTTTAATGATTGACAGAACTGGTTTTCATATGTCCTGGGCACTGACAGGAATTTTACTTATGTTTGGAGCACATGTTCTATTTTTGTTTTCCAATGGAATATTCTATATACCTTTTGTAGCAAATGCAATTATTGGAATAAGTAACAGCTGTTTTGCTGCCATATGGGTTATTCCTGCTTTATTGGTTGAAGATAATCAACTGTCAACTGCTTATGGTATCTTTGAAGCTGCTCAAAATGCTGGATATGCTGTGGTTAATCTCATTGCTGGTCAGGTGATAGATAATTATGGATACTTTGCACAGGAAGTGTTCTTTCTCTGTCTTCTGGCTATTGGAATATTACTGTTAGTTTTATTCATTTTTCATCTTGCAGGCACTGAAAATTTAATTAATATATCAGGACAGAAACGTAGGAATAAAGCAAGTGCTACAAATGACTTCCAGAATGAAAGCACCACAGTAGAGTTTTGGAAGCCAGATTAGCAAAATATGTGTGAACATAATGATGGTTCACAGCCTGATTATGACAGATAGAAACTTGCAATTGTAGTCAATATACTTGATGTAAATACATTTTGTGTATTCATTGTTGAGAGAATGAACTTAATCAATAGTAATTTCAAGACTACTTTGATGTGTGAGCATTTTGACTGAATCAAATTAGTGTAATATTGGTTTGTTACTCAACAACAGCAACTTCGATCAGTGAAGTTTCTTGTCTCTGATAAAGATGATGGCACTAAATAATAATTACATTTTAGCTTTGAACATCATTTTTTTTAAACTAATTGTTAACAATAACGGTACATATATTTCCAACTTACCATATTTGTATTTAGCAATATTATTGTTTCACGATTTTCTTTTTAATACACTGCGATTATGTGGTTCTGGTGGAGACAGAACTGTCACTGTTAAACAATGACAATCATATGAAAAATTATTGCATTATGATCACTGTAACATGCTAACTGAATTGAATAGAAGAAACAAAAGACAGCGGGATTTGGATGTTATCTTGAAAAAAAGCTTTGCCTTTATCAGTACCTCGTCTCTTTAACTCACTCAAATGAAACATAATTCCATATCATGATTCTGAGCCTGGATACACTGCATATTACAAGATAGTACAAAAGAGTACAGCATTCTGAATACAATATTGCACATACAATATTGATGTTTTGCTGTTCTTTATTCTATCTACTCATGGCCAAATATTCACTTTACTGTGATTGATGAGATACTTGTTGATAGGATCCTTGGTATGCGTTATGGCAGTATCAACAATAGGCTAATTAGTGATGGCTCTATGAGAATTTTTGATATGTTTTGGTTAATGGTAGTTAGTTGTTTTGAAATTGGTGTAGGTGGAGTAATTGCTCTGATAACTGCAAATACTTTTGCTGCTGTTTGGTTCAGAGGGAAAGAAATTACTTTTGTATTTGCTTTATTAGTGACAAGTGCTTGAAAGCCATAATTATGATTATATTATACCTGTATTCCTCAAAACTATCAATAACCAAGGGATATATAGCTCGTTGACTCTATAATAATTAGCTCAATTGAAATAGTATGCATGCCTCCAATTTTTCATTTCACACATGTGTAACATACTTTCTATTGCTTATTCTTGTACAAAAGATCAAGTGCAGTAACGAAATCTAGTACAGCAACTTGTTATTCCAATGTCATTGCCTTTAGCCAATCTAAAAGTCTGAAAGAGAAAACTAGAGATGTTTCTTATATAGGTGCTGCTGGAAAAAACTGTAATCCAATCAAAATATCAATTTTACTGAGGCAACAGCAAAACTGAACCCTGATTATACTTTGACCTATAAATGAAAATTATATGAACAAGTAAATAATCTAATTATAAATATTCTTATCATATACCAGCTATATCAGAACATACAACTTCCAGATAGTAATTTGGTTATGAGGTAACTGATGGTTGACAAGGCACATATCTCCTTCAAATTAACAACAAATCAGAATGCAACTAGCTATTTTTTTGAACTACGGCTATTCCATTTACCCTTCAGGCAAAAAGGGCATGTGAAGTTAGTTAACTTTTATGTGCAGTAGTTTTATATATGAGATGCAGTACATCACTAAACTTCCACAGTCCTATAGCAGTATGCCTCTACTCTGCTATCACAGTTTAAACAATAGCAATCAGATGGCATTGCACAGCCTTCAACCATAGCCTTTAAAACTGGTGAAGTGACTGTCTCCCATTGCTTTATAGATTTCTCTTGATATGATTTGTAGGTCTCACTAGAAGAAGACACAGAGTCAAACAACAGACTGCAACTTTCCTGATTAAAATCATCATCAGTACCAATTTGAGGAGATTCCAAGAAGCAGGAATGGGCTCATTTAATAAATGGGATAGATATTTTCTGCCAACTGTAGCTTGTGAGACTCGTTGATCATCATTTTTACTGGCACTGCTGCACTGCTGAGCCTGATGCATTCTTCTTCCTCTTTCTGGATCTGTAAGCCAAACTGTATTTTTTTCATAGCTGTAGCAAAGTATAATGTCACTAATCAGTATATCTTTACAATGGAATATCCTCAAGATACAATGAACATCAGCCATTTAATTATTGTGTGTTTCCATGCTATTCTAATATTATAGATCTAATATACGGCATGTCCTCATAATAACGTGTGACAATTGCAAGGAACAGAGACTGGCTCTCGAGAGTTGAGACTGCTAAAAAAAAACGTGTAATTATAAGACTAATTATCATTCTATACATACTTTCCCTGCTTAATACAGGATGTCCAGACCGATTAATAAGGTGTTTGTATTTCATCCTGACCATTGGACCTACAGATACTTGGTTCTTATACTGGTATGTACAGTTAAAATTAGTCAAAACTACATTTATGATGTACCTGCTAGTCTGGAGCGGGTTATAATTCAGACATTGAATATTGATGTTTCACGTTATACTATTCTTTATTCTGTCTACTCATGGCCAAATATTATCTTTACTGTAATTGGTGGGATACTTGTTGATAGGATCCTTGGTAAGCGTCTTGGAATCTTTTTATTTATGGTAGTAACAACAATAGGTCAATTAGTGATGGCAGTAGGAGGATTTTTTGATATGTTTTGGTTAATGGTAGTTGGTCGTTTTGTAATTGGATTGGGTGGAGAAATTGCCCTGATAACTTCAAATGCTCTTATTGCTGTTTGGTTCAGAGGGAAAGAAATCACTTTTGTATTTGCTTTATTGGGGACAATTGGTCGTGTTGGTGGTGCAGGTGGACTGTACTTGAATCAGATATTTTATGAATGTTTTAACTTCATATCAGATAAACATACACAATTAGGAATTACTTTAATGGTGACTTTTGGTATAATGACCTTGTGTTCCTTTTTTACTATTATTTTAATGGTATTGGACAAAAGAGCGGAAAAGATTTTACAACGAGACAATTCTACAAAGAAGAAATTTACAATCCAAGATTTAAAAAACTTTGGTATTTATTATTGGCTCATACTTGGGATTGCTAGTATATATTTGGTTGTTTGCTATCCTTTTATTGCTGTTGCTCAATTATTTTTTACAAGCAAATTTGGACTTTCTTTCAGTGAGGCTAATGTTGCAAATGTGGTTACCTATGTAACTCAAATTCTTTCTCCATTTTTTGGTTTAATGATTGAAAGGACTGGGTTTCATATGTCCTGGGCACTAATGGGATATATACTTATTTTCGGAGCACATGTTTTATTTTTGTTTTCCAATGGAATATTCTATATACCTTTTGTAGCAAATGCAATCATTGGAATAAGTAACAGCTGTTTTGAAGCTGCCATATGGGTTATTCCTGCTTTGTTGGTTAAAGATAATCAACTGTCAACTGCTTATGGTATCTTTGAAGCTGTTGCAAATGCTGGATATACTATGGTCAATCTTATTTCTGGTGAGTTGATAGATAATTATGGATACTTTGCACAGGAAGTGTTCTTTCTCTGTCTTTTGGCTATTGGAATATTACTCTTAGTTTTATTCATTTTTCATCTTGCTAGAACTGAAAATTTAATTAATATATCAGGACGGAAACGTAGGAATAAAGCAAGTGCTACAAATGACTTCCAGAATGAAAGCATCACAGCAGAGTTTTGGAAGCCAGATCAGCAAAATATGTGCGAACATAATGATGGTTTACAGCCTGATTGTGACAAATAGAAACTTGAAATTTTGGTCAATATACTTGATGTAAATACATTTCGTGTATAATTGTTGAGAGAATGATGTTAATCAATATCAAAGAAGTAATAATTATAATTATACTTCAAGACCACTTTTGGTTTAACATGACTCCTATATAGTTAAACACCAGTTGAAGGTTTCTATTTGGAAATGGAAGGCAAAGCTGGAGTTGTACAAATAGTGTGCTAAGAGGTGTAACCAATTTAAATCACTTGACTAACCACAAATCCAGCCCCAGTTGTTATAATGAATGAGGTTTTATAATTCAGATATAAAACCTGCCATTGACTACAGCGACACAAACTACAAGACTACAACACTCACCTGGTGATGAAACGTTAGGAGAAGCTACACACAGTTTTGCCTTTCCGGAAATATATTCATTATAACACACCTACTCATGCTATAAATAATCACCTTGACATCGGGCTTACAGTTCTCAGTAGACTCATTGATTATAAATCTGATATAGCACTAGTAGATGTGTTATAACATAATATAGATAAACATTTTATATGTATATATACATAATATATATATATTATTATACATATTCACATACATACGTTTCGGGTGCATAGGACCTATACCATTTTCAAAATATTGACGTGGGTTTGATTGAGGGAAACATTGAGTTGTGTACATATGTCAAATTTCAAATCATTGCTTCATTTAGACATTATTGAGTTCCAGTATTAACCTTATGACATTACAGATAAAGTAACTGGCACTACATCCTAAATTTGAGGTCATCATGAGTGTGAATAATAGACTTTATATAATATGAATAAACTTCCAGGCATTAAGGGCATTGTATAATGTTATGAGTAAGTCTCCAACAGTTCGATGTACATTTTTTAATTTCAATGTCAAGCAAACAACCATCCATATTTCATGCATTATAACATTTTTGTCAATATTAATTCTCTACTTGTCATAACCTGTCTATTAATCACTACTATCCTTGTCATTTTGACAAAGTTTGCTGCTCTGGTTTCCAAAACTCCACTGTTGCATTTCTTTCCTTTTGTTTATCACTTGCTTTATTTCTATGTTTTCACCCCAAGATATTAATTAGATGAAAAATGAGTAACACTAAGAGTACTATTCCAATAGCCAGAAAACAGATAAAGAACACTTCCTGTACATGTACCATAATTATCTATCATCACTTGACAAACAATAAAATTAACCACAGCATGCATATCCAATATTTTGTATATAATCCTGAATGATTGGGTGTATTAGTAGTCATTATTTCTTTTTTGAGATTGTCCAATCAATTTATATTTTAAAACAATAGCAAACGTTTCGACAGCTATTCAGCTGTCTTCATCAGTGATACAATAAAACATACATGTAATTCCAACTACTTATATAGCAAAAATATCAATTACTACGAGTCTACGATGTTGTAAGCATGATGATGGTGTCTTTAATAAACTGTTATAGATGTCAGGCATTAGTCTTTTCTCTCTGTTGATGGTTCTTGAGAGACTGTTGATGTACCAGGACTCAATCACACAACGGGTGCCGGTTTGTAAATGGATGCCCTCCAATGACAGTAGTCTCTTCCCAGTCTAAGAGGTGGTCTTCAGCTAACACATGTTCTGCCAGGGCACTATTGTCTGTGCTTAGTGTTGCTACTGCCCTCTTATGTTTTTTTATTCGTTGTGAGAGGTTTCTTCCAGTCCGACCCACATAAGATTTGTCACAGTCTGCACATGGAATCCTGTAAACTACCTCACTTCTATTCACTGTTGGTACCAGATCCTTAGGATGTGATAATATATGTCTTAGAGTCTCCCAGGAACCATCAACAGAGAGAAAAGACTAATGCCTGACATCTATAACAATTTATTAAAGACACCATCATCATGCTTACAACATCGTAGTAATTGACATTTTTGCTATATAAGTAGTTGGAATTACATGTATGGTTTATTGTACCACTGATGAACTGCAATAATTGCATTTATAATCCACAAAAATTAAAAAAATGTGATCCAAACATAAATAAAATTCCCCAGGACATATGAAAACCACCAGATCTAGACCAGTAAATCATTAAACCAAAAAAATGGAGAAAGAAATTGAGTTGCATTGAGGTGTATATACCAGATATACCAGTTACTGTGAAGGAGGTTTATGTGGATAGCATATTAGCTAATCATATTCACTCAGACCAATATATATAGTTATAATTATACTAAGCTACCATGGTAACCATTTCATGAGGTTAGGTGTATATTTTGCATAAATACCTCATCAAAAATTCATTTGTTAAATCATAGTATAGTTTGTTTGGTGTATGTATATATGCCAGATATACCACCTACTGGTGCTCAGTGTTTTATGTGGATATTTATTTCCTTTTGCAAAACACTGCACGGTGTAATTACATAGTACTAGTAGTTCATTCCTAATTTTTCATAATGGACACACAATGACACAGGAAGAGTCCGGCTGCAAATAAAAAACCTGCATGGATAATCGATGTGAGGAGAAAGAAGAGCAAAAGGAGAACTACTTTTATGATGCACTCCCGCTTTTGTTCAGATTTAAACCCTGACAAGTAGCTAAGTAATATATATATAACTAACAACTAAAATTGTATTGCAACTATAATGCCAACCAATTACGTACACAACACTAATTATATAATTAATAATTATTATACACTGTATAATGATTTCTTATGACCTTTCTAATCATTAATATCTGTATCAGAATCACTAGTATCTTTACTATTTGGTCTCCAAACCTCTACTGTAGTACTCGATGTAGTGCTATTATCTTGTAAATCATGTATAACACTTGCTTTCTTACGATTCTGTCCTGATATATTAACTAAATTTTCAGTGCCAGCTAGATGAAAAATGAGTAAAACTAAGAGTAATATTCCAATAGTCAGAAAACAGAGAAAGAACACTTCCTGTGCAAAGTATCCAAAATTATCTATCACTTGACCAGCAATAAGATCAACCACAGCATAGCCAAAATGTGAAACAGCTTCAAGGATACCATAAGCAGTTGACAATTGATTATCTTTAACCAATAAAGCAGGGGCAACCCATATAGCAGCATTAAAGCAGCTATGGCTGATTCCAATGATTGCATTTGCTACAAAAGGTATATAGAATAATCCATTAGAAAGCAAAAATAAAACATGTGCTCCAAACATAAGTATATATCCCATTAGTGCCCAGGACATATGAAACCCAGTCCTGTCAATCATTAAACCAAAAAATGGAGAAAGAATTTGAGTTGCATACGTAACCACATTTGCAATATCAGCCTCACTTACAGAGAGTCCAAATTTGCTTGTAAAAAATAACTGAGCAATAGCTACAAAAGGATAGAAAACTACATAATATGTACTAGCAATTCCAAGTACAAGCCAATAATAAATACCAAAGTTTTTTAAATCTTGTATTGTAAATTTCTTTTTAGTAGAATTGTCTCGTTGTAAAAACTTTTCCGCTCTTTTGTCCATTACCATTAAAATAATTGTCAAAAAGCAACATAAGATCATCATACCAAAAGACACCATTAAAGTAATCCCTAATTGTGTATGTTTATCTGATATGAAGTTAAAACAGTCATAAAATATCTGATTCAAGTACAGACCACCTGCACCACCTAGACAACCACATGTCCCCAATAAAGCAAATACAAAAGTGATTTCTTTCCCCCTGAACCAAACAGCAGCAAAAGCATTTGCAGTTATCAGAGCAATTACCCCACCTACACCAATTATAAAACGACCAACTACCATTAACCAAAACATATCAAAAAATCCTCCAAGAGCCATCACTAATTGTCCTATTGTTGATACTGACATAAACAATAATAATCCAAGACGCATACCAAGGATCCTATCAACAAGTATCCCACCAATCACAGTAAAGATAATATTTGGCCATGAGTAGATAGAATAAAGAATAGTATAACGTGAAACATCAATATTCAATGTCTGAATTATAACCTGCTCTAGACCAGCTGGTATATCATAAATGTAGTTTTGACTAATTTTGACTGTACATACCAGTATAAGAACAATGTATCTGTAGGTCCAATGGTCAGGACGAAAGAAGCAAGACTTGTTTCTATCCTGGTAGTGTGTATTTTCTGAAGAAGACAGGTGACTTGTACTAGCCATTAAAGGCAATATTAATCAAATGTATGATTAATTTGATTAAATACGTAGGAGTGACCGCGCCCATCTAGCTAAGCTAGATAGACGAGATGAATTCTGGAACTTTTTCCTGAAGTTGGATGGAGCTGGACTGCAAATTTAGTGCAAAATCTGGGCAACACCTGTTTTTTAAATGCAGCTGTTCAATGTCTTGTGCACAACCCAGACTTTTGTAAACATCTATTTATGCATCAGGAGTGTAGTAAAAAAACCATAGATAGTAGAGGGAAAACTGTTTAAAGCGTGCTATTGTACAAAATGTTATTATAAATGCAACAAGTGTATATAAAGAAAACAAGTGTATATATATAGAGAAAAAAAGTATCCCTATGATTGCTTCATGATGTCCAGCATTCAGTACTGAATCATGGCTGACTTTATCATGCCTGAAACACAACAGCCTATTATAGTTATTATTTTGATTATATACTCTCTTTACCTTTTAAAGGATCTTGTAGTAATATATTTCAGGTAGAATAGTTAGCTAATAGTTCCAGTTTCTACAAGCAGCTTTTTTTTGCTGAGTTCGAGCGCGCGTTCTATTACGCGCCACGCCCATTAATTGACCGAGCCGGCCCCCGGCCCCGGCCCCGGGAATGACGCGACTTCCTTAACTACGTATACAACGCATACTCGCGAAGTGGACACAAGAAAATATACATACATCGAACCCGTGGGAAAGCCGCAATCATAGGATGGCCCTATGGGCCATAAAAAACATCCCTATGATTGCTTTACAAATTTAAATGAAGATAAAAGTATGCTTTGTGGTGTCCAGCATTCAGTTAACTTTATGATGCCTGAAACGCATCAGCCTTTGATTATCTACTCTGTTTACCTTTTAAAGAACCTTGTAGAACATTAGGAATATATTTCAGGTAGAATAGCTAGCTATTAGTTCTAGTTTCTACGTATACTACACAGCTTTTCTTTCTGCTGGTACTGGTCTGTAGAGCTAAGAGCTTGAGTGCGCGTTTTTTTACGCGCCACGCCCATTAATTGACCGAGCCCCCCGGAATGACGCAACTTCCTTGCGTGACACAAGAATATATAATTATATAATTATAAAATTATTATAATACATTAAACCCCGTGGAAAGCAATTATTATAGGGATGGCCCTACGGGCCATAATAATTACTTCTATACTAATTACTTCTTTGTCCATATAGACCTAATAATTTATAATTTTGATAATAATTTTTTATAGCTATAATTATATATATATATCATACTGAATTATTATATTAATTATTTAATTGTTTTAACCATACAATTCACTGAGTTATAGATCTTATTATAATTATACATAATTGTATTATCTAGTGTATTACATACAGTGTTCACAAAGAAATGTGTCATTAGTAAAACACTGGTGCTTTAATGCATTGTTTGTGAATCCATATCGAGTATTTTTCACATTGCAGCCAGTCAATAACCTCAGTGTACATGTTATCTTCTTAAAGCATGCACCACATACTGTTATACTAGAAGAATTACTTATTACTTATATATAATATATCTTCTTCATTTGGTTTAGTCCAACAGCTTGTTAACTTTTTAGTATTAACCTTTTTTCCCAAAAAACTCCCTGCAATGCATTTTAACTTATTGTTTTTATTCTTATATTTGTCAGTTTATGAAACAGCAGTCTGCATTTCATAATAATAATAGTGTATAATATATTCAGTTAATTGTTCATTAACCTAATACTAGACTCCTCTAGACGCTTCTTGATGAGTATGCTGCCAGTGTGGAAGTATTCCTTCAAGAGGAGATCTTGTATATAAATATATGTTTTCACGTATTTTACAAATTTATCTTACGGTTAGCATTCTGTGTATTTGTGTTGGAGATATAGCCCCAGTCTTTTGCATAGTACTTTCTTTCAGAAAGCAAACTGCACAAAAGTCTTTGCTGTTTTAATAAAGTGTATAATAAGTATAATTGTGTGTTTTTATGGCCCGTAGGGCCGTCTCTATCATTGCTTTCCACGGGGTTTAATGTATATATATATATATAATGTTTGTGTCACTTGCGCGACTATGCGTTGTATACGTAGTTAAGGAAGTTGCGTCATTCTCGGGGGGTCTCGGTCAATTAATGGGCGTGGCGCGTAAAAGAACGCGCGATCAAGCTCTACACACCAGCAGAAAGAAAGCTGTTGAGCTTACGTAGAAACTGGAACTAATAGCTAGCTATTCTGCCTGAAATATATTTCTAAAGTTCTACAAAGTCCTTTGAAAGGTCAGGAGAGTAGATAATCAAAATAATAACTATAATAAGCTGTTGTCTTTCATGCTTGATAAAGTCAGCCATGATTACTGAATTCTGCACACCACAAAGCAGTCATATCTTCACTTAAATTTGTAAAGCAATCATAGGGATGTTTTTTTCTCTATATACACTTGTTATATCTATGCAATCTCCCCTGATGAAGTATTGATTAATTAAAACACTATGACACATTTCGGTGGGCGCAATCACTCCTTCGCATTTAATTATTATTATGTATTTTCCATGGATACGTCCATTTATGGTGCATGTCCTCAGAATAACGAGATTTACACTAATGAGGTGATCAACTGGCTCATGAGACTATAGCTGGGACTCTGGATGTAGAGTAATAATATAAGTATAAGACTAATTATCATTCCATTTTCATACTTAATACCTCAAACAGAATGGCCAGACCAGCAATGGTTAATAAGTTGTTTGTATTTCGTCCTAACCATTGGATTTACAGATACTTTGTTCTTATACTGGTATTTCCAGTTAAAATTAGTCAAAACTACATTTATGATATACCTGCTAGTTTGGAGCAAGTTATTATTTAGACATTGGATATTGATGTTTCATGTTATACTATTCTTTATTCTATCTATTCGTGGCCAAATATTATCTTTACTGTGATTGGTGGGATACTTGTTGATAGGATCCTTGGTAAGCGTCTTGGAATCTTTTTATTTATGGTAGTAACAACAATAGGTCAATTAGTGATGGCACTAGGAGGATTTTTTGATATGTTTTGGTTAATGGTAGTTGGTCGTTTTATCATTGGAGCGGGGTGGAGAAATTTCCCTGATAACTTCAAATGCTTTTGCTGCTGTTTGGTTCAGAGGGAAAGAAATTACTTTTGTATTTGGTATGATCACCTTGTGTTGCTTTTTTGCACTTATTTTAATGGTAATGGACAAAAGAGCGGAAAGGTTTTTACAATGAGACAATTCTACAAAGAAGAAATTTACAATCCAAGATTTAAAAAACTTTGGTATTTATTATTGGCTTGTACTTGGAATCGCTAGTACATATTATAATGGTTTCCTATCCTTTTGTAGCTATTGCTCAGTTATTTTTTATAAGCAAATTTGGACTCTCTTTTAGTGAGGCTAATATTGCAAATGTGCTTACCTATGTAACTCAAATTCTTTCTCCATTTTTTGGTTTAATGATTGACAGGACTGGGTTTCGTATGTCCTGGACACTGACAGGAATTTTACTTATGTTTGGAGCACATGTTTTATTTTTGTTTTCTAATGGAATATTCTATATACCTTTTATAGCAAATGCGATTATTGGAATAAGTAACATCTGTTGAAGCTGCCATATGAGTTATTCCTGCTTTGTTGGTTAAAGATAATCAACTGTCAACTGCTTATGGTATCTTTGAAGCTGTTGCAAATGCTGGATATACTGTGGTTAATCTTATTTCTGGTGAGGTGATAGATAATTGTGGATATACTTTGCACAGGAAGTGTTCTTTCTCTGTTTTCTGGCTATTGGAATATTACTCTTAGTTATATTCATTTTTCATCTTGCTGGCACTGAAAATTTAATTAATAATTATATCAGGACAGAAACGTAGGAATAAAGCAAGTGCTACAAATGACTTCCAGAATGAAAGCATCACAGCAGAGTTTTGGATGCCAGATCAGCAAAATATGTGCGAACATAATGATGGTTCACTGCCTGATTATGACAGATAGAAACTTTCAATTTTGGTCAATGTAAATACATTTTGTGTATAATTATTGAGAGAACGAAGTTAATCAATATCAAAGAAGTAAAATAATTATACTTCAAGACCACTTTCGGTTTGGGTGTGAGCATTTTGACTCCTATATATTATATAGTTAAACGCCAGTGGAAGGTTTCTATTTGGAAATGGAGGGAAAAGCTGGAGTTTTACAAAGTGTGCCAAGAGGTGTAAATCACTTGACTAACCACAAATCCAGCCCCCACTGTCCCAGTTGTTATATATAATGGTTTATCTGAATGCTATATACAGGTTTTATAAATCAGATATAAAACATAGCATTGACTACAGCGACACAAACTACAAGACTACAACACTCACCTGGTGCAATCTTAAGATGAAACATTAGGAGAAGCTACACACAGTTTTGCCTTTCCGGAAATATATTCATTATAACACACCTACTCATGCTATAAATAATCACCTCGACATCAGGCCTACAGTTCTCAGTAGACCCATTGATTATAAATCTGATATAGCACTACTAGATGTGTTATAACATAATATAGATAAACATTTTATATGTACAGTGTATATATATATTATTATACATATTCATGTATAGCATACTCAGTTGTGTATGCATATTTAAGTTTTTATGAGTATAGCTGGACAGAATAGACATTATCCATATTTCATACATACATACAAACATACGTTTCGGGTGCACTGAATCTTTCAAAATATTGACCTGGGTTTGATTGAGGGAAACATTGAGTTGTGTACATATGTCAAATCATTGCTTCATTTAGACATTATTGAGTTCCCAGTATTAAACTTATGACAAAGTAACTGGCACCACACCCTAATTTTGAGGTCATCATGAATGTGAATAATAGACTTTATATAATATGAATAAACTTCCAGGCATTAAGGGCATTGTATAATGTTATGAGTAAGTCTCCAACTTCAACAGTTCGATGTACATTTTTTAATTTCTCAATGTCAAGCAAACAACCAACCATACTTCATGCATTATAATAATTTTGTCAATATTAATTTTCTACTTGTCATAGCTTGTCCATTAATCACTACTATCTTTGTCATTTTGACATAAAGTTTGCTGCTCTGGTTTCCAAAACTCCACTGTTGCATGACTTTCGCTTTGTTTATCACTTGCTTTATTCCTATGTTTTCATCAGGATATATTAATTAGATGAAAAATAAGTAACACTAAGAGTAATATTCCAATAGCCAGAAAACAGATAAAGAACACTTCCTGTGCAAAGTATCCATAATTATCTATCACCTGACCAGCAATAAGATTAACCACAGCATATCCAATAATTATAACAGCTCCAAAGATACCATAAGCAGTTAATAGTTGATTATCTTCAACCAATAAAGCAGGGGTAACCCATATGACAGAAAGACAGTAGTTATTTACTCCAATAATTGCATTTGCTACAAAAGGTATATAGAATAATCCACAAAAATAAAAAAATTGATCCAAACATAAATCAAACTCCCCAGGACATATGAAAACCAGACCAGTCAATCATTAAACAAAAAAAAAATGGAGAAAGAAATTGAGTTGCATTGAGGTGTATATACCAGATATACCAGTTACTGTGAATGCTTATTATGGCCCGTAGGGCCATCCCTATAATTGCTTTCCACGGGGTTTAATGTATATATTATATGTTATAGTTATAAAATGCGCGTGCGGTTTATAACAGAATTCTAAGCCCTAGCAACGAGGGCGGCACGCCCGAGTGCGCGGGCTTACAATTCTGTTATAAACCGCACGCGCATTTTATAACTGTTTTCTAGCCACCCACTTCAATTCAAACACTCGCCTTGCTACCTTCCAGCAACTAACGAAGGATAATGTTGATATGTATGGCGTTCTTAGAAGTTCTTCTATACATTGAAACAAGTTAAAAGTCTGTACTACGGAAGTTATGAAGCTTAGCCAGAGTGTGGGCGTAGCCCGGGACGTTTCATACATTCGCCTTGCTGTTCTTCTGCAACTAACGAAGCATGAATTTCACATCTGTAGCTTTTTTAACACTTCAACTCACCAGTAAAAGAAATTACAATCTTGAATCTTGTAAAATGCAAGAGTTATCGAGCTAAGAACAGTTGTTTCTGCAACGCCCCGCCCACCAATTTACTAATTTACGCATGCGCTATACTATTACCTTGGTTACAGCGTCTGCGAAACTGGGAAGTTATAAACCGGTCTATAACTTCCTTATAGTTGAAATATAACACATAGCAACAACATAGTAACAGGCTAGAAATAATTATAATAATAATAATTATTTTTATATATAATTATTCTTGTGTCACTTGCGCGACTATGCGTTGTATACGTAGTTAAGGAAGTTGCGTCATTCCCGGGGGCTAGGCTCGGTCAATTAATGGGCGTGGTGCGTAAAAGAAAGCGCGCTCCAACTCTACACGTACACGACCAGCAGGCAGCAGGAAGAAAGCTGCCTGTAGCTAAGTAGCTTACGTAGAAACTGGAACTAGTAGCTAGCTATTCTGCCTGAAATATATTCCTAAAGTTCTACAAGGTCCTTTGAAAGGTCAGGAGAGTAGATAATCAAAATAATAACTATAATAAGCTGATGTGTTTTAGGCATGATAAAGTCAGCCATGATTACTGAATGCTGGACACCACAAAGCAGTCACAGGGATACTTTTGTCTTCACTTAAATTTGTAAAGCAATCATATACACTTGTTATTATTATGTTGCGAAACATTATGTTGGCAACTTGACAGTACAGTTCCAGGAAGTAAACTATAATAACATAATATTTGCATTAGAAACAATGATATTGCCAATTTTGAGATAATGTCATTAATATTAATTTTTGTATTAAGCATTAAAGAGCAATGAACCCATATATATAATTATAGCTAGTCGACCAATCAGACGGTTTATTACAATAATCATAAACATGTTAACATGCAGTTTATTAGTAATTTTTGTGAACTAACAACTAAAGTTATATTGCAACTAAAATGCCAACGAATTACGTACACAACACTATTATATAATTATACACTGTATAATGATTTCTTATGAACTTACTAATCATTAATATCTGTATCAGAATCAATAGTATCTTTACTGTTTGGTGTCCAAACCTCTACTGTAGTACTCGATGTAGTGCTATTATCTTGTAAATCATGTATAACACTTGCTTTCTTACGATTCTGTCCTGATATATTAACTAAATTTTCAGTGCCAGCTAGATGAAAAATGAGTAAAACTAAGAGTAATATTCCAATAGCCAGAAAACAGAGAAAGAACACTTCCTGTGCAAAGTATCCAAAATTATCTATCACTTGACCAGCAATAAGCTCAACCACAGCATAGCCAAAATGTGAAACAGCTTCAAGGATACCATAAGCAGTTGACAATTGATTATCTTTAACCAATAAAGCAGGGACAACCCATATAGCAGCATTGAAACAGCTATGGCTGATTCCAATGATTGCATTTGCTACAAAAGGTATATAGAATAATCCATTAGAAAGCAAAAATAAAACATGTGCCCCAAACATAAGTATAATTCCCATTAGTGCCCAGGACATATGAAACCCAGTCCTGTCAATCATTAAACCAAAAAATGGAGAAAGAATTTGAGCTGCATAGGTCACCACATTCGCAACATTAGCCTCACTTACAGAGAGTCCAAATTTGCTCATAAAAAATAATTGAGCAATAGCTATAAAAGGATAGAAAACTACATAATATGTACTAGCAATTCCAACTACAAGCCAATAATAAATACCAAAGTTTTTTAAATCTTGGATTGTAAATTTCTTTTTAGTAGAATTGTCTCGTTGTAAAAACGTTTCCGCTCTTTTGTCCATTACCATTAAAATAATTGTCAAAAAGCAACATAAGATCATCATACCAAAAGACACCATTAAAGTAATCCCTAATTGTGTATGTTTATCTGATATGAAGTTAAAACAGTCATAAAATATCTGATTCAAGTACAGTCCACCTGCACTACCAAGACAACCACATGTCCCCATTAAAGCAAATACAAAAGTGATTTCTTTCCCCCTGAACCAAACGGCAGCAAAAGCATTTGAAGTTGTCAGAGCAATTACCCCACCTAAACCAATTATAAAACGACCAACTACCATCGACCAAAACATATCAAAAAATCCTCCAAGAGCCATCACTAATTGTCCTATTGTTGATACTGCCATAAATAATAATAATCCTAGACGCTTACCAAGGATCCTATCAACAAGTATCCCACCAATCACAGTAAAGATAATATTTGGCCATGAATAGCTAGAATAAAGAATAGTATAACGTGAAACATCAATATTCAATGTCTGAATTATAACCTGCTCTAGACCGGCTGGTATATCATGAATGTAGTTTTGACTAATTTTAACTGTACATACCAGTATAAGAACAAAGTATCTGTAGGTCCAATGGTCAGGACGAAAGGAGCAAGACTTGTTTCTGTTTTCGTAGTGGGTATTTTCTGAAGATATGTCAACAGTGGTAGTAGACATTGTGAACGCGTTTTAATGAACCGTAGGCGGAGCGGAAGGTTACGTATAAGTTAACACTTCCGTCAATAATTATTTTGTCCTGTTTGAGCATCGAGTACTGCAGGGTACACTTATTCTCTGCCGAGGCTAAGCAACATCATGGAAGATGTACATCGAGCTTTTGAATTTGGAAACGTGTATACAAAGCCATTGGTGTTTGGAAGGTTATTCATATTAAGTCTATTCATATTCACAATGTAAAAATTAACATGTGTTGCCAGTTACTTTATATGTAATGTCATAAGGTTAATACTGTAACTCAGTAATGTCTATCTAAATGAAGCAAAGTATTAAAATTGGACATACGTACACAAAAGAACAGCTGATATGATAATTAACGATGTAGGTAAAATTTGAGTAGAGATTCCAAACTAAAACTATGCATGAACATTTTTTTGAGGTCATGGTGAACTTGAATGATTCTTATAGGTCTTTACAGGTACCACCTACACACTGGAAAAATAATATATATATATATATATATATATTATATATGTAATATATATAGTATGCCTATTAGCCTATTATCTACAATATATTGTATGATGGTGACATCTCCTGCATAGTGTACACATATATAGTATAGGTCCTATATACTGTGGCTCGGGCTATATCACATTCTCGGACACAAACTCAGGTCCTATATTTTGTATATAGGACCTATTAGCATACTATATATATATGTACAATATAATATAATTATGACCCGATACGGCGATACACCAAAGAAAGTTTATAAATCAGATATAGCAGCCTGTGGTCAGATATAAAACCTGCTTTCAACACAAAACAACCATTATCTTTTCCAAAGTGAAGACAGAAAAGTAGAAGCAACAGACATCAAATAAAGTATACACGGCGCCGACTCAGATTTATATTCACCACGCCCTCGGGCCTGCCGCGCCGCGCCCTTGGCCCTCGTGCTCGGTGCCGGTGATTTACGTAAACGCATGCATATATACATAATTATCGTTATTATACAACTATATTGCAAGTGTATGCGTTATAATTATATACTATCAGCAAAACTTTGAATATCAATTGCAAATTTCTAGTCTGTACATGAACCACCATTATCTTCACTCTTCTCACAAACATTTTGCTGCTCTGGCTTCCAAACCTCCACTATGGTGCTTTCATTCTGGAAGTCATTTGTAGCACTTGCTTTATTCCTACGTTTCTGTCCTGATATATTAACTAAATTTTCAGTGCTTGCTAGATGAAAAATGAGTAAAACCAAGAGTAATATTCCAATAGCCAGAAAACAGAGAAAGAATACTTCCTGTGCAAAGTATCCATAATTATCTATCACTTCACCAGCAATGAGATTAACCACAGCATATCCAACATTTAAAACAGCTTCAAAGATACCATAAGCAGTTGACAATTGATTATCTTTAACCAATAAAGCAGGAATAACCCATATAGCAGCATTAAAGCAGCTATCACTTATTCCAATAATTGCATTTGATACAAAAGGTATATAGAATATTCCAATGGAAAACAAAAATAATACATGTGCTCCAAACATGAGTACAATTCCCATTAGTGCCCAGGACATATGAAAACCAGTCCAGTCAATCATTAAACCAAAAAATGGAGAAAGAATTTGAGTTGCATAGGTCACCACATTTGCAACATTAGCCTCACTTACAGAGAGTCCAAATTTGCTTGTAAAAAATAATTGAGCAATAGCTACAAAAGGAAACAAAGCAGCATAATATGTAACACCAATTGCAAGTACAGACCAGTAATAAATACCAAAGTTTTTTAAATCTTGGATTGTATATTTCTTCTTTGTAGATTTATCTCGTCGTAAAATCCTTTCTGCTCTTTTGTCCATCACCATTAAAATAAGTGCCAAAAAGGAACACAAGATCATTATACCAAAAGACACCATTAAAGTAATTCCTAATTGTGTATGTTTATCTGATATGAAGTTAAAACAGTCATAAAATATCTGATTCAAGTACAGTCCACCTGCACCACCAAGACGAGCACTTGTCCCCAATAAAGCGAAGACAAAAGTAATTTCTTTCCCTCTGAATCAAACAGCAACAAAAGCATTAGCAGTTATCAGGGCAATTTCTCCACCTGCACCAATTACAAAACGTCCAACTACCATTAATCAAAACATATCAAAAAATCCTCCTAATGCCATCACTAATTGACCTATTGTTGATAATACCATAAATAAAAACATTCCGAGACGCATACCAAGGATCCTATCAACAAGTATCCCACCAATCACAGTAAAGATAATATTTGGCCATGAGTAGATAGAGTAAAGAATAGTATAACGTGAAACATCAATATTCAATGTCTGAATTATAACCTGCTCTAGACCAGCAGGTAAATCAAAAATGTAGTTTTGACTAATTTTAACTGTACATACCAGTATAAGAACAATGTATCTGTAGGTCCAATGGTCAGGACGATAGGAGCAAAATTTGTCTCTGTGTTTGTAGTGGGTATTTTCTGAAGAAGACAGGTCAACAAGAGATGTAGACATTTTGAAGTTATGTCGGTCACGCCCTGGCAGTATTGCGCAGTGTACGTATGTGTTCAAAATGTCTACGTCTCTTGTTGACATGTCTTCTTCACAAAATACCCACTACAGGGACAGAAGATACAAGTTTTGCGTGTTTCGTCCTGACCACTGGACCTATCGGTATGTCATTCTCATACTGGTATGCACAGTTAAATTTAGTCAAAATTACATTTTTGATATACCTGCTGGTAGCGATATCAAATACCGAATTTTTAATGAAAAATTTTCTCCGCATAATTAGAATACAACTTTGGCACACTGCAGGTAGCTTCTACTGACGTTGATCAAGAACCCCAGAATCGGTTTACAGGTAAGTTTAGGCCCTCTTTCAATTATTCATCATAGTTTAATGCTCTATTTCGTAGGTATTAATCAAGAGGTGTTAGAACATTTCTCCGCATGGCTGCTGTTTCATCAGAAGTCACTTTGCTGGGCTCTGAGTGTGCTAAATATGGTCTGACTTCGTCAGATATCCTTGGAGGTCGAGTCAAAGAGATCCCAAACGTCACAAATCAGCTGATTCTGGAGCTCTTAAGATTCAAAGATGCCACACCCAGTTGCTCATATAGGATGTTGTTTGATTGGTTGAAAATGATTTATGGCAGTAGATGGCCTCATGAAAATGCACCGACATTGGCAGCGGTCACTAAAAGTATTGAAAGGTTAAAAAGACAACATGATAAACTGAAAAAGAAAAGGGATAGCAAAGCCAAACGAGTGGAAATTTCCGACTTTCTGCAGGAAGTGTATGTCCTCCCGAAATTAGGGCTTTGTAGAGGCATATTGCGTCAATTTGCACCACCAAGAGCTCCAACTATTGACAAGTCATCACAGAAGGTCATGGAGTTAAGGCAGAAGCTGTATGCTGTTACCAGGAATACAGGCAAGCGATTAAAGCGGCAGGAATCAATTATTCGTGATCAAAAGAAGGTCATTAAGCAGCATGAAAAGAAGCTCAATCAAACCTCAGTTCAGTTGACAGTTTTACGTAAGAAATTAAATGCTGTTAATCATCGTGTTGGATACTGGAAAAAACAAGCTGGAGAAATGCAGAAACTCTATTCTACTCAGAACAAACAGCTTCAGGGAGAGATCAAATTGCTCAAAGAAAAGATTAATTCACTTGACCTTGAATTGAGTGAAACAATTGAATCTACTATAGACACAACTATTAAGACTTTTGAAGGAGGTAAATACACAGATGATGTTCGAGCATGTGTTTACGAGTTGTTATCACTGAATGTTGGAGTACGTAATGTCGCACCTGTTATTCGTTGTGTACTTTCCAGCTTAGCTCACAAATCAGTTGATCGCTTACCTAGTTACGGGTTGACTTGTCAAATGATCCTGGAATCTCTTGCAGTTGTTCAAGCTCAATTGGGAGAGGCACTTTCAGAAACACATGGATACACTACATTGCAGTCTGATGGAACAACCAAGTATGGCCAACATTATGCTGCATTAGATGTACAAGATTCATCAACTACATACTCTCTTGGCCTTCGTCAAGTCTTTTCTGGCTCTTCAGTGGACACTTTGGAGACACTGAAAGAGATTCTTCATGATGTAGATGCTGTTCAACTTCAACTAGGTAAAAAAGCTGTGTCATCAAAGATTGTGATGAAAATTAAGAACACAATGTCGGACCGCCACGCTGCAGAAAAAGCTTTTAACGAACTCCTACATGACTTCAGAGCTGATATCTTACCGACTATTGCAGAGAACTGGAGCAATATGACAGATGAAGAGAAAGAACAATTAACTCGTATCAACAACTTCTTCTGTGGCCTGCACTACCTTGTTGGCCTGGCTGATTCGGCTGAAGAAGCACTAAAACAGTGGGAAGCACAATGTTTCAATGATACTGTAACATCTTCAGGCACACAGAGGTTAGTTCGTACTGCGTGTAAAGCATTCCACCACAGAGGCTCTCAGCAGAGTGGGTGCTCCGCCTCCTTTCACACTTACCTTCAAAGACATGGCATTCATAAAGTTCCTTTAGCTGCTTTCATTGGCAACCGCTTCAATATACTCTTTTATGATGCAGCAGGAGTATATTACTTGAAAAATCATATGATTGAGTATATTGAAAGTGCTCATGGCCAACAAGCAAACCGCCTTCTTCAATCAGTTTTAGATGATCTGAAACAGTCAGTTTATATATCTGGTTGTAGAGCTCTGGGACTAATTGATAAAGTAGTGACTGGCCCACTATGGAGGAAACTAGAAGAATCTAACATTTCAGTGTTAGATATGGGCAGTTATTACACCGAGATGAAAGCTAGATTTGATTCATGGAGTACTGATTCTCGTGCATTTGTTGAGGGTACTGCTTGCATTACTAGTGACATTCCTATACATAAGGATGATGTTTGGAGTGCATTAGTTGCTAATAATGATGTAACTGATATAATGACCCTTGAAGCACTACAGATTCTGTTTAGCTCTTTTTCTATTACAACTCAAAGGCTATTAATAGACCATTTGCCTGATGGTATCTATTCAAGCTTCAATAATGATTTACGTGAGGAAGTTGCAAGTGTTCCAACGACCAATGTGGCCCCCGAGCGTGACTTTGCCATGTTAGACAGACTGCTGAGAGAGAAACCTAATGCCACAACCATTGCACTCGAGTCAATGATATTGTACTCACATAACAAAACCTCAAACTGGCTTGATCAAAAGGCAAGTGAAGAAAAGGAAATACTTCATAAGGCTGTACGGACACTTGCACCAGTCATAAGAAAGAAATTTAAAGAGCGAAGAGAAGAGATAGAGGCCAGAGCTGCTGCAGCATTAGAAAAGAAGCAGGAAGAAATCCAAAGGAAGCACCTTCAGGCAGTCAAGGAGAAGGAAATGCTCACTAAAGAGATTGAGAAGCTTCGCTTGTGGACCTGTAGAGCTGATGTTACAAATGGACTAGCACAATTCTCTCGAAAACGTGATAAACTACAGGCACTGAAGTTGCAGATTAAGTTTCGTGATAAAGTTCTTAACCAGACACACTCTGATAGGTCCTTATTTAGATTTTCTCACAAAGGAAAGCAACATACTGTTGTCCAACTTACTGAAAACCTTTGTCAGCTTCTTGGAGACAGTGGTGCCCTCTCTTCTGATCAAGAAGACACTTCACCATCACTTGAAATGATCATGATACAACCTGAGCTTCTAATTGGGCGAAGAATCAAACATCGATTTAATATTGATAAGAAGTTAGTATGGTTTGATGGTAGAGTGACCAAGATGGATAAAGATACTGGGCTCTTTGAAGTAATTTATGAAGAAGATGAAGTGTGTCAGTTTGACTTGTTAGAAGATGTGGAAAATGGTGATTTACAAGTATTTTGAATAATTTTTTTTGTAACGTGTTTCACAGTTATTATTTCAATAATAATCAATAATCAGTTTAATGATTTAGTCATAATAGTACTTCGATCTAGTTCCTGTCTTGCAGTTGTGAAATTTTATGAATTTCATTATTAACCGGCTCCATTACTACACTTCTTTTTATGTGTGGAATACGAGCTACATTTCTTAAATATTCATCCACAAGGTCTTTATTCTCAATAAAATCAATATGGACTGAATGCAAGTGAGAAAACTCTTTGCATTCAAACAGCACATTCAACTCCCCATCAGATAGCCACACACAGTGAATTTTTTCAGCTGTATACTAGTAGAAAAAAAAACATGCACACAGGGTAGGAGCAATGATACATAACTCCACCCACAGCACCCAGTTGTCCAATTTAAGTAAGTCGTGCACAATAGTATCGTCACACAACTTAGAAAATTATTCAAAAGTAATTCATCTTACTTTTTTAAAAGTATCCTCCTCCCGAAGCTCGGCTTGACACTCATCGTTTGTCGCTTTCAAGTTATCCGCCATTTTATATAGTTAATTAATCATGACATAATTTGTGCCACGCCTTATAAGGGCGTAGGAGGAGATTAAATGGCAAGTTTTTTGAAGCTATTCTCTTTATCCTTAATCACAATTATATTATTCTATATATCGTTTTGATCCTCATAGTATTATCTAAGTCATGGTAACGTCAATTTCTTGTTTAGGTGTAACTGCGGAAATTAGGTGACATCGCTACTGCTGGTCTAGAGCATGTTATAATTCAGACATTGAATATTGATGTTTCACGTTATGCTCTTCTTTATTCTATCTACTCATGGCCAAATGTAATTTTTACCATTGTTGGTGGGATACTTGTTGATCAATTTCTTGGAGCTCGTCTTGGATTACTTATATTTATGGTAGTATCAACAATAGGTCAATTAGTGATGGCACTAGGAGGATTTTTAAATACATTTTGGTTAATGGTAGTTGGTCGTTTTGTGATTGGACTAGGTGGAGAATTAGCTTTGATAACTACAAATGCTTTTGCTGCTGTTTGGTTCAAGGGAAAAGAAATTACTTTTGTATTTGCTTTACTAGGGACATGTGCAGGTCTTGGTGGTGTATGTGGAATATACCTAAATGAAGTAATGTATGACTATTTTAAGTTTGTGTCAGACAAGCATATTCAACTGGGCATAACTTTATCAGTGTCTTTTGGTATGATGGTCTTATTTAGTATTTTATCATTTGTTTTGTTAGTGATGGACAAAAGAGCTGAAAAGATTTTGAAACGACACAACTCTACAGAGAAAGGATTCTCCTTGAGAGATTTCAAAAGTTTTAATATAAACTATTGGCTTGTACTTGTAATTACTGTTTCGTATTTTGCTTCCTATTATCCATTCATTGCTGTAGCCCAGTTATTTTATACCAGCAAATTTGGACTCTCTGTGACTCAGGCTAACATTGCAAATGTTATCACGCATGCTGTTCAGATTTTCTCTCCTTTCTTTGGTTTAATGATTGACTTGACTGGTTTTCATATGTTTTGGGGACTGATTGCAGCTTTACCTATGTTAGGAGCACATGTTCTGCTTTTACTCTGTAATGGATCATTCTATATACCATTTGTAGCAAGTTCAGTTATTGGAATCAGCCATAGCTGTTATTGTGCTGCCATGTGGGTTGCTCCTGCTTTATTAGTTAAAGAGCATCAGCTTTCAACTGCTTATGGACTTTTTGAAGCTGTCTTAAATATTGGATATGCTGTGGTTAATCTTATTGCTGGTCATATAATAGATAATTATGGATACTTTGCACAGGAAGTGTTCTTTATCTGTTTTCAGGTTGTTGGGATATTGCTTATAATTTTACTGATCCTTCGTCTTGTAGGCACTGAAAATGTAGTCAATGTATCTGGGTTGAAATGCAGGAAGGCTAATACAATGAATGACTTGCAAGATGAAGACTGTCACATTATTAATTATGGTGCTTCTGATTCTACAGATGTAAACACTGTTATGACCAAAGGGAAGAAAACTGAATAATAAATGGAATAAAATCATAGACTGTATATACTAATGTATTTTTCAGGTTAAAAATTAATTATGAATCACTATTGATTTAATATTAAGTCAAATCAGGCCTAGGGTTTGAATGGAAACAAAAAAAAATGACTCAAACACATTCTTAGCAACCAATTGCAAAAATTGAATTTGAAAACCATCATATCTTGGTGCTATATTGTCCTCATGTATACTTTATTACCATCAAATTGGACAAAATTGAAAAATTATTAAATTTGATATCGGAACTGGGTACATAATCCACACTGCATCGATCTTAAACTAGTCTGCTGTAAAAGGCAGAGGCTGGGCTGTGAGATTTTTGGTGAATTTAAAATCTGTAATGTTTCACTTGAGCGCTTCAACAGCACTTAAACATACATACATATACGAACATACAAAAATAAAGTTGCTGTTGGAAAGAGAAGTAGAAGAGTGTCACAGGTTCACTATAAACTGACTCAAGCAACAACTAACTTTTATTCAAAGATATGAGATTATTTATATAGACAGTTGAAATATAATAATGACTTTGTTACAACAATATAAATTGTAGGTGTCTAACAGAAATAACATTGATTAATAAGACATAAACATGATATTGTACATTGAGGGGACAATGAGTCTGTAGATTGTGACAAAGAGTGATCTGAAATTCTTCCACATAACTTGTATACATCCAGTTTCTTGAAGTTTGATTACAGTTTACGCTAAGTTCCAGGAGCAGTAAAAAAAATCTCATGCACTCTTGAAAAGAGTAGTATAGGTTTGAGTGTGTGTAAAAATGAATGGAATCCATCTGTAAAAAGATATGAAAAATTCACTTGTTTTCACTTTGAATTTTATTGTCGGGTGAGGGGTTGGGCAGTTAAGATAAAGGTACTGTGGACCAAGTTTTGATCAATGAATAAATGGTCCACCCACATTTTCAAATACAGTACGTCTATTTACATATAATTTTTACATCATTGATATCAACTTATCGAGTATGGGAAATTCTGTAATTTGATTCAAATTTTGTTAAGGAACATAAAAACAATGTGGTATGCAGATTTCAAAATTTTGGATACCTAGAAAATAATTATGGTTTTCAACTTCTGATTTTGGGTAGCTAAGTTCGAGTCATTTTTTGTCTCCATTTGAACCCTAAGCTTGATTTGACCCTATGTCCTGTCAAAATTGTGAAATAAAACCACTTTCTACTTCAGATTTTTTCAACCAAAAAAACCTTATATATATTATATATATATACAAGTTCACCTTAACTAATCACGATTATTAATACATGATTCATAATTAATTTTAACCCTTAAGTACGTGGTCTATGTTCTTATGTACAATTGTTATCTTGAATGTTATTATTCATTTTTTCTCTTTGGTCATAACAGTGTTTACATCTGTAGAATCAGAAGCACCATAATTAATAATTTGGCAGTCTGATGTCAAAAAAACGGTTTTACTTTCATCTTGCAAGTCATTCATTGTATTAGCCTTCCTGCATTTCAACCCAGATACATTGACTAAATTTTCAGTGCCTATAAGACGAAGGATCAGTAAAATTATAAGCAATATCCCAACAACCTGAAAACAGATAAAGAACACTTCCTGTGCAAAGTATCCATAATTATCTATTATATGACCAGCAACAATACTAACCACAGCATATCCAATATTTAAGACAGCTTCAAAAAGTCCATAAGCAGTTGAAAGCTGATGATCTTTAACTAATAAAGCAGGAGCAACCCACATGGCAGAATTATAACAACCATGGCTGATTCCAATAACAGAACTTGCTACAAATGGTATATAGAATGATCCATTACAGAGTAATAGCCAAACATGTGCTCCTAACATAGGTAAAGCTGCAATCAGTCCCCAAAACATATGAAAACCAGTCAAGTCAATCATTAAACCACACAAAGGAGAGAAAATTTGAATAGAATACGTAATAACATTTGCAATGTTAGCCTGAGTCACAGAGAGTCCAAATTTGCTTGTGTAAAATAATTGGGCTACAGCAATGAATGGATAATAGGAAGCAAAATACGAAACAGTAATTACAAGTACAAGCCAATAGTTTATATTAAAACTTTTGAAATCTCTCAAGGAGAATCCTTTCTCTGTAGAGTTGTGTCGTTTCAAAATCTTTTCAGCTCTTTTGTCCATCACTAACAAAACAAATGATAAAATACTAAATAAGACCATCATACCAAAAGACACTGATAAAGTTATGCCCAGTTGAATATGCTTGTCTGACACAAACTTAAAATAGTCATATAATACTTTATTTAGGTATATTCCACTTGCACCACCAAGACTGGAACATGTCCCCAGTAAAGCAAATACAAAAGTAATTTCTTTCCCTCTGAACCAAACAGCAGCAAAAGCATTTGTAGTTATCAAAGCTAATTCTCCACCTACTCCAATCACAAAACGACCAACTACCATTAACCAAAATGTATTAAAAAATCCTCCTAGCGCCATCACTAATTGACCTATTGTTGATACTACCATAAATACAAGTAATCCAAGACGAGCTCCAAGAAATTGATCAACAAGTATCCCACCAACAACGGTAAAAATTACATTTGGCCATGAGTAGATAGAATAAAGAAGAGCATAACGTGAAACATCAATATTCAATGTCTGAATTATAACCTGCTCAAGACCAGCAGGTATATCAAAAATGTAATTTTGACTAATTTTAATCGTACATAGCAGGATAAGAATGACGTACCGATAAGTCCAATGGTCAGGATGAAACACGCAAAACTTTGAATTGTATCTTCTGTTCTTGTACTGAGTATTTTCTGAAGAAGACATGTCAGCAAGAGATGTGGACATCTTGAACACATGCAGTATAGTGACAATAATAATTAATTATAAATAATAATAGTTATTATAATAATTTAATTTTCAGGGCATTTAAATATCTGCAATGTTTCGCATGAGACCTATAAAGCGAAAAACTTTTTCAGTAACAACAATTTTTTATTGTATGCATGTCTTACCTTCTATCTGTGACATTTCATCAGCCAACAATTGTAAATCTTCATCAATCTGTGTATTTTCTGAATACCTGCAGCTGTATACAGGTGGAAAAAAAGAGACACACTACAGTTACTACATACAAGTATTTAGCTTACTCCTTGGTCCCTGATGTCACGCAAGATAAAGAGTTTTTTGATGAATGAATAATGATGTCAGATTCATCATCTATGTTTGACAGTAATTTTTCAATATCCCTCATATCTCCCCACGCATCTTCTTCAAGTGTATCCAGTAATGAACATTGCTCTGTGTTGTTGACTCCAGTCATTGAAGGAACAACTTGATCTTGTTAAAATTTATTCAACACACATTAGAAGCATATATACATGTACATACATACCATTCTGTTCATCCACTGTGTTGTTAAAAACAGGGACTGCTGATGCTTTTAATCGAGGCTTGCAATATTTAACAATAGTTTGAGAAGACGAAATGTTTTTCATGCTAGTTCGTTTTCCCTTCTCTTGAGTGTATTTGGTCTTCTGTGTTTTCCGCTTCTGTTTTGTACTAACATAGGGCACAAAATGTTTAGCAATTTCACTATTTTTGCAGGCAATTGGTTGAGTCTTGAATAAATTACATTTGGTATTTCCACATTCTATTAATGTTTTCATGGTTTGATCTGTTTTACTGTTGGCTTAAAAGAAACAGAAATATATCTCATCAATAAAAATTCATTACCTACTTACTTAGATGAGAAGGTTCCTCAGTAGAATGTAATTTTGTATGGCATTCAGTCATAATTTGGCATTCTGTAGTTTCAACACTAGTATCAACATCCTTTATCGCACTCCTAACAGGAGGATCTGGTATCTTAGTTATACTCGTGATGTCAACTCCCAATTGTTGAAGAATAGCAACCAATTCAGACTGCTCTAGCTTTGAGCATTGTTTCAATTTCTTGACAGAGGCTTTATTTCTTTTTTGGATTTTTTCATCTTTGGAAGCCATTTTACTCAACCTTCTTTGTTTGTACTTATTTTCTAAATAAATGGTTAAAATAACATTTTACCACCTGATAAGCATATCATATAGTAAGTGACAATGGTACTATTCCCAACACAAATTCATCATTACCATAATGCAATGGCATGCATGATTGCTTATCCTGCATTATTAATATATAAATGAATCTCACCTTCGTTGCCCTTAGATTGTTCTTTCTTCACAACAGTATATTTACAGGTATGAAGCCTTTCCTCATTACTAAGTTTCAACAATCGATCTGCCTCAACAATGGCACCCTGAAGTTTTTTATTATGTTTCATATCTCTGGGACAACATTTCACTCCAATAGAACATGTATCTCTGTATGGTTCAACCTGTGATTACACAACAAATATTATGTATATATACTAGTGTTGTACCTATACTAGGTTTTGCCTATAACTCAGATACAGATATTATAGGCAACTAAAACTGCCTATACCTATACCTATACCTATATATATATATATATATATATATATATATATATATATATATATATATATATATATATGTGTTCACTCCTTTTTCAAGTATATGCATCCCTAATTTTTAGCACTACTCTATATTTCTGTTGGAAAATGAAACTCACAAACTACTGGAAAAGATGGAAATAGCTAAAAAAATATGATTCTGACTGTTGTGTCAATCTTTTCCTACAGTAAAATAGTACTATAGAGTTTCAAAACTTCATCTATAAAGTATCTGTATCTGCCCTATACTACTTGCCTATACCTCTATTTACCTATACCTTGAATATAGGCACCTATACAGTTACCTATACCAATATAGGTACAACACTAATATATACATGTATAGTTTATTGATTACGCTAGCTGCTAGTCACATCCTCAGCCACCCACACTCTTTTACTGAATTCACTCATTAAGAAAGTGGGCGGCTAGGGACAAGACAGTGCACCTGTTCTAGCACTTATTAAATACCAGTAAAAACATTTTGACCACAAAATCATTATTGCTATCATTATTGTTATCACATTGTCACAACACTCTCATGGTGAAATGTATATGTATAATTATGATTATATATATAATATAAATGATTATACATTAAATCTCTAACCATTTCTTCAGGAAGCCAGGAGTGAGTTCTTGTCTTACCGAGGAACTCAACATGATATATACAGCCTTCTGTACCAACTTCTTTAAACTCATATGAACTCCATGGATCAGGAGTCACAATAGCAGGCCAACTATTAACAAAAGAAGAAAACCAATCTTACTCTGATAACGTGATTTTCTTTATTAGTGAAAGAAAATCTGCTTCAAATTGTGACAACTGCACAAATAATTTAGTAGAACTGTTATTATTAACCCATTTTGTAAAAGGGTCAGTCTATGTCAAATCAACACAAAAATTGTCCAGTATAAATTTAGATAAAACTTGGTAATAACATAGCATCTAACAAGAAATTAACGTATAACAAGTTTTAAGACCATACATTATATGGCTTCAGAGTTAGAGCCCAAATAGAGTTCATTTTTTGCCAATTTTCACTTGACCTATCAATAATAATCAAACCATAACTTTGACCACAATCATCTTTATCAGCTACAATTACATTATTCTGTACCTTTATTGTCCTTTAAATGCTCTTTCATGTTTATATATCACAAAACTATATCCCTTAAAGTTAGAGTCAATGGTCACCATTGACATTTGCTGTCATAAGAACGAATTTTTCAATTCCAATCTATTTTTTTCAAAGTATTGTTTGGCCTTTCTCTTTGATTGCTATAAATTTCATCATGAGTTTGGAAGTAGTGTTGTTTCATTTTATCTGATACTAAAACTAAAAGTCACTTTTAGTACCACTTTTCAATTTTAGTTCTCGGAACTAAAACTATAACTAAAAATTATTTGAAACTTAGACCCAGAACTAAATCATAACTAAAACAATTTTTGGATTGTGAACTAGAACTAGAACAGAACTAAAATGAAAAAATAAAAACTTAGAGCTAAAAAGTATACCACAAATATTGCAATATACCACATTTTTCACTTCGTTGATCATTACTTAACAGTTATACGTGCTTTGTAGAAATAAAAAGTACATTAATATGTAATAGTAGTTTGATCATTCAAAAGTTTAATTTCATTCATTACTTAATGATTTATCAAGAACTAATCAAAAACCAGGAACAAAATCAATAATATTTTTAAAATTTATAACGGAAAATAAATCAGAATGAAAAGGAAGTTGGTACTAAAAATATAACAAAATCAACAGGATTTGCAAACTCTGAACTATAATTAAATTACTAAATTATAATGGCCACAAAGTTCCTCCATCTAAACATACATGTTATTTATTTTTTTGGTAACACAAGAATCATGTGACAAACAGACAACCATGTTGCATTAACAATTAAAACGTATATTATAGTCTATAATTATAATATTATATACATAGGTATACCTAGTGTGTGGGTATATGGTCTGGTCTAACCAGAAAATAAAGATAACAGCATACCTATTACCTAGTAACCATGGCGACTACTACATGTATTTCCTCATCATGCATACATGACTTTATCACTTTGAGTTTGGTAGAGCCGGGTGACAATAATTATTTAATAGATACTCAAACGACAATGAATACTATTACGATAGTGAAACTAAAATTTGAATACAGATTTTAAGTATTTTCCACTTGTGGCAAAGAAACTAAGTACTCCCATACATCACTCTCTTAGAGCCCTCCAACAGGAAACCTTGCAGCTCTTTGTCAAGATCGATCTCATCAGAAATATTCTTCACCATCTTAGTATTACATGCCTGTAACCATATGTCCACAATCACGATAGTAGTTTTTAGCTATCACTGTCGTGATAGTAACACTGACGATAACAATAGTCACACTATTGCCCAGCCCTATTGCTTATTAGGGCTTAATACATAAATTAACAATGAGAGCATTTCTAGGGAGCCAATATTATCATTAAACATGGTTAGAAACATAATAAACATGTTTATAACAGAAATATGAACAATTATTATGTTCCTAATTGATAGTACATCTGTACTTTCAAGTAGGAACATGATAATCAAGTTTATAACAGAAAACAAAGATTATATTTTCCATTAGAAACATGATAATATTGGCTTCCTAGATGAGCTCATTGTTAATATTAATTAGCTCATCAAATTGATTAAAACAACCAGTCAGTGCATGAGTGTTTCCACCATGTACACTAGCATGATAATATTATAATTATAGTTATATCCTAATTGAAAGACTTCTATGTCCTAATAAACCAATGAATATATTTATCCTATAATGAAGTAGATAATGGAAAACAAAAGCAGAAATCCATTGAGTAGGAACTACCTTCTGGGACATGACATTAACATCATAAAAAAAGCAGTTTGAGTATTTATTATGTCGTATTTACAAAAGTACTACTCATCATATTTGAAAAAAAAAAACCAATTGCCCACTTTTTATTAGTAGCACATTTTGGAGCAAATTACTTCATCTAGCTACCATTGCATTCTGTCACGTACCTTCCAAAACACATGACAGTCCCAAAAAGAAATTTTAGCAAATCAAACAAAAAGATCCAAACAACATTTTAAAAAAATAGATTGGAATTGAAACATTCGTTCTTATGACAGCAAATGTCAATGATAACCATTGACCCTAACTTAGATAGTTTTGTGATATATCTCTTGAAAGAGCACTTTATAATAATGCACTGATGAAGATGATTATATATGTGTCATATTTATGTAATAACAGGTAGAGTGAAAATTAGAAGCTTTATTTGCTTCCCTAGATACCAAATTTAGTTACATGATTATGGGTATTATTTAGAATCTTTATTTGCTTCCCTAGATACCAAATTTAGTTACATGTACATGATTATGGGTATTATTTAGAATCTTTATTTGCTTCCCTAGATATCAAATTTAGTTACATGATTATGGGTATTATTTAGAATCTTTATTTGCTTCCCTAGATACCAAATTTAGTTACATTCTTATGACTTAAGTTATGAGTATTATTTAATGTCAAATCAACATAAAAATAATACTGACCTTTATGGATTTTAAAGGAACTGGGTGTAGCATAGTATCTATTGAGTCATTAAGCCATAATTAGTTTTAGGACCAAAGCTTCAGGACATTAAGTGCACATTCCGGATACAGTAAGCTTTGAAGGTAATTATTTTTTCAAAATTATTTTGTAGCTTATTATGATCGATGTTGGATCATTAATTTATTTTACATTATAACTGTGTGTGTGAAAATCAGTCTGAGTTGGTTTTTAATTTTACTTACATATGAAATATGGTTTGTTCAATTGATTATTTGTCAGTCATATTATACATTTTTTTGTCTACAAATGTGGCCAACGAGGAAGCTGGAATAGCACAAGTTGCTAACATTAACCAGTTCTCCCGGGACCAACAACTTTACATCCCCTCCAAGGGATGTGGTGATGAATACCTCCTCATTGTGAAGGTGGAGCTGAGTATACTCATAGGCAAAAAAAGCCTGCACCTAGTGGGGCTTGAACTTGCAAACTTTCGATTGCAGGACTTCAACCAATAGGCCATTAGTACACCCCAAAATATATAATTATGATAAACAAATAAAACTTTCAAATCTTGAAGACAAGTTATTGCCCCACCTAGATTCCAAATTCTGTTAGCTTCTTGCTCAAAACAGCTAAAAAACAAGCAGTTGATCCTCAGTGTTTGGTAAATCAATTAAGACTGATTTTCGCATGCACAGTAACAATTGTACTTATGTACTTCCTTACGGTGGATAACTGTTTAGTTTTCCCCATACTAACTGTCCTTGTTCAATACCTCCATAAGTATAAACAAACCCATGAGGCACTTCCCATTCCTCTTCCGATATTTCACATGACTGATAGGCAGTATCATAGTTCATGTGACAGTACCACTCATTCTTTAAATTATGTTGTGGACTGAATGAAGAAAAAAGGGAAAGATTATCATCATGACAGCTAATATTCAGTATATTAAATTTTGAGAATTGTTGGAGGGGGCAGGGAATTTGCTATGGACAGAGGGCACCCCCAAACATTGTATATGGATGTATCTGGATATATATATAGTATGATGGTGACATCATCCCTTTGATGTGATGAGTTCTATATATTATATATAATAGACCTTCCATGTGCACACTATGCAAGAGATCTCACCATCATATAATATATTGTATATAGTATGCTAACAAATCCTATATACAAAATATAGGACCCTCGTTTTGTGTCCTCGAATGTGTGATATAGTCCTCACAGGCTCGGGCTATATCACATCCTCGGACACAAAACTCAGGTACCATATTTTGTATATAGGACCTGTCAGCATACTATATATATCATATATATACATGTATATATATATATATATATATATATATACATGTACAACAAACCTATTAGAGACTTTTCTCCACTTTTTACAATCATCACATTGTATCCAGTTATTGGAGGAAACATCTCCTGTCACTACATTAGTAGACACTGGATTGCTATATTCTGATATAGACACATCATTTCTTTCTACTTGCTTTTCATTATGTGAAGCAGATTCTTGAATAGATTGCTGATAACAGTTATGTTCAATTTTTGATTTGAAAAATGGTGAAGGAGGTGAAATACCAGCTGAAGGTAAAACAATGCAGTATTATAATTATTGTGACTACTAAACTTTAATTAGAGTTGAGTAAAAGGAATATTGATATTTGCATGAAAGTTATATTTATAAATATTGCTTTTGTTGATTAAACGAACAGACTGTCAACAAAAATATTAAAGTGTCACCTTTCTTTCTTGCAGCTCTTGTAAGAATATTCATTGTGTGGATATAGTCTGTGGCTTCACTTTCAAATCTCCCTCCATAATTAAAAACCAGACCCTGCCTATAAGTATCCGGTTTGAAATTCCGTACACGTCCGTTCTCTCTTGAAGAATTTGAGAAGAAGGCTTTGGCAATTCCAGGTGAGACTATTTGGGCTAACTCCCAAAAGAAGATAAACATACCAGACATAACAACATTGTTGAACCTTTGTTGATTTGACCTTTTTGTATTGTATCTGTGCTTACTATTGACAGCCACTGGGTCATTCTGCCTACCTGCCTGCCTGCTTGCCTGGTAGAAGAGTCAACCTCCAAGCATGAATGAAGATGAGAATGAGGTTATTAATCCCATTTAGTGGTATAGTTATATTAATAAATAGTTTCTAAAATTCAATCTAAGCCATTTAGAACTGTATTGTGTGTGTATATGTGTATATAATTATATATATATATATATATATATATATATATATATATATATATTATTTATATATATATATATAGATGTCATGTATATTAATAGTGCTGTCTTAGTTTTATGGACTTCCAAGTCTGAGAGCCATAGACTTGAGTGCGAGTTAATGGAACTACTACAGCCTGCCTATAAAGGACTGCATTAAGTGTTTTATAATGATGTTTTGTTTGAGAAGATTAAAATACAAGTATATATATATAATTGTATATAATATATAATATAATGTATTATGATTATAACAAGTGTATATAGAGAAAAAAAAGTATCCCTATGATTGCTTTATGGTGTCCAGCATTCAGTAATCAGTAATCATGGCTAACTTTATCATGCTTGAAACACAACAGCCTATTATAGTTAATATTTTGATTATCCACTCTCTTTACCTTTTAAAGAACCTTGTAGAACTTTAAGAATATATTTCAGGTAGAATAGTTAGCTATTAGTTCAAGTTTCTACGTAAGCTACACAGCTTTCTTTCTGCTGGTCTGTAGAGCTTGAGCGCTCGTTCTTTTACGCGCCACGCCCATTAATTGACCGAGCCCCCGGGAATGATGTAACTTCCTTAACTACGTATACAACACATACTCGCGCAAGTGACACAAACATATAAATATATATATATAGTTCGAACCCGTGGGAAAGCAATCATAGGGATGGCCCTACAGGCCATAATAATAACTACATGTGTGTAGGTCATATCAACTTGATTTATTATGGGAGGTGAAGTTTTAGTTGTTTGGTAAATTCAATGTCATTGTTCTCTTTTTATTATGCCATCGTAGAATTGAAATAGTAATAAAATGGCACTCATAATGAGGGTAGCCTCATGCTTTTTGTGCTTGCAAGAATAATTATTGTAACAAGAAATTAAAGATATAATGCAATAATTATTTCTTATTGTCATGTGATCCATTAATTACAGTCACCAAGTACAATGTAGCAAAAACCAATAAGTAGCCTTATGGTTATCAGGGTTTTTTGTAGATAAGTCTGGGACTACAGTACCTCCCAGGAGATATTTGCATGTTTGTAAAATGAAACATTCAGAGATTGTAGATAAGTCTGGGACTACATGTACCTCGGAGTCCCAGGAGATATTTGCATGTTTGTAAAATGAAACATTCAGAGATTGATAAATCAATCCTGGCTTTAAAAAAAAAAACAGGAGTGGGTGGGTTGGAATCTGAAGGTACCTCCACACATGAAATCATCAAGTACATAAGCTTACCTAATATGGAGTGTTTATTAATTATAATATTCTAATTATGTATACAGACTCTAGGTGGTGAGGAATGTATGGGCAAAGCCAAGCATTCCCACCATTTGGACTCTGATACATACACATGTACATACATGAAGATAATAGTCACCTTCACAATGCCTTAACTACAAAGTACATGTAGTCATGATATGATCAGCATTCATCATAGGATCAGTACATGTGTGTAGTGTCAGTGTGGTATAGACAATTCACAAGCCTTTAACTATAAAGTAGTCAGACTACATGTAGCATTGGTATTTAATGACATGTACTGGTGTAATTTAATTAAGAGTTGGACAATTACATGTGGTTATTACAGCAGACTTGTTAGTTTAGTTAGCTGACTAAAAAATGATGTTATAGTTTACTAAAACAACACTAGTCTATACATTCATACATGTATGTATTATACATGTACGTATTATACATGTACTTGTACATGTATTAGTTCAAGTACAGCTTCTACTGTTCATTTTTTTTGTTTATGTTTCAGGCCCTGGGGAACCAACTTCGACTTCAACTCTCAAAGATGCTTTCTCTCGGAGCACCTAGGATCTATGATGTACCTATAATCCAGGCCATTTTTGAGGGCAATGTTATTCAACTAACAGAGCTAATGACTCAACGAGAGGAAGTTAATGCACAGGTAATGAAAGACAAGTTAAGTAATTATACATGTACACTGTATGTAACAAAAAGTTTTGAACATGATATATATATGGACAAAAACACTCATGTACATGTATCCCTGTGACTGCTTTCATCATTTATGAAGAAGATTATTTTAATTTCACTGTCTGAAATACATGTAGCCCACTAGCCCTGCATGTTATTTGTTTTTATATTCCTTTAAACATATACACATATACTTTTTAACAATTCTTAATTGTTATATAACTTCATCAGTTACATGTACAACTGTACAATGTCATATACATGTGCACTGTACATATACACTGTACATGTACACTGTACATGTACATGTATAACAGCCATTAGATGTAGTTTGCTATTCTCCTGTACTTATCAATAGTCTGTTAGCTCATGTGTACATGTACAGTGTACATATACATGTACATTCATTATACCCTACACTCATTAATTTACATGTACATGTACAAAGCCCCTGGAATTGTTTAACTTCTTTAACTACACATGTACATGTACATTAAAACCTATGGAAAGCAATCATAGAACTGGCCCTACAAATCATAAATAGTACTAGTACTAGGGTATTAGTAAAAGGTTTTTGTTCATTTCAAAATACACATGTAAAATTAAGAACATTTTACTGAGGTCAAGGTGAAAGTGAATGACCTTTAGTACAATTACTCACCACTGTACAACTGCATACAGCATCACTTACAATGTACATCTGCACTCACTATAATCATTACCTGTATAAAACTATAAACACATACATGTACAACTGTGCATGATATTACATACAATGTACATGTATGTCTTGTTTATTTGATGATGTTTTATAATAGGATCAGGACAGACGAACTCCAATGCATGCTGCAGCTTACTGTGGAGATGCTGAATGTATTGCTACATTGATTCAAGCTGGTTTGTGTGTATGTGTCTGTGTGTCTACATCATTATATAAGATATACAAATTCAAGAACTGATTTGTGAAGAATAGTATATGAATTGCAGTGATCATGGATGTCTTAATTTTATACTTTGTTCTCCCTCTAAATATTTACATTGTAGTATGGTACAACACCACAACCTTTGATCATCCTAAAATAGATTTAGTACATGTGTGTTACAAATGCCACTCTGCTTTAAGGAGATCTTATGTACATGTACATGATAACACTTGAGATGGAAAGAAAGAAAGAAAGAAAGAAAGAAAGACAGACAGACACAGACAGACAGACAGACAGACATACACATGAGGCAAATGAAAAAAATGAAAATGAGTTGCCTTAGGTGGGATTCGAACCCACGACACTCTGCACTCCATGTACATTTGTACATGTATATACAGATTTACATGTACTGTAAATGACTTAATAGACTAATAAATGAACACATCTACTTTATGTACATGTACATGTATGTACATGTACATTGTGTACATGTACAATGTACATGTACATGTAGTACTTTATACATGACTGTAGTATATGATTATAATAATATGTATACATGTACATGAACAATTGTACATATATATATACAATGTACAGTGTGTACTATTTACAATTTTTTTTTATCATACCTGTACATATTAAAGGTGGTAAAGTTAATGTGAAGGATTCTCATTGGCTTACTCCTCTACACTATGCAGCTGCACGTGGATTTGATGTAAGTCCTAGTATTATATATTATACAATACATTCACACACATGTACATGTAGTTATAGTGAGAACCTTGATTAGAAACAATTCTGAGTCATGTACATACATGTATACACCACGTGTTTTGACATTTACATGTACATGTATGTGTGTAAAACATTAATTTTTAACTTTTATTCAAGGATTAATTAATGAAATAACTATGGTATGTACTATGTACATGTGTACATGTGCATGTACCTGTTTTCTAATCTTAAGATAACCTTAAATTTCTATACATCACTTTTGAACCTTTCTTATATCTTCTTGCATATGTTCCTGTTTAGTACATGTAATAGTGGGCTACCATTTCATGTATAATTATAAATATTAGTGATAATACTTTATTCACTAATAACTACTAATATTATAATTGTCCACAACCAATAGTCACATGTACATTTACATGTACATACAGTGTGTCGTGGGTTCGAATCCCACCTGAGGCAACTCTCACTTTTTCATTTTTCCATTGCCTCAGGTGTCTTTCTTTCTTTCCTGATAATATCATGTAGTCATGTACCATGTATATTTTCAAATGAAGTATCATAGATTTGAAACCATGCAAGCAAGGTCAGGTGATACCTTAGCAACATTCTGACCTTTCTTGAATGGTTTCAGGATTAAATCATGACACTAAAGTAACATCTTTGGAATTTACTACATACATGTACATGTACATGTACATATACATTATGTACAATAAACCTACATGTATGTACATGTGTAAATGTACCTCTGTCTGTATTTTGTGTGTCTCTGTCTGTTTATGGTCATGTATCACACATTCACGTCATACATGTACATGTACAAGTACATGTATGCGTACATGTATACATGTAATTATACGGTTTCTAACGTAGGCTGCAGTGCGAGAATTGATCAAGAATCAAGCTGAAATTATGGCACGTGAGAAGAACTGGATGACTCCTCTCCATCTGGCAGTTCATAATAACAACTCTGTTTGTGCTGGTATGGTAAAACAATCTTGTCAATAATTTTTATGAAACACTTCATACTATCTATTAAGCCATTTTTTTGCAAGAAAACCAATGAAGTGGGGTGTATAGCTGCTAGCTACATGTACACATGACCTCTTTTCCTTCCTACACATTAATTCTAATTACATGTACATGTACATATGATATTCAATACAGTATTTACACATGTACATGTACATGTACATGTAACTTTTAAAGTCAACTATTTTACTTGTTTGTTAATACAGAGATTATAATATCTCATTTGGCTAATATTGATGTTGCTGATCGCTTAGGAAAATCCTGTCTTCATCATGCTGCCTATAATGGACATGTTGAGGTAAGTTAGTATTTACATGTGTATTACATGTATTATGTTTAAAACTATGCATATGTTTACATGTACTTACATGTACATGTACATGTACATGTATGTTATACATGTACATTTACATATATGTACATACACAAGTACATGTACATGTGTTTACGTACATATATGTTGTACATACATGTACATGTATAGTATATGTTATACAACAATATACATTTAGTGTACATGTACATGTACAAGTCCATGTATTGAATGTAGCCACATGCAATTGTGCACAAATGTACATACAGTGTACATGTACATGTACATCTACGAATGTACATATATGCTTGCTTCATTACCCATTATGTTACTCAACCTTTTCAGTGGCCTAATTAATGTAGACCTTTTGTAGTAAAATTAAATTGATTTGATTATGTGTATGTAAACAATAAGACAGTTATTTGTTATACATGTATATACATGTACAATGTACATGTACATGAAAATTCATGTGCTTACCATCCTATTAAAAGGTGTAAAACAATAAACAAACAAACACAACAAACAAGCAGCCACAATGGCTTAGAACATTTATAAAACACAGCCACAAAGGGCTTAGAAAATATTAAAGCAGCCACCCTGGCTTAGAATCAGCCATGACACCTTAGAAAAACAATAATTAGCCATGTGTACATGTGAGATAATTATTTTGAGTTAACTGAATAACAGAAAAGGGGGGCAAGTATTTAGGAACAAGCATTTGTATGAGTGTAGGTCGTATTAGAAAACAAAATTGCTTAATTATCAGCTTTAGAAGTATTACACGTTCTCACAGTAATATCACTACATGTACATATGTATATAATATCACACTTTATCATTATAATATTATACTTGTAGATGGTTTCAATTTTACTGCTGAAAGGCGCTAATGTAAAAGCTGTGGACAGAAAAGAAAGGACTCCATTGCACTTAGCAGCATTTATGGGTAATTATTAATAATTATTGTGTATGGAACTGTAATTATACTTCATTTAGTATATACAAGTGTTTACAATATTATTATTTCAGTAGTTCATTCACATTCATTTTGACCTTCAATAACTGTAATCAACAATGTTTTATTATGGCCCGTAGGGCCATCCCTATGATTGCTTTCCACAGGGTTTAATGTATATATATTTTTTTTCTTGTGTCCACTTGCACGAGTATGCGTTGTATACGTAGTTAAGGAAGTTGTGTCATTCCCGGGGGCTTGGTCAATTGAAGGGCGTGGCATGTAAAAGAACGTGCGCTCGAGCTCTACACTCTACAGACCAGCAGGAAGAAAGCTAAGTAGCTTACGTAGAAACTGGAACTAATAGCTAGCTATTCTGCGTGAAATATATTCCTAAAGTTCTACAAGGTCCTTTAAAAAGTAAGGAGAGTAGATAAACAAAATAATAACTATAATAGGCTGTTGTGTTTCAGGCATGATAAAGTCAGCCATGATTACTGAATGCTGGACACCACAAAGCAATCATAGGGATACTTTTTTCTCTATATACACTTGTTGAGAGCTTTCTTTAAAACTTGAGGTGGTGATGTACTGTACACCATGTACATGTACTTGTGTACATGTGTACATTTTAATAATGATGAGATAACAAATGAGTACATGATAGTTGTATTACATGTAGTTATACATGTACAATGTACATGTATATGTATACATGTACATGTATTTATCATCTCTTTAGGTCATCAGGATTGTATCAATGCTCTAGTGGGTAGTGGAGCTGATATCAATGCTAAAGATAAGAAAGTAAGACATACATGTACATGTACATGTCAACAATCCTTCCCTTTGTCAGAAGCCCTTGCTTGGCAATTACATGTACAGTGGCTCCTTACAGTCTATACAGTTGTAGCTCTATACTTAATATTAGGTTGATTCAGTTAATGCTCGTGGATGTGGATGTACATGTACATGTACTCCACTTCATGTGGCTTGTAGCAATGAACAAGTTGTTATAGTAAATGTTCTTCAACACAAAACTGTTGTGAATCCACTCAATTGCACACCTTTGGATTATGCCTCATGGACACTTTATGGTGTATGGAGCTATTGATATCTAAACAGTCTTGTACATTATAAAGTCAATGAGAAAAAGTACATGTACATATTAATAGTCTTGATAGTCTCTAGAAGTCTTTATTTATTTATATATACATGTACATCAGTGTTTTTGATAAGCTCATATGGCACACCATTGACCCAAAGAGCTTTTGTTTGACATTGCACAGCTCTCTCTTTAGGCTACATTGTGTAGATGGTGCAGTTGATTATGATTATAATTATTGTTACTAACAGCTTGTTAATTGGCTCAAAATGTATTTCCAATGGTGCCACACACTAACCATTGTTGAGCCAATTTGGCCCATCCTGTTATCAAAAAATCTGATATTACTTATATTTAGTATATAGTTTATGTATATTGTCTCTTGTAGCAATGTACTGCATTGCATGCAGCTGCAGCTGGAGGACAAGTTCATGCTGTAAAGATGTTACTGGAACTAGATGCTATTGTGAGCTAAAATACATGTACTACATGTGTATTTCATTTCATACACGCACATACACACATGTACATGTAGTGTTTAGTTCATGAAATGAGTAATAATGTATAGACTAGGTCTCGTATGCATGTACATGTGTATGACCTACAGGTACATGCAGTGTTTGCCCTAAAGTGCGTTAAGCGCGCTATTTAACACGCTTTAGCGTGAGTGCAAAGCCACACCCACAAAAATTTAATTAATTGCACGTGTAAGTTTACACAATAATTAATTGCAGGTGCAAAGTTTACACAAGTTTACCTTGAAGCTCGTCAGTTTACATAGTGAATGGCAAAACAAACCAACCTGTTTGGAGGCTGGGCTGGTGAACCAAACTCTAATGTTTGGAGCCTGATAAATCATGGAAAGCAGTTAATTGCTCCATGGCCACATATAACTGACATGGATTTGCCAACTTCATTGCCTACTACTTGGTTAAAAGTGGTAGATCATTCAGTTCCAGGCATGTTATGCACCTTGTGTAAAAAGTACAAGAAGGTACCACGCATATTTAAAATGATTTTTCTGGCGAAACAAATGGGTGGGGTCAATGGGTGTGGTCTATTGTGAGCGCTTCACAAAAATCCTGTGGGAAACACTGGGTACATGTATGTAATAATTCAATGTAATTGTTATTTATACTTGCATAATCATATCACCACCTTATTTGGAATATTAAAATATCAAAACATTTATTTTCTTGTCATTTTATATCATACAAGCTACAACACATAAATTATATGTGTATACATGTACCATTCATCCTGTCTGCTAATTTATAAAGGAGAAACAGTTTCAGCTAGCATCTTGTTTCTATCACGTCAAGTTAAGCAAGTGTTTGACAGCTACACTAATTGTAAAAATCCTTTTAACAATAATTGCATAATATCTTTTATGGTATTGTGTGCGCTTTTACAATACCAAGAATGCAATATACATGTACATGTACATGTACATGTAATTGTGGTTACAATAATTGAAGCTTGAACACAATATACATGTACATGTACATGTAATTGTGGTTACAATAATTAAAGTTTGAACACAATATACATGTACATGTAATTGTGGTTACAATAATTAAAGTTTGAACACTAATGTACATTGTGTACATGTACATGTACATGTAGTATACATGTACAGTGTATATCACCCAATATGCTGCATGTACATGTACATTACTAATACAATAGTAGCAAAACCACAACCATCCACTATTGATGTTAACAAAACAGCATACAACTTTTAACAAGTTGACTACCTACATACAATGTACATGTATAATCTAATACACTGACTGGTTATATTAAGAAGTCAATAACTAATTTCTATGTTACGTGTAGGTTGATTCAGTTAATGTTCATGGATGTACTCCACTTCATGTGGCTTGTAATAATGGACAAGATGTTGTAGTAGATGTTCTTCTTCAACACAAAGCTGCTGTCAACCCGCTCAATAACAAAGCTCAAACGCCTTTACACTATGCCTCCTGGTCACATCATGGTGCTCTATGTATGGAGCTATTGGTCAAAGCTGGTGCTGATCCTAACATGCAGGTAATGTTACTATTAGCAGTGTGCTCCCCAGAATTTAAAAGCAAATGTAGTAACGATTTTAATTTATTGGTTTTTCTACGATAGAATATAACATTTGAAGGGGAAAAGAGTAAATTTTGTTAACTGAAGGGTACATGTACTTGGTGTTTCAAGAAAGTTTCAATTCTATCATAATACTAGAGATATTCTAATTATTGCCCAGGCCTAATTATACTGTATATGTATAATTATTAGACATTCATTTATTTGTTATTATTACAGGATTGTGATGGTCGTACTGCTCTACATATGACTGCAGTTCATGGATTCTATTTGAGAACTGAGACACTCATTAGCCATGGTAGGGAAGTCAATACAAATATGAACTGATTTTCAAAAAAGGACAATTTCCTGTAAAATAATAATGTAATTGCTAATCATTCCACCATTTTGTACAGGAAGTTAATAAAATTCAGTATCTACGAAGATTACTGATAGTTCTTCCTGGATACCAAATTTCATTGATTTCCTTGGGAAAGTGTCCCTTTTTAATGAACAATGAATGAATGCACAGACACACTTAAAACAAAAATATTTCTATATTATATTATGTGTGTACATATACAAATGTAGGTGCCCGTGTGGATATTGAAGATAAAGAAGGTAACACTTCTCTACATGTTGCTGCAAGACATGGACATGCATCAGTTGTCAAAACATTGATTGCCTACGGAGCTAATATGTTCAAGTCAGTACTGCTCTCTCTCTCTCTCTCTCTCTCTCTCTCTCTCTCTCTCTCTCTCTCTCTCTCTCTCTCTCTCTCTCTCTCTCTCTCTCTCTCTCTCTCTCTCTCTCTCTCTCTCTCTATCTATCTCTGTCTCTCTATCTCTGTCTCTCTCTGTCTCTGTCTCTCTCTCTCTCTATCTATCTCTGTCTCTGTCTCTCTCTCCCTCTCTGTCTATCTTTCTCTCTCTCTCTCTCCCTCTCTCTCTCTCTCTCTCTCTTTCCCTCTCTTATGTTTGCTACTATTTCTCACAGACGTGGAGCTGGTGGTATGTTGCCTGTGCACATGGCATGCTTAAGTGGTTATGCAGATTGTGTTGAGAATTTACTAACTCCAGGTGAACAAAAATAAAGCTCAAGATTGACCACACCTCTTTTATATATACATGTATATGATGTACATGTATATTTATTATTCCTGTTGTTATCTCTTTCCTGATACGAACACTGGTCCATTATAGTGTCACTTACTCTTTGCCAAAGATATTTCTCTTGTTAATATAACTGTCTTCCTTATATTATCAGATCATCCCATTATGTCTGAAGTTGATGATGAAAAGAGGACCTGTCTCCATGCAGCTGCATGTGGAGGGTAAGTCACTCTCAGTTAGAAGCATGTGTTACATATTGTACATGTAAGAAGAACATCATTATGTCACTCTAGGAAAGTTTTGGTGCAATCTGAAACAATAATTTTAAAAGATGGAGCACCCAGGCTCACGGTCCAATTTGAATTTTTGCAACTTATCATAGAGGACTTAAGCACACAGTATAAGCATAGTCGAATTAAACAATGTTTATTTACATGTACATGTACATGTAGTTTGATTAAGCTTATTTACCAAAGTGCTTTGCCCCTACAATGGTGTACCATACTGTATGTATGAGCTTATTAAAAATGCTTTTCTGTCTTCTTATTATTCTGTGTGTGATGATGGTGTTTCTGTATGTCTTTATATTTCAGGAATATTGAGTGTGTGGATCTCATGATTAATATGAATTGTCAAATCAACTCCCGGGATAAGCAAGGAAGGTAAATAAATAAATAAAAACAATTAATAACTCATAATAATTATAGATTTGATAATGAAACTACAAGAGCTGATAATAGAGTATTGCCAATTATAAAAGTCCAGATAAATATGTACTTAATTGATGTTATCATAATAACAGATATTCTAATTATTGTAGTTACAGGGGTGTGGAAACAACCAGCCATGCAGGACATTGTCTGATAAATCTAGTGAATGTCCGGTGAATTGAAACTGAACTGTATACAAAGTACATGTATATGGGTAGCAAGACAAGAGTGTTAAAAATAGGTTAAAATGTCCAACAGTCAGCTCAATGTTTCCACACCCCTGGATATACATGTATATGTCATTAACTAGACACAATGGATATATTCTCCTATTAGGACACCTCTGCATTATGCTGCAGCTACAGCACAGTATCAGTGTGTGTTGTCTTTGGTAGCTAATGGAGCTAATTTGATAACTGTTGATAACTTGAAAAGGACTCCTCTACACTATGCTGCTGCTTCTGATGCTGATGGAAAGTATGTACAAAGTATATGCATGTATCTCTATTTGTAAATAGAGGTCTTCTGTGAGACCATCTTTTACATGTATATGAACCTACGATTTTAGTACAGGATTTGAAAAAAGGGTTTTGGTTAGGGAGAGGAAAGAAGCAATCATGTGAAGCACATTGCTCCTGGAGAGGTGTGGGGGTATGGTTTCAAAATTTAGACCCTCTGAGGTTACTTATGGTGGCTTCTGTTGGCCCAGAAGGCTTATACATGAGATACATGTATTGCGTCTTGAGTTGGTTTGCTAAAGTTGTTGCAGAAGATCTCCTCACTTTGATATAATTGCAGTACCTGACAAATACACTGTATCATGATATAAATTATTGGTATTGCATATGTACTAAATCTAATGAAAAGCAAGTGTTAACAAGATACATGTACATGTACATGTATATACATGTATATGATTTATGTATATGTACATGTATGTATAATTATGGAGAAAAATGTATCCCTATGACTGCTTTGTGGTGTCCAGCATTCAGTAGTCATGACTAACTTTATCATGCCTGAAACAGCAACATGTATTATGGTTATAATTTTGATTATCTACTCTCCTTACCTTTTAAAGGATCTTGTGAAATATATTTCAGATAGAACAGCTATTAGTTCAAGTTTCTGTGTAAGCTACAAGCAACTGCTGGTCTGCACTGTAGAGCTTGAGCACACATTCTATTACATGCCATGCCCAATAATTAATTGATGAGCCTCCTGGAATGACGCAACTTACTTTACGTATACAAAGCATTGTCATGTACATGTTTCTGACAAACAAATATATACATTGTCAGGAGCCCATAATAACGTTAATCAGAAAGCGTAAGAGTAGGAGCGGTAAACGACCACGCATTTAATTAAATTGGTCAAACTATCTGTCTGACCGTCTGTTACTATTTTTAGAACCCACGTGTATATGCCTTCGTTAAATATGGCGTCTAGACCTGGACAATTTCCAAGGTTAGCTATGAAACAAACACGTCTGGAGGAGTCACCTACTATCAGGAAAGTGAGAGCATGCTTTGGGGAAGCCGAGAAATAACTGTTTAGTCCTATTCAAGAGTGTTTGACATCATTGCCTTCTGTCATTGAAGTGATTACAGTGAAGGCTTCATACTACTTTGTCAATGGCTTCACTAGGAACATCTTCATAGTCTACACGAGCCAGAACATCGCTCAATTCTTTTCTCTGTTATACAGGAAACTTAGTCAATGTAGTCTATAGTAGCTGTTCATTTTCTAGAAGCCATATTTAACAAAGGCGTATACACGTGGGTTCTAAAAATAGTAACAGACGGTCAGACGGATAGTTTGACCAATTTAATTAAATTGTGGAAAGCAATCCTAGGGATGGCCTGTGGGCCATAATATAAAGTAATCCTCTTTGTTTGTGTGAGAATATTCTAACATATCTTTCTGTACTTGTAGGACCAGTAGAGTGTACTATACATTTAATATACATGTATCATCTTTTATTTTCGTATAGTTGTGTGGCCCATCTGCTGCGTAGCTTCACTGGATCTACTCCATTTACTGCTGATAGTAATGGCTTCACACCTCTACACTATGCTGCCAACTATGGACACAGGATGTCTGTACAAATGGTATATACTGTATACTGTGTGTTTGAAATCAAAATAAACACTTTTTATGTGTTTGTGAAAGTGGATGTCTTTATTTAATTTTGTTTTTAAAATCATTTACAGTTGATTGATTATGCTCCTGGAGACACTTCAGCCATTACTACTGGAGAGACTAAGACTACACCATTGCATTTAGCTGTAAGTTAAAGTCTATATTAATCTACATGTATGTACATGTACATGTATGTATATATGCAGTGCTTGACAAAACCTTTATTTGACCAACAAGTTATGAATTTGTCCTGAAAAAAAGCAAGTCTCACAAATTCACATTGTAGCCATTTATGAGATATAGAAGTAGAAGTAACCCACTAGGCCATGACAACTCTTGACTGATAGGACTGTGAGGTTAATGTACTTATTACAAATCTGACCATTTGGCCAGTCAAATGTAATTTTATCCTGACAAAGAGGTGAAATGGCCGGAAAATGGCCAATTGTTGGGTGTTATTTCAAGCACTAGTACATGTATGATATTCTTAATGTTAAATACTGAAACTACAGAACTAAATACTGTAGTTGTCCATATAGAGGAGCAACGGAGTGTGAGGTTTTCTCTCATCTCAATTTCACTCTTTCAACTCATTCAATATTCCATGATGGTGTAGGGAAAATAGGCAAATATTTTTCAACATCTTGTAGCAACTAATGTACATGTACATGTACATGTACATGTACATGTACGTGTACATGTATATAATTTAATATTACAGTTAATTTCATTTTCCTTTTATATTAGGCCTATAATGGTCATTTTGAGGTGATTCAAGAACTAGTCTACAAGTACCAAATGTTTCTAGATCATAAAGAGGAGAAAGGACATACCCCTCTTGACCTAGCTGCATTCAGGGGGCACAGGTAATGCACACACACATACATGTACATGTACATACATGTACACACACACACATACATGTACACACATATACACACTGAGTTACATGTATCTGACGTGATAGTCTTGTTACTCATTGAGTTATGAAAGCCAAAATAATACATCATCTTTGGACATTATAGGACAAATGTTCCCTATCACAATAGTATGGTGGTTAAAAATACATTTGTATGTGGCGCTCCAGTGCTCTGAGAGAATTAAAACTTGCCTAAGAAGTACTGATTTGTCATGCATACATGTACATGTACGTGTATATACATGTACATGTACTAGCTGCAATGGTCAGCATTAGGGACTGGATTGCTCACTAGAAAATATCAGTTTAATGCCACCTTGAACCAGGGGTGTGGAAATAGTGAGCCAACTGCCAGACATTTTGATGAATTTTCATCACTCTTCTGCTCCCAATATTCACTCACATTTATCAGACAATATCCTGCATGACTGGCTGTTTCCACATCACTGCCCTGAACTGTTTGTCATACATTTGTGTATATAATTACATGTATATATATATAATTATATATTACAGTATATATATTATATGTACATGTACATGTATGTACAAGTTATAATTTTAAGATCCCTATTATTTTCAGGGACATTGTTGATTATTTGCTGAGCAGTGGAGCTTCTGTTGTTGTACATGATATAATAACTAAGAGAACACCTCTACATGCTGCAGGTATTTACTAACTAACAATTAAAACAATACCACTGTACATGTACATGTACATGCGATGGAATTCATTTGTGGATTGTTACTAATATAGTTCTTGAATATACATGTACATGTATAATATCACTTGTACTAAGTACATCTGACTTAATAAAGCAAGTAACTAAATGTCTACTTGCTAAATGCTATTACAATGCATCAAAGTTTACATGTATATGTTAATCTCAGTCTGAAGTCTCAACCCCATTCTACTGATACAAGTCTCATTCTTATACTATGCATACATGTAGTTTCAGAGTTCTTGAAATTTATACATGACTATTGCATACATACATACATGTATGTAAGACCAACATGTATATTGTACATGTACATGTATGTGAGGAATTATTATGATATACATGTACATACATGAGAGAATTAAAAACAAATGAAAAATCACAAATCCAAATAGGGATTGAATCCATCATACACATGTATATCTATTCTAGAAATGTATACATGCTTCCAATGGCAGTAAAATGGAGCCCAGTCTGACTTCAGTGTTCTATATGATTATAATTAATATTTATTATTTTATTCACACAGCTGCTAATGGACATGCTGACTGTATCATGATAATGTTACGTTACCTTACCAAGTCCTCACATATTGATGTAGTGGATTCCTATGGCAGGTGAGGATCAGTTTTGGAATTACATTAATTTAACCACCCCCACATACCACACCCATTTGTAATTACATCAACTAAAACTGTAAATAGTAATTTCAATAATTGCATACATGTATTACATGTAAATTCATTGTAGGGTGTGGTTAATAAAATGTTAACCCTTAACAAATTATACAATGATTACCTTTATATCAATACAGCTTTTAGTTTCTCAAATACAAAATTAAACAATTCTTATTTGTAGTTAAAGTTCCTATTATTTTCAAATTATCATTTTAGTTAAGTTATACTGTACATGTACAATGTAGATATTGCAATAGACTAGTATTTCAGCTAACTAAAAGTCACAGTGCCTTACTACATGTACATGTAAAAGGGGTTTTAGTTATACTTATAGTTACACTGGCTTGTCTGTTCTCTTCTCTAACCATTTCTCTTCCAGAACACCACTGATGCTTGCTGTTACCAATGGCCATGCTAATGTTGTGCAAGCGTTAATTGAACAGGGAGCTCAAGTTGATTGTGCTGATAAGTATTTGTGTACTGCACTTCATCGTGCTGTGAGTATATACATGTGTGTGTGTGTGTGTGTGTGTGTGTGTGTGTGTGTGTGTGTGTGTGTGTGTGTGTGTGTGTGTGTATTAGTGAAGGGTTGAAAGATAACTGGCTAGTATTAAGTTAGTAGGGTCAAGGTCGAGGTGTTTGCTAGACATTGTGGGCAAGTACATAAATGTATTTTATAAGAAGAGGACATAAACTTCATACAATTATTGAATTAACAAATCACCCCCCAATATTAGATGTAGCTCCAAAATTCACTAAAATTAATGCATGCTAAATCCGAGCATTTAAAAATCACTAAATGCAATTAATAGGATATACAATGTATGAATTAAGTTTTATTAGAAAGTTTATCTGTTTAAAAGGTGAGCATTATATTCCTGCCTTGCATTTTTTCTAGCTTGTTTAACTATTTAAATAACAAAAAGAAGTTTAGAAGAACTGTGATTAGGACACATGATCACACATCTTTATATATTATTATAATTATTATGTAATAATTATGGTCAGAAGTTGAGCATTTAAAGCAACCATGTGTTATTTTTCATATTAATTAACACATGCGCAAATAGTTTAATCCAGGTTCCCATCTTTAGATCTTAGGTATGAGGCTAATATGATATTTGTTAGCCTGTACTCTAACATACACATAACATGTGGTTGGATTTCTATTTCATGTATAAACTACATTGTATAATTACATGTACATGACTGTGTATACATGAGTATATGTTAATTATGTTTACAAATTTTTATAGGTAATTTGTGGCTTTGATGAATGTGTGGAACTACTACTGTCTGCTCGTGCTGATCCAACAGCCAGGTTAGTATAATAGTTGTTCACACACCTGCCATGTTTGATTTCATAATTCACTTTTATATAAAACAAAAACATTAATAATGTAAATATTTCTTACTATCACTAGAGATCAACGAGGAAGAACTCCTGTTCATTTTGCAGCCTTGTGTGGTCATTTGTCCATTGTTGAAATGCTTATTCAATCTGGAGGAAGTCCATCCACTCCTGATAAACATGGCTACACACCTATTCACTGGGCTGCTTATAATGGTATGATCTGTTACATGTATATCATTATGATTGTAATATTACATGTACACACATTCATGCACATCTTTGGGCCATTTTCCTCAAGAATTTGGTTATTACATATAAGTAGACACCTTGTGTAAAAATATATCTCACAAAACATTCTTTAAACAGTGCGTTGCTGCTGTGATGAAACGTTTCTATGATGAAAATTACCCGCTATAATATATACACATACATGTATACTATTTCAGTATGAATGAAAATACATGTAGTTAACAAATGAATTTTAATAACTAGGCCTGGACAGCCAAATTGGAACTTTTATGGAATAGTATAGTATCATGTATCATTTTTGTTCTCTCATAGGACATGAAAAGTGTCTTGAAGTTCTTGTTGATGTAAGTTTATTGTATTTTAAGCTAGTTTGGATATAAGTATAAGTTGTTGACCACTCATGAGCACTGTATGCCAAATATTGTGCTGTGATGTCACAAGCGCTTTGAGGTCTGCAAGCCTGAGAACGCTGGTGACATCACAGCACGATATTTGGCATACAGCGCTCGTGATAGGTCAATAACATGTTTGTGGCATGACAACCGTTGCCATAGTTATGATAATGTTGCTGGGACCCAATATTATCATGTCTAAACCACTGGGCGGTTCTTTTGAAGTTCTATGATATCATGTCACAAGTATAATTTATTATGATATATACAACATGTACAAGCATGAGAGAATTAGATTGCTGATTTTCAGTTTCGTTTGATTCTAATTCTGTCATGTTTATCTTGAGTTGTTCATCATAATAATTGTGTTATTATCATTTTCTGTTGTATTCAATAATAATTGTATACATAATTATATTTTATAACATTACAGAAAGATGGAGATATTATGGCTGGAAATGATTTCACTCCTCTTCATTGTTGTATGTAAGTATTTATTACATTCCACAGTACCAGGATTTCTCTCTATATAGTATATAGGCAGAGAATGAATGATATCATCCACTAATGCTTTATGTAGATAGTACAGGTGTTCTATATTCAATCAGAACTCCATAATCACAGAACTGATGTCATTTGTCACTTGAACATTTTGTAGAAACTACAGTACATCTTGTACAAGTATATGCCAATAAAATGTCACCATACAAAAATAATACTTTAGTTCTACTGTCACTATAGTATAGTAATTACTGTCGAAACTACTGAGTAGTTACTGTACTGTACAGTGACTTTTTATTAACATACATGTACATTGTATGTGTATACTGTACCTCAGTCTTATTAATATAAGCCTGTCATTGACCATACCTATTCTGGATAGCACCATTTCGTACAGAGGAAGGAAGAGGGGGAATAATCCCTCAGATTTTTGAACCCATGATTGCACCAGAATCAAACAAGTTCTGTAGGATATCATCCCTAGACCTACTATGGAGTGTTATTCATCAATTTTATATATCAAACTCTATTGTCCTGATTGTATTATAGCTTATGTTGATGTTTCTATTTGATCTTTCTATTTTCTATTACCACACAGTATTAATGATAATGAATCCTGTGCTGAACTTCTGTTAGACAAAGCTGGTAGTGAGTTGGTAAACTGTCAGGATAATGGAGGTCGTACACCTATCCATGCAGCTGCTTTTAATGATCATGTAGAATGCATGCAACTGCTTTTGAGATATAATGCAGCAGCTGACATATTTGATAACTCTGGAAAAACACCTCTGATGATGGCTGCTGGATATGGGCACTCCAGTGCTGTAGGTAAGAATGTATTTGTATTATAATGATGGTAATTCCTTAATTATACATAAATTATAATTATGATTTTGTAAATTGTAATTTGTACATGTAGTTATTTATGTACTTACCATCTTTACTGTCTTCTCTTAAAAACAATGCTCCTATTACTGTTGTATTTCAACATGCTGGTGGGCGTGGCACACCAAATTTTATCTACATTTCTTATTTGAAAGGGGGTTTCCATGGAAATCAAAGAAACCTCCCTAGATCCACTACTGTTACACCCTAGTACTATGCTATCACACAAATGTAAAAGAACATTACAGTACAAAGTAGTACTATAGTACTACTTAGAAGTACAGTTTACTATCACCTTATTAAACTGTAGCTCCCATCATAGTATGTAAACATAATAAAGTCAGGTATTGTTTACTGCACAATTCTCACTAGGTTTCTATAACAGGGTGCTGCACCCTCTATATATTACTAGCACCTTTCTGTTAGATTAATGTTATACCTTTCTTATTGGAACAGAACATTACTTAATAATGGTGATAAAGGTAACAATTCATTATCATGTAATATAAGCGAAATATTTTTACATGTGTGTGCTGCAGATGCGTATGGCTATTAGTAATAGTAATAGTAATAGATAATTTAAAAACTGAGGTAATAGTAATAGTAATAGGAATAGATAGTCAAGTAATAGTATTAGTAATAGTAATAGGAATAGATAGTCAAGTAATAGTATTAGTAATAGTAATAGGAATAGATAGTCAAGTAATAGTATTAGTAATAGTAATAGGAATAGATAGTCAAGTAATAGTATTAGTAATAGTAATAGGAATAGATAGTCAAGTAATAGTATTAGTAATAGTAATAGGAATAGATAGTCAAGTAATAGTATTAGTAATAGTAATAGGAATAGATAGTCAAGTAATAGTATTAGTAATAGTAATAGGAATAGACAGTCAAGTAATAGTATTAGTAATAGTAATAGGAATAGATAGTCAAGTAATAGTATTAGTAATAGTAATATGCAATCTCTTTCTTAATGTAATAGTAATAGTAATAAATTGTAATTATCCTCGCTGCAAAGCGTAGGCGGAAGGGTATGGTAATCATTGACCTTAAGTAATTGGGTCAGTAATAGAGGGAATTTTTTTCGGTCGGAAAGGTGCAGACTTACTGATTCTGTTTTTGAGAAACTCATGAATATTAAATGCAATGATCATTAGTTTTAAGACATGAAAGAATTTCAAAGAAACCTCAACGCTACAGTAAACCATAATATTAACACTATACACATCAGCAATAATTAACAGAAAGAAGCAACAAAGATGAAAAGCACATGTGTAATATAAGTACGACTAGTCATTTGGTCCCTAGTAAGAACACTCAATATTGGTATACTGAAAGTGGCAGTAGTCCACAATTATACACTTCATTTTACACTCTACAGAACTATTAATGGGACTGCCAATAGAAAAATTATCCATGGAACATAGTGACCAGAGTAATAACACTGCTCTTCATCTCGCATGTTTAAAGGTAAAATATGAATTGATAATCACTGTGTATTAATTAGGTTTAACTAGAACTAAAACTGATGGTAATACACACATGTAGTGTACATCATTTACAATTTTAGTTCTTGAACAAAAAACAGATTTGTGAGAGGAGAACTAAAATGTTTTAACATGAGCTGAACTACACATAACTAAACCTTAGAACTAGTTTATATCTAAAATTAAATGTATTTTACTGTATACCAAACAACACTAGTATTAATATTTCATCCAAACTTAATACAAAACATTCCAGAGATGTCAAAATGAACTAATTAATGAGTATAACCTATACTCTGCAGTGTATTTGGGCATATACATTGTATGTATGTATACATGTAGCTATGGGACAGTCAGTACTGTTGTTATTCCAGTCTGTGAGGGAACGACATATCTTTAAACACTAATTATTCAGCCATTTTGTACAGGAGGCATTCGTTATTGCCTTAAATTGCCCTACCCACACAAATTATGTTAAACTGTACTTGTGGCATGTTATATAAATATTTATGAGACAAAAATCCTTGTCTACATTTAATCTGACTTTTCAGCACTGCAGAGAGGGCCTGGTCTCCTGGCTATGTGTATACGTGTTGTATTTAATATTAATTTTCTATCTAATTACAGGGACATGAGGAATGTGCTCTTGCCATACTATCAAAGTGTACAGATGTTCTTATTCATAAAACCAATATTCAAGAGAAAACGTAAAAATTGTTTCATTACTAATACCTTTGTCTTTACTTCCATTCATTGTTATGTAGTCCACTACACATCTCAGCTAAATCAGGTTTGTCAAGGGTAGTACAGGAACTCATAAAACGTGGAGCTCATCTCAACGTTAGAGATGCTGATGGTATGTTATCTAATTTCCAGTTTTCATTTTCCATGTTACACACATTGTCATTTAAACTGTGTCCAGGGTTTCATACAGCAGGAAATGTATTTCAACATGCAACAACATCTCAGCTACAAGCCTTCTGGGGCCCCAGAAGCAACCTCAGAGAGCTTAAATAAAGTTTAAAAATTCCCAGATGAACATACCCCCAGACCCCACCAGGAGCATTGTACTTCACATGATCACCCCTCCCTAACAAACGATCCTGATGAAACCCTGCCTACATGTAATATACACTAGAAACCATGTTTTTCCATATCTTATCCTTACATTTATTATATATTTATAATTATATTACAATTATTCATTACCTCTCATTCCAAGTATGTTTGGTTACTTTGGTAGAAGGCACATGTAAAGAATATCCTAATAAAACCCTAACAATACCAGTACACCTATACAAGATTTTATGTTAGGTGTACTGGCACGGTTAGTGTTATATCTTACACAACATCTTATATTTACTGTTTGATCTCGACACACATGCATAATAATATTATAGTCAAAAGTCCAATTAAGTAACCTCTGAATTTAATTTGTTTGTCATCTCATAGACAATATACCAGCACTCTGTTGTGCTCCAAATCAAGCCATAGCGGATTGTTTAGAGTGTATACTACAAGCTATGCTGGAACAGAAAGGAGTTGTTTTGTAATAGGTTATTATACATGTAGCTTTTAGTTTATTAATTTTCTTTTCTTCTTAATCTCTTGTACATCTTTTTTTACTAGTGATAGTTAATATAGTTGTGAACCTAATGTAATTACTGAACTTATTAATAATAATTATTAATTTGGTTTGTTAGAGATTATTAATTTTTTGATGATTATAATTATTTTTATACTAATGAAAATTTCAGAATAATGAAGTTGTGATCTTATTCTCCTTTCTTATAAATGGCTGTAAAATAATAATTTTTGGTCCAGTTTATATATAAGAATTCTGATCAAGAGAAACATCTGTTTATATTTACGATGACCTCAAAATTATGGTATGATGACTTTATAATTGTGTACTCTAGTGTATAGTTTAATGTCATAAGGTTAATACATGATTATTCAAGCGATGGATTGAAATTGACTAATTACTTTCATATGCTGACAAATACTTTATACAGAAATCTCCAATCATGGATGTCATATCTCAGTGGTGAGAGGCTGCATGAGAGCACTGGTGACTGAAGTCCCATTCATTCTCTAGATCTGTGAGTATATAGAAAGTTACGTTTTCTCAAATACATGTCATGCAGACTTCTCTCTTCACAACTACTATATATTCCAGCTTCATGACACAAAAATGTTTGTATATAAGTTGGCACAATATTCAGTAAAATTAGGTATTGTGTTTCATTTTCCCGCAACAATTAACATAAATTTAATTAGTTTCAATTGAAAATTGGAAAGGCCTTAATGGCTTCCATAAAAAATACAATAAAATTAATAATTAATAATAAATAATAAAACCTGTACATTCATAATAATAACAAATCATACATAAAATTAAACTCAATTTATTCATATTTACAGCTTATACAATAATACGTAATATAATAATTATTATAAGTTATTTGTTAAGTGTTTGTATTTGACTGACTTCCATCTAAACTGTTCCCTTTTGTAGTTGAGTCTGGTACAGTTGTTAGTGTAGGCATATTGTCTGTCTTTGAAATTTGAGGTAGTTGAGGTGGCCTTACTGAAAGTCCAGGTAAAACCCCAACTGACAGAGCTCGAGGTCTTCGGAAGTTGAGTGGTGTTGGTAATGATCTTGGAGACCCAATTGGTGATGTTGGACTAAGAGGAGGAGAAGTAGTAGCAAAGGGATCAACAGATACACGTCTTGATGGCATAGTCGGAACAGTTCCTAGCTGAGATAAACCTCCAGTAGTAAGATGTCTTGGGATTTCTGGGCGTCTGAAAGATTGAATAGGGGGAAGCACAGGTCTTAGAGAAGTGGGAGAAATTTGCAAAGGAGGCAGTCCTCCACCATCAGATGTTGTAGCTCCTTCAGTGTCAACGTCACTAGTGCTTGTAACGTTCTCATCAGAAGAAGTAATAGGTGATACCTTATTAATAAATGGTCTATGCATGGGCCCTTTATTGGGACCTAATATATTTGAAAGAGGAGGAGGTGCAAGTTCAGATATCCTACGATTCAGAGGAATTCTTGAATCAGATAATGGCGGTAATGTGGTTGGACGTAGAACACCAGGAAGGGTACTACCACCAGTCTGTGGTGACATAGACTGTCCCATTGCCTGTTGTGCATACAGATGTAATGGTCCTTTTAATGGACCCAGTACAGGTTTCTCTTCTGTTGGCGATCCCAGAGGAGGTAATTGTCTATTAATACGTGGAAGTCCCTATTGTAAATGAAAATATTTATAATAAAGTCTCTGCACATTCACAACAGCCTCAAAATTAGGCTTTATATGTAATATAGTGTATAGTTTAATGTCATAAGTTTAATACATGATTAAACTGTTACTCAATGATGCATGAGGCAATGAATTGAAATTTGACATACACAAAAAGAATAATTATATGAACATGGTACGAAAAAAATAGGTTGTTAGTCCAAAGTTATGAACATTATTCCGAGGTCAAATTGAACGTGACGTGAATGACCTTTAGTAACACACACAAATTAATTATCACTTACCAATGGGGTTAGTGAAGGCAGTGTTCCAGTGCTATACATTCCTCCCATTCTACCTGAGAGTGGCAAAGGTTGAAATGTAGGAATAGCAGGTGTGATACGAGCTCCTGCTCTGGGCTTGAATGTGGTTGGTATTGTTTCAATAGGAGGTAGATTCTCAGCTGGAGCAGCTGTTGGAGGTCGAGCAATCTCTGGTAGGTTCTTGAGCGGGTCATTTTTTTCCTTGAAGGGATCTGGTTGATCTCTCATGGTGGATACATCTGGTGGTTTAGACCATGGAACAGGTTCATCTTTTTTCTTGTTTGGACTGAAATGACCTTTCTGCCATCTTTCTACAACTCTAATGGCCTCTTCTTTCTGTTTCTTTTGTTTGTATTTCCGGCAAAAGTAATAGATAAGTAATACAAAAAGTGTTGCTATGATAATAACTATAAGAACTAGCAGTACCCATAACCATATCATTGATGTAGTAGCGACTGCTTCACAGCTTACATCACCACTAAAATCACCTTGAATTGTTGAGAACGATTCATATGCTCTACAAGACAGTTGGTCTTCACTACAAACACCAACAGTGAGTTCTTCACCTGTTGGTTGGCCACAGACATTTATTCCAATGCATTGCGGATTAGCAGTCGGAAGGTCAGGATTGCTGCTGTTGAGTATAGTATTATTATTAATGTAGTTACTAGTGAAATTAACTAAGAAATTAGTATTAGATGGAAATGGACCATCCCCAAGTGTCATGATGGTGATGACTAATTCTGATGGTGATATCCATTCACCTCTGTAGTTTAATCCAAGTGATGGAGTGAAAATAAATATTTTATCGATATCTTCTTTTGTTGAGACTTCAGGCTGATCTGTGTTCCTATCAAATACCATAGTGATAGTGTCCCCAACTCCATACTCTGTATGCCGACAACTTGGGTCATTAGCTGTGATACTGACAATCTTAGGAGTAGAAGTGTCATCATTTTCTTCATATATTCCAATAATTGGACGAGCACTAGGAGGTATATTGCCATCATAGTCTAGCAACACAGTAATATTCACTCCCAATAATTCATTGACAACATAAGCTAGTGTGGTACGATTAAGACCATCTTTAACTTTATTAATAAAGTCAATTCTATCTTCGTGTTGATCACTGTGTAGTGAAGTGAAGGACTGAAGCTGTAGTGTGACTTGTGATGCTATTGGTTGTACAGAGAATCCTCCTGAGTCAATAGCATTCTCTCCATTAGTAAGTAAATTCTCACAACCTACAACAATCATGACCACATCTTTACCAATAATATCGGGAGACATTATCTGTGAAGCGTTCTGCTCACAATATAAAACAAGTTGATTGTATGATAAAGGCTCTTTTAATATGAGCACAATATGTGTCTTTTCAAACACCAATTGTTCTGTTGTAGTAACTTGGGAATCGTCTTCCACAGCTATATTTCTAATCAAAATATTTGTCAAGTCAGGCAAACGTAAACCCCAATCACCAGATAGTGGTGGGGAAGTAGATGAAGAGTGTAAAGAATTTCTATCTGCACTTAGAAGACAATTGTTATCCGTGTCAGTTACTCGTTGTCCATTTTCATCAAAGCCTCCACAATGTTCATTAGCAATTGCTTTCACTCTCACACGCCATTCTCCAATCTTGCTCTCAGGTTGTGGATAACCTTCATCCTCAACTGTCAGTTGAAATTGCCGTGGATTGACCCAATTACCTGAATATCTATATCTGTATGATGATGAAATAAAACCCTCGGGAAATTCAAATAGATTGTCTACTTCATTAGCAGTGAGTGTGGTGTTGCTTTGATGTGGTGGCATATTTGTATCTTCACCAAACTCAATGAAAACTTTGTCACCTCTAGAAACTTTACTGTCTGTGTGATATTCATCAATTACATTTGAAACAGCTCTAATGCTCGTAATTTCTGGACCAGGTTTTGAAGAGTATATTCTTGCAGTGGACGCAGAACAACGTGCTAGTTCATAATCTGTCATGTGATCACAGATTAAGAAAGTAAACTCATCATATCCACTGAAACCTTCGTTTGGTATATAAGATATGTAAGGTGGTCCATCCCCAGTCACTACTTCTGCTACTCCATTTCCAACAGTATCTTCTTGTATTGTCATTGACAATTCATCAACATCTGTGCCAATATGGAGATTAAATTCAGAAAGATTCAATCCTTCTCGCTGAGCTTCAATGCTCTGATAATCATCAGGATCATATACGAAGGCAGAACTGTTTGAGTAATAGTAGTCTCCATCATAAGAGACTCTAGATGATTGAAATGGTGTTAACATTATTGTAGCTCCTTCATGGGTAACACCAGAAATAATCTTTATTTTGGGTACATCGTGAGTGTTGATGATTTTAACTGTAACAGTCGCTTCATCACATGTGATATCCACATTTTCTCCACTCTTAAATCGACTGTTTCCATTATTTTTCAATTGTCTTGTACATTGTGGATAATCATCAAGATTAGTTCTTCCAAATTCACTATTCCGTCGTATATCACAAATATCACACACAGCATATCTGAAACTGTCTAACCCAACAAAGTCTGATGGAGGTTCATATGTAATGAGTCCATGAGTTTGATATACTTTAAGAGTGGCCCCTATTGATGTAGTGCCTTCTTCTATATAATCACCTGTTGTAGGGCTTATAATGCTTATACTCAAATCATCTCTATCCTCTGAATCATGAGAGTTGGCACGAATGTCTATTAAGTCAAAGTCGTCTTCTTCTGCTCCGTGAGTAAAGTCTTGTGCGACTGGTGGGTCATTCACATCAAGGACTTGTATTATGAAGTGTCCAGATGTATTACAACTACCGTCAGAATCACATGATGAATAATATACATTATCAATTCCATAGAAATCCATGGCAGGTGTGTATGTCACAATCCCTGTTGTAGTGTCATACTCCACTGTACCATTTTTTGGATAAGGTTCAATAATTTCAATGAGATCTAATGGAGGCAATGTGTCCTCTACATCTGACGTCTTTTCCGAGAGATTAAAACTAAGAATATTTTCTTCTTCTACTTCACGAGTGAATGATGGTGTTGAAGGGGGATCATTAGTGGATAGCACTTGAATGTTGATAGTAGCATTAACACACAGTTTCTTCTCTGGGACAACTACGTCGTCGTCACAAACTTGTATTATGAAATACTCTGGGTTTTTATCGGTAGTATAGAATTCATTCTCTGGTTGATAGACTAGAGTTCCAAATGATGGATAGTACCCAGTTTCATTAAAATATGTAGTGTTGTATGTGTATGATAGGCTACCATGCATTGGATACTGTATAATAGTAAATGAACCTGCATGAAGTTCATCCTCAGGATCTGTAGCATCCAAATCTGTTGGTAGAACAATCACTAATGTATTATCTTCGTCAGTGAAAACAGTAGTAATAGCAACATTAGGAGGATCATTGATGTAATTCACTATGATATTTATATTCTGTTCTGTATATCCTCCTTCACTATCATTAGCAAAGACAGTAATATAATCAGAACCATAGAAATTAACATTTGGAGTGTATTTAATAATCATTTCTTGCTTCAATCCGTCTCTACGATATATCACTGGATCAGAATCTGGCACGATGCTCAGGTTATCTTCACTAACTGTCACTGTTCCATTACCTTCATTTGTAACTTCTACATGTACAGGAGTATTAAGAGTGGACTCAATGTCATAAATTGTTATGGAGATGTTGACAGAAGTGTCTTCGTTTGTACTAGCATAGGATAATCCTGACTGATAGTTAATTACAATTTCTGGAATGTCATTTATTGGTTGAATAATAACAGTGAGAGGGACAACAATACAACTACCATCGCTGTCGCAAACATCAAGTTTAAGAATATCGGTACCACTCTTATTCTGACGTGAGACAATCTCCAACAATCCCCCGTAATCATTATCTTTAATAAGAATATTTAGTAGTATTGTCTCTTCACCACTGAATGTAGCTTTTGGATAAGGAGAACTTACATTGGCATCATCTTCAATATCACCAAAGAAGTCGGTCAAATTGATAAAGGCTTTCACATCTTCAAACAATTGAAGTGTCAAATCTTCTTCAGGAAATGGTGGATCATTGACTGCCTGTATTACAATGGTCAGGTTTACAACAGGTGAACAACCATCCTGTGAATCACATGCCTGGTAATATATAATTCTAGTTCCATAATCATTTAATACTGAATAGTAAGTAATATCACCTGTTTCAGTATCAACTACTGCATTACCTATATCAGGTTCAACACTGACTATTTTAATAGAATTACCATTCAGTTCTTCCTCAAAGTCATAGAATAAATGTAGAACAGAAACTGTGATATTATCATCTTCCTGAATTTCAATTTCAAAATCAAATGGAATTGAGGTATTGAGAATTGGAGCATCATTAACTGCTATGACTTGGACTATTGTAGTTTCTGTGTTACTCCAATCTCCTGATGAATCTTGAACACGAAATGTGATGTTTCTGTCGCCAGAAGTGGGATGGTTTTCTGTATTACAGTAATGAAAGCTTTTTAATGTATAATTTACGTTTTCAAGTGAGAGAGAAAGGTTAATATTAATAGTAGAAAAATGACTACCTCCAATAGGACAGCCATTTTGAACATATGGACTGAAAAGAAATTTTAGAGCATTCTTAGTATCTTCATCTGGTATTGTATCCAGAGATTGTTCACTAATGAAAATGGTTTCAAAACCGATGTCTACTTCATTTTGTAATACAACCTCTATTCTCACTAGTTCTGTGTCATCGTCATCTTGTACAGTAACAAAATTGGGTTGTACAATTGATACAGCAGCTTCATTCTCTATGTACTGTGTGATGAATATTGATTGTGTTATGTTTACTGTAGAGCTATTTCCTGACCCAGACATGCTAAAGTTGTCGTTATCTTCCATTGGTAGATCAGTAGAATCGATATCAGATCCTCCTGATCCTAATCCTGATCCTGATCCTGATCCTGATCCAGATCCAGAAATCAGTGCTAATCCTGATGCAGTATCAGTAGAATCAGTATTTTCTGTATCAAAATCATTAGCATCATATACACCAGGTGGTGCAGATATTTGTATTCTTGGAGGATCATTGACAGGAACAATAGTGACTACTGTGTATTGAGGATCACTGTCAATTAGTCCATCATTAACAACAAATTTAATTAAACGTTCTGTGTAGTCTGGTTCATCAGCAATATTCTGATAAGTAATTGAAGCTATTACATTTTGGAACTCTTCTACTGTGCAATATCCATTAACAGTAAGTGCGCATGTAAGAGACATCACTGTTATGCAATCTGGTATATTGGAGTCGTCTAGAACTCCCAAATCTTCCATATCACCATCAAGACAGTTTATTATCTCAACACGAACCTCAGATAGTACATCACTGTCAATATCTACTAAAGTTATATTCACATCACTCAAAAGAACAGATTCTCCATCTTCAATAAACTTAGTTGTGTAATTCTGATAAGGTGCATTTCCATTTAGGTCCAAAATTGGTGGATCATTGACAGAAGCAAACCCTAAGTAAGTTATGGCAGGTATACTGAAGTTCTCTCCATCATACACAGTAAAAATGATACGTCTCATTGTAGTGCTAGGATTTCCAGGCTCAGCTTCCAAGTTATCATAAGTAGCTGTTCTCAAAACGTCCTGGTAGTCAGACAAAGTTGCAGTACCATTAAGTAAAAGTCTTCCAGTGTATTCATAAGTTACTGTTATGTTAGTATCTCCGATATCAACAGCTAGAACCTCTTTATCAGTATCATAAATTGTATCCAACACTATAGTAGCTTGAGTCAAGTAATTATTGTCATTGTCACGAATTAGGAATTCAGATTTGTTTACTATTGATACAGGATCACTACCCTCTATGTATTCTGTCATATAGTTAATGTCAATACCTGCTTCACCATTCAGATCAATGACAGGAGGATCGTTTATCAGTATGATAATAACAGAGATGTTTTCAAGAGTGCTGTAAAACAAGCCATCATATACTAATACTTCTATCACACGCTCCCCTACAATAGGTTCTTCTGCAGTGTTTATGTACGAAACAGTTGAGAGAACATCTTGAAAACTTTCAATGGATGCTGGACCATCAAGAGTAAGAACTGCATCAGAGTAACTAACTGTGATATGTTCATTACTTGTTGCATTGAGAAACTCATACTCAACTCCATTTTCTGGATTTGTAATGTTAAAAGTTATTGATTGCAGTGGCAGGTCTCCGCTATCAGCATCAGATACAGTTAGATTCTCATGTATCAAAATATACTTTGGTTCAGAATTAACGTGATGCTCTATATAATAAAATGGTTCACTTGCAGTTTGTATTACTGGCTTTTGATCATTAACAACAGTTACAGTTATAACAATATATTCGAAATTGCTATCTAAACCATCAGAGTCTGTTACCAGAATAGAGATATTTCTTTCACCTGGAAGTGGTTCTTCTATTGTATTATGATAGACAGATGTACGTAATAGATCTTGGTAAACTGCTATAGGAGCATCACCAATGATTAAGAGCCAACCACTGGTTTCGTCATAATATTGACTGATATTGTACTCATCAGTAAGATCAACAGAAAGACTTTCATCTATTGATACAGGTATTGGAGATATATACATTTCTGCTTGTGCTATGTAAAAGAATTCATTGTGATCTTCATCAGTGAGTGTAAGATTCTCGGCAACAATAGGAATAGGAGAAGCATCTCCCTCTGTGAAAGATATGTCATACAGATAAGTTGTAAGAACTGGATGGTTTTCAGCCAACAGTTTGTATTCTATAATTGTATTAACATTTGAGACTGTCACTATACGATCATTAACATGAAATCGAATTATTCTGGTTGTATTTATAGGCTCAGTGTGTTTGTTAATGTACACAACATGTCTAAGGAGCTTTTGATAGGCTAACACAGAAACCTTTTCATCTTCAGAAGGAGATTGTAGTGTCAGATTATAAACAGCAACATCACTGTCATTATCAGAACTATAGAAGAGTTGTATAGTTTCAGTTTTGTTTGCCATAAATACAGTTACCAAATTGCTTATGTAATTGACTTCGATATCAACACTATCATTCAAAAGAATAATGTCTATCATTTCATCTCCATGGTTATATACATTAGTTACTTCTATAGTGACAGATTGTAACGTAGCATTGTCAACGTCTGTAATTTCCACAGCTAATGGATCCACAATTCTTACATATGGGTCATCCTCTGTGAATATGACATTGTAAGTCTGTCCATCTCCTTCTGAGGTGATTCTCAGTTCAGATGGATTGTCAATTGATTCAATTAAAATTAATACTCTCACAGTCTCTGCACTGAATTCATTGATAATGCTGTCATTATTATAAGTGGTATCTATTCCATACTGTCCAGATAAACCTTTAGAAATCCCTGTATTATCCCAACCTCTGATGTCTATGAATGGTGTATCCGAACTTTGTCTGGGGTTCCCATCTAGATCTTCAAAAGTGTTAAATAAAGGATTAGGCAAGTATTGTATTCGGCAATCAGCTTGTAATAAAGTTGCTCTTTCTGGTAATGGTAGGGGAGGTAGCACATGTCCATATATAATATCTCCAATGAAGTCCATCCAGTTGTCCCAACCGGGACACCAATACTTCCACACCCCATTACGAATGTCTACTTCAACAACTGCAAATCCAACTTCTGAATTAGCATCAACATCATAATAGAAACCGTCAGCAATATCTTTCACTGCAGTTCCATTGTTATCAGCAACTGGAAGATCTTCATAAATCGTGTGAAGATGCATTCCATCATAAACAAAAGGTGAGTCATTGACTGGTTCTATATAAAGAATGGCTTGAGCATCAGAAGTGCTGAATGCCCCACTCACTGGATTACTATTAGTAATATCAACATTCGTAGTACCACTAATCTCACCAGATGTAATATCCCAAGCAACAAATCTGATACTAGCATACCCATTGTAGTCTTTATTTGGCAAGAGTCGGATTCTGTTTGTATTAGTTGGGTAAGAGCTAAGAAGAAGTACATTCTTTGAAGAAACAGATATGATGGAGATCCAGGTAAGGCCTCCATCTGTACTAAATTGCCAAATGCCATTATCATCTACATATATGATAGCTATGCCAAATACTTTATCATTGAAGTCTATGTCACTTACTCCAGAGACAAACAGGCTCACTTCATCACCTATTGAAATACTATAATCTTCATTGATTTGTGTCATATTCACTATGGTGTCAGATAACATTGGAGCATCATTTACTGGTTCTACTGTTACTGTTAGAGTTACAGACTGTGAGCTATATGGATCAGTCATGGATTTAGAAGTTGCATCTGTGATAGTACCATCTTCCAGCTGATCAGTGGTATCCCAGGCAACAAAGGATATAGTCACATTACCATAGAAATTTGCATTTGGAATGAAACGTATTCTGGATTTGAAATCATTAAGATGTAGGACTGTTGCATATTGTATGCTGGAATTATCTGGTATATGATGCCACAATAGTGTATCACTATCAATTGTATCACTATCAACTATATTACTTGCAGAGCCTGTGGAATCAATATCACTATCACCTGAAATTTCATCAGTACTTCCTGAGGCACTCATTCCAAATGCTGACATAATCATATCCATCATACCTGATCCACTGCTACTACCTTCAACACCACTTTCACCATCAGTGGCTATATCTACATAGCTAGTTGTGTATTCCCAGAAACCATATTCTGTGTCCACATTTATGATTGCTATTCCTTGGATAGAATCTGCATCATCATCTAGAATGAGGTTGGAAGCAAAGTCATCCAAAGACCAACCACTGTTGTCTTCATTTGTGATATCTTCATATATGATTGGATGGTAGAGTGTTGCTGATTTGTTTATGTATGGTGAATCATTGACACCAATCATTTCAATAGTTGTAGTAACTCCACTTGTTAAACTAAGTCCATCTGACACAATGAATAACAATCTTCTCATCTCATTGTTTGGTTCATCAGCTTTGTTGTTATATTTAAGAGTACGTAAAACTTGTTGATATTCATAAACAGTATCAAGACCGGTAACCATAAGTGAACTATCAGAATAATTATAGAATTGCTGTGGCCAGAAATTCCACACTGAATAATGTGCATCTGAGGGCTTGCCAATATATTCTGTAACGTTTTCCACCCAGAGCCTTTCATAGCTTCCATCTAATGGATTCTCGATATAAATTTGCATATATTCTAGGGTATCATTGTCTATATCAACAAGTATAGTGTCCTCAGCAACTACCTGAATGGGCCCCTGCTCTTCGTAAAACATTGTAGCAAAATTAAACCCAGAATGATCTTTCCCATTCACGTCAAGGATTGGTTTGTTATTTATTGCCATAAAGAACAGAAAGACTGAGGCTGTGAAACTGTCATCTAATCCATCATTAGCTACAATCTCAATGATACGTGTGGAATCTGTTGGATCACCAGGATCAGACAATGTGTTGTTATATGTCACTGTTTTCATAACTTCTATGAATTCATCCACAGTTGCTGGCCCTTGTAGTAGTAAAACGTAGCCAGTGTAGGTAACAACAATACTGCTATTAGATGAGTCAGCTGATAAGATCTCATGTTCATCATCTGGAGCTTCTGTGATTGTCAGCATAATATGATCAAGTGTAGTGTTGTCATAATCAATCAGTGATAAACTAGGATCAATAAGTAAAACTGGACCTTGTCCTTCAGAGTAATTCACAAAGTTGTATGTGTCATTCAAGCCTGCATTAAGATCAAGCTCAGGAGGATCATTGACTAATTCTATGTATAAAGTAGTTGTTGAAAAGAGTGATGAGCTTGATTCATCTCGTGCAATGAAGTTCAAACTTCTGTCAATTGAATTAGGTTCTTCAGCTGTGTTCAGATACTCCAAAGTTCTGAGAGCTACTTCAAAATCTTCAACAGGGCTAGTATCACCATTGATAGGTTCTAACGTCAGTACATAGAAATCACTCACTGATATAGTAGTATAATTGAGATTGGTTGTGGTTATGTTAATCAATAGTTGTTCCATATCACCATCATATAGTTGAAAACTAACTTGAGCAGATCTGAGATATGCATTATCAACATCTATGATACTAAACATTACTGGATCCACAACAGGTACTGGTACAACAGCTCTATTAGGAGTTATAGGTTCTGTGAATGTAGTTTCAAACACTGTTGATATGCCATCAAGGTAAACTTCAGGGCGATCATTCGCAGAAAGAACAGTGATGGTAGCGGTTTGTATATCTCTACTAAATGAATTAGTATGATCATCAGGATCAGATGTTGTATCAATACCATTGTTCATGTTTAATCCATTTGTATTACCAGTGTTATCCCACCCTCTGATTGATATATATGGTGTATCGGACACTGGTCTGATGTTTCCATTTAAGTCAAATTCTGTGTTAAAATTAGCATTAGGAACAAAGCGGATACGACAGCTTCCAAGAAGCAAGGTGGCTCTTTCCACATTTGGTAGTAGAAGTGCTTGACCAAACTGATACCCTCCAAAGAAAACAGTCCATGTTGTGTATGTGATGCTTTCATCACAAGTATACTGCCATTCTCCATTTCGTGTATCAGTGCCAACTACTGCTATACCAATGTCAAATTCATCATCATCATCTTCATACAGATCTCTCACAATCTCTGACACATATGTCCCTGTGTCAACACTTGTTAATATATCTTCATTAATTGGGAAAAGTTTTGGTCCCTCTAGTAGCCTTGGTGAGTCATTGACAGGTTCAATATCCAGTGTAGCAGTGGCTATATCTTTACTGAACGTACCAGTGTCTTGATCAGTTTCAGTGTTCACTCCCTCAAGTCCACTTATGTATGTTACATTCATATCCCAAAGTTTAAATTTCAAGGAAGTGTCTCCATTGAAATTTTTATCTGGTGCAAATCTAATACGATGTTGGCCATTTGGTATGGTATGTAATACAACACCACTTGTTAGTGTTGGGTTTGTTATGTTTACCCAGTTTAGGCCTCCATCTGTGCTAATCTGCCATCGACCATTGGTCTGATCTGCTTCAATGATAGCCACACCAAACTCATGCTCTTCTTCATCCTGGTCTACATCTCTGACCAAAGTTGATAGAAAAACTGAAGCATCGTACCCAATTGAAGGTCTGTCAATAACATCATCTTCAAGAATAGATGGTAAGATTACTATGTGTGAAGAATTGAGCACAGGAGCATCATTTACAGGTACTATTACAACTGTTAGTACCCTACTTTCTTCACTGAATGGATCTGTTTTATTATTTGATATGGCTGTACGATACATCCCATCAGGAAGCTCATCCACTCTATCCCAGGCTACAAATGTCAGTGATGCATTACCATTGAAATCCTGATTGGGAACAAATCGGATTGAATTATTCTCTGAAGCACTCAGTAAGAGAGCATAGTTAAGGAGAGCATTGCTGTCAATGGAGATCCACTCGTCTGTGGGCTTCAGCCTAAATTCCCAATCTCCATATTCTGTTTCCACATCAATAACAGCAATACCTCTTGTGATTTCCATATACTCTGTGTCATCATCTTCTATAAGACTATCAGCAATATCATAAACAGTATTGCCATCATTTTCTCTGTCATCTTCAAAGATATGAGGGACTATGACCTCTTCATCATTGAAGTATGGAGAGTCATTGATTGGAGTCGTTTCAACGGTTGTATAAGCAAAGTTACTTTGAAGAAGACCATCACTGGCCACAAACTCGATTAGTCTTGGGAATACAGAGAATTCATCTGCTTCATTGTTATAGGTGATGGTTTTTAAGACAAGCCTATACTCATATACAGTATCAAGTCCGGTGATATAGAGAGTGCTAGTAGTGGAATTGTATGTTACATTAGGAATAAGGTGTGTGTATTGAACCACCTTGTCATAGTCATTTAGATTCTTTTGGAGCACTCTTTGGAGGACAACAGAATCCACCTCTAAAGTTTCTGAAATTCTATTGGAAGGGTTAAGAATTTTAGCTGTGACGTATTCAAGAGTTGTATTATCTTCATCTACAAGAATCATATATGAACTAACAACAGATACCGGTCCTTCTTCTTCCTTGAACTCAACAGTATAGTTGACTCCAAAAGCAGCACCATTGACATCAATAGATGGTCTGTCATTAATACCTAAAAATGACACTAAGCTTACAGCAGGAAGGCTCTCCTTTTCACCATCTGATACCACAAAGATTACTTCTCTGTCACGTTGATCAGGATTACCAGGATCTGAGTAGTTGTTGAAGTAAGTTACGGTTGAAAGCACACTAGCATATGCTTCTACTGTGTCATTACCAGTGAGATATAAAGTATAATTAGTATAGTCAGCCTTAATATTAGTTCCAGCAGTATCAGCTATAAGGGTCTCATTGATTGTATCTGGAGCTTCAACTAAAGAAATAGTTGCATATTGGAGATAGTCATTATCAAAATCTACCAATCTCAATCCACTGGAGTTAACCAATATTAAAGGGGAATCCCCTTCTGTATACATAACGTAATTGTTTATATCGGGAATGAAGTCATTGATGTCTAATATTGGTGCATCATTGATTAATTGGACATACATTGTAGTATTAACAGGAATACTAAATCCGAAGTCGTCCGATACAATGAATGTAATAGTTCGATCACCTTCAAGGGGTTCTTGCACACTGTTATTGTATTTTACATTTCGGAGAACCTTCTGAAACATGGCTTTGTCAGAATCGATGATATCTTTGCTAGGATCTGGATATATTAGTATAGAGAATGGACACCAACTTAATACTTCAGTAACTAGATCAGTATATGTAACATCAATTAGGAGCTCTTCTCTTCTTGGATCTAATCCAGCACAATATACCTCCAAGTATGATGGGTTTAGTATAGTTTTAACATATTCCTGTAACAGATCTACATATGATAATGATTCCTCTAACTGCATTCCACTGGCACTTGCATAGCCTGAGGCTACAATGTTAGCCTCACCAGATTCATCTACAAAATCAGTTATAAATTCATTTAATTCTGTTTCGTCATATGGAGATTCATCAAATTCTCCATAAATTGTAATAGTTACATTCTTGAGTCGAGCATGATCGTGATCTATTAAGACTAGCCCTTCACCTACAGCTGGTACTGAAAGTAAATCTTCATAGAATATAGCATTATATTGTGGTACAGTTTCATTAGTGAGTTTAAGTATAGGAACATCACCTCGGGAATTGATGAGTATTGGTATAGTAACATTATTGAAGCTGTATTCGTTAGTTTCAGACTCATTCCCATACGTAGCATCATTGCCGTATGTGTCTGATAGGCCTTCTGTTAAGCCTGTATTATCCCATCCATATGCTACTATATAAGGAGTATCTGAATAAGGCCGGAGATTATCATTGTAGTCTAACTCAGTGTTGAAATGAGCTTCAGGGAGAAATCGAATCCAGCATGATTCCAACAAAAGGGTTGCCTTTTCAGGAAGTGGTAGAAGAGGTACAATAACATCAAAATAGATATCTCCAATAAAAGGCTCCCATGAACCATTACCAGGTGATGCACATGTGTACTGCCATTGACCATGTCTGTTATCAACTTCCACAATTGCTAAACCTTTATGAGGGTATGCATCTACATCACTGTAATAACCACTAATAATATTAGCTATTTTGGTACCATGATTTGCCTCTTTCTCCAAGTCTTCGTTTATTGCTTCCATTCTCATACCTTCTATTACAATTGGTGAGTCATTTACAGGTTCGATTAATATTGTAACTGAAGTACTGTTACTACTAAGAGGACCAGTGAGAGGATCAGCCATTGTTGTATTGATATACTTAGGAAGTGGAGTTGGATCAGGAATGAAAACACTACCACTACCTGATGCAAAGCCAGATATATCACTATTACCTGATGCAAAGCCAGATATATCACTAGTACCTGATGCAAAGCCAGATGTATCACTAATACCTGATGCAGAGCCAGACATATCACCAATGCCTGATGCAGAGCCAGACATATCACCACTAAAATCGATAGTGACTAAATCAGATGGTGTGAGAATGTCACTAACTTGGATATAATCACCTGTATCAATGAAACCAGTATATAGTAAATCCCAAGCCACAAACTGAATTGTAGCAAAGCCATTATAATCTCTCTCTGGTACAAATCTTATGCGATTTCTTTCTTCTGGTAGACTAGAAAGAAGTAAAGCTGATTCTTCACTGACTGGACCAAAATCAAACCAGTTATCTCCTTCATCATGTGTGTACTGCCATTTGCCATTTATTTGCTGAGCATTTATAACTGCAATTCCTAATTCATTCTGCTGCAATGGTATGTCCACATCAGATGCATAATCCAATAGACTAAGAACTGAATCACCAGTAGAATTGTAATCATCTTCATGTATTGATGTAAAATTAAGAGGTATAGGAGATAACACTGGAGCATCGTTAACTGGAATCACTATCAATGTTATTTTGAGAATGTCAGCGCTAAAAGGATCAATGGCAGACTTGGAAGCAGCATTAACATAAGAACCATCGGTGCTGCCATCAGTGGCATCCCAAAGTACTATTGAAATGGATGAGTTTCCATTAAAATCTTTGTCAGGTACAAATCGAATGCTAGTATTAGAATTGTCAGATGCTGATAGTACCAGAGCATAGTTGAGTGAAATATTTGTCTCAAATGTCAACCAAGTGGAATACGGCAGCATGTATTGCCAAACTCCATTATCAACATCAGCATTAACAATAGCAATACCTGGTATAGAATCCACATCATCATCTAGAAGAAGATAGGCCATTTCTGAGACAGCAAAACCTACATTTTCTTGTCCTGATACATCTTCGTAAATTTCTCTTTGGAAAGGCATAGTATTATCGTTAAAGAATGGTGAATCATTTACTAATTCTATCTCTACATGACAATAAAGAGGTTTACTGTCTACTATTCCGTCATTCATAATGATCTCCACAATCCTAGTAACTGGGTTCGGCTCATCAGCATAGTTAACATACGTAAGTGTCTTTAAAACTTGTTGATACTCGTATATGGATTCAAGTCCAGTAACAGTCAAAACAGAATTCGATGCATCGTAACTAACACTGGGAATATACTTATAAATTACAATAACATCTTCATTGGATTCGGGAGCTTTTTCGCTGATATTCATCACTGATAATTCTTCAAATTCACTATCATAAGGATTAAGAATTTGTATGGTAAGATAACTGAGTGTCATGTTGTCAACATCAAAAAGCATTACATTGGAGCTAATAAGTGCCACGGGGCCTAGCTCTTCAACAAACATCACAGTGGTATTAACATCTGGTTCAGATAATCCATTGAGGTAACCAAATGGAGCATCATTGATGCTTGTAAAGGACACCATAGTGACATTAGGTAATCCATTAGTTTTACCATCATTGGGAATAAAGCTAACTACACGTGTTGTTGGATCGGGTTCCCCTGGACTATGTATCATATTTTCATATGAAACAGTCAACAATACCTTGATATAATTTTCTAATGTATCTTCTCCCAACAATGACAAAGTGTTTGTTGATACATTATAATCGTAAGTGATAGAAGTCTCATTAAGAATAGTGTCATTTAGAGACAGAATTTCATCTTCACCATCTATTGCATTAGTGATTGTAATAACTATAGCTTGAAGATATTCATCATCATTATCAGTCAAGTTAAGTCCAAATGGATTTGTCAAAAGTACTTCTCCTTGGCCTTCAGAGTAATCTACTTTATATGGCACTTCAGGCATTTCTGGAAACAAAAGCAATACAGGAGCATCATTAGACGTAATTAAACTGATGTTAGTGACAGCAATATCACTAGTGAATCTATTACCATTCGTTACATCTTCAAGTACAAATTCAACATCGCGAGAATCTCCAATAAGCTCCTCTGCATCATTGAAGTACTCAGTACTACGAAGCACAGACTGGTAGTTTTCAATAGGTTGTGGAGAAATTGACGATATATTTAAAACAAATGCCATAGTATCATCTAGTTCCTTGACATATTCATTAACACTAATGTCAGGAAAAGCTGAGGTATTTACAGTAACTCCTTCATCATTGTAGTTATTGTAATCATTCAGTGTGATAATGAGTATATATATTCCTGTTTCATAAACTGGATCTGTTAACAATGCATTGTTAGAGTCAACAATAGGTATTGGTGATCCGTGCTCTGTAAATGAACTGGCAAAATTAGGAGAAACGGCTTTGGAAATGTCAAGTGGGTCTAGATCAATATCAAGATGGTGTATTGTAATCAACGATTGCGATCCTGGAAGGGATGCATTTGAATATTCTTCTCCATCATAAAGTTTGGTCTTGATTAGTCTTATCTCTGAGAAATCAGGCCATTGGTTATTGTTATTATATAGAGTACTTCTCAAAACAGTCTGGTAATTTGTAGCCGAGTCTGAACCATCAAGTATAAGTGTGCTGGTTGATACATCATACCATGAGTCAATATTTGGTTCACGGCTGATCCGAAGGGACCAACCAACTAGGGTTGAATCAAGATAGTAATCACTGGACACAGCTAATGTCCAATCTCCACGAAGCTGTTTCCCTTTTAGAGTTGAAAGTGGATATTGAGGTACTAGTATATCAGCTAGGCTATTTTTTGTAGGAATTGTTACGTTGAAATTTAAAATATCAAAGAGTGTTAGTGATCTGCTAATAATATCATCTTCTCCGCTTCCAATTCCAGAAACACTGCCTATATCAAATTCAGCAAATACAATTGAGCTACCAGAACCACTCCCACTTGCACCACTGCCACTTGCACCACTGCCACTTGCACCACTGCCACTTGCACCATTACCACTTGCATCACTGCCACGTGCACCATTACCACTTGCACCACTGCCACGTGCACCATTACTACTATAATTATCAGATGTATCATTATAAAGTCTGTGACAGCTATAATCTGTGTAGTCTTCCATTGATGAGGCTCTATCGTCAAAAATAAGGTAAGTGTAGTTGCCGTAAGCACAGAGTGGGTATTTGTCGTTAGATAGAAGAACTTCAGTACCATCTGGGTGTATAAGTTTTAGAGTGGGAAGGTACAAATGATCGGCTATAAATGGGATAGTGAGATGTACATGTACTGATATATCAGTGATTCGACCGTCAGCATCAACTTCTCTCTTGTGTTGTTCTTCATAAGGTTGTAGTCCACCAACTGTCAATGGTGGAATAACAGGAGGATTGGATACAATAAGATGAGCCTCATTTGGTTGAATAACCAGACCCCAACTTACAAGACGTCCATTATCTTCTTCTGGTAAGAGATCAGTGATATGCAGTATCCATTGACCTTCAATGGGATCACCAATGAAACTTTTAAGGCTATTGTCTGGAGAAAATAAGCCCTGAGTCTGGAACTGACATAGTCCTGGAGATGAGGTACTTTTGGAAAGTGTTACATTGGCAGACGAATCTGTATCAAAGGTTGTTGAAAAAAGATTGTCACGTGAACATGTCTGTCCTCCAGGGCTTAAAACAAGTAGTACTCGTCGGTTAGCGTGCTCTAACTCTAGCTTAAGATCACCAATCCAAGAATGTCTTATGTCAACTACAACATCCACATCTCCCACTATACCGGTATTATTCACTGTTATGGAATGTGATATTTTATCATCTATTTTGCCTGAGAATAACTGTCCAAATGGTAAATTAATATCAACATCTTGTATATTTACAGGAAGGCTCAGTGTTTCGGGTGACATGTATGTCACTTTAAGAGACTCATCAGCACCATCCAAAGAATTGACTAGTTGTACTGTTGCTCTTTGTATTGCTGTGCTGTCTTTGTCCACAAATATTGCTTCCTCAGGGTTGATAGCAGAGACAGGACCGTTACGAGGATAGAAGCGATTTGTATAAGACTCTTGATCTCCATTAACACCAACGACAGGAGGCATATTATGTATGTAGACTCCAAGATTAATATATGCTTCAACTGCAGTGTTACTATTAATTCCATTGTATAATTTAACTCCAATAACACGATTTCCAGTGGTCGGCATATATCCTTTATGAGTATAGTATATATGCCATAAAGCATCAAGATATATGTTTGCATTAGCAGTACCAGAAATAAACAATATGTATGGTGCATTAGAGTTTACTGGTGATGGTATATATTCAATAGTCAGCGATGGGTGCTCAAAATCATTGATCTCCAACGTTTCATTAATGCCATCATAGTAACTGGCAAAGAAGACAGTCGCATGGGAAATAGTTGTAGATAGAGATAGAGTTGCTTCAGAAGGGATCAACGATACCGATTCTAATGTCCCATGGTAATAGGATTGGTTATAAATATATCCACTGGAGAGTGGTCCATTAATATCAATAACAAAACTCTGTAGTAGAGAGAAAGAGATTAGTTAAGAATTATACCTTTCCTCTGTATGTGTATGTATATCTATGTAAGTACTAACAAATTATTGTTTGTAGTATGCTACCATGGCAACTGTTTGATGTACTTAGGTTTATATTTTGCATACATAAAAAACCTGTCAGTTTTTAACCCACGAGCATACTATATAATAGTATGTTAAATAGTACAGTAAACTGACTTATATACAAAGATGTAGAATAAATTCTATGAATAAGGCTGAAAGAGGGAAGTGAAAAATTGCTAGTAGTCACTGGGAATCGAACCCAGGGCCACTGATTTCAGCCACCAGTGCTCTTACCACTGAGGTATGACAACCAGACAACCATCAGCACTTCACAATCCTCTATGTGCTGCATGAGTGATACTGAATGCTTCAGTCGCGCACCAGGCAGCAACTATGTATATGCCGTCAGAAGCCTGTTAGGAGTCAACCGGAAACATTACTCAATCAGGAGTAAAGCCATACAAGTGGTTTGTAACAATACTAATGCTTTGCTGATCTCACCTCACATTGAAAATAAATGCTAAATTCTATGAATAAGGCTGAAAGAGAAAGACGACACTAGCCAAAGATATAGAATCTTTGGCTAGTGTCCTCGGATATGATATAGCCCTTGCAAGCTCAAGCAATATCTCATCTATGGACACAAACTAAAGATCTATATTATATATATGCATACCTGAGTTTCGTCATTGAGCACCATAAATATAATACATGCTGGAGATGAAACAATTATGTCAGAATCTACTACTGAACCACAAACAATTAATGGTCCTTCCTCTTGTTCTTGTGGAACATTCCAAGTCACGTTTAAGAATGCTGAATAAAAGAGAGTATTTGTCATTAAAAGAATAATCATAACATACATATATACAATTATATTGTATGTAATTACTGTATATGATATAAATAATGATAACAAGTAATTGTAGTATAATAGTTATTATATAAGTACATGTGCATATAATATAAATAATGAGGGAGGGAGGAATTTTGCTTCGACCAGGCAAACTGTAAATAGCCAGAAAGTCAGCCTCATAGCCTTTGTGCTGCCAAGGGTATTTTCAATGGTTGAAGCTCTCAAATATTGGCAAGACACTTGCCTGACCTGTGCTACTAGTTCCTTCCTCCCTGATAATATTATATGTATAAAATATAATATATGCATTCAGCCTACCTCTCACACCATCGACAATAACATCAGCATCTAATTCTTCCGGGTAAGGTGACACAGGAAAAGGTAACAGTTCCTCCAGTTGACCATCATCCCATATATCAAGAGCTACACTGACGCTTGATCCAGGCATAGTGTATATAATATCAGAAGATAATGGTTCAGAGAGATGAATGAATCTTGGTGGGAGGGAACCAAATTTAAGATCAGGGTCTGTTAATCTCAGTAGTACTTCAGCAACAACTTTAAGACCAGTGTGTAGATCTTCAGTAACAATTTGAATACTGTAATCGCCTTCATTTACATAATCAGTATTCCAAGCAATACGACCAGTTATGAAAGAGATTGCAACACCCTGAATATAATAAAACATTCACAATTAACACAGTTTAATGTATGTTTATTCATTTATGTGTAGTTATAAAATTTTAATTACTTGTGGTGTTCCTGCTTGTACTGAACGATAATCAATTGCAGTACCCAGAGAATAACCCAGTGGACTCTCACTAGGTGTGATACCATTGTAGTATGCTGTTTGTATCCCATTTCCTGATGTCCAATGGATTACTGGAAGTACTGGAACATAAGGTGATGCAAAGAATGCTAGATCAACTGATACTGAGAGAGCAAGTCTGTAGAAAAATGATGAAGACCAATTATCTATGACCACATGTAACACAAAATCATACATACACACGTACGTACATATGTGTGTACATCCATACATACATACATACATACATACATACATACATACATACATACAGATACATACACATATATACACATACATCATATATATGTATGTACATGTATGTGTATGTTTGGTATGTATGAGTACGTGTATGTATGCAACTATGCATGTGTATGTATCTGTACGTGTGTATGTATGTATGTACATGTATGTACACATATCATACATGTATATACATACATGTACATACATGTACATATATGTACATACATACATACATACATACATACATACATACATACACATACATAGTTGCATACATACATGTACATATACTACTCATACACATTAGTGAAATACATTACAGTATATATTCACTCACTTTGTTCCTTTATTATTCTTCAAACTTTTACTCCTGCAGCAATATTCAAATACTGCCTCCCATGGTTTACCATAGTCATTAGCCATGGGATATTCATGTAGAACAGTGGTTGTACCAACTAGATATTCATCATCTATATTTTCAAATGCAACCTGAACAATAGAATTACATTTAAAATTAGATTTTGCATTGCGTTGAAAATGAGCAATTTCAAACTTTAAAACTCACTGTCATTAAAACAGACTCGGCTTGAGTTTCATCTCCAAACATCAGTGAACCAGGCATAACTAACTCATCTCCCTCTGATATATTAGAGTAATAGTGTGATGACAATGTTAGAGAGAGAGTGAATTCTACAGTTGTTCTTGGATGATATATACTGGCCTGCTTCCATATCAAAGACCCTGATATCACAGCTTCATCTACATTTACAACAGAAATGCATGCATTTATGTATGCAATACTTTATGTATGTATGTATTGTGTGCATGTATGTAATGTATTATATACATACATTAATTGCATTTTGCATGTATTTTTATATATATGTGTGTGTGTGTGCATGTACACAATGTATGTATGTGGATGGATACACCATGTATGTATGTATGTGGATGGATGTACCGTGTATGTACATATGTGTGTACGTACGTAAGTATAGATGTACAGACATATGTATGTACGTATGTACGTACATACATATGTATGTACAATATATATACATATGTACTTATGTATGTATGTACGTTTATATATGTACAATAATGTGTATGTACAGATACATAAATGAAACATACACATTATTATACCTTCGTCATTGTCTTCTACAGTAAGACTGAAGTCTGGAACATATTGTTCATTGTAGTTGAAATCTTCACTGCTCAAACTCATATTAAAAGAAGCAGAGTATGGAGACGTTAAATCCAGGTTATCTTCTATAGCATATATCACTAACTCTTGAGGAACATTCCAAAATTTTGGTTCAAATACCATGGAAGTAGGTACCAATCGCATTCTCATGGACAACGAATGGAATGTGATGGATACAGCAGAGGTTGGTTTGCTTGGAAGAGTCACCTCATACACTGCCCATCGTCCCTCTGGGAGGTCTTGAGGATAGGGATATCCTTCTTTTCGTACTATCACCACTCCAGCTAGAAAAAAATATTTAATATATCATATATGTAACAACTGCAAGCAAGTGGAAGTGTATATAATACAGTAGCCATGTTAGATAGCACATTGTTGACAGTGCGTAATTAATAATTCCTCATACTGTCAGTAAACAATTTAATGTGCTGTTTAATGCCCAACTAATGATATATCATACACCTCTGACAACTTCAAAATTGCAATATCAATGTATTACAATACTATATGCTATATTTAAACTATGAAATGACTTACATTCATCTGTGTCAGATACAAGGAGAGTGAGTTCTGCTGTTGCATTGTAGGACTGATTACTACTACTACTTGAGCTAATATTTATCATGCCTCCATAAGGTGAGTATCTAATGATGTCATCATCAACTCCTACAATGTAAATTTCTCTACTTTCATTCCAGTTTGTTGCATTGAATGTCAGCTTATCTGTAAGAGTCCTGTAGTACGAAGAAATGCAATACAATTACGTACATTTATGTATTTAGCTGGAATAATTATATACGTATGTATTAGTGTTGTTTTAGTTAACTATAACTATAAATAAAACCCCTTTTAGTAAGGTATTGTGATTTTTAGTTAATGAAACTATAACTAAATTTCAAGTCTACTGCAATAACTATAACTAACTGAAATGGAAATTGGGCACTTGTAGTTAGCTAACTAAAACTAAAACCCTTTTATATTACCACAACTATAACTAAACTAAAAGTCTAGGCAACTAAAAGTAGTTATTATTGTCAAACTAAAACAACACCAGTATGTATTGAAAAGTAAGAGGTATATATCAATACAGTTATATAGTTAATTAGGTAGAATGTTGTTGTATATATGTACTTTCATTCTATTATTCATAAGAATTATAATTTTATTACGATATCATATTTGGAGTGACATAATATGCCACTATGTGAACTAATCTATTACCTTATATATCCATCAACTGCAGTAGCTAGTTCAAGAGTGACTTCGTTATCAGGTGGTCCATCCATTAACACAGTGTACACAGACTGTTCACCCTCGGGTATAAATGATGGGCCAGTTTCTTTCTTGAACCGAAATAATTGGAAGTGTAATACCTCCTCTTGAGCTGTGAAAAAGTATAAGGATACATTGTTGACTGAAGCAATTTGGTATTTTGCAATGCATTCTGGGGGTAAGGCTATGCTATTTGTATTTTGCAATGCATTCTGGGGGTAAGGCTATGCTATTTGTGGTTAATAGATCTGATTAATGCTCACCTTCAGTATAGTTCACATTGCAGCAAAAGACAATGAGTAAAATGAACAATAGTTGCTTGAAATTTCTTTTGATTTTCGGAGTTAACATGGTCAGCATTTGCAGGTTAGCAGACTGCCCTTTTTTCTTCATCCTAGTTTCCATTACTTTCATGCAAATTGCATTATGGAACAAATTTTCTTTTCTCCAAACTTGCGGTATTGAGCTCAGTAATACGAGACAAAGAAAGTTAGCTCTTGAAAACTGTGGGCGTAGCTGGCTACTTGCAAGACAAAAATTGAATGTCTCCAGGTGTTTATTTGTTTTTCCATATGAGTGTATCCATAACAACGCATTATTATTATTAGCATAACAACTAAACATACTGTTACTATGATAACACAAGCTCACAGTGCTAAGAGTGCTTTGGGTGGAGCTGGGTCAAAGGCATGGATTCTACATCATCCACACAAACCAGATCCAGAAGGTCTAGCGAAATGCCCTTTGAAGAGTTATCTAACTTACCAAATGCTATAATCCCGAAAATTAACTTAGGGATTCAAAGAATGGAATTGGTTTCCATGTTACAAGTGAAGTGAGTCATTGCAAACCTCAAAATATAGTGAAGTACTTTACAATTCTCTAGACCTTCTCTGACTTCCTTTCGTAAGGTTGGGTATAGTGTTGAAGACCACAGTACTCAAACAGAACATTCAGACATCTTGGATTTAAAATATACAATTCAAATGCTGCAGACATTAACTCAAGACATTGGACAACTGAGGAAAGACCTTAGTTTTTCTCGACATGTATTGAAAGCCAACTATGAAAGACAAATTAGTGATAGATCAACAGAGCTGTATGTCTGCAAAAAAACTTTTAAATACTGTTACCAGCAGCTTAATGTTTTCAATGTAGGTATTGTAGAATAAATGAAAAATTTCATCAACTGGAAAGACAGCACAAGATGGTCAGTATAACGCTAAATGACCTATATTACAATTATATATAATGCAATGTTAATTAACGATATAGAAAGTTGAGACAATCAGAAAAAGTTATCAAACACAACTAGATGATGCGATTCAAACAATTGCTGGAGAATACAAAGTAAACATCACAACTATTATCACGATTACGAAACTGTATGTTATGCAATAGGCATACTATGATGAACTGCTTCAAGGCAAAACTGGACGACACGATTTAATAATTAGAGACCTCAAAGATCAGTAAGTGATAAATGTCATCCCCATTCGCTGTAAGTAAGTGATTCTTTTTTTCCTTACAGGCTGTCAGAAAGGGAAGTCTTAGTTCGTCAACAGGAAACAAAAATTGAAGATCTATTAACGAGATTAGGTGAAAAGGATGAAGTTAAAATTGACAGAGAGGTATGAGGAAAACATATTTTGTATTAAAAAAAACAGGTACCAATTTTATTACAATTATCGCATGAGTATTCAAAGGATAATAAATCATTACTATTTCAGTAAGTGTGTCGTCTTCTACAGCCTTCTTCTCCTTCCCCTCCTCCTGGCATATCATTGGAAGAAGCAGAACAATTACAACAACAAATCAATCAATTAGAAAATGAAGTTGATAGACTTAAACTTGATCTAGCTGAACAAGAAGATGAATACAAACAGCTCAGTAAGTGACAAAGTGTGCAAATAAGCCAACAAAAATAAGTGAAAAATTGATGTTGAAAATGAGCACTATTTTATTTAAACTGAAATGCAAGATTATGTATTTGTTACAACACCCTTTACAGTGCAATGCGTGTTTAATGTGGCACAAGGGTGGGACAATAAAGGTAGAGATTACTTGCTTTGTTTATGCATTTTGTAATCAACACCTTTACTGGCCCCACCCGAGTGCCCACATTTAAAATACATATTGCACTCTAAAGGGTGCTATAAGTGTTTTATTGGATATTGACTTAATGCAAACATGCATCACTGCATTATGTGATTTAAAGTGCCGGCATGTGACACTTTTCCTGCAATCTCATTGGTCAGAATGTTATATATAATTAATTGATTATTACAATGATTATAATTATTATTATTATTAATTACATGTATGTATACTTATCTTGTTAAGTGAAACAGTTTGACTGTTTGAATAAACAGTTGAATGACCAGAAAGGAAAATTTATGCAGGTAACAAAGAAGATGGCATTAAAATTAATTATAATTATGTATATAATTATATTCCCATGAAATATTGGATATAGCTTGAAAAAGACATGGATAGCTTCAAAAAAAAGGCCAAGCAAGAAAAGGAAAAAGCAGCAAGAATGGTATTAAAGACAACATTTGTGCCATTGTAATTATGTGTGTACATATGTTAGGCTGAAACTCAATTGGTAGCTATGCAGAAAGAAATGAAAGAAAAAATGGAAACAGCAGAAAAGGAGGTAAAAGAATTAAAATTTTATCAGAAAAGAAAATCTTAACTGCCTTCTTAACATTTGCACAATATAGGCTGCTCAAAAAGCTCAAGAGCAAGCAGAAATGCAACGTATGAGAGATCAAGCTAAGTTTCAAGAAGCGATGGACAAACAAAAGGATATGGAAGAAAAATTGAGAGCCAAGGTACTGCATAATTATGTGTGTATTACAGTGCACTGATAAACTTATATTCTATAAGAAACCTGAGACTATTGGAGATCAAGAGTTACTCTCAAAACTTCAATTACTCAAAGACATTGAAGAAAAACAAAAAACAGAGATTACAAGGTAAGCTAGTGAGCTAACATTATGTCATCATCAATTTACGAATATCTCTAAAATTAAGGCTTGAAAGTGAATTAGAAAGAACAAACAGAGTGTGGGAACTAAAGATGACAGTAATGAGGAAAAAGTCAGTGAATGTCTTATAAACTATAATGTTACAAGTACTCCTATCTTATAGCTTTCATTCATTAAAAGATGAGTTTTTTATTCGACACAACCTTCAAAGGCAATCAGCAACATTACATCATGCTACAGTTGGATATGCTGTATGCTGTAATAATTATAGTTAATTTGTAGCCACAGCATTGCACTTCTCACAGATGTGTTATGATATATAATAAAATTACATATCCAAACTAAACAAATCTTATTATAGTGTATGTTGTTTACTATCTTTTAAAGGTAACTGGAGACATGCCTTACAAATCTCCAAGAATTCATCCAAAAGATGTTAAGCCATTATTAGTAAGACACTCATTACACACTACAATGAACTATATATTTGTGTAATGTAGCCTCAACTGAAATTTAATACACATCAAATGTCCTCATTGTCAGAACGACCAAGATCTCAATCATTAAAATCAAGCAGAGGTGCTGTATAAACTGCATGTACGTTATATTTGTGATTATTTCTGCTTTCTACAGATACATCAAGTCCTCATCTGCATGATTCTATACTGACCATTCCTCCACCTTCTCCAAATACAACTGGGCTAAGGTACATGAGATCATTAGCAATAATTAACCATAGCAGTATATTAGTGTTGTTTTAGTATGACAATAATGACCACTTTTAGTTATAGTAATAGTATGTCTATTTTAGTTATAGTTAATTAACTAAAACAATTTTAGGCTTACTAAAAGTGTTTTAGTTTTAGTTAACTAACTAAAAGTGCCATTATTGGCCAATTTTCATTTTAGTTATTGCTACAGACCTGTAATTTAGTTATAACTAAAAGTCACAATGCCTTACTAAAAGTGGTTTTAGTTATAGTTAACTAAAACAACACTACAGTACATATATGTTTTCTGATATAGCCCAAAGAATGTTCATTTCGATGAAGACCTATCAGTAGACTTAAGATCATCAAGCAGAACAGAGGATGTCAGTACTTTATGATAGTTATTACAACTTACATGTTGTAAATAATATTTATTTAATTTCATAATAATTATAAATACACATTGTGTACACTACATGAAATTAAAATCAATCTTTTTGTTTTAAATAAACTTCCAGTCCCAGTATAAATCCTGTCACAGACAGTAATAAAATAGAAAAAAAAGATGATAAAATATTAGTACCTGAAAAAGTACGCATGTGAAGTGAATAAAGAGTTATACATATAAAACATCAAGACTTATTTTTAGAATTAGAATTGCCTTGTCGTTTATTAGGTTTAGCTACAGGTCTACCAACTACCCATTTATGTATGGGATGATTCTGAGGTATAACTGTAACTTTTTTGAGAGATAAAGATTTAGCAGGGTATAGTTCACCATCAACTAGAGTTAACTCAGGAGGATAGTAACTAAACAAATTATCAAAACACAAAGTTGATTTTGTTAGTTTGGTAATTTTAGGTTGCCGTATACATTGCTTTGATCTATTTGTTGTCATTACATTATTGAGTAAACTAGTATTACTAGTAGAAGTTGTTTGACCTGAACTACAACTACCCAATGAACCAGAGTCGTCATCTTTCAAAAGTTGGAGGTTGCTAGGAATTGACCGTAGAGGATCATCATTAGACAATACCTGGTCTCTTTCTTTCTCTGGCATTGATGTTGACTGTTGCTCATTAGTTCTGTGGCCATTAGTTGGTGTATTACTGGATGATGAGTCATATTGCATTTCTTTGGTGGGAATATGTTTCGTTAGTTTCTTGTGCTTTACAGGTGACTTCTTAATATACTTCTTTGTTTTCATATGCATACCTTCATTATGTTTCTGAATAGTACTTGAAGGTTCTACTATATCATTTGAAGTATCTTGATTATTGGAAAGAACTACATCATTTTTAATGCTGGAAGGACTAGTAAGTGAATTAGCAAGAATGACAGAGTGCCATCGATTAGATGAAGATGATTTCTTTAACTTAAGCGATAAAGGGCTTCTAAGACCTTGAGAAGTTTCAGAGAAATGTTCGTCTCCAGAGCTGTCAATCCGAAGTTTCTTCTTTGTAGTTGCAAAATGACTTAGAGCAAGTTTGGCTGGAGGTCTTTTGCCTAATCTATTAGTATTTTGTGGAGGAACTTTCAGTGAATTCAAAGGAAAACTGACGATGAGAGAGTTTTGAAGTTCTGAAGGTAACATAGTTGAAGAGGAAGAAATAGAAATATGTGTACTGCTATCACTATCTGAAGAGTCACTAACTACTATTACAGGAAGACTTGATCTTTTTCGTTTTATGCCATGTTCTAAAAATAAAAACAGTAAGAAAATCATAACTTAGTATATATGGTAGGTCCAAATATAGTAAGACAGTTAAAAAAAAAAGTAAATAAAATGTATAATGCAAGTCCGATAAAGCAGAACCTCTCTGATAAAGGATACTCTGAATTAAGGACACCTCCATACTAAGGACACTTGTCTTTGTCCCATTACATTTGTGTATTAAAATTACCACAAAATATAGGACCTCTATATTATAAGGACATTGACTAGTTCTAAGTTCATATTTAGCTACTGAGTGATCATTTGCCTTAGATTACATATACTCATTACCACCTGGAGTTAGTACATATATACATACATATAGGGTGTGTACAGGATAGAGTTTAAGAATAAATCAGGAGACAAGATTTGAAAAAGGGACCTTTCCTTTTTAAAAAAAAATTGATGAAATGTAATCACTCGCTATTCCTCCATTTTGTATTTCATGATATGGAGAACAATCAATGATAATTCATTACGTAGAGTAGTGTAATAATGCTATCATATGGGATGTTATTTTAGTATGACAATGACTGCTTTTATTATGATTAGTTCCTCATATAATTATAGTAAGCTAAAATAATATTAGGCTTACTGAAAGGGTTATAGTTTCAGTTGCATTTTAACTCAATTTTATTTCATCTATTCCCGTAGTTTAGTTATAGTTTAGTTAACTGAAATTTACATTGCGTTATTATAAAATAGGTTTTAGTTATAGTTAACTAAATAACACTAATTAAAACCTCTTTCTATGTGCATAACAGCTTATTTTCAATCATACCGAAAAGATCCTTTAATTCTGATAATGGTTGCGAGTGATTATATCCATCATCACTAGAACCAGAAGTGGCTGAGACAAATGCGTCAGAATCACAACTGGAAAAATCTCCACCCAAGAGGAATCTAGAGAATTTAACAATAAATAGGAGAATAGATTTCAATACATGTATTTCAAAATTAAATTAAACAAAAAATGCTTATAACTCTGTTATGATATGTATATACTGCCTTAAACTATTAGCCTTTTGTATCATAGCTACTGATCTTCTCTTTGGCGGCGGAAACGGGGGGCACCAGGGGCATTGTGCCCCCCCTTAGAACTTACTTGAGGCTTGTGCCCCCCCCCTTGAGCAAGGTAGTATTCCAACATTTTTTGGGCATGGCTGATTGATGTTCACATCAATAAAATTACAACATGTTTACACAAGGACTGAACCCCTCCCCTTTACCAATGAACACCTATGCTTGTACCACTCAATTGGGAGAAGTAACACTATTAAATACCACTGCATTCAACTAATAGCCCCTATGTCCCAGCTACTGACCATGAGGATAGGTAATGCAGCTACTAATAAATACAAATGGTAGCTACTTGTGCCCTTATATAAAAGCTACTGTATTTGACTCAATTACCACTTAAGTGGGATAAGTATTACTAATAAACAAATCTTTAGCTGTTGCTAATAGCTTCTAACTACCTTTAACTCACTTACCACTTGATTGGGAAAGGTATCACAGCTATTACCAATAAATATAGCTAAGCTACTTACTATATCTTAGTTACAGCCTTTTACTCACTTACCACTTGATTGGAATAAGTATTATAGCTATAGGAGTTCCCAGTGGGTATAGCCATAGCTATTATATTAAAACTTTAAGGATGTGATGCTGAGTCTAAAATCCTGGTAACATGACTAGAATTTTCTCCTTTGGAGTTCCTGTTAACAATGAATAGGCTCCAGAGGAACTGCTTAATGAAAAACCAAGTCACAATTATGCTACTACTTGATAAATAATACTAACACAGGTCAGAAAGGTTACTACTGGTTCAATGGTAAACAGTTATAGCTGGCCTTTTTTTGGGACAGCTGTTCTGTACCAACCACCGTAGACACAGACAATAAACACTCAATCCTATTTCTGAGACAACATTAATGAAACTCCATGAGAGAAACTTCCTATCTGTAGTCACAGTTGATGTACATGCATACCTGTCTGATCCAGGTCTACTAGAACCATCTACTGAACTTGCAGAGCCAGTATAAGTATGGTCATGGTCCTCATTATCACTGGTCTCTGAAGGTGAGCTGAGACATATCACATCATTTTGTCTGTGTGGGGCAGCATCCATGTAAGAAAGTGAAGAAGAACTACAAGGTGAATCAATAAGGTGCACTAGTTTGGTACGATGATCACTATGCAACGAATTACTATAGCCTACTGAGGCTGTTGCAGTCATTTTAGATAAGTTACTTTGAAAGCGACATGTCCACTTCCTAGTGACCTGGTGTATGCGAGTTGATTATTCTAATTAGAGCGCAAAGTAGGAGGATTGAACTTTGGCGCATTGTGATTGGTCACAGTACACATGGAGAAGTTCACGTGGATGGCTACCTGGTGAGGCTCCAAACTGTGGTATCCCATTCCCTGGGATTCGACTGATAGGGAGGAATGTTCTTGTACATGAACAAGGTAGTTCAGAGTTTATTATGAGTAAGATAATCAATAATGTAGTCCTAGGTAATTTATATGACCACGAACGCTTGCTTTCCCCAAATATTATAACAGAAGTTCCCCCAAATAAAAAAAAATGACAAAAACATCTTTTGTACTTAATATTTTTACATGACCATAAGTTCAATGTTAATAAACTGGCTTTTTTTGTGCTTGCTAAGCGTGTTTATACAAGAACATGTAAACATTAATGCAGGGATTGGCTAGGCCAAACTTAAATGGGTTCAACACATCTAATACACTCTATCTGGTTTGTGTAAATACATGAAAGTAATCATTAACCGTATTCATAGTCCAAGTTTATAATATGTAACTATGAAGCTATTTCGAGGCATTAGTGACTGTGTCTATATCAATCACTATCTAAACTTTTAATAGATCCTCCTCTTCCTCCACTTCAACTGGTTAACTAATTATGATGGATATTAGTAAGTCAATTTTTATGGCCCGTAGGGCCATCCCTATGATTGCTTTCCATGGGGTTTGTATATATATATATTTTTTTTTTTCTTGTGTCCACTTGCGCGAGTATGTGTTGTATACGTAGTTAAGGAAGTTACGTCATTCCCGGGGGCTCGGTCAATTAATGGGTGTGGCGCGTAAAAGAACGCACGCTCGAGCTCTACAGACCAGCAGAAAGAAAGCTGCTTGTAGCTAAGTAGCTTACTTAGAAACTGCTAGCTATTCTGCCTGAAATATATTCCTAAAGTTCTACAAGGTCCTTTGAAAGGTCAGGAGAGTAGATAATCAAAATAATAACTATAATAAGTTCATGCTTGATAGTCAGCCATGATTACTGAATGCTGGACACCACAAAGCAGTAATAGGGATACTTTTATCTTCACTTAAATTTGTAAAGCAACCATAGGGATGTTTTTTTTTCTCTATATACACTTGTTTCTTCATTATGATTACTTCATTTATGATCAAAAATTCAGTCATTATCATTCAGTAATTGTGGTGTAACTTACTGTAATCAGTAACAGTCTTTTGACGTTGGTGGTCAGTCAATTAATGGGCAATCAGTATAGAATATATACTAAAGATTTAATGAATAAGCTGGTTTTAGGATTTGAGTATTTATCAAGTGGATACGTTTTCAGGAAAATTTTGCCGTATTGTGTTACTATAGATGTTTAAACTGTAGTCTTATTGTCTATTCTGCACAAAGAAGACCTGTAACACAGCAAGAAACGTCTCTGCTACCATTTTACAATTTCGCATGTTAAATTTCTGTGAATGTGCAAACAAATATTCAATACTAAACAAGATATATGGTGGGAAAAAGTATTTAGTAATCATATCTGGCCTGAAACACAACAGCCTATCATAGCTATTATTTTGCTTATCTACTCTCCTTACTTTTTAAAGGATCTTGTAAATCTTTAGGAGCTATTAGTTCCAGTTTTTACATCAGTTACAAGCAGCTTTCCTCCTGCGGATCTGTATTTCTCAAGCATGCATTCTATTACATGCCATGCCCATTAATTGACCAAGCTCCACAGAATAATGTGACGTCTTTAACTACGTATATAATGCTTATTCACGTATGTGACAAACATAATTATACATACCATAGCTAACAGCCACATCAAAGTTAATGACAGGTGTTATATATGTGATATACACCCAAGCACAGGTGGATATGAAACCTCAGTGCTGATATAAGACCTATAATGATACTCATAATAGATTGCATCAGTCTGAGCATGCACAGTGAAGTTGTAAATTGACAAGAGTTGGAGACGATCGAGTTGTTTACAAATGTAAAAAGGAGTGTAGAGCCGTAGGTAACATTGATGTACAAGCTAGGTATAGAATATATTATATGTAGCATGGCTTCTTGGTATGTATCAACAATATCAGCCATTCACCACTCGATAGCAGCCCTCGGCTTTGCCTCGGGCTACTATCTCGTGGTTAAGGTCTGATATTGCTGATACACACCTCGAAGCCATGTTGTATACAGATTCAACCTCGTGGAAAGCAATAATAGGTGAATAATTCAAATATTCTTTGGAGCACCTGGTCTACAAACTATAATAGATGTTGAAAAACCTCATGAATGCATCTAGTTCATACTAATTTTGATTCTTGTGTTATGCACAATAATAAAAAATCACCATTCCATAAAATTTTATTTCCCTTGTTTTTTTGTAACATTGATAGGACCTCTGACTTCTCGGTAAAATATAATTTTCCCCTATAGGGCCGTTTGTTGGTTCTTGTGGTGGATAGGACTGTACATATATGATGCATTGACTGACTAGTCAGAGATTGGCTGATTATTTAATAACATAATTCAAACACCTCAATTAGTCAACTTTTTGATTTACTGATTGATTGCCAGTATCTTAATTAGTGTTTAATAAATTAACGTTGATCACAATTCGTTAAAAAGTTTGATGTATTGTTAATTGGTCCATAGATACATGGATTGGAAACAGAAGCTCAATATAAAATCGTTTGTGTGTGTCACTGCATATATAATTACAACGATGATAATATTCATACCATTTCAGTTAATTGCAACTCGTGAACCAAATCATATCAGTCCTTTAAATATTATGTACATCAATTTGTAATGGTATTTCTTAAGTTGAGAGCATGATTTTAACTTTCGAAAAATTAATTAAATTATGCTATGTACAATATTGATGTATCACTCGTTGTCTAGATCAGTTAGTTGGTGCATAGACTTTATGTTTATCAGAATTCAACATAATACATTTATCTATTAATTAAATTTCAGTTTGGCTAGTGTTCTTATTAACACTTGCTACTACATAGAGTAGGACTATGACAGTTACCTTGCTCTGTGTCTGTCAGTCTGCAGTTTCTAGAAAACTGTAACTTCAAACTTGCTCTTCTGCACACAAGGATGAACCTGGCCTGGACATTTAGAAAGCAGAATTTTGCTCAACAGTGCTATGCCAAACTTAAATACTGGAAATTATTCAAAAATGGTTTAAAATCTGGGTAAACCACACTATGAAATACCTAGATCTCTTTGTCTGCTTTGCCCACTTGCAAGATTAGTAAATCATTTACACAAGGCACACCTGATTCTTAGTACTTGATATCATGTGATGCATGTATGTTGAACATGCAATTCATTTTAAAATACAAATTTTATAAAACAGTTGAAAAATAATGTATATAAAAAGTGCGAAGCTGTTGTGATAACTGTCCGATTTTTAATGTACATAGTTAAATATAAAAAAGCAGGAGTATGATATGTGATGATATTAGATCACGACTCAGTTGGATCACTAACTGCTGTTTCTCCTTCCAATTGATATATGTACCTTGCTAGTTCTCTTCTATCTGCTAATACTTCTGCTTTTGACATTAAGCAATGTTCATACATCTTTGGAGTGGTTTCCATCTGACAGGATTTTGGATGCCATTTATGAACTAAACTAGTGTCAGGAGCTCTCAAAACATCCAGGTTACTTCGTAATACTCTTTCATAGAGATCTACATCTTCTCCACCCCATCCCATCATTCCAGTGTCCAAACCTCCCACAGCTTTGTAATCAGATTTGTAAATACAGAGCATGCCATATGCGTAATATCCCCAATGGCCTTGTTCCCTATTAATGCTATACTTTCTAGGTTTCCATCCATTTCTGTAAACATATTTTCTATTGTACAGTTTGAATACTTCAGGATAATAAACACTCTTACCCTGTATAGTATTACGTCGACATTTGGTAAGAAACTCATTCTTTATGTCCATATCAACATCACAAAGAAAAGCTAAGTCATGGTCATTCAATTTTGCCATACCCAAATCTAGAGCTTTAGCTCTGGAAAATTCTCCATATCCTTGAATCACGGATATTTCTGCCTTGGGGTACTTTTGAAGATACCGAGACACATTTCGTGATATCTGACGTACATCTTCATCTCCGAATATGGCTAATACTAAGTGAGTCCTTTCCCCCAGGGCAAATGATAATTTCTCAAACATTTGCATAAAAGTATCAAATCTTTCTGTGACTTTGGTAATAGGTACCACAAAATGAACAGTTTCAGTTATGTTAGTTTTTGATGGCTGTACAATATAACTAGAAGCAAGGGGTCGGAGAAGATGGATCCTACGTTCGATTTTCTTTCTAGGATTTCTTGCCTCCACAAATCTAGCATCAAAAATGTATTCATTACCCAACAATGGATTGTGACGCACATAGCCATTAATAATTTTCTTGAATCTCAGCTTAGCATGATGTTGTCGGCTAGCAGCTTTTACAGCCTCTTGTAAAGCTTTCTGAAGTTCCATTGAATGATGTTTAAAGGTCTTTAAAGACCGACGAGGAATTACACTCTCATCTTCAAATATGTTGATAGCATCAAAGTACTTCCAAGCCTGTACTTGAAACCTGTTGTATGGATGAAACTTACTTGCTGGAGTTGATAATGATTGGCCCTGTGAGTTTATATCAAGGTTATCATCTTTTACATTGTGTGGACCCAAATCAACACAGTTGCTTTGTATTTTATTGTTCTCCAAGATGTGGTTAGGTAAAATCTGACAAATTTGTTTAATTTGCTCATTCAATTCATATGTCTTCTCTGTTACGCCTTTAATATTTTTCATTTTGTAGAAGTAGTGTAGTGTGTAAGTGTGTTCCTCTTTAGATACAGGGTAAATGGTTAGAGCTATGAAGAAGGACGGATCTTCCCACAAAACTTCAACATTTTCAGACAGTCTGTTTCTGTCTAACACAAAGAAGTGATGTGCCTGTTACATCAAGAAGAAAGATAATAAACGTCTGTTTACATGCATAAATGTGTAGAACTTTGAAACCATGAATATAGTATATTAGGAAAGGGACTTATATTAGTAGGATGAGTTGAGATGGATATGAATATAAACATTGCTGATTTGTTATAATATCAGCGTAAAAAATGATTTGTTATTTTAACTAATTTTTAAGTGGGCAATACAAATCAAACTTTGATTTCAGGAATGACTGCCAGTGTTTAAGCTGAATAATTTAGTTAATTTTATTTCATTTCCTGAGGGCCAAATGAACATAGACAGACTTTAGTAAAGTACAGCAAGTGCACAGTGCAATAATTACATAAGTAAAACAGTTTTTCTCAGATTTGGTTTGCACAGTGATTGAACCCATAGTAGTGCACACTGGCAAATTAAAACTATAAATTTATAATTAATTATGAATTATACTAGTTTTAAATAATTAGATAGCACTCTTACCTCAGCTGCACCATTTGCACACTTAGCATTCAATATATTATTTACACATATTCCTAGTTCAATGTCCCAATTATTACCCTCGTCTTTACACTGGTCCAACTTTTGTACTAATTCTTGCAGTGCAGCCCGACTAAGTATGACACCAGGACCTTCTGCACAATATGTGACATCATTAAAATCATTTGTGCTTGGATATCCCATGTATATATGTGACTCTGAATCCATCCTGTTTAATAGTTCTTCCAAGCCAAGAGCGTTTATGTACACTTCATCAGAAACTAGTACAAACCAGTGATAAGAGTTTAATTCATGCTCATATAAGTATTTCAATACTTCGTAAGTGCCATGAGTTTCATCTTTGTGATCAGAGAGTTCAGGTAACTGAACTACAGGTATGCCCTCCAGTCCAAGATTGTCTACCTTCTCCTCTGTACCCATAAAGAACACGATTCCATCGACATCTTGACCCCATGTATCATATATTGTCTCTATTCTTGCTTTGTGTCCATGGGAAGTAGTAACAGCTGTAACAAAAGCTTTTCTAAATTGATAATTGTATTGCAGACTTTCTTTATGGCCAACAGGAGACCAATCAAGATTCATTGTTTTGACTTTCCGAAATGATGTTACAGAAAGCTCATCATTTACTTCTTTGTTATCATCTTCTCCCTCATATTGTGATTTAAAATCTTGTTTCGATTCTGTAGTTTCTTCAGTTATTTCTTGTTGGTATGGATGATCGTTTTCAAACTATGGAGAGGTAATATAAACATTATAATACATAATATTATACTTTACAATTAAGTTATTAACAGTTTGGTTCTTTCAATGAATCACTTGTTTATAATTGTACTATGAATGATATCCATTTAAATCATTTTAATATCACAGACACACAGAATTATTACAGTATCCTTCCACTCCAATATTAGAAATTGGTATAATACTACTGGTATAAAATATTTTGTAACAGAATGTGAAGGAAAACACTACTAAGAGTTGTCCCTAAGTCCGTAGTGAGCCTTAGTGAGGGTAAAGCAGACAAATATAACTGATTTGCACCAGGGATTACTTTAAAAGCCCACAGAATCCGTTAAATCATAATCTTCGACCCTACCAACTAAAATTGTCTGGCTACGTCTATATGATATATGTAGTCAAGACATCCTACCACTACACAAAGAAACTGCAAACAAAAAATAAAATGATTATGATATCTTCTGTTCTAGTATAATAAAGAATGTTATGACAAGCCCGAAATGCACACATATTGTGTACAATATTACGAAAGATAACAAATCACCCCCATAGTAAATCTCATTAAGTAATAGTTAAAACACACTTTACTGTGATTACGTGTTTTAATGTAGCACGAGGGCGGGTCAATAAAGGTCGAGTTTACATAATGCACGAGCCGAAGGCGAGTGTGTTATGTAAACAAGACCTTTATTGATCGCCCAAGTGTTACATTGAAACACACAATGCACCGTCAAGTGTGTTCTAAGTGATTTATTGATGATTATTGATGATCTGGTAAACTACCACTGTTGTTGGAGCTGCTTCGTTAGTAGAGGTGTACTAACTTATTGCACGCAAAAGTGTGCAATAAGTGATTTAATGTTCAATCATGTGACGCATTATCTGCACTCTGATTGGCCACAGGTCACATGATCAGCAATAATATAATTATTATAATTATAATAATATAATATATATAATATATAAATATATATAATATAATATATAAAAATATATATATAATATATATATAAATCATATTCCATCAACTACAGTGACACAAACCTGATTTGTATATTACGTATTATTGGAATTTATTAAACATACAATGTACATTTATGATGCATCTTTAGCTAGTATTATAAAAGATTATTTTAGGCACTGACTTAAACATAATAAATATATAATTATAATGATATAAATATATAATTATAATGTTTTCCCGAGTGTATTAATACATATGCATACAGTAACATTTCTCATAATTTCAACCGCAATTAGATAGTTGTAATGTTTGTCTTTACAGATACTTGCACAAATTAGTGTCCATTGTTTTTACTGCCTTGTAAACATAACGTTTACATCATGACATACAGTTTCCTGTTTATTCTTCCGGATCCATCTAATGTATTTTAATAAATATTACATCTCCTAGAGAATTTGTTAGTGCTAATAATGTATGCGTCTCTATATCCAATTGTTTACATTACACAATTACAGAATGGTTCTTGTTAGACATGTGAACACTTTTGTCAAAAGGGATAGGTTTTCTGAAATCATTCTTTGTAGTAGTACAAATGGAATCGTCATATTCCAAGAACAGTTCTGGAACCCAGTGTAGTATAAACAGCTAATACTATGTTTAAAATTTTGACACTTTTGCAAATCCAAAGAACTTTTACTCTACTGCAACAAGACACTATCGCAATCAAATTTCCCAAAACAAGGTAATGCAGGTAAATAAAACACACAAAACCACTTCAATTTAGTTATTATGTATTATGTATGTACTAGTGATTATGAATGCTAGAGACAATCAATGCATTCAAGTAATCTATAGAATTCTAAACACTAAACTACAAGCTGAGAAATTATCTTTTGAATTATTATGCTGCCACCAAAGTTTACATAGGTTTGAGTGAATGCATAATTTATGCATATTACATGTGATATACCATAATAACTGCCGACTATACATTTAAAATAACATCCCAATTATGAATTTTCATAACTTACGTATTAAAGTTGCTCATGTTCACATTGATCTTAGTAAAATGTTCATAACTTTAGTTTGGAACACCAAAAATCTTTTTACCTACACCATTTTCATATCCTATTCCTTTTTTGTGTATGTCAAATTTCAATCCTTATTATTGATTTACAATATTAATCTTATGACACTATAATTATTATATATAAAGTCATGACGTTCTAATTTTGAGGTTATCATAAATGTGAAAAACTTGACAGATTTTAGTATTCATATGTCTGCAGGTAATTAACAACATAAACAATTAATTACAAAATTTCTGACTTATAATTTGTATGGAAATTATGTAATATTATAATATATATAATTATATATATATATATATATATATAAGTTATATATATATATAGCATGCTACCATGGCAACCGTTTGATGTGGTTAGGTCTTATATTTTTGTATATAGACCTATGAATCTTTAATCTATCAGCATACAATATATTGTATATAGTACACTTACAGTTCTTATATAAAACAATATAAAACCTTGGTTTAGTGTCCTCGGATGTGATATAGCCCTCGCAGGCTCGGGCTATATCACATCCTTGGACACTAAACCTCGGGTCTATATTTTTGTATATAAGACCTGTAAGTGTACTATATATATTACATATATAATTATATATAATTATATATCTTATATATAAAAAAATATGTATATAAATTTGCGGTATTTACATATTATAACAGAATGCATGGTGTGTGTGTTAAGCTTACGTTAATACCATCAACAGTGAGTGACATTGAGTTTGAATTAATTCAAGTTAGATTTATGTAATAAAGTGCAATCAATCATACTCTGTAGAGTTATATAGCTAGAGACAAAGATAATTGACTTACCTCTGAATTATAGATGGTGTTAACTTCAAAATTCGCTTGCTGTTTTTGTTGTAAATTGGTAATAAAAGCCATATCCATCCGAGGAATCCTATTGTATTCTGCTGTATTAATCTGGAGGGAGTAGCTCAGTGTCAGAGTGCACCCTAGAGTTATTCCTAAGACCACACCAACTATGAAGGCAAGCATCGCTTTCTGTGGTTTGCATTGAGTACTCATGAGGCATGCAATACCAATACCTTGCCACATTTTCTTCCTCTGGTATCAAATACAGTTAGCGAATTGCAGTGTTTATAAAGTGGGTGGAGGTCACTGTAGGCGGACCTCACGTGAGTAGACCCACGTAGACGCCCACTTAAAAAGTGTACAAACAGTATAACTGATGTCCAATGTGTTAGTTGATCACAGTCAGATAAGAAATTTCATCACAATTATGCCACTAACTCATTGTATATAATAATTAAGTTGATTAATCAGTATAATTATTACTGATATGATATTATAATTCAGTATATATATATATCAATGTTGTAATCAGTGAAACAGAATAGTTTTTGATCAACAATTTACCATTATACCGAATCATTTAAAAAATCATTTATAATAGAGGGAAAGAAAGAATGATAAAAGAAGAAGTACATACCAAGAAGGTTGATGAATTATTGTGACTACGATTATGTAGATAGTAATTTGTGTTAGTTTGAGAATGGAAACGATGATTTGGAAAAAAACAAAGATTATTATGAATTTGATAGAGAAGCAGTTTAGCATGAAGACGACAAAGAGAAAGAGTGTCCAGCATGAATCTGGTGAGGAGGGGGAAATAAGAAGCCGACCAATTCTTTGAAACCACTTTAAGAGCAAAGTGTTGAACTGACTGAAGCAGAGAAGTAAGGGATGCAGGAGGATCCCAAACTGTGGAGCAGTATTCAGGAAGGATGGAGAAAGAGGATTGAAGAGAAAATTAGATCAATTATAGAAGGAACACCAGAAAGAGAAAAATGAGTAGGTTCAGAAATGATTTGTTTAAGAAGAAGTAATCAATCAGAGAAGCAAGTGGGGAAGAAGAAAAAGTGTCAGACATAAAATCAATATTTAGAAGTTGAGATATCAGAAGAGGAAGAAGGTGGACAATAGAAACAACATACATTAAGCTTACATTTATAAAGGGAGATAGAGACACCAAGGAATTCAATAGAATTAGAAATGTTTAATAGACAAGGAGTAAGAGATGTAATTATATATATAGCAACACCACCACCTTTGCGACGCCTATCCTTTCGAAAAAGAAGATAATCAGGGAGGTGAACTTCAGAGGAGAGGATTTCGGAGGAAACCAGGTTTCTGTTATACATACTAAATCTCCTGTTATACATAATAAATCATTTTGTAAAGGACACAAGGCACACCTGATTCTTAGTACTTGATATCACGTGGTGCATGTATGTTATACAATCATGCAATTCATAAAGGACCAATTCATTTTAAAATACAAATTTTATGAAAAATAGAGTGTATAAAATGTGAAAAGCTGTTGTGATATCAATTTTAAAACTGTCCCATTTTACATAGTTAAATTTCAAAAGCATGCAGGAGTATGATATGTGATGATATTAGATCATAACTTGGTTGGATCACTAACTACTGTATCTCCTTCCAATTGATATATGTACTTTCCTAGTTCTCTTCTATCTGCTAATACTTCTGCTTTTGACGTTAAGCAATGTTCATACCTCTTTGGAGTGGTTTCCATCTGACAGGATTTTGAATGCCATTTATGAACTAAACTAGTGTCAGGAGCTCTCAAAACATCCAGGTTACTTCGTAATACTCTTTCATAGAGGTCTACATCTTCTCCACCCCATCCCATCATTCCTGTGTCCAAACCTCCCACAGCTTTGTAATCAGATTTGTAAATACAGAGCATGCCATATGCGTAATATCCCCAATGGCCTTGTTCCCTATTAATGCTATACTTTCTAGGTTTCCATCCATTTCTGTAAACATATTTTCTATTGTACAGTTTGAATACTTCAGGATAATAAACACTCTTACCCTGTATAGTATTACGTCGACATTTGGTAAGAAACTCATTCTTTATGTCCATATCAACATCACAAAGAAAAGCTAAGTCATGGTCATTCAATTTTGCCATACCCAAATCTAGAGCTTTAGCTCTGGAAAATTCTCCATATCCTTGAATCACGGATATTTCTGCCTTGGGGTACTTTTGAAGATACCGAGACACATTTCGTGATATCTGACGTACATCTTCATCTCCGAATATGGCTAATACTAAGTGAGTCCTTTCCCCCAGGGCAAATGATAATTTCTCAAACATTTGCATAAAAGTATCAAATCTTTCTGTGACTTTGGTAATAGGTACCACAAAATGAACAGTTTCAGTTATGTTAGTTTTTGATGGCTGTACAATATAACTAGAAGCAAGGGGTCGGAGAAGATGGATCCTACGTTCGATTTTCTTTCTAGGATTTCTTGCCTCCACAAATCTAGCATCAAAAATGTATTCATTACCCAACAATGGATTGTGACGCACATAGCCATTAATAATTTTCTTGAATCTCAGCTTAGCATGATGTTGTCGGCTAGCAGCTTTTACAGCCTCTTGTAAAGCTTTCTGAAGTTCCATGGAATGATGTTTAAAGGTCTTTAAAGACCGACGAGGTTTTACACTCTCATCTTCAAATATGTTGATAGCATCAAAGTACTTCCAAGCCTGTACTTGAAACCTGTTGTATGGATGAAACTTACTTGCTGGAGTTGATAACGATTGGCCCTGTGAGTTTGTATCAAGGTTATCATCTTTTACATTGTGTGGACCCAAATCAACACAGTTGCTTTGTATTTTATTGTTCTCCAAGATGTGGTTAGGTAAAATCTGACAAATTTGTTTAATTTGCTCATTCAATTCATATGTCTTCTCTGTTACGCCTTTAATATTTTTCATTTTGTAGAAGTAGTGTAGTGTGTAAGTGTGTTCCTCTTTAGATACAGGGTAAATGGTTATAGCTATGAAGAAGGACGGATCTTCCCACAAAACTTCAACATTTTCTGACAGTCTGTTTCTGTCTAACACAAAGAAGTGATGTGCCTGTTACATCAAGAAGAAAGATAATAAAAGTCTGTTTACATGCATAAATTTTGAAACCATGAATATAGTATATTAAGAAAGGGGCTGGCTACGCAAGACTAACATTTATCATGCAGTCATAACATCTTGTATGACTAACTAAATTATAATTTGCATCCTTGCAACTATATACTAACCAAATAGATTTTTTATTTTCACAATTCTATTTTTTTGCAGTGCGTATAAATAATTTAGTTAATTTTATATAATTTCCTGGAGCTAAATGAACATGGGCAGACTTTAGTAAAGTACAGCAAGTGCACAGTGCAATAATTACACAAGTCAAACTGTTTTTTCTCAGATTTGGTTTGCACAGTGATTGAACCCATAGTAGTGCACACTGGCAAATTAAAACTATATATGAATTCATAATGATTATACGAAATTAGTGTGATTTAATAATTAGATAGCACTCTTACCTCAGCTGCACCATTTGCACACTTAGCATTCAATATATTATTTACACATATTCCTAGTTCAATGTCCCAATTATTACCCTTGTCTTTACACTGGTCCAACTTTTGTACCAATTCTTGCAGTGCAGCCCGACTAAGTATGACACCAGGACCTTCTGCACAATATGTAACATCATTAACACCATTTGTGCTTGGATATCCCATGTATATATTTGACTCTGAATCCATCCTGTTTAATAGCTCTTCCAAGCCAAGAGCATTTATGTACACTTCATCAGAAACTAGTACAAACCAGTGATAAGAGTTTAATTCATGCTCATATAAGTATTTCAATACTTCGTAAGTACCACGAGTTTCATCTTTGTGATCAGAGAGTTCAGGTAACTGAACTATAGGTATGCCCTCCAGTCCAAGATTGTCTACCTTCTCCTCTGTACCCATAAAGAACACGATTCCATCAACATCTTGACCCCATGTATCATATATTGTTTCTACTCTTGTTTTGTGTCCATGGGAAGTAGTAACAGCTGTAACAAAAGCTTTTCTAAATTGATAATTGTATTGTAGACTTTCTTTATGGCCAACAGGAGACCAATCAAGATTCATTGTTTTGACTTTCCGAAATGATGTTACAGCAAGCTCGATTTCAAACTATGGAGAGGTATTATAAACATTATAATACATACAATATTACAATTAAATTACTAACAATTAAATTATTAACAGTTTGGTTCTTTCAATGAATCATTTGTTTATAGCTGTAATAATAACTATGAATGATATCCCATTTAAATCACACAGTAACCTTCCACCAGGGGCAGGTCTACAGGGGCAAGTACAGCTCTTTGTATTTTGCTTTATAGCGGTGTAAGTACTTATGTTGGGTTATATATATGGAAGTAGTTTGTTTAATTTTGGGTCCTATATATATGTTTGCCTCCCAACCTGGTTCACATGCTTTTGGGGTTTTAACATCCCTACATCTTCTTTCATTTTATTGAAAATGTTTTCTTTATATATGATAATTATAATTATATATATGTCTCATTTATCGTTACAAGCTGAAGTAATCAATAATAGCCTCTTCATGTAGTAGTGCTAATGCGGTACTACTTCACACAACAATGATAATAAGTTGTCATTACAATGTTTACACTGGAAAAAAAGTCTCTAAACAACATGGAGAGAAGAATTCATAACTATTACTTTAATGAAATAATTATTTATTGTACAATTACTGAAGTTACCAGACAAGTTTGGAGGAGCAATAGACTGAGCTGCATCTTCATATGGGAGAAATCAGGCTTATGATCAAGACTCTTTTTGTCTAAATCATGATTTCCCATACCTTCTACAGCCTATATTGTAGTATCAGTACTGTTAATAATAATTTTAGTAACATCTTGTTTCTGTTGTTCTGATGTGTGTTCATAGAGCCTGACAGCCTTTGTGCTTCAATGAACAGAGGTTTCAGGAATGACTTTTTCCGGTATCCCACTGTTAAACATACGTGTAATTGCTCAAAGTGAATGATTGGTATAATACACTTCAATACCTGATTGAGCACACAATTCTGGAACAATATTTTTCAACAAATTTATACCAACTCGTTGATCCTCCTTTTGGTGCCTTCTTCAATTCACAGGACCCAATGGGATCACAAAAACGTCTCACTAAGAGGTAATACAGCAGCCTTTTTTGATTGACGAAGAGCCAAAGATAGACATTTTCGCTTGCGAGATTCGTTCAATTTCATACTAGTAAAATTCTCCTTGGTAGCCATCTCTCTCTCTACACACAATAAAACAGTTAAAGCACCGTCTTGCTCGTGCTGTACTGGGAGATATAGCACTCGGGGAAGCCTCATACAGACAGCACTCGGCTTCGCCTCGTGCTGTACGCGTACGTATACGAGGCTTCTCGACCCCACCCCTCGTGCTATATTTCCCGTACAGCACTCCCACCGGTGCTTCAACTATATATATAAATATTATGTATGGTATCTTTGGCCTGTGCGTTCATTACTGCATACATTAAGGTGGTACTAGGGACTGGGCGGATGCGACTCCAATCAGTTTCAAAATAAAATATCATATAATATGACTCTAACCTGGTGTAATAGCAACCTTCATATCTTCTGATGATCTTTATACTTCTCTGCAAGAGTGGGAGTGTTGGAAAAATGTCATTCGTAATAAGTACAAAACCAAGAAAGCCACGCCCACCAATCATGGCGTGCATCAAGTACAATGCATTTTGAGAAAACAAATAGAGCCGTTTTCTGCAAATTCATTTTACTTTTATAGTTACAAGAGGCTGAAGAAAGCTGAATTCTGTAGCTTTTCACTGAAACCATAAAATTTACCTTTCTAGACACTATCAAACTCCGATCTTTCTCAGAGCAACTACAGTTACCCCGCCATTGTTTCCCACCCGCCGCCATCTCCACCACCCGTGGGCCGTGTTTAGCTTTGTTTCTGAAAATAAACTATCAGTGAAAAAATTTAGGCCCAATAATTATACCCCCCGGGTGGGTGTGGCTTCCAAAAGATACAGAATTGAACCAGATTGTATGCAGCAAGAAGCTGGCAAGACTAGAAACTGATTGGAGTAGCATCCGCCCACGGAAAAGACTACAACCTTAAATATAGACTAGTCATATATATGCACTGCCAAAACAAAATAGTTAAAATAACTAATTTAATTAATGAAAAATTAGTGAAAAAACGTGGTTAAACAGTAAAACGACGTTTATCACGCGCATGCGCATCAGTGAAAGCAAGTGTTACTTCATCATACCATATATCATTTATAACACCCCACTCGTGCTATATGGCCACCTCGCCCTCGGGCTCGGTGCTTATAAATCCCATATAGCACTCGTGGGGTGTTATAAATATTACATATATACACTGCAAAAACTAAATCGTTAAAAATATATAATCATTTTATTGGTTAGCCTGAGTTTTGTGTCCGAGGATGTGATATAGCCCAAGCCTGCGAGGGCTATATCACATCCGAGGACACAAAACTGACCGAGGACCTATTAGCATACTATATACAATATATTGTATGATGGTGACATCTCCTGCATAGTGTGCACATGGAAGGTCTATATACAATATATAGAACTCACCACATCAAAGGGATGATGCCACCATATATATATATATATATAATAATTATATATATATATAATATATATATAATATATAATTTATATTATAATTATATATAACTAGCGAAACAACGGCCTTCGGCCGTCATTTCACTAGGTGTTCGTAATGTTATAGTCATAAAGTAATCAATGATTAAAAATTATTAGAAATAATTTCCATTTTTTTGTGATATTGAAGCCTTCAGTGGTATATCTCTCTTCGACTCTGTTCAATCTCCTTTGTACTTGTCTAAATGTCTTCTGCAGTTTAGGCTAGGCAAGCATGGTACCTTCTAACTGTAGTACACTACAGGCTCATTATAATTATCTATCAGATGTTAGGTAGGCTTCTCACTCTATATCAGTTAGTGTTGTCCATGTTTGTCTATGTATCTCTCCATCCAAAGATCTCCTGAACTCTCCTGCTACTACTGTCTCCAAAGCCTTTGGTAGTTTAAGCTAGGCAAGCATAGTATGATCTAAGCATAGTAGTGTAGTATGGTTTCTAAATCATAATTAATTTTATATATTTATACTACGAATGAATATTTTTGTTTAATAAATGAAATGTTACGTCTCTCGCTCTCTCCCTCCTACTCTGTTCAGTACTTCTCTTTCCAGTTCTAAATGCCTTCGTATATAGTTTAAGCTAGCCAAGCACAGTACCTTCTAAGTGTAGCACACTACAGGCTCATTATATGTCTATATCTGAGATGTTAGCTAGGCTTCTCTCTCTCTATCAGTTAGTGTTGTCCGTGTTTGTCTATTATCGTGCGCGTCAAACTTCTACCTGCATGAAAATCTCTATCAGATGTTAGCTGGGCTTCTTCTTTAGTGTTGTCCGAGTTTGTCTATGTCTCTCACTATTCAAATATCCTGAACTCTCTTTCTACTACTGTCTCCAAACCACTTCTCTCTCTTTGTCTAATTATGTTGCTGATTATTGTCTATCTCTTCTCCAATCTTCTTTATGAACGCACAAATGTCAAAGTTACTGTCAATGCCTCCTTTTATTACGTCACGTCAACGTCTAATTTACTGGGTCTTCTCCGTGTGAATTCAACAGACAAAGGTATTATTATATAGATTATATAATTATATATATATATTGGGTGCTCTCTACTCATATTTCAAGAATTTACTTAATTTACCACTTAAAGTGTAATTATGGTTTCTGATAGTGTAATTATGGTTTCTGATAGTGTAATTATGGTTTCCAAACCATTTGTTGGCCACAAATGGTTTGGAAACCATAATTTAATTTATTAGTGTAATTTTATACTTGGTTCTCATAATGTCATAGTATCATCATAGCTACAACAACCTGTATGACAAACCAGATTGCTTTTTTGCAACTGTATACTAATCAACAAATTGGTTATTTCAACAATTTAATTTTTGCAGTGAATCATTATATTCCCAATGGATAGATATATAACTGAAGTAAAATTGCATTCTTTATTATGGCATGTACCTTATACTAGTCAATATAGATCAAGATGAAAAGAAATAAATTATTACTACTTGTAATCATTACCTAGCAAGAAAAGAAATCAGCATTGATTTATACAGTCTCATTCAGGAGGAATTGAAATTCGTGTAACCAATGAGGGTTAAAATAATTATAACCCATTATTTTTTACAGTGCTTATGACATTAAACTATACATATAAAGTACGTCATCACATCCTAATTTTTAAGGTCATTATAAATGTGAAGTATTTAACAGATTTTAGTATTCAAATAATTATTATGCCTACAGTTAATTACAAAATTTCTGAATTAAAATTTGTATGGAAATTATATATAACTTTGCAGATACTGGTAACTGGTATTTACATATTACAACAGAATGCATGGTGTGTTAAGCTTACATTATTACCATCAACAGTGAGTGACACTGTGTTTAAATTCAAAGTAAGATTCATGTAATAGCAGTTCCAATCTATACTTGCAGTTCAATCAATCAATCATACTTTGTAGAGTTAGCTAGAGACAAAGGTAATTGACTCACTTCTGTATTATAGATGGTGTTAACTTCAAACTTCGCTTGCTTTTTTTGTTGTAAATTGGCCAAATCCATTCGAGGAATCCTATTGTATTCTGCTGTATTAACATGGAGGGAGTAGCTCAGTGTCAGAGTGCACCCGAAAGTTATTCCTAAGACCACACCAACTATGAAAGCAAGGATCGCTTTCTGTGGTTTGCATTGCGTACTCATGAGGCATGCAATATCAATACCCTGCCACATTTCATCCTGTGGTATCGAATACTGTGGGTGGCATTGTTAGTCTCGGTACCAGACGTCCCACGCTAAAACGCGGTTAAAGCAGGAAGTTTTGTCATCGAGATGTCTCGCGAGCCAGATTCCACCCCTTTTATCGGGCTCGCGAGACTATCACCAAGACAAACATAGTGTGTATAGTCTCGCGTAGCCAGACCCAACCTACTACGAAGGAAGGGTCTGGCTACGCGAGACTAAGTGTGTAGTGTGTGTGGATTTATCACTGTTCCTCCATAATCTGGAGGAAGGATATTCAGTATTACCGATACTATTAGTGAATGTGGCCTTCTTTTCACCTATATCTCTGAAAAAACATTAGTGACAATATAGAGTCATAAGTTTATAAAATTCATACGAAGTCAACAAAAAAAAACTCAAAAACATTTTTCTTTGAAGGACTTTTCGAAATCAGTAATGATCATTAAGTGAATTAGTTACAATTATTATTTCAATTACATAATAATTATTATTAAATTTATTATCACTTGTAATGAACACTTTATCAGTGTGACAGACATTAACAATTCCTATCAGTAAAAGGTCAAGTTGTGAATACGTTTTCCAAATTACAGCATATATTTTTAATTACATGGCGAGTATTGAGTTGAAAGCTAAGAAAGTAAGCAGCAGTAGAGCAAACTACAGTATAATATTTGTCAAAAGTCTATTAATGCTTTATTAAATTTCAAGCTGAAAACTCGCAAGTGTGGTGGTTCAGGTTTTTCACTCGATGAAACATAACATAACATGGACTCCTTAATCTGATTGGTGTTCTGAAATTCCTAAATGCAACGTCATGTAGTCAGGAATTTGACAGCATTTACCCAGATGCCCTTCTGCATTTTAGCGTGAGTGTATGGTACCAAGACTATACACCCCTTTACTCATTAGCCTTAGGCGTAGACACCCACTAAAATAACTAACAAACTCAAGTTGACTCAAAACATAAAAATTAATGTATGTATAATTATATTACTTTAAAAATGAAAAAAAGACAAAAAACAAAGCCAAAAAATTTAATAGTCCCTAATAATGTCTATCAGAATAAATTTGATTTTTTTAATTGAATTTTTCGTCAGATAAATCTCATTGCAATACCAGACCAACCTAAACAAAAAATATGAATAATAATTATAATAATCATGATATAAATATTGTCACTGAATATGATGTGAATTCTATAAACAGGAGTCCATAATGAAACTTGTAAATCTCACACACCACATGGCCAGCCGTGTGATTGTATTTCTATAGGTTCCAACTATATAAATTTTATTTATACAAAACTATGTTTGTGTAGCTTATGTAGTTAAGGAAATTGAGTCATTCTGGGGGAGGGGTTTTGTCAATTAATGGGTGTGGCACATAAAATGACACGTGCTCAAGTTATATGTATACAGTGCCAGTCAGCTTGTAGAAACTGCTGTTGTAGCTGAAAGATATTGAACCTTTTAACAGTAAGATGGTTGGAAAAACAAATAACTATAACTAAAACCCCTTTTTTGTAAGATATTTACAAGTCTACAGTAATAATTATAACTAACTATAATTAAAATTGATCAATAATGGGGCATTTTCAGTCAATTAACTAACTAGTCAATTATAGTAAGCCTAATATTACCTTAGTTAATTAAACTAAAAGTTTTAGAAACTGGACATACTATAACTACACATGTACATGTATGGCTATTATTGACAACACTAGCTGTTTGGGTTCAGCAAGATTTTAGATTTGGACAGGAGAAAGCTGGCCGGATTAATTGATCACCTCATAGGAAGCTATTCTCCATAATTATAATAATCATAGTGGAATCCTGTTTTAAACATTTTACTTACTATAAACTACGTATAGTTATGGATGCAAGCACAGTGATGTGGAAACAGCTAGTCATGCAGGACAAAAGAGATGAAAATAGGTCAAAATGTCTAACAGTCAACTCAATTCCACACCCCAATGCATCATGTACATGTATGCACTTTGCATATCCAACTGATAATGATGTGATAGTGGATATAATATTGAGAAAAAAGTATCCCTATGATTGGTTTGTGGTGATTATCAATCATTGCTGATGGCACTAGCATCTCTACCTTTCTGTTTACTGGGGCCTGAAGAAGTGCAACTTCAGTCTTGATACACATATCTTTAATCAAACTGAAGTACTTCTTCAAGGTTCCATTGCTGGTGACTTCCTCATGTCTTAAAGATTGTTGCATCATCTTTATAATGTTTCTCTGCTACATACAACAGCTATTAGTAACTTCCTTAGTTATACAGGTGTGGGCGTAGCCCTTTTGACTACTAAATTTTCAAGTACTTGCCTTGCTATCTTCCTGCTGATAGCGAAGCATAAATTTTACATCTATAGCTTTCTTATCAACTCTTCTTTCCAGCAAAGTAAGTTAGAAACTTAGAATCTTTAGTTTTATAAAACAGGAGAGTTATAGTGGTGGAAATGTTAGTTATTATACGCCCCACCCACACATTTTCCTAGAAAAATTAATTTGGGAATTATAGAAAAATAATTATGGGGTGTAAAGGGTTAATTAATGTACTCGTAGTAATAACACAATTTCAAATTCAAACCTTCTCCGATGAAATTTCTGGACATTTCCAGTTGAACAGGTAGTAATGAAGGTTACCATCTCCCACACCAAACTTCAAATCCTCTAGAAATTGTTTATTGTCCATTATATCAAGTGCATTGAATACATCTGCACCAAGCTGGACAATTAATTAAGATAATAATTATCTTCAATTTTAAACATACTATTAGTCTAGTTCATGCCAACTATAATATATTATAGGAAATGGTTCCAGTGTCCTGCCCACACTGGTAGGCACTGGTCGGGAATAACCACCTCTCAGATGAATTAACCACCTCTCAACCTCTCTAATGAATTAACCACCTCACTACATGTATAGGGTACTGAGACAGTTTTCTATACTGGATAAACAGCCCTAAATGCAAGTTAGAATCCAACCACCACTCTAAATATCCTGGGCAGAATAGCGTGATTCATTTTCATTAATATTTTATAGGTGAAAATAATGCCTGAAACGCCACAAGCAACTCATTCAGACTACTACAATACTAGATCTATATGTAAAACTTACCTTTTGACATCCTGTAGTACAAGCTCAACAAGAAGTCGCTTATATCTATTGACTCATACTACCAAAACAATAGTTAACACACCTCATCACACAAATTTAGCACCTTATGTTGAAGAATAGATGTATAGCACTCTTTTCTAACTCAATCGCTATTTAGAAATCATAACAAACACTGCTAAAGCCCTAATTCAGCTGGCTATGCACTTAAAATTATGGGCGTGGCATGTAAATTAATTAATTAATCGTGTATTTCGATATTTTGGTATGCAAAATTGTAATACAGTACTGCAGTATAGGAAAGAATATTGAATTTTAACTAAATACCAATATACATGTACGTGTACTGTCTGGCCCTATTTTCAAACGCTCATTATTTGGTCATATAAGAAACCAACTAAATTAAGTATTCCAGAAGAGCAACTATGCTTTACCAACATGTAGATACCAAATGAAGTCCCAAAGGCATCGCCTGAGGGACTTCCAAGGCTTCATTCAAGCACTGCTCTTTCCCGTGGAATATAATGGGTCTTATAACACTGGTTGGAGGTAGATATCTACCTTATACAATATTTATTCTATTCTGACAAATCAGATCTATGCCAACTTGTAGTCTCTTCAGTTGTTCAATGATTCATGTATCTTTCCTTTTTAATGGGGGTTTGAAACTTTGTTCAGCCATAATGAGTATGATGAGGGATAGTAACTGAAAGTAATCTAACAAATTGCACAATCTATTAGACTAAATAGCTATACAACAAAACAAATTCTAACTCTCTCTCTGTCTCTCTAACGAACATTGCAGTGCAAGCAGTAAAAGACTGTTGCTTAGCAACAATGCTTGCATAATGACAGTAACTTAAATGGATCTGATTGGTTGGTTCTATTGCCTTCTGTAGTATGAAATTCTGACCTATTATATACCTCGAATTTTGTGATTTGATTGGTCAGAAAAGGGTAAGTAGAGTATAAATTATATCATGACATAAAGTGACATGACACATAACATGGAATATTTCCATGAAATAGCAACACGTAGGTGAAAATAGATCAAAATGTCTGGCAGTTAGTTCATAATTTCTACATACCTGCTCATGAGTTCAAATCTCATATAGGAGGAAGGCAACCTACATGTACATGTACTACAATGTTTTCAGTTATTCCAAAGCCTATCATTAGTCATTAGTGATACACCGATAAGAGATTTTCTGATAAAACGATAATTACTTTAGATATGTACTGATAACTGATACCAATCCGATATTATATCTACCTTATGGTTTCTGATTCTTTCAATGAAAATGAGAACTTTCTCAATAATTGTGAACATCATAAAAGCACTTAATTATGCTATAATCACAACAAATGACATTATTAGTACACTTATAATACCAGTTACATCTTTCAGAAATAACCAATACTGATAACAAAAATAATGGCTGATAATGACTGAACTGATTATCAGCACATCACTATTAGTCGTCATATTTCAAGACAATAAAAATGACAAATACCTTTTTAGCCAGTACTAGAGCATCATACATTAAGTCCTTCAGAGGAGTGACTGTTGAAACATTATAAAACGAATAAGAAACTCTTAGAATTTTATGTGTTGGATGACGAACAACAGTAGAAGGTAAATGATAAAAACTTAATACATCTGTTATTTCTTTTGTTGAGGAGTTCTATAGGAAAAGTATATACATGTGACTAGATAACAAAGACGCCATATTTGGACGTAAAAAGCATCCAAAATTTGATACATTTGTTATTCTGGATTCTGAATTTTACTATATAGTTTAATGTCATAAGATGACTATACTAGGGTTTGCCAATAATTCAATATATCACACACATTGCAATAATAGTATCACATGATTTTGGTCTGCCAATATCATCGCAATGGTAAAATATTGTCTTACTACAATTATATGCAGTTGAAAAATACTATAACACTTAATCTTGAGCCATATACTCTCACAACAGTGTCATCTCTTAAAAATTGAGCCTATTTTTGCTATGATCAATGAATGAATAGTTGCAATATTGCAGTAATCACAAAATCTAATTTTTAATATCACCCAATCCTAGATTATACCATAACTCAATAATGAAACAACATATCAAAATTTGACCTAAACAAAAAAGAATGGGAAGGATGAAGATTCTGAGGTCAAGATGAATGTGAATGACCTTTAGTCGGAAAGACATAGGCAATAAAGATCATACATTACTATATTCTCACTAGGTTCCTATAACAGGGTACTGCACCCTTCTATATGTTACTAGCACCCAGAGTTTTTGATAACGTTTTGAAGCATGGGCCAAATTGGCTCAACAATGGTTAGTGTGTAGTTATGTTATAATTGACCCTCCCCCTCTGGGAGGATTACTGTAAATAGTTTTGAAAAATGTCTTTCTGTGTGTGTGACCCCACTGTATCTCAAGAACTGGACACTCCTTGACTTCCATACATGGTGTGTATACACTCCTTTGAGGTGGTAAGAACGGGCACTCACTAATATTTTCTCTACCATACTAGAAGCTATCAAAAAAGGGTAAGAAATCCACTAGGTGTGGCTTCTTTCAATCTTCCTGCATCTAACGAAGCATGAGCTTTACATCACTGGCTGTGTTACCCACTCCTCTTTCCAAAAAAGCGAGTTAGAATCTTTGAACATGTATACTTCAAAAGTTATAAAGCTGACAAACGTTTTTTATGAAACACCACACCCACAGTTAACCTATGAAAATCTGCAAATAATTACAACATTATGGGAGGGTCATGCAACATTCAGTTGCTCTATATAATTATTGCACCCTTCTATATAAAACTCCAGGTGAGAATACTATAACAATATGTAATATTATGTCATCACAAAACTTGGACACTGGACTGAACCAAGCAAGTAATATCTTCATTGGAAGAGATAATTATAAATGCAATTAGCAGCAGAAGCTTATCACAGGTGTGGTAAAATGAATATCAGAGTCCAGGTTTTTTGCTGACCCTCTTATGTTGAATATGAGAATAACTATGAGTCTATGACTCTAAATGTACCAGTGTTCTCTTGGGTTATGGATATCACTTGGTTACCATGAATACATGTAGGGTATATATAAGTTAAATATCGGTTATCACTCAATCTATACCCAGTGCTCTTTCTTACAAGAATAATAAAAAAACATTTTCAATAAAATAAAAGAAGATATAGGGAAATTGAAACACAAAAAGCATGTGAACCAGGTTGGGAGGCTAACATAGGACCCAACATACAACCCAACATAAATAAGTACTTACACCGCTATAAAGCAAAATACAGAGCTGTACTTATGTAGGGTTATATGGAAGTAGTTTGTTTAATTAACATGCTTTTTGGGTTTTAACATCCCTACATCTTTCATTTTATTGAAATGCTTTTTTTTATTCTTGTTTCCACTGTTTTTTTTCCTGAAGATGCGAACATTTTTTGTAGATAGCAGAAATACTGGTGTAAGTTATATCATATGAAATCATACAATCATACACTGCAAAAATTGTTAAAATAACCAATTTATAGGTTAGTACAGTTGCAAGGAATAGCATAAATTTCAATGTAGTGGTCATGCAGGTTATTGTGGCTATTTGCATGATGTTATTATGTGTACCAAGTATAAAAATGTACACTAGAATAAATTAAATTATGTTTGTGCAGGTTTCAAACTCTTTTGTCGGCCAAAATTCCCCAATACAATCACTTTAAGTGGTACATGTAAGTCCATTATTGGTATGAAATATGAGTAGACAGCACCTTAAAATTATAATACATCAACTAATTAGTACAAAGTAGGTATGTGTGTATTAAAACCTATCTGTATATATTACCAGAGATTTCAGGTCATCCCTATATAGAGAGTACTACCGCAGTCTCTGATGTATACATGTATACACAGGTATGGTTTTGTGTTCTCTAACTAGCATATATATACAGCTTTTAGCTAAAACTCCATAATCAATCCTTGATGCATTCTGCCACAAAACTTGAGTTGCCATTTTTTAAAAAGTATTTAAATACATTTTAAAGTACATGTACATGTATGTAGTAACGTATAGCAGGAATTATCGGCGAAGGAGAAATTTAAATTCCAACTCAAACTCCATTTTTCTCAACACCTGTCTATAATTATTAGATGTGGGTGTGTCTCAAACTGTGCTGTATAAAATTTGCCAAAATTAATTTCACCAACATGTTGATTTGAGCATTTTCACCAATAATTCCCGCTATACGGTATATGCATACAGTAATAACAGTATACTGTAATTGCAAACAAACAAGATACATGAATATGGAGAAAAGTATCCCTATGATTGTTTTTAAGCACAGTGTGGTGTCTGGCGTTCAGTAATCATGGCTGACTTTAATTCTCATGCTTGAAACACAACAGTCTATTATAGTTACTATGACTATCTATATTTTAGTAGCTAGAGCAGTTATATAAGTTCCAGTTTCTACATAAACTACATATACATGCAGTCAAGCAGCTTCCTTTCAGCTGCCTGAGCATGAGGTCACTATGCCCATTAATTGACCAAGCCCCCGGAATAACACAACTTCCATAACAGAGTATACATGTATGACAGAAACATATAAATATATATAGATTCAACCCTGTGAAAAGCAATCATAGGATGGCCCTGTGGGCTATAAAAATATAGATATGCGCTGTATTTGGCTTTACATAAAATTAATAATTAAAGACTCAAACATGTTATTTTATACACATATAAGCTTAAAGCTTGCATATACATTCAATCACAAACTCATAATAAACTATTAATATCGATAAATTAACTCACTTCCACTACATAAGATGAGACAATATCTGGTTTAGGAATAAACCAATGAAATATTTCATCCTAGATATAAAAAAAAAACAATTAATGGAATTATACATGACTTCACAAAACAGAATGGATAAACACGTGGAATATACAGATGACACTAGGTATAGAGTAATTGGCTAATCAATAATTCCAGCTCCACCTATAATTTGGATGAATTTATTTTGCTACACAACCGAGTTTTTGATAACTTTTGAAGCCTGGGCCAAATTGGCTCAAACATGGTTAGTGTGTGGACCATTGGGAATACATCTTGAGCCAATTAACAAAGAGTTAATGCTGTTAGTGACAATATAATCATAATTAACTGCGCCATCTGGCCCAAAGAGAGAACTGTGCAGTGCCAAATAAGAAGCTCTTTGGGCCAATGGTGCACCATATACGCTTATCAAAAACACTGGTACACAAACATCAGTATAATAGTATACATTTAGCAACTAGCAAGTACTGTGCACTATGTTTTGCAAATTAATTTCAAGCAGTAAAAATAAACTGTTTTCAGCATCTTTCAGAGTGGAGGAAGTGGTCAGGCTGAGACCAGTCACCTCTAATTATAAATCCAGTGTTAAAAAGAACACTGTACTGTGCAGAACCCTCGCCACCCTGGTATGGTAAAAAGTACATGGCAGTGAGTCACTCCATGTACATGTACACTCTTTATCATACTACATGTATGGTGGCAAGGGTTCTGCATAGCACAACATTCATTCTGTCTTAATAGTTTATATACAGTGTAGGTATTATCTGAGAGGGAGTTAATTATCTGAGAGGGAGTTAATTTTATAAGAGGTGGTATATTCCTGAATTTCGAACACTTGTTTTGCTACCTTCCTGCTACCAACAAAGAATGATTTTGGTAACAACTGTAGTTTCTTGGAAGGACTTCTCTCAAACTAACAAGGTCAGAATCCTGAGTTACAATTAGAGCTACTAATAGTCTAATAGTGAAATATTCGGATATTTGTTTGTTATTTTGATATTCGAATGTATTTTTGCACATGTGCAGAGGCATAACACATGGAATTATTATGGAAATTAAATGGCAGCAGAGAAGTTTCTTGCTTCATATTACTGGTTTTCTAGGCTTGTAGATCACAGAATAGATGATACAAATACAGAGGTTGCTGTTATAAACATCTACAGTATTGTAACTACTTACAGCCACATGGTGAGCTAACATTTAATATTTTACCAATTCGAATACCAAAAAGCAGTACTCGTTTCAGCACTAGTTACAATGTACGTAAAATTGAAAGGTTACAAATCCAATTACATGTAGCTAGACTAGGGATGATTAATGTGATGAACAGCATACACTTACATGTACTATTACATGTATGCACATGTATAATATCAACTTGAGAACAGTACAAATTATGCATACACAGGTGCAATGTACATATTTCACCACGATCTGAATTAATATTAACTAACCTCAGAGAGAAATAAAGGAACAAGATCAAATCTTGATAAATACTGTGAATGAAAACGATATTATAACTACATGTACATGTATCATGTAATAGTAACTACATGTACATGTACGTACTTGTACAAACTGTATTATGTAGGTAAGCATTGTTTTCTGGTAATGAAAACTAAACCCCTTAGTATTATAGTGATGTATGTACATTATAGTGTGACTAAAGCTGGGTGCATTATAAATTCATAATGTTAAATTCGTTAATGTACACGTATGCTATTATGGATTGAATCACTGTAGTCATCACACTGCACATGTATGAATCTGAAAATGTGAATTTGACTAATTAGTAATTGCACTATGAATGTACAAAAGAAACTACATATACCGTATTTTCCTGTTTAGAAGCCCGGGCCTCTATTTCCTAAAAGCACTCCACTCCTTGACAAGGCCACTAAATGAAACCGGCCTATATACGAGCCCGGCCTGTAAACAATCGCCAGAAGCACATAAACCACGCGGACAGGCAATGGATGACCACGCCCACCACGTAACAAGGCGGAGTCCACCAACGATAGCTTAGCATCATGGCCACTGGTAGTGTTTTTCAGCAAATTCTATGGCCTTGATCTTCGTTGAAATGTCGTAAGAGCTTCTCTTCTTCGTTGACATTCTGCTTTGGGCAAAATTCACCTTCTTATTCCTCAGCACCACGTGTCCTACGTCTACATGTTGTGGGCGTGGCACTACCCGGCTTTAATTCGAGACCCGGCCTTTATTTAGGAATAAAGCGAGAACACCCAGCCTTAAAACGAGATCCGGCTTCTATTCAGACCCGGCCACTACTCGGGAAAATACGGTACTTGTTTCCATAGCAATTTTTCATGAATTATTATAAGCTGAGTTTTAACTGAAATTGATTCTGCACTGTTCAGTGAGTATTGAATGTTAATTATCACTACATTCTACATACATACATACGTCTTGTAGTAATTGTAACACAGCAGGAATATCTTTGGTTTCCATGGGTCTAAGTCCAGGTGTTTTTGTTTCCTATAACACATGAAAGACAGCAATATTTGACATACATGTACATGTACAATTATTTAATTTTACTACATGGAGTCAGGGGTGTGGAAACATTGAGCCAACTACCGGACATTTTGACCTACTAGATTTATCTGACAATGTCCTGCATGACTGGCTGTTTCTACACCAATGCATGGAGTCAATTTATAAATAGACCACTCTTTACATTTCTGCTTGAACAATCATACAGGATATTTTGGGAGGTAGAGAAACTAATGTTTTCATTAACGGATAAGAGATAAATGTTTAGGGGACAATGAGTTATAATATCAATAGACTTATTACAATACGAGTTATAATATCAATAGACTTATTACAATATGAGTTATAATATCAATAGACTTATTACTATATGAGTTATAATATCAATAGACTTATTACAATATGAGTTATAATATCAATAGACTTATTACTATATGAGTTATAATATCAATAGACTTATTACAATATGAGTTATAATATCAATAGACTTATTACTATACGAGTTATAATATCAATAGACTTATTACAATACGAGTTATAATATCAATAGACTTATTACAATACGAGTTATAATATCAATAGACTTATTACAATACGAGTTATAATATCAATAGACTTATTACAATACGAGTTATAATATCAATAGACTTATTACAATACGAGTTATAATATCAATAGACATGTATTACATATAATAGGAATAGATTTATTACAATATCAGTTACTACACAGTGTAATTACAATGTAGCTGTTGTAAAAGTAATAAACAATTACAATACACTATATTATATTAAACACACACTGCACAGTAAGGTTGAGCAATATTGATGTATTGCCTAAATGCGATATATTGAATTATTACCCAACCCCACTGCACAGTCAAGTGTGATGTACTATTACATAAGTCATCCTGTGTATAATTTGATGAGGTATTGACTTACATCTGGTAATCTGAAGAGTCTGATCATTCTCTGTAGAGTCATGTGTCGATGTAGTGAAGAGAACTGAACCTCAACTAACTTCTTTGGATTTAGACTGCGATGCCAGTATCTGTAATCACATGATGTCATCACACAATACATGATGCAATGATAGAAAAGGTATTTTAGAGTATACATGTATTAGAAATAAAGAGACACGTATCCAGGAAGAGCTAGGGTTTGAACCCAGGAAAGTATACATGTTAATTACATGTACATGAAGTTTAGTTAGTAATATAAGTACAAATATAATACAGATCTAGTTACCTAATTAAAGATAGTCTCATAAAGCTTACACATCCTAATCTTGTAGTGCTGGGCAATACATTAATACTAAATGATTATTATGATACTAAATGTTAGGCAATATTGGCTTTAGGAGTCATTGTTTCTCATCTTTTAAGATGCTTGTTCACAATTATGTTAATGAATGAAGGAACAATACATTGTAATAATGTGTGTATCATTTGTAAATATTGAAATACATAATACTTATTACCCTCGCCACATAGCATAGGTGGAAGGGTATGGTAATCGTTTTGTCTGTACTGGTAATTATAAAAGGAAAAAAATAACGTAGGAATTCTCCTAAAACCTTTTGGTTCTAAAGACAGACAGACAACAGTATTATTATATTAACCCTAAAACCCTAATCATAATTATGCCACTAATCCATTCTAGATGATTATTATTTATGAACTTCATTGATTATATTACTGATATTATCAGTGTATTAGATATGATATGTATATATATATAAATAGTTATAATTACACAAGAAAAATAAAAAACATTTTTAAAAATGAAAGAGTATTTAGGAATATATATCAAAACCGAAAAAGCACTTCCACACTAAACACCACTTCCACATAACAACCCTACGTAAGAGAGTACCAGTGTACTCTCTGATAGTAATATTAATTAACAAAGAATAATTATAATATTGCAGTAAATTTTGAGTACTGTCTCCTTCTGGAAACCATTCCTGCAGAAAATATCAATGCTATAAATGAAACAGAATAGTCATCACGTATTTGATCAGCAATTTACCGACATATTATTATACCAAGTTATTTAAAAATAGAATCAAAACAAGAATAATAAAACATTGTAAAAAATGAATATTGTTATAGAGATATATATCAAAACCAAAAAAAGCACAGGAGCAAGATTGGGATGGTGCCTTGCTTTGGCAACAAATTTAAACACCACTTCCACATAACAACCCTACATAAGTATATATAGCTAGCGTTAAGGCAAAACACAAAGAAGAGATACTTATGTATGGTCGTTATGTGAAAGTAGTACTTAAATTTTTTTGCCAAAGCAAGGCACCATCCCAATCTTGTTCCTGTGCTTTTTTCAGTTTTGATGTATGTCCCTACATACTCTTTCATTTTTTTAAAATGTTTTTATTATTCTTTATAAACTATGAGTATCATGATATAACAGTATCACCCAGCTCTACCACTCTGTACATACTGTATGATGTTTTACTGAGGTATTGATAATAATTGTATCCAATACATGTATATACAATGTATGTTTGTTGTAAAACCTCAGGATCAAGTAGAATATACGCTACTGGAAGTGGGCGTGGAAATGGTTTAATTTGACACAAATTAAAACCCTAATGACAAGACCCTAGGATTGAGGGGTGTGTCCTATGAATTTTAATGAGGTAGCGAATATCCTAATCTCACTATGTAATGTGTAAGTATTGAAGGAGTTACATTTACTGACATTACTGGCACTGTTGAAAGGACATGGCAACTAATGAATACACAGTTTTTGATTCGTTTTAAATCATGGGCTCAAAAATGGTTAGTATGTGTGCCACTTGAAATACATTGAAAATGTATTTCAAAAGGCAAAATACAATTACTTGATAAATACAAAGTATTAAAACTATCCATTCAGTACTCTACAGGTGTAGAAAGCTGGTAATATAGAGCAAGAAACTAGTCTTCTCCCTCAGTCATGTCACTGCATTTACATGTATAATTTCACAAGTTAAAAATAAAATAACAAGCAAATATCCAAACACAGTGAATATTCATTACAGCCCCAGTAATAACTGATGTCCACTCACCTACATATAGAAACTGGTTTAGGTAACACAATACCAGCGGTATATACTGCTTGAAATATTCCTTCCATGTTTACTCTTCTAGTAATCTCTTTTATAAGTACAGGGGCCACCCTTTTAGATCGTAGTCTCTTGTGGACACATAAAAAATTGATCTCTACCATCAACTGCCGGCTGAAGTAAATAAAAATTACATATTCATAGCAGCTTAATTAAAGTCTATTCATATTTACAATGTCCTCAAAATTAAGACGTGATGACTTTATATGTAATATAGTCATTATAATGTATAGTTTAATGTCATAAGGTTAATACATGATTATACTGTAACTCAATAATGAAGCAGTGAATTGAAATTTGACATACATGTACACAAAAAAACGGGAAGGATAATTATATGAAAATGGTACAGGTAAAAAGATTGTTGGTCATTCCAAACTAAAGTTATGAACATTTTTCTGAAGACAAGGTGAATATGAATAACCTTTACATGTACATGTATTAATGGGTACAATGTGGTTGGTTCATGAGACTTGCTGGTTAAATATTGTTTTGTCCAGATGTTTTGGTGGACACTTCAAAAACTGATTTAATGACTGAATTTATTGAAATAAATCCACTATGATTGTGTTCCAAGGGGTTTAATATACATGTACATATACATGTGTAAGTTGCGTCATTCTGGGGCCTCAGTCAATTAATGAGTGTACATGTAACACGTAAAAGAACATGCAATCAAGCTACAGACCAGCAGGAAGAAAGCTACATTGTACATGCTTGTAGCTTGTGTAGAAAATGGATCTACAATAGATACATGAATACATTAGTGTTGTTTTAGTTAACTATAACTAAAGCCCCTTTTAGTAAGGCACTGTGACTTCTAGTTAACTAAACTACATGTATAACTAAATACAAGTATATTGCAATAACTACATGTTGTATAACTAACTAAAATGAAAAATGGCCAATAATGGCCAATTTTAGTTAGTTAACTAAAACTAAAACCCTTTTAGTAAGCCTAATATTATTTTAGTTATTTAACTATGACTATAACTAAGATTGTGATAAACTAGACATACTATAACTAAAAGTGGTCATTATTGTCAAACTAAAACAACACTAGTACATACATGTATGTAATCCTACAGTTCTACAAGATCCAAGGAGAGTGGATCATCAAAATAATAAGTATATGTATAATAAGCCTGTAGAATGACACAACTTCCTCAACTACATGTACATGAAAGACTTACTGATCCCTGATCTTAATATTAGCTGGTACAGCACTAATGAATCCAACTAATTTCTTATTGGTTGCTACTCTTACTCCGCAATGCCAAGACTTCTTCCAACCTGGTGGCTGTAGCGCCCATAAAAGAAACTCTGGAGAGTAGTCAAATCTAAACATATTATCGTCATCTTCTACATAATTCTCATTTAGTAGAGTGTACAATTCACATAGCTATAAGAATAAACAAAGAAGGCCATTACATCTCTTTAAAATACATGCATGTAATAATAATAATAATAATAATAATTTTGCTAACAGTATATCATTGTACATGTACACTATCATATACAGTACATGTACAGTTGTATTTATACTAAATGTCTGTACTATGTACATGTACATATATTTTGTACATATACAGTACATCTGTATGTTCTTGTCTAGTTTATAAGCTATAAACAGATACTGTACATGTAAGTACATGTAAGTACATGTACATTTACAATTTGACAGTCATCAAAGGAGATACTGAAACTGGAAATGCAGCTGACATAACTATACAATCTTAATTAAATTTTTTAACTTGTGAATTTAATTACTAAGAGCAATAGTACATGCTTTGGCTTTCAAGAAGAATAACCACCCTCAGGCTGGTGCTTCAATACTGTCAGAGTACCAAACTTTGCACTAGAATTTGTACATGTACATGTTACATTATACAATGTACATGTATCAGAGTTTTTTGATAGGTTTTGAAGCATGGGCCAAATCGGGTTAAAAATGGTTAGCGTGTGCGCCATTGGAAATATTTCTTGAGCTAATTAACAAAACGTTAATGCTGTTAGTGACAATACAATGTAATTAGCTGCTTCACTGGCTCAAAGAGAGAACTGTGCAGTGCCAAATAAGAACCTCTTTGGGCCAATGGTGTGCCATATGAGCTTATCAAAAACACCAATGTACACGTACATGTTGTTGTTGTTTTATTTCCTTGATTCATAATTACGTTCATGTCTGATTCTTCATCTTTGTACACTCTCTGATATAGTACATGTCAGATGGAGAGCGGTAAGAAAGGAGTAGGAGTGTGAAGCGCCCACGTGTTAATGAGATTTTCTTTCAGCCTAACTTGGCTAGCGGATATACTATTTTTAGAACATGTTCCTGACCGCGCTCAAAGCATTTTCCTCGTGCTCATGCTTGCTCAATGAAATTGCGTCACCAATGAGTGTCGTCGACCTATTCACCCGTCCTTACTCCACAAAGATCTCCCAGACTGGCCGCCAGGTGTTCTTCCAACGTTCTGACTCCAGTTAGAAACAGTTTGAGAAGCTTTGCGTTGGCAAAAGAAGGAGTGCCTGGTAGTGATGTCTTCACATTAATGCATTTGAAGCGCTTCATCGAAGAAGCAGAGGAATACGCATCCCTAACTGCTGAAGTAGCCACCACGGATGTTGGTAACAACACACTGACAAATTTCTTAATCTTAAAACAACGTGACTGATGGGCGTGGATGTAAACATTGGGCGCGGTCAGAACGTGTTCTAAAAATAGTATATCCGCTAGCCAAGCTAGGCTGAAAGAAAATCTTGTTAACGCGCGGGCACTTCACACTCCTACTCCTTTCTTACCGCTCTCCATCATGGACTCCTGTACATGTACATACTTTATCATTGAGATTACATATAAACATTATACAAGGATTATCATATACAAGTACATGTAATCTAACATTAATACTGTAAAATATGAATAACTAAAGTATCAAATAATGTACATTGTACTTACTGAAAAGGATTTTAGTAATGTATGATAACTACATCATTAACATTACAAAGTACATGTACATTGTACAACTGTATTATTTACATGTACATGTATATGTACCTGTCCTTTATCTGATAGGTCAATTTCATCCCAAAGAAAATTGTCTGGTAAAGAAAAAGGTTCTTGTCTAATATGCTCCTTATCAGGTTCAATCGGTCCAGCTTCTATTACATTTTCATCTGTGCAATGAAAGGGCCAAAATACATGTAACTACTACACATGTACCACTGGGCATACATGAAAGTTGTATATATGTATAGAAATATATTGCTTACAATGCACATTCAAAATGATTAAGGAAAGGATTGCAAATGGCATACAAACCCACATCCAATGCTCAACAATCAGATACTCACTGTGACAGATAGCTTGATAACGTTTTGATGCATGGGCCAAATTGGCTCAACAATGGTTAGTGTGTGCGTCATTCGGATACATGTCAATCATTCATCGTGAAAATTACTTACGTGTATAATCACTATAGTATATTACCATATACAATGTACATGTACCATTTCCAATCCTTCCTTTTCTAAATTATCTATGATTTAACATACATGTACAAACCTAATTTTGGTACAGGTTGGGTGTTCCAAAACTCATGTCCTTTGTTGCCATCCTCTATTGAGAGTTTACTGATAATTTCCTGTAAGTTACGAGCAGTTAGTACTGTGGGTTCACTCCCTCCAGCCCCTTCACCTATGGAAAAATGTTATGACATGAGATTCTTACTGACACCACTAATTTTTATATCCCACAGGGCCATCCCTATGATTGCTTTCCCATGGGTTCAAACTATATATATTTTTTTATTTTTTTTATATAAACAAATATACATGCATATGTTTGTGCACATACGCGTTGTATACGTAAGGAAGTTGTGTTATTCCAGGGGCTCAGTCAATTAATGGGCATACCAGATAAAAGAATGCACGATTGAGCTACTGTCCAGACCAGTAGGAGCTGTTGCAGTAGAGACATTATGCAACAATCTTAGAAAAGTAGGAAAAAATTAACTATGATAAAGCTATTGATTTTCAGATATGAGAAAGTCATCAGCTATGATAGATAGAACCAATCAATTCTGTGTACCAAGAATAGAATTACACTTTTTCGTTCAGAGTACACAAGTAAAGACACTAGTGGCGATCAATAATGATAATCATAGGGATACTTTTCTTGTTTTTGAACTATATATATAGTAACCTTCAAAGGTGTGGCAGTATTCTAAGCTAATCAATCTAAGAACAGTTATATCTACATACCTTTTCTGTCCTTCTTCTTCTTCTTTGACTTTTTGGCTGACTTTCCAACATTTCCAATATTTGTTGAGATATCACTAGGCTCATTTGTATCCTTACCCTGTATTTCTTGCTCTTCATCTTCTCTTTTATTGGGATCTGTTGAAGGATCTGTCGAGGGATCCGTTGAAGGATCTGCTGAGGGATTCGTTGGGGGATCTGTTGAGGGATCCGTTGAGGGGGGATCAGTCGAAGGATCTGTAGCTTCTGCCATTTAATCCACGTGTTAATAGATTTTAAAAATCATCTGATAACCACGTGATCTGTTGCTAAGATACGAAACTTCAAATTCAACATGGCTGTACCTAATGCGATTGAAAGAAAGAATTTGCTGAAGCAAGCTGAGACACTGTACAAAGTATCACACTGTAGGTAACCAAAATTATATTGAGTGATCACACAGTACAATATGTACAAATAGAGTCAATAATTTCTATTTCATATTGTCAAGATTGGGGTCAGTAGTGGCTGAGTGGTCTGCCACTCAGTTTGCTAATGAAGTTATGCAACACTGAGCAGGAAAATCAATATAGTGGGAATTGTTCAGTGTTGCATGACTAGGAGTACTAGTCAGACGTGGCCTGACCCTTGCGTTACGAAGGGTCAGGAAAAGTACGTATACCAAACTTGTTCTGCAGTAGAGGAAATTATTCATAATTTGTTAATTATAACCAGCAGACAATGAAAGAATTACTAGCAGAAGCAGCTAAGCGACTGGGGTACGTTCTAAAGGAAGAATAGAAAACTTTATAACTAGTTTTGTACTAGGTTGAGATGTATTTGCGGTTTTGCCAACAGGCTTTGGAAAATCTTTGTGTTTGCCTATGATATATGATAGGTTGGTTTATCATCTGTTATAATGATCCATTACACCTTTAACAGCTATCATGAAGGATCAAGTAAGCTCTGTTTAATTGTTGGCATATTGTATCTGTTACTCGCCTGGCTGGTAATGTCCTTTCCACATCCATAGCAACTATTTCATATGGGACGTGTGGTTTCATACTGGCATTCAGCCCCACCCTAAGCCATTGAAGTGCAGAACAAGTTTGTTATACGTACCTTTCCTGTCTCCTCGTAAACGCAAGGGTCAAGCCATGCCTGACTATAGGAGTACTGGGTCCCCTATACCTATACCTCAGTGTACTTGTGTTTGTCACAGGGCATCACTGAAAACCAGCTTGATAGCTGATGGGATCTACCCTATATAATGAACAAGACAAACAAAAGATCTATATAATTATAATACATGGTGTAATTATACTAATTATCCTCATTATATGTTCCAGTCACACAGGAGGAAACCCTAAAATTATTATACAGATATCATGCACTAACCACTGACAAGATTGATCGTGTGAAGTTTTGTGATCTTCTTCATGACTGGTTTGGAATGACTGATGACTTTTTCATGGATAAAGGTATGTTAGTTCACAATAACATACTCTAGTCTAACAGAACTAGACTCTACCCTCCATGAGAAGAAAGTTTACTACTATAAAGTGACTCATTCACAAAGTCCACTGACTTCTGGATAGTGATATTAAAACACAGAATGAAGTGTAACTCAGATTAATAATTTTTAAGTCAGTGCAGAGTTCAGTGAAACCTCTTAAACTATTCTTTGAAGGAGAAACGAAATAGAAGCATTTATTTCTTCAATGCAATATTTTTATTGTTTGTAGTTATAAAATAAATGACCCAGTACCCATGGCCACCCAATGTATGCATATTGTAGGTAATTTTTTATCTGTACTGGTACAAACAGCATACATTATTAGCAAGAGACATTCAACCCCACCCTTCAAATAAGTGACATCATGTTGATCAGCTTTGTGTAAAGACTTATAATAATAATGTTTTAGTATTACAAATAAATCATTGATTTTATAGTGTTCAAGGCATTTGATAAAGATTCAGATGGATTCTTAGATCAAGAGGAATGGATCAAAGGACTCTCTATGTTTCTAAGAGGAACACTTGATGAGAAGATTGAATGTAAGCTTATCATTCATGTGCAAATTCAATGTGAAGTCTGTTCACATTTATGATGACCTCAAAATTAGGATGGGATGACTATATGTAATATAATGTATAGTTTAATGTCATAAGGTTAATATCGTAAATCAATAATGAAGCAATGGATTGAAATTTGGCACACAAAAGAACGGTAAGGATAATTGTATGAAAATGGTGAAGGTACTTGTAAAAAGATTGTAGACCTTTTTAAAGTAAAGTTATGAACATTTTCTGAGTTCGAGGTGAATGTGAATGACATTTAGTATAATGTTATCATAATGAAAGATAGTTTTATTAGGTATACATTTTATTTGGTTGATAATCGTGTATTGGCTGCTATTAAGGTAACAATAAATCTATGAGCTACAGTATTGTAGGCTAGTCTAGTTTAATTAGTATATCTCCACTGTTCTTTTACATATAATTAATAGTTATTGCATTTTGTAGATTGTTTTTCAATTTATGATTTGAATAGTGATGGTTTTATTACACGTGAAGAAATGTTTTTCATGCTAAAGAACACACTGATCAAGGTAAGTATATAATACATGTATACATGTACAACATCAGTATACAGTATGATGTAACAGCTCTATCTACATGATTAAGCATGCAACTGTGACCCTACTACAAATTGGCACCAGCTACACCGACAATATCTGGTTTTCCAACAAGAGAAATGTCCTCTAAGGGTTAATAATTAAACTGCTAAACTGCGACTGTTTGTTCTAATTTTAAATACAACTATGCATAATAGATTTAGCATACATGTACATGTACATGTATCCATGTTCTATCACATAGCAACCAACTGAAGAAGATCCAGAAGAAGGAATAAAAGATCTAATTGAAATGATGATCAAGAAAATGGTAAAGTAATAATAATGTATACAGTATAAATACATTTTGATCTACTGTATGTAGTATTAAAATTTGCAGGCCTACCTAACATTTATATCATAAAAATTTCTTTATTATCTGAGTAATTAGTATAATAATTATGCTCATTTGCATAATTATAATGTACATTATAGATGTATATTAACATGTATATATACATGTAGCATTCTATAACATGTAATACATGTATCTATATGTTATACTTACATATTGTATAGGATCATGATCATGATTCTAAAGTATCCCTGAAAGACTTTAAGACAACAGTTGAGGGAGACACACTACTAATAGAGGCACTTGGACCATGTCTACCAGAAAGAAAGGTCAGTATATTCACTAATACCCAAACTGAAGAATATACAGGAATGTTGATTGAGAAATGTCTTCTTTAATAATTTTAGCATCAAAAAATGTTTTTAATATTTCAATCTTTCATATAATTATTAGCTGATCAAAACTTTACAAATACCATTACATGTATATTGTATAGAGGGAAATTTCACAGCATAAAATGCAATTTCCATATCTATTCACAAAAATATCGATCAACATCATATACCTGTGCATATGTTTCTATCCTTCTTTTTTAATTTGTGAATTTCAATATATTGGGCATTTTCAAGCCTTGAAAATGTGCTGCTATACAGTACAAAACAGTACAGAAATCTAAATGTGTATTTATGATAATATCGTATGAACATTTGTCACTGTGTATATTTTATTGATCTATGTACTACAATGCTACATTGACTTACTTCTCTCTCTTTACTGTAGTATACGGAAAAATTCCTTGAAGAGATTTTTAATCTGAACACAAAATAGTTTCATACATTCATATCTATAAACTGCACATGACTTGTACATTGTTTGTTTTTAAAAGATCTATATAATTATCATTTACATTTTTATGCAAGATCACGTCAACATTATTTTAATAATTATTACAAAATATAATTATTTATTCTTAGCTCAATTAACAGTTTGGGTTATTCAGATAATATTCAGCTGTTGTATATACGAAAGAGAAATAACCCACATGACAGAATCATGTTTCCAGCCTTCTAGTCACTTTTACTCACTAATTGTACATGTTATGTATAAACAACATGATTCTTGTATTGTGTTCAAACCACAATAATTTCATATCTAAAATATCACCCCTGAACATCACTGTTACATTTGGGAGTTGCTGCTCCATCTTATATTATGGCATTGCAAAAATGCCTGACTGTGCCTTTATTGATGGTTGTCATTGTTGGCACACTTGTATCCGTGTCTGTTATATTTGGTGTACTATATACGGCAGAAAATCCTCTAGAAGGAAGAAGAAGTGAGTGTATCAATCACATTAAAATAATGTTAAGATTAAGATGATAACATAATGACCATAGTCTGATATTCACCCCTTCGCATAGAAGAGGAAGGGTTTTGATGACATATGTAGCATAATGCTATGCTCTGTAGCAACATTCCAGCTACATTGTTATTTGTAATTATGTAGGTGCGAATAGCATTCCTACACAAAAAGATGGCGAAATACATAGTTGATTCTGCCTTAATTGCATTCCATTTACACGAGCATTGTTTACATATGTCACCAGAATCTTCCTCCTCTATGGGAAGGGACGGGTACCAGACTATAATGACCAATGAAATATATCGTTTTATGTGATGATGAGAAGGTTTAGATAAGTCAATAAATTATATGTACATAGCTTAATGTATATTGGCACTTCAAATAATTAAACACTTTTTGTTGTAATCTAGTCAAGACGCTTTACAGCAATCTTCATCAGTGGTGGTATAAAACTGAAAGGCATTTTGACAGTTAACTTTATAGTGTTTGTTCAGTTCGTAGTTAGCTATTACTGTTAATGCCAAATTATTCTTATTTTTCAGTACCCCTCACAGACCCCTATTACCTTTGGCAGTCAGGTAAGTATTAATCATGATAAATCATTTTATAATGCCATTTTTATATATTAATTTTATTAGAGATGTGTTCTGATACACCTCTGAATCATTATGTCTCACTGGCTGAGCCATGTAATTTATTTTACTACAATGGAAATGAAATTACCGCTACGAATGTTGATATTGGTTCATGTTCTATGAATCAGTGTACTGCTTATCAAGGTCCTTGTGAAAATGGCACTACTCGATGCTGCTGTCAGCCCCTCCAATATTATGACATGGAGTATCAATGTCAAAACAAACCCTTGTTGCTGTTTTCACATATCGTTAGTAGATGTGGATGTAAGCCATGCAATATTACTGTGTCTTTTGTTGGACTAGTGAAGGATCCCCAAGATTCACCAGTTGTATTAGCTCCCATACTAGTTGATGGTACTAACATAGTCTATACAGATAGATATGGCATGTTTGGATTCACAATGTCAGGTTTACAATATGAAGTGGATGTAGCTACATCCATTACATCATACGCACCATATCAATCTACATTTCCCATTATACCTGGCACAATCAACCTCATCTTCATTCAGCTCTTGGAGATGCAATCAGAAACTTATACTCTTCCGAAGAATAGCTCTTTGCTTTTGAGCTCATTTGATTTAACAAGGTACAATTCTGTTTCAGAGTTTATGTCTAAACCTTCGAATCATAAAGGTGACTCGTTAATCAGTTTTCCCGCAGGTTACTTCAGACAGATTTCATTGGAAGATTGTCAATTCCAAGTTCTTCCCGTTGAAATGAATTCAGATAAAAGCATTCGTCGAGTCAGAACAAGTTTTTTGACAGAAGCCATTTCAAGTCCTATGATAGCTGTCAGTAAACGACAAATGAACAATCTTTTACCTGCATGTGTGACAGCAGTGTCTTTTGGTTCACTGCAAATGATGAACACCTTGGGACAACCAATTATTATGAATTCCAGTATGGAGATTACTGTAATAACCTTCTTTAGTACAAACAGTACTAGTTATGAATACAATGATTTGGCTCATTTGCAATTGTATGTCTACAATGTTTCAGTAGATATATTTCAACTTCAAGCTAGCTCCCCTGAAATTCATGAAACAAATCACAGTTACTCTGTTACTTTTCAAATACCAAATATCATACCTATCACATATATCATAGCATACAGAGATGAAGAGACATGTTATACAATAGCACGTGTATTTAACACACAAACTGGTAGTCCGAATGATGCAGAAGTTCATCGCCAGATTACCTTCACTACTCGACAATCTGTTCGTGCTGTAAGTTTGGTTCATGGTGAATCAAAGCAGTGTATTTCCATACCTTGTTCTGGCCTGTTGAGTGTAATTGTGGATGATTACTTTAATACTTATCAACCTGCTGTTATCACGTACAATCTTTCAGAAAGTGTTTCTGAAATGCTAGGTCCAATTCATGCATCCATTGATGACTGTGTCACCAAAGGGATGGAAGGAGATGATTCAATATATTTCTTCACATTCACACAAGTTTCCAGTATACCAAAAACACCACCAACTGACACTTTACAACAAACAGATGACATAGACACTGCTATGTATTGCTACATACATTTACAAATCAATTATTGTTTCGGTTATTCCACAAGAGTTGTTGTCACAAGTAGTTTCAAAAATAGAGAAATTGAGCATGTCAGATTCATTGGCCACGACACACAAGAGGAAGATTATGAAGAAGGTTCTGGTGTTGGATGTTACAGTGTAGATGATGTATGTATGGAGTATATGTATGACCCATTCACTGTTGTGAATATTACTGTATCACACTGCCCATATGCTAACTGTACGACTCATGATTACTCTTATTGCTATCCTGTTATTCATACAACACGATATGAAAATGTAGCATCTAACAGTTTGCATAATACAGAACCATTAACGAGCCCTTTCTTTGCTTTCAAAAGTATTTTCAGTAGTTCGGGATTATATTATTCCGAACACAACAGTGACATAGCATTCTATAAATGTGTGTTAGGTAATGAAATTGCTATCAAATATGAATGTGTACCTGTGCCAGATTTAGCATTATATTAATTGTAGTAAACTTTATGTTAAAATTGTGTGTGTGTTTGGACGATGTCTCGATGACTGTTTTATTAAATTTATATACGTATATCATTAATTTTAGGTTTATTTCATTTTAAAACATTTTAGTTGTTTTGTTTTAGAATTTGACAATAGGCTTTCATACATTACTAGCTGCTGACAAAGGGACGACTTATTATTTACATTTATATTATTAAATCTATTATTATTATTGAGGTTTTAATTAATTATTATAAAAAATGTTTCTTCAAATAGATTAATGTTATGGCTCAATAACAACCTTATATAAGATACAACATACACTGTATTTAACAGCATCTGAAATCAGTAGTACATGTACATAAGGAAATGATACAATACATATTGCAGTTCGAAGGTTATAAATCACTAAACCATACAAGAACAACAACTGTTATTATAAAATTTCACAACTCCGCCTTCAGTGAAGTTCTCTATAGCAAACTAACAACAGCACGTGTATCTCATGAGTAAGAGGCGTACATTTGCTCTAAGAGAATCAGTAAAGAATGGAATCTCCTACAAATGGAACTGGTAGAAGTAAATCTCCTGCTATTAGATCAAACTCTATAATGGTAAGAGGGATCATTATAATCTAGTATAACGATTAGACTATGATTGTAATCATCTATAGTATTAAATATTAATATTAATAATGTTATGTTTAGGCTTGTTGCCAGTTCTGTGGATGTTGATTAAATTTTAATGATTTATATATATCTTTTTTTTTTAGATTCCAGATAACTACACAAGTTATAGTTTGGATGACTTTTGTGTCCCTGCTCACTATTATAACGACCTTGAAAATGTAATTATACCACGAGGCCTTATTATGGACAGGTTTGTTTATAGTGGGCAGCTTTTACTATATGGTGGCATTTGATAGCATAATATTATACATAATTTTAGCTATACTGTGGGTTTTGTAGTAATTAAAAAAACAAGAGAAAAAAAACATCCCTGTGATTGCTTTACAAATTTATAAAAGTATCCCTATGACTGCTTTGTGGTGTCCAGCATTCAGTAATCATGGCTGACTATCAAGCATGAAAGACAACAGCTTATTATAGTTATTATTTTGATTATCTACTCTCCTGACCTTTCAAAGGACCTTGTAGAACTTTAGGAATATATGTCAGGCAGAATAGCTAGCTATTAGTTGCAGTTTCTACGTAAGCTACACAGCTTTCTTTCTGCTGAGCTTGATCGCGCGTTCTTTTACGCACCACGCCCATTAATTGACCGAGCCCCCGGGAATGATGTAACTTCCTTAACTACGTATACAACGCATACTCGCGTAGGTGACACAAACATATATATATAAACATACATCGAACCCGTGGGAAAGCAATCATAGGGATGGCCCTACGGGCCATTAAAATTGTTAATGATTACACTGTTACAAAACAAATTACAAAAATTGCTAATCACTAAATTAGTATGCATGTCACAGATAGTCTACTTGAGTTTGGTAATACAAGTATCATCCTCTTTGAAATAGAGTACAGCGTCTTGCTGAAGATATTTGTCATGATATTACTAGCCCTCTCGTTGCTTTATGTGTTCTCAAAGGAGGTTATCAGTTCTTCACCGATCTCTTGGATTGTATCAAAAATCGCAATGCTACTACAGGTACTATTGTATTATAATGTTTTGTTTTGAGTTTAAATTAACTGGCAACACAAAAATTTTGTAATTAATTTATTTATAAATTATTCATATTATTGATCATTCTCATTTTATCACTATCTTCACTCCAGAACATTCATTCCAGATGCAGGTGGATTTTATTAGACTTAAGAGTTATGTGGTAAGACAGACGTTAGATATTATATTTATTATCATGTGTAAAAGAACCAATCCAGCCATCAACCACCAAACAGTTATTGTATAGTCTTAAGTAAATGGAAATTATGTCTAGAATAATTATTATGATATTACAAAATTTATTACTTTCTGAGAGGTTTTTGGTAGTGTCCAATACCTGGCTGTTGTTTTTAAAGTTTTTAACCTAACATAACTACATTATTGCATTAACCTTTAGTTTATCTCAGTATATGAGATAATTCTGCTTACTCATACTACATTATTCATTGTGGTGATTCTTGAACTTTATATATATAATCGCAATAAAACGTTTTAGCCTATGAGCTTTTTTCAGTTTAAAAAAAAGGCCCTCAACTTTCGTTTCAAAAAATGCTTTACTGTATTATATAAATTTCAAAAATCAACCCACAGGGAGTACTGAAAACATAGTATGGAACCTACTACATTATGTGTGTATTATGAATTGTTTTCATCTTGTTCCAGGATGATCAGTCCAGTGGTAAAGTCCAGGTGATAGGTGGGGATAGTTTATCTAATCTCAAAGGAAAGGTAGGTGGTTCAGACTTCAGTCTTACTTGTTCTGATGTGAAATGTAATAATAGTAGCCTGTTTATTAGTACAAAGAGACTGCCTATTTCCCACTAAAATGTCTCCTGCATAAATATGATTACAAAATTGTTGATTTATTTACTTCCTTTTCATTTCTCTCTCCAATATGTATCATCTATTTAGAATGTTCTCATTGTAGAGGTGAGTTACATGTATATTAATATCACTGTTGACAACAGTTACTACTTGAGTAGTTTTAGTGAGAGTATGCTGTTTCTCTAATAGGAAATAAAATAAGGGTTTTAGTTTTAATGAGCTTATGATAAGTGCCCAATAGATCTGTAGTTATAATTCAGTTCACAAAATCACAATGTCTTACTGTTTTACTAGTAGGGGTTTAGTTATACATGTAGTTAAAACAACATTAGTTGAAGTGGATGAAATTTCCTGAATTTTAATTCATGTAGTTAGTATGAACTGATATTCTCAATGACTTACTCATAGAAATTTTAGTAACGGCTATCATGACTTATACAGATTCTAAATAGTAATAACAGCACATGGTCACACAACAGCTACACGTACCAGGGGGTGGGCATGCTCCCAGTATTAACTCTAGATAATTCAAGATTGTTCAGTGAAATTTCAGAGCCCCCCACAGATGATTGATTATGTAGTCTGTTGGAGTTGTTATGGACCTCATAACAACTCCAGTCATTAAAACTCAATGCCTTACTAATATGGATTTTAGTAATAGTTACAGTTAACTACATGTAAGTGTAATATTATGTATTGTATTGGTTTTGTTGAAAGATTATCAGCCAGCTCAAGTGATGTGAATCTTATATTCACCAGTGATCTGTTTAGCAGTAAAATGTTTTGCCTTTGGAAATATCAATTCCTGTGGACTATGATGGATATATGGACTATCATTATCGTCGTCTGAGTCATCTATTATAATTATATAGGATATTATTGATACTGGAAGTACCATGACAAAACTACTTGAATTGTTGAAAGATTATCAGCCAGCTCAAGTGAAAGTGGCTAGGTAAGTGATCTGTAAATATAAAAGTAGATGCTTCTTTGAAGATGCCATGCCTTTGCCAGTGTGACAAAGAATATGTACTGCATTAGTTACTTACTATGGGCACTCAATAATCATCACAGCTGTTGTACAATGAAACTCATTATAGAGATTAAGATTTAAGAGACAATGGTGACCCTACTGTTATACAATAAACTCATTATGATTACATAGAAATGAGTAACAGTTGTGTGTAATTATTGACATTAGTAAAATTAATTATAATGTAAATAAGATATAGTATCCCTATGACTGCTTTGTGGTGTCTAGCATTCAGTAATCATACAGGCCGGAAACACATCAGCCTATTATAATTATTATTTTGATTATCTACTCTGTTTACCTTTTAAAGTTTAATTATATGTTTTAATGTGGACACTCGGGTGGGGCCAATAAAGGTCTTGATTAAATAATCCACTTGCTTTGCTCATTATGTAATCTCAACTAGAGCTGGGCCTTATTGACATTTTTTACACGATACGATATTACACAAATATATTGCAATATGACAATATATCACAGTGTTCCAACTTCCAAATTATATTTATATACTAATATTACTAATATCATTTGATCAATAGAGTATTTTTAATTACTTAATAAAGAGTAAACAAAAAATAAATTATATTGATACACATGATTACAGTATTTACATATACATTGCATAGTAAAGCAAAAGTTGAATAAACAAAAAGCAATAAAAATTAATAGTTGTTTAATATTACATTATTACTACTAGTCAATACTGCATCCGGTTAAAACTTACAGGTTCTTAGACAAGAACACCAGCATATTAACTTTCTCTGGCTTTAGACAGCTGCGCTTGCTTGATACAATAAGTCCTGAATTGCTAAACACTCTTTCAGAGGGGGCACTTGAAGCAGTAATACACAAATATTTCCTTGCTAGGTTAGAGAGAACAACGTAGTTGCCAGCATGTACTCTCTACCAATCTAGGGGATTGGAGTCGGGGTCTGCTCTAACAGAGTGCTCATATTGTTCAATCTCTCTTTGAACCTTTTGTATTGGAGTTACTGGTTCTGTGTTGGAGATGGAGTTACTGGCTTTGGTCACGTTTGACACGTTCTGTCACATGGTAATCTAATAAACCGAATACCGTATATTGTGTAACAATATATCGAATACGAAGCAACTTGCAATATCGTCACCGCGATAGCAGTTTAACACCGCCAATCAACGATAACAATGATATATCGCCCAGCTCTAATCTCAACCTTTAATGCCCCACTCTTGTGCCACATTAAACACGTATTGCACTGTAAAGTGTGCTATATCTAATACATAATCAACTGCAACAGCAGCTTCAACTTGTGTAGGCGGAACGGAGAGTTACTGTAATCAGGTTTTCTGTCTGTCTGTCTTACCAAAATGTCTGGACATTGAATCTTGATCGAGCTACAAAAAGACGTGATATTATACAAGGATCACAATAAAAGACAGGCTTTTTCTAAAATCTTTTGGTTATAAAGTTATGACAATTTTTACAATTCACGATTGCCATTTCACAACTTTCAGAAGACTTCTAGTAGCAAACGAGTACATGGAAACATAACTCATCTTGTTTGAAGGCTATCGTTGTCAAATCACAGCTTTTGAAATGAAGTACAATTATTGAAGTAGTGGCTGCTACAACTTCGAGCTGGCTCTAAGCGTTCTGCAATGACTGTGATTTTATAGCTCCACCCATTTCATTTCATCCACGTGATTGAAGCCACAAACTGTTTTACAATTTCTTAATGCTCAGCTTCTTATACTAGGAATTATGTACTCTTGGTCTATAGGACTTGGAGTGTAAGTTGTAACACCCACACATAATATTATAATAATTAGAATAATAATAGTGAAAAATTGTTTGCAATTACTTTCTTGTGAGTACTGATTCTTGTTCCCCAAATCACACTTGTGGCAAGGGTTCTGCACTACAAGTGCATTCATTTAGAATTATGTAATGATAGTGTTTTATTTGTAGTTATGGTTAACTCAAATAACACTAATAATAAAATTTTATGTATGCATTTGTTTCACATTACACAGTTTACTAGTAAAGAGAACTGAAAGAAGTGTTGGATATAAACCAGACTGTAAGTCTAAAAGTTATTTAGTTAAATAAAGTGTGTTGTTTTAAACCTGTTTAATAAACAAGTTTGTGTTAACTTATGCTTAATGTAATGTCTTTAAGACATAGTAATGTTTGTGTATGAGTACAATAACAAGTTTGTGCCAGCCACTGGGTATAATTAATAATAAATTATATCCATTTTTGTTGTCCATTAATAATTTATTAGAAAGTTATATTTTTGATGTTTATAGATACTGGATTTGAGATTCCTGATGTATTTGTAGTTGGCTATGCTCTGGTAGGTTAGGTATAATACATGTACATTGCAACAACAACTGTTACTATTATTATTATTATGTATGGGCTTTATCTAATATATAAAAAGGATCACTTCAAGATTGAATGATTGAATGATTGAATGATTGATTACTTGTTACTCAGCCATCTTATAATTTATAACAAGAGGGAAGAAACATAATATATTATCAAAAGAAGACTAGTTACTGCCTTAGTCACTGTTTGTGGTCCTTCGGTGCTGAAAGAATTAAATGTCATTCACATTCACTTTAACCTCAGAAAAATGTTCCTTTGGAATGGCCAACAATCTTTTTGCCTTTTCTATTTTCTTATAATTGTCCTTCCCATTACTATCAATCTATTGGTTCCTTATTGAGTTACTATATAACAATATATTATCCTTAGTTATAAAATCATACACTAAAATCATCACATCCTAATTTTGAGGTCATCGTAAATGTGAATAAACTTTAGTAGTGTTTGATAATAAGTCGTGAGTTTAACTCCTGCCTCTTTTCTCCAAATCTATCTTATAAATAGACAGTCACATAGTTTCTACATAGCATCAGGTATATATAGCGCATAACAATTAGTCCAATGCACCAACAAAACGTATGAATATCATTAGGAAGTGAACCACCAGTAGTGGTATCTTGTTGAAATTATAACCCAGGACCTTTTATTTCATATGATATTGTTACTACTATGTTGGCAGTAATGATTTCTTTATTTCTATGTTTACTTTACAGGACTATAATGAATACTTTCGGGATTTAAATGTGAGCATTATATGTGAAATATAAGCATGATAATTACATGTGGTGATAAAACAGACAAATCTGGTAGCACTAGATTACAAATTCATGAGCCCTAATTATTATTATATTTTCACTTGAAATTCTCATACCAAGACTGATTAAATGAATAGCCCGGATCCATAGTGGGCTGGGCCATTATGAATTTTCCATTAAATTCAGGTATACTTAACCCTTAGAGGACTGATGTCATATATATGACATTTGACCTCTATACAGCTCGGAGTGTGTTCCTAGCATTACAAAGAACTCCAAATGTTTGTAATTGGTTTCTGTGATAAGCCCATGAAAATGGCTGAAAATGTTGATGACTTTTCAGTTACACTTTGGCCTAAATATAGAATATGGAGGGAAATACAAAGTGGGGTGTCCCCCTGTTGAGTGGGGTTGGAAGGGGGTACAGTTCCCTTCCTGCCCACACAATTGGGGTAAGCAAGGTGGTAGAAGTATGTCCCATGTCGGAAAAGAACCCAAGTTTGGGGTAGAGAATGTGAACGGTGGCCAAAATATATGCAGCATAGACACCAGTGTTGGAAATGGGAAGAATTTTGAAAACAAGCTCAGTCCTCTAAGGGTTAGATTTCTTTAATTTTTATCTGCTCCACTGAATACATTTGGAGTATTGTCATATTTTCAGACCACTATGGTTCCTGTTTCTCAGCCTTTCAACTGTAGTACCAAACCAATACAAATTCTTTGTGTACTGTTGAATTTCATGTAGACCACTTCAGTTCGTCTAATACTCTTACTTTTTCCTTATTGCAGCACATTTGTATCATTAATGAAAATGGGAAAAAACATTATGCTAATGTGTGAAGAGTGTAACAATAATATCATTGTCAAAAAAATATACAAATATTGCTGTTCATTATTAATTTATCCAATAAAAAAAGATAATTTCAATGTAAGTCAGAATACAGTGTCTCGTATATTAGTGTTGTTTTAATTAATGTTAACTAACTATGGACACTTTTAGTTAGTTGACTAAATCTTAATGTTAAATGTTTGAGAAACTATATATAACTAAAAATGGTCCTTACTAATATATATGTAATTATGTTCAGTAAGAAGGTTGTATATAGTATACACATACGTTAGTTGAGGGGGTTTTAGTACTTGGTTATAGAGGATGATAGCAGTTTGCTAGTTCATCCTCATTCTTGAAACTCATCACCTACCAGTACATAAAACACTTACACACTGTATTTATAAGAGCAACTCCGGATAAATGTATATACATTCTACTATTAGTATTTTAAAATTATTATGTTTGTTTTTAATATTGAGACAAGCAAAGAACACAAAAATTTTATTTTGGGGTGCAAATTCCCCTACTACAATGAGGGCATTACCCCATGGCACCTGTTTGGTTATATTGATATATGTATGTATTTTTCGTATCATCTGTCTAATTAATTAAGTGAATTGTGGATATGAAATAAAGAACATTAAACACCAGAATAGTTATACATGCATCACTGTGGAAAACAATTGTTTAAACAGGCTTGTTCAAAGTGAGGGCACTGACAAATATTGGGGGCTTCATGATGGTAGCTGCATCACAGCTACCCAGGGGAGGGGGATGTGCCCCCTTTTTCACAAAGCACAGAAGCTAAAAAGTGCGTAATGCCCCCAATGTTGCTCAGAGTGGCTCTATTTTTAATTGACCACAACAGAAACTTAATGTGCTAAGTTCACTGTGAAAAGGAATGGTTATTTACTTCAGTTGGGAGTTTCTATTTTCCTCAATGCTTACCTGCTATATAGGTAGCTAATATTTACAAGTACTAGTTTCATTTGACCTTTGACTAGTATATAAATTACATGTCATAATAAAGCATAATAACAAAAACAATATTAATAATTATAATGTATAATATTAGTATAGTATTATAATATTCCCATGCTAATGTCTGTGAACACCATAGAGATGCGGAGGGTTACGTGTTTGTCTGTCTGTGTATGAACAAAAACAACATTGGGACTTCGATCGAGCCACCAAAAGACGTGAAATTATACAATGATCAAAATAAAAGACAGGCTTTTCCTAAAACCTTTTAGTTATAAAGTTATGACAATTTTTACAACTCACTATTGCCGTTTCACCACTTTCAGAAGACTTCTGGTAGCAAACGAGTACATAGAAGCATAACTCATCTTGTTTGAAGGCTATCGCTGTCGAATCACCGCTTGAAATAAATAGAGTTGAAGAAGTAGTGGCTGCTACAACATCGATCTAGCTCTAAGCAATTTCTAGCTCCACCTATTCATTTCATGCACGTATTGTTTTTTAGTGTTGTAATTTTACAACATCCTGTCAGATAGGAAGTACCACACCTACTTATTACATTGCTAAATTTCACTGCAATGGCTGGGTCTTGGATGTGCCACACCCCAAATTACTGTAGATTACAAGAGTATACCAATGTGGTGGCGGTATGTCGGCATTCTATTTATTGTTCAAAACGCCCACGCTTCGTTGGATGTGGTCTAGCGGTGCTTTGATTCAAGTGTCCGCCCTTTGATGTTACTTTGAAGTTAGCTTAGGGTACTTTAATTAAATAAAAAAAAAAAAAAAAAGTGAAAGGAGAGTAGAACGTTATGTTGATGTTTGTGTGATGTATAGACTTGGTTTCTAGCTGGTTCTAGCGAGAGAGAAAGGGATGTTGGGAGAATAAGTGACAAATAGCGTTCGTATGCAGACTTGAGTAGATGCTGTGCTTGCAGTAATTGGTAAGCAAGGTTGAGGTGAGTGTTAGATTGCTCCAGAAGTTGGAGAAAGTTGCAAATTGCCTGTATTCAGTTGCAACGAAGGTTTTGATTTTAATGAGATGCTGAGCCACACCTCGCAATCAGTATATTACATCCATGGTAGGTGTGGTTGGAATTATTATTAAAATTAATTCATTCTTTTTTCAAAAGCCCCCGGGTTACGAAACTGTAAGTGGTATAGTCTGGCGAACCAGCCTCTCCACTTTTTGACAATCTGACGGCGGGGAGTGGTCACAATCGACACTGCCGCGTGTACTGCTGGAATGCAATTGCGGTTTCAGAGACACTCCTTCCTATCGTATCATGGCTACGACACAAGAGCCCGGAGAGCGGGAGAGGCTTGTGTATGCTGCAGATAGTCCTTTCGTTCAGAAAGAGGTCACCTGGTCTTGCATTAAGGACAACAGTGGTGAAATAACAAGAACAATAGACGGTTCTCCATTGCGAATAATGTCAAAAGTCCATGGAAGACAGCATAGCACAAGCTTTTTCCATAGCCGGTAGGAAGAAAAACAAATACATCTCTCCCGCTTAGGAATCCAAGAACGACCTTCATTTGCTCATGTTTAAAATTTCGACAACTAAGTCTCCTCGCTGCACTAATAGCAGCTTCCTTTTTTGTATTTAAACTTTTTGCACAACTAACAGCCATCTTACTCAATTAAAATGAAACCGCACGTGGGCAGGGTAACGTATACTGTAATCTGATTGGAACGCAGGATTTAGTGCATGAGAACACGCGGCAGTGTCGATTGTGACCAGACTCTCCCCGCCGTCCGATTGTCAAAAAGGGGAGAGGCTGGTTCGCCAGACTACTTCTTATACCAGGAATTATGTACTCTTGGCTGGGACTGGAGTGTAAGTTGTAACACACATACAATAATTATATAAGAATAATAATTATAATAATTCTATTCATTATCACAGTCAAATACAGTCTGCAATTATTGTCTTGTCAGTAGTCACACTTGTGGTGAGGGTTCTGCACTGTGAATGCAGTCATTATGTAGTCAGGCGTGGCCTGACCCTTGCATTTACGAAGGGTCAGGACTCCTGACCCTTCGTAAACGCAAGGGTCAGCCCACGCCTGACTAGTCATTATGTACATGAATCTGTAATAACAAATAACATCCAATGTACAGATATTTAATTATCAATTATAATATACAAATAACATCCGATGTACAGATATTTGAGAAGTTATAGCATATGTATGCAGTTACTATGGAATTTGCATTTACATGTTTGTATAATTTTTTATTCTGTCTACGTGGGCAAAGGTTAAGAAGGATAGAAGAGCAAGTACCGGTTTATAATTATTACAAGTATGTTATTATGCAGTCATAAGAATATGTATGATCATAATTTGTAGTGTATTATGCAATTAAGTTATAATTTTGACTAAATATTTGTAGTATAATATAATATTTATGAGAGTAACGGAAATAACAAATAAACCGCACCTATGTACAGTACAGTAGCCAGCCCAAATGTTCTGTCATGAACAGATGTAAACGTCTACACATAATTATAATTATCACTGAAATAGGCAATTAGTTATTTTAGGTCATACAATCATTTTGAATTATAGTTAAATGTGACGAGTTTATATCATCATGGATCAACAATGCTTTGAGATTACTTCATTTTGGACTTCTCTTGAAAGATAGGATGCATTGAAGGGACCACTCTCTGTTAACCTAGCAACATTAACTTAATTTTCTTGCTATCAATTTCATAGTAGCAAGAAACTTACAATCAGACTTGCAATTTGCCCCCCCCCCCCCCTCAATATTTTATTAGCTAATTCAATTAACGTGTGGGCGGCATTCCAGTCCGACCGCAATGTCTCTTCTCCTTAGAGTTGTGTTGATATGTACAATCTCGATAACTGAGTCACAATGTAAGTCAATAACATAGTGTAGATTGCAGAAAAGTTGCGTGTGGATAGATAGATTCTTTTTGCTACATTTATAGTTCCATCAAGTTGCTCATCTTATGACCATGGTGATGTTCGACTGTATAATACTTATACTAATGATGATGAAGATGGAGCTTTGCAGCTTTGCTACTCTGGAACGTGGTACTCTGTGTGTGACTATGACTGGGATTGTAGTGATGGTAATGTAGCTTGTTATCAGCTAGGATATGATAAAGCAAGTTAGTGAAATAGTAGTAATATGTAAATGCAATACATAATTATACTTCTTATAGGACAAGTGGAGCATAATAGTGACAATTATTTTGGATATTGGAGTCATATTCGTAATTATTATTACTCATGTTCTGGCAATGAACATTCGCTTGGAAGTTGTTATACTCACTATACCAGTAGTTATCATTGTAGTCCATCAAGTGATGCAGCAGGTGTTAGGTGTGTACAAGGTTAGTAATAATTATATTAAATTTTATCTTTAGTTTAAAATACTACACTGCAAAAATAGATTTATTAAAATAACAAATGTATTGGTTGTACAGTTACAAGGATTTAAAATTAGTTGGTTGTTCAGGATACATACATCTAACACCATAGCTTGTTTGTCTATAATTATATTAAAGATAAATGTACTAACTATAATCAATTACCACACCTAATATCTCATATTAGATGGACAAAGAAGGTTTGAAAACCTACAATGATTTAATTAAAATATTTATTCTACTCTATTAGACAAGATAGGAAAATTGAAATTACAATTATTGAATTATAGTTATATGTATATCCATAACAACCTATACCACAAATTAAATTACAATCTCCACTATTCCTTGCAACTGTGCCAACCAATAAATTAGTTATTTTAACAATTTTATTTTTGCAGTGTAATCACATTTTCTGTATACACAATTAAATATATATTACTAGCTTGGGATTCCTCTTGTTCATTAAATGGTGCTTTACGTCTTGTTGGAGGTGAAAATTCACATGAAGGAGTATTAGAGTTTTGTTATAATGGGAAGTGGTCTCCATTTTGTTATTTGGATGATGAAGAAGCATCTGTAGCTTGTAAACAAATGGGATACTCTAAATATGCTGGTCAGTGTGCCAATAATCACATAACCTAATATCATTATTATATATAATATCACAGCATTTCTTTCACCTGATGAATACCTTTGGGATATTAACACAACATATACCGGTTCACTTTTCAACTATTTCTCATGTTCAACATATGGTACTGAGAATTCTTTAAGCAGTTGTACATTCTCTTCCACTAGCTCTAGTAGTTGTGCAGTTTCCTGTACTCACCCACGTGCCATAAGATGTTATGAAACAGAGAATAACTGTATTGATGGACAAGCTCGTTTAGTTAATGGTTCTATTGCTCAGACTGGCAGAGTTGAAGTTTGTGTTGATGGAATATGGGGTAGTGTGTGTGATGTTGGTTGGACTAAGTCCGATGCATTTGTGGTGTGTAAACAGCTAGGTTATGTCAACTCTGGTAAAGATAATAATTAATTGTTGTTTTAGTAATTATACTTTCCCATATTTTGACAGAACCGTTTATATATACTGATTCCAAATATGGTAAAGGAGATGGACCAATAGTATATTCTAATGTGAATTGTCACGGATGGGAAAAAACACTCACTGATTGCACTAAAACAAACTATCTACACTTTACCTGTAGTGATACTGCAGGTGTATTATGCCCTGATGGTAGGAATAAATAAATACAATGTATATATGTAGTATAGTATACTACAATATATTACAGATTGTGAGGAAGGTGAGGTTCGTTTAGTAGGAGGTGAAACAGACAGTGAAGGTACTATTGAAGTGTGTTTGAACAGTGTTTGGGGTCTGATAACTGATGCTGGATGGGATCAAAATGATGCACATGTTGTGTGTAGGCAGCTAAATCTACCAATTGATGGTATATTGTTTGTGTGTGTGTATGTGTTTGGTGTGGGGAATTTACCCTCAGTTAATTCTCAAAGACCTTACCAGCCCTAACCAAAAGGTCTGGTGACAAGGTATGCACCTTGATTAGAATGAATGGCCAGCTTTCAGACAACCCCACTCGTCATTTCTATTGGAATAATGAATAATCAGTGCTGGTCAGCCTAATCACCCACTCTTATTCCTATAATTTGTCCTCAGTCCAAATCTAGCATGCAGTGGCCAAGACACATATATTATAATTTATTTAATGTCATTATTGTGTAACTTGCGTTGGCAACACATGAAGTCTCTTTTTTTATAGTATTATTTTCATTTTTAGGAGCATTACCATTATTAAATTCATATTATGGTAAACCAGATCGTGCTATTCATTACAGTTATATATTGTGTAATGGTAACGAACAACTCATCACATCATGTAATAAGATAATTCACTCACTGGAAGAAGGAAGACAGATTTATAATGAGGCAGACGTAGCTGGTGTTGCTTGTGATCCAGCTTCACCCAATAACTTTACTTCCTCCATTATGCCCCCCAAGTAAGTCTAGTATATCTAAGATGTCTGTTGTATCATCATCATTTGTTACCAGGTCGTCACCATCAGATCAACCTCATCAGTCCAGTTTATCTCGGGCATCAATATTATCAGTTGTTAGTATCATTTTGTTTTGTCTTTTCTTCATTGTTATACTATTTCTATGGTAAGTAGACACACTCTAAAATATGATTTGTTATTTCAACCAATTTTATCGGTTGTATATATCTATATATATATAAGTTTCATAACAATTTCAGTGTTCCATTTGTTGCTGAAAATGAGTGGTGAATACAAGTAACTATGTTACATAGAGTAAAAACTTTATAAGTATTTGTAGACTTGAAATTCACTTATAGTATACTGAAATATTTATATACATGAATAGTAAATTCCACATCACAAACAGCAGTTTACAACTCCATAGTGCTAAAACAGATGGTGATTTTATGTCATAGCAAGAAATAGATGACACTGTGTGTAAGTACATGCATGTGTGCTGGTTTATATATGTAACTTAATATATGCATATAGTAATAGTACTATAGCATATAGCCTGTGTATTATTTAATAACAAATGCTTATATCATTATTACTGTAGTTTAGCTCACTTAATTTACTTACATGTATGTTTAAATGTGTTTACTGTACACTACTGAAACTTAGTCCAAGTTATGGTAACAAATATATGTTTACATTTAAAACATACATAACTTTGCATTCCTGATAAGAACTTTTGCATTCACAATCCAAAAATAATTATACTAACATGATACATTATCCATGCAGATAGGATAGATGTTACTAGTAACAAGATTAAAGTAACTTTCTAAAAATGAAACTTGTGTAACCAATATACTTCATAGAATTAACATATCGCTCTTTGCAGTGTGCAGAATGGTTATTATATTATCATTTATGATCTTTTTTTCTCTCTTTGGTTTTCAGTATTGGTTTTGTGATTTACTGCAAAAGAAAATATATTAAGAAAATCAAACTACGCAGACGACTTCCTGTAGCAATGTCAAACATATTTGGAGAGGAGTATAGCTCTTTGCATTCTTCAGATGAAGAGATTAGTGAAAAGAAGGAGAAAGATGAAGAATTGCATACTACTGGAGACAATCCTGATAATTCATATCAAGATGATCCTACATTTAAAGAGGATGACTCTGAACACATATATGAGTATGCTCAGCCACAATCATAGAATAATCATAGATTAATCTTGTGTGTGTTCTTATTAATGAAAAAAAACTTTAAGTTTAGTTGGGAACATTCATATTACCATCCAGAGTCTTGTGCAGCTTGTCTCAGCCACACCTACATAGTTTTAATCGTTGAGCTAAGGATCTGGTATGTATATATATATATATATATATATATAATTATATATAGCTACTTCAGTGTTGTCAGTGTATGTGTCTTGAGTGTTGATTCTTCACTGTACGTATTACAGACTAGTGACATGCAATATGAACATGCAATATAAACATGCAATATGAACAAGGATGTTTGATAATTTTTAAGTTGAAGGAACTTTGCTGGTTTTTTGTACTCAATTCGACCCTAAATTGATGTTCATTAAAAGTACATATACTCAGTAATTAACTTTAATGGTACTTATCATCAAGCCATATGACAGATTGGAAACATATCTATAACGATTCAATCTAAGTAGTTTGTTAAGTAAAGCTGAGGATTTAAATATAAACTCGGCACTTAAGAAATACACCATATTAGAAAGTTGTACAACCATTGTAATCATGCTAAGACTGAGATCCAGAACCATAGTGGGTGGGTCATAATGAAATTTCAGCGTTACTTAATTAGCTAACTATGATAGGAATTATTTTTGATTTCTTTCTACTCCACTGAAATACATTTGAAATATAGTTATGTTAACCTGAGTATTTTCAGATCATTATGGTTCTCACTACTCAGCCTTTCAACTGTAGTACCAAACCATAATAAATCATTTGAGTACTGTTGAATTTCTTGTAGACCACTTCAGTTCGTTTAATACTCTTATGGAAGCTAAAAAGTATGTAATGCCCCCAAATGTTGCTCAGAGAGGCTCTATTTATAATTGACCACAAGAGAAATGTGATAAGTTCACTTGTAATAGGTAATGGGTTATTTTTAACCTTTAGTTGGTGAGTTATATTTTCCTCAATACTAACTTGTTTATCCTGCGAAGGTTAACAATTATTAGAAGGATAGAAGTACATAATTGGTACAAGTATGTTATTATGTAGTCATAAGAATATGTATGATCATAACTTGCAGTGTTAAATTATGCATTAAGTTATAAATTTGAGTATATATAATATTTATAGAGAGTAACTCAAAGAACAAATCTAAATCACACCTGTGACACTACACAGGTGTGATTTAGATTTGTTCTTTGTACACACTAGTACATGTGCAGTACAGTAGCCATCCCAAATGTTCTGTTCTGAACAGACATAAACTTCTACACATAGTTAAAATTATCGTCAATATAGGCAATTGAATGTCAATTATTAAGTTATTTTAGGTCATATGATCATTATGAACTATAGTTAAATGTGACAGTTGCTTACGAGTTTATATCATCACGGACAAACAATGCGAGATTACTTCATTTTGGACTTCTCCTGAAAGCATTGGAGGGACCACTCTCTTTTAACCTGGCAACATGAATTTAATTTCGAGTGCTATCAATTTCATGTTAGCAAAAAACTTACCATCAGACTTAGATGTTAGTTGATCACACGTAGTTCGCTCATAATATCATTAATTAATTTTTGGCAATTAAGGCGTGGGCGGCATGCATTGTGGGCGTCGGTAAATACGATTTTTTATTAGCCAAAAGAAACAATGTCTCTTCTTTTAACAATTGTGTTGATATGTACAATCTCAATAACTGAGGCACAATGTAAGTCAATAACTTAGTGTAGACTGCAGAAAAATTACATGTGGATATAGATAGATAGATAGATAGATAGATTTTTTTGCTACATTTATAGTTCCATCAAGTTGCTCACCTTCTGAGTATGGTGATGTTCGACTGTATAATACTCATACTAATGATGATGAAGATGGAGCTTTGCAGCTTTGCAATTCTGGAATGTGGGACTCTGTGTGTGACAACAACTGGGATTGTAGGGATGGTAATGTAGCTTGTTACCAGTTAGGATATGATAAAGCAAGTTAGTGAAATCGTAGTATTGTAAATACAATACATAATTATACTTATTATAGGACAAGTGGTGCATAATAGTGATAATTACTTTGGATATTGGAGTCATATTCGTAATTATTATTACTCATGTTCTGGCAATGAACATTCTCTTGGAAGTTGTTCTTCTCACCAGACTTATTGTAGTCCATCAAGTGATGCAGCAGGTGTTAGGTGTGTGCAAGGTTAGTAATAATTTTATCTTTAGTTTAAATTACTAATCACATTTTCTGTATAACAATTAAAATATATTATTAGCTTGGGATTCCTCTTGTTCATCAAATGGTGCTTTACGTCTTGTTGGAGGTCAAAATTTAAGCGAAGGAGTATTAGAGTATTGTTATTATGGGAAGTGGTCTCCATTTTGTTATTTGGATGATGAAGAAGCATCTGTAGCTTGTAAACAAATGGGATACTCTAAATATGCTGGTCAGTGTGGCAATAATCATGTAACCAAATATCATTATTATATCATTATTGTATATATGAAATATCACAGTATTTCTTTCACCTGATGAATACCTTTGGGATATTAACACAACATATACCGGTTCACTTTTCAACCATTTCTCATGTTCAACACATGGTACTGAGAATTCTTTAAACAGTTGTACATTCTCTTCCACTAGCTCTAGTAGTTGTGCAGTTTCCTGTACTCACCCACGTGCCATAAGATGTTATGAAACAGAGAATAACTGTATTGATGGACAAGCTCGTTTAGTTAATGGTTTTATTGCTCAGGCAGGCAGAGTTGAAGTTTGTGTTGATGGAGTATGGGGTAGTGTGTGTGATGTTGGTTGGACTAAGTCTGATGCATTTGTAGTGTGTAAACAGCTAGGTTATGTCAACTCTGGTAAAGATATTAATTAATTGTTGTTTTAGTAATTATACATTCCCATATTTTGACAGAACCGTTTATATATACTGATTCCAAATATGGTAAAGGAGATGGACCAATAGTATATTCTAATGTGAATTGTCACGGATGGGAAAAAACACTCACTGAATGCACTAAAACAAACTATCTCTACTTTACCTGTAATGATACTGCAGGTGTATTATGCCCTGATGGTAGGACTACAATGTATATATATGCACTATACTACAATGTATTACAGATTGTGTGGAAGGTGAGGTTCGTTTAGTAGGAGGTAAAACAGACAGTGAAGGTACTATTGAAGTGTGTTTGAATAGTGTTTGGGGTCTGATAACTGATGCTGGATGGGATCAGAATGACGCACATGTTGTGTGTAGGCAGCTAAATCTACCAATTGATGGTATATTGTTTGTGTGTGTACATGTGTATGTGTTTGGTGTGGGCAATTTACCCTCAGTTAATTCTCAAAGACCTTACCACCCCTAACTAAAAGGTCTGGTTACAAGGTATGCACCTTGATTGGAATGAATGGCCAGCTTTCAGACAACCCCACTCGTCAATTCTATTGGAATATCAGTGCTGGTCAGCCTAATCACCCACTCTTATTCCTATTGTTTGTCCTCAGTCCCAATCTAGCATGCAGTAGCCCAGACCCATATATTATAATTTATTCAATGTCATTATTGTGTTGGCAACACATGAAGGCAACAGTGAAAGGAAGCAGACAGTCTAGCCTTGAGAACCAGAACTGGAGGTTAAAACAGCGTTTTTATGGGCCCAACCCTTTCCTTTCTATCTGATCTTTTTTTTATTTTATAATAATTATTTTGTGCATGCACAAGGTTATTTATTTGTTTGCAGCACTCGTGTGAAACTGTAACAGATTATTATCTAGACTATGTTATGTTGTTATATACACCCCATAGTAATACACTAGAGTAGAGTAGAGTGTTACTGCTTATTGAGGCAGATTATATAAGATAGCATAAAAAAATGTGCTCTAATAACTTTGTGGTTAGGTTATGAATAGATTTATTTGAGATTTTAATTTGCAATTATCTGTCATGTGTGAGCCTAACAGGTCTATACCTAGACTGTGTATGTGTGTGTGATGTATGTATTTATTCTTAGAATACAGTAGTACAGGACATGTTATTGGATTGAAACAGTCTTTTTTATAGTATTATTTTCATTTTCAGGGGCAATACCATTATTAAATTCATATTATGGTAAACCAGATCGTGCTATTCATTACAGTTATATATTGTGTAATGGTAACGAACAACTCATCACATCATGTAATAAGATAATTCACTCACTGGAAGAAGGAAGACAGATTTATAATGAGGCAGACGTAGCTGGTGTTGCTTGTGATCCAGCTTCACCCAATAACTTTACTTCCTCCATTATGCCCACCAAGTAAGTCTAGTATATCTAAGATGTCTGTTGTATCATCATCATTTGTTACCAGGTCGTCACCATCAGATCAACCTCATCAGTCCAGTTTATCTCGGGCATCAATATTATCAGTTGTTAGTATCATTTTGTTTTGTCTTTTCTTCATTGTTATACTATTTCTATGGTAAGTAGACACACTCTAAAATATGATTTGTTATTTCAACCAATTTTATCGTTTGTATATATATATATATATACATGTATATATATATATATATGTGTGTGTATAAGTTTCATACAATTTCAGTGTTCCATTTGTTGCTGAAAATGAGTGGCCAATACAAGTAACTATGTTACCTAGAGTACAAACCTTATAAGTATTTGCAGTCTTAAAAGTCATTTATAGTACACTGGAATATTTATATACATGAATAGTAAATTCCACATCACAAACAGCAGTTAACAACTCCATAGTGCTAAAACAAATGGTGATTTTATGTCATATGAAGATATAGATGACACTGTGTGTAAAGTACATGCATGTGTGCTGGTTTATATATGTAACTTAATAATTATATGCATAATTTTATAGTAATGGTACTATAACATATAGCCTGTGTATTATTTAATAATAAATGCTTATATCACTATTACTGTAGTTTAGCTAACTTTATTTATGTTTAAATGTGTTTACTGTACACTTGCGAAACTTAGTCCAAGTTATGGTAACAAATATATGTTTAAATTTCAATAGATGTAACTTTGCATTCCTGATAAGAACTTTTGCATTCACAATCCAAAAATAACATGATACATTATCCATGCAAATAGGATAGATAAACTAACAGAATTATAATGGTTACTCAGCAACAAAATTAAAGTAACTTTATAAAAAATGAAACTTGTGTAACCAATATACTTCATTGAATTAACATATCACTCTTTGCAGTGTGCAGAATGGTTATTATATTATCATTTATGATCTTTTTTCTCTCTTTGATTTTCAGTATTGGTCTTGTGATTTACTGCAAAAGAAAATATATTAAGAAAGTCAAACTAGGCAGACGACTTCCTATAGCAATGTCAAACATATTTGGAGAAGAGTATAGCTCTTTGCATTCTTCAGATGAAGAGATTAGTGAAAAGAAGGAGAAAGATGAAGAATTGCATACCACTGGAGACAATCCTGATAATTCATATCAAGATGATCCTACATTTAAAGAGGATGACTCTGAACACATATATGAGTATGCTCAGCCACAATCATAGAATTAAAATGTTTGCTTGATTAATCTTGTGTGTGCTCTTATTCATGAATATTAATGAAAAACTTTAGTTGATAATGTTCATATTACCATCCAAAGGCTAGGCTTGTACAGCTCGTCCCAGCCACACCCTCATAGTTTAAATTGTTGCGCTAAAGATCTGGTGCAGTATATATATATATATATGTATTCTCAGAGAGTACAGATGACCTGAAATCTCTGGTAATATATATAGATAGGTTTTAATACACAAATACCTGATCATATCTAGTGTTTTTATGACTACCAACATCTTCTAGATGGCCAAAGATTGTCGTTATGGTAGAGAACCGGCAGGTGGCAAAACTGGCAAAATCTTCATAATTATTATTATTATTTTTTTTCCAGACAAATCATTTTTTTTTTTGTTTGTCGAAATATCACAATGTTTCTAGCACCATTCCAGTCGCATTTATAGTAAAATTCTGGTCTACTAGTATTGAGATGATATCTACAGATACTATGAAAGAAGACAGTTTCAAGATTTGATCTCAAATTGGACGCCATATTCCTAAGAGGAATTTAATTACGCATGCGCATTCATGTACTCAGAACATGGCATAAGCATAGTGATAACATTAATTTTGTGAGCAAATACATTTTTATAATAATGAATATAATAATTATTAATAATAAAGCCATTGTATAATAATATTGTAAGTATTGAAATACTGAACGGTTGACACAGTGACTTTGTAGGATGGCAGACAGTGCTGTAAGTGAAATAGAGAATATACATCATCTGTAAATGAAAGAGAATGATAATCAATACATAAATGCAAAAGACTGACTTTTATTGATGAACAAATTTTAATGAATTTATGATTGTATGATTTCATAATGATATTATAGTATTTCTGCAATCTACAAAAAAAAACATTCACACCATTCAGAAATAAAAAACAATGTAAACAAGAATAATAAAAAGCATTTTCAATAAAAATGAAAGAAGATGTAGGGATGTCAAAACCCAAAAAGCATGCAAACAAGGTTGGGAAGCTAACATAGGACCCAAAATCACTTCAACATAACCCTACATAAGTACTTACACTGCTATAAAACAAAATACAAAGAGCTGTACTTATGTAGGGTTATATGGAAGTGATTTTGGGTCCGTGCGTAGCTACGCCACTGGTTGGAGAAAAGGGATCAAGTGAGATACACGGACCATCCGCGGAGACAGTACAGATGTTTATTTGTAGCCGCTCTAGGGGCCCTTCAATGTGTGACCACTCTAGGGGGCTTTGGGATGTATGACCACTCTCGGGGCCCTTGCAACGTATGACCGGCCTTGTCATTAGGTAAACTTCTCGTACAGTCCTGGATCTCACCCTCACGCACCATAACAAATTTTTTTTGTGAACTAGCACACGCTCAAAATCGGCAATCCGGTTTGTACACTGCCCCCTGCAGATGGTGCCACATTTTGCATTACAGTACATTGTTTACTTATCACGTTACATGTATCATACTAATTATGTAAACATGTGCTATAACTTCTCAAATGTCTGTACATCGGATGTTATTTGTTATAAGTACAAATTAATTATGCTAATATCTGTACATCGGATCATGTTATTTGCTAATATAAATACAGATCTATTATTATACATTGCAATTATTAATATTATTTTGTTGTTATGCCTTATTATGTATGACATGTGCTTTATATACTAGTCAAAGATCAAATGAAATTAGTACTTGTAAATATTAGCTACTTATATGGCAGGATAAACAAGTTAGCATTGCTAGGTCTATGAATACTCTGTGATCTTGTTTTTGCTTGCCATTTTGATGGAGAACTACGATATTCTCCTATTTATTCAATGCAATTCTCAAAAAACTAATTTCAAATTCTTATTTGCTCAGCCTCATCCCTCTGATGATTATCACACTTAAGGTGGTACTAGGTAGTGGGCGGATGCGACTCCAATCAGTTTCAAAATGGAATATTATATAATATGACACTAGCCTGGTGTAATACCAACCTTCATATCTTCTGATCAGCTTTATATTGTCCTGTAATTGGTTAAAATCTCTATTTTTCCAAACACACATAAGTACAAAACCACGAAAGCCACGCCCACCAACCATGGCGTGCACCAAGTACACTGCATTTTGAGAAAACGAATGAAGCCGTTTTCTGAAAATTCATTTTACTTTTATAGTTACAAGAGGTGGAAGAAAGCTGAATTCTGTAGCTTTTCACTGAAACCATAAAATTTACCTTTCTAGGCACTATCAAACTCCGATCTTTCTCAGAGAGCAACTACAGTTACCCCACCATTGTTTCCCACCCAACGCCCCCTCCACCACCCGTGGGGCGTGTTTAGGTTTGTTTCTGAAAATAAACTATCAGTGAAAACATTTAGGCCCAATATTTATACCCCCGGGTGGGTGCAGCTCCCAAAAAACACAGATTGGAACCAGATTGTATGCAGCAAGAAGCTTGCAAGACAGTGAGTTTCATATACCCCTCCCCCTAGTACAGCCTTGATATATGTTAACTTTCTTAATTAATGAAAATGCTAAGTTTAACTGTTAATACATATACTTATCTCACCAACTTATGGTTATCGTTCATTCGATTGCTTAACACAGAATTGTTTGTTGCAAATTGGTGAGGTTATGGATCGGATCTGTCCAACAAAAGTAAAGCGAGAAGGTTACAAATAGTCTGGCACAGTCAGCCAAGGGGCTGGCTATGCCGGACTTAATTGTACACACACATATAGCACAAACTCTTTCCAAACCCTGTTGGCAGACTGACAAACACATCTCTTCCTTTTACAAAATCTCAACAATCTCTTCTTGCTTCGGTTTCAATACATATCCAAGACTTCTAGAATCTAACCAAGCCTCTTACTGATTCCAAAATCTCGCCATCTCCCTCCATATTTTTGAATTACGTGTTCTGACGTGTCTGGAGCGCGCTAGACACAACTATTGGCGACCTCTGCGAAGGCTTGGACGTTAGTGCATACTTTCCCCTAAAGGTCATCAGCTCCTCTAATTAGCTGCAATGATTCGTGTGGGCGGCATGCAATACCCGGCAATAGAGCAACACAATGTTTCTACTTTTAACAGCTGTGTTGATATGTACAATCTCAATAACTGAGGCACAATGTAAGTCAGTAACTTAGTGTAGAAGAAAAGTTGTATGTACATAGATAGACAGACAGATAGATGGATTGATTCTCATTGCTACATTCATAGATCCATCAAGTTGCTCATATTCCGAGCATGGTGATGTTCGACTGTATAATACTTATACCAGTACTGATGATGATGAAGATGGAGCTTTGCAGCTTTGCTACTCTGGAACTTGGTACTCTGTGTGTGACTATGACTGGGATTGTAGTGATGGTAATGTAGCTTGTTATCAGTTAGGATATGATAAAGCAAGTTAGTGAAATATGCAGGCCCGTACACAGGAGGGGTGATAGTGGGTGACATGTCACTCCCCTTTTGAGTTTAATAATTAATTATTCATGTTTGATAAGTGTAGTTGTTTTGCTTTGATCAGGGGATTACTGCAAAAAGACAGTAACAATCAATTTTCTTGACCTTATAGCAGATATTACCTTGAGATTATATGCTCATTGTAAAAAAGCAGCTTCACTTGAAAAAATTTTTCCATCAAAAATTAGCGAAAAATCTTCCTTAACAGATCCACAAGAAGCAATTCAATTCTATTCGTGTGATGTTCTTAATTCTGAAATATTAGATGAAGAGTTTCGTTGGTGGAAGTCCGAGTGGCTGCATGTTTCAAAAGAAAATCGACCTGGAACACTGAAAGATGCCCTTATGAAATGCTGTCTAGTAGCTTTTCAAATATTTATACACTATTGAAGGTATTTGCAACAATACTACTTAGTTCATGCTCCCATGGAACATCAACATCTACTTTGAGGTGATTGGACAATTACTTAAGATGTTCCCAAAGGGAGCAAAGGCTAAGCTCCCTAGCATTAATACACATGAACTATGACACAGACATTGATATAGATAATGTATGGCAGATTATCTCATCCTAGAAGACTAGAAGCAAGTTTGATAATTTCAAATTATTAGTATTTTCTAATTTAATATGCTCAAATTATAATGTTAAAGCATGTTTTATTTTCTAATTTTTTTTGCTTTAGAATGATGGCATATGGTGGTGTGAAGGCAAAAAAGTGCGTATGGGCAACGTCAGAGTGCTATCAAGCTGGTGGGTGTGGCTTTTTTCGTTGTAATTAAAAAAATATAAATTTCGCATACCTCCTTAGAGTTAATGATATTCATAGTCATTAAGCGGCAACAACAGGTCGTGCATGGAGTAATGGGCGTGGTTTAAGTGTGTGGGCGTGGTTTTTACCTTGTAGGTGTGTACTATATCCTGTCAAATGCTCAAAAATCAACCATTAATATCTTCACTAACCTGGATGATATTTAATGATACTCATAGCCATAAAATGACGTCAGTGGGTTGGGTCAGTCTTGAGGGGTGTGGTCAGCGTTTTTGGGTGTGGTTGGAACATTGTATTTATGTTTCTTTCCAAATCCAATATTTCACTTCCTATCCATTAACCCTTAGAGCACTGATGTCACATATATGTGACATTTCACCCCTACGTGGTTCGCCGTGTGTTCCTAGCTACACGAAGCTCTCCAAATGCTTGTAATTGGCGTCAGGCACAAGCTGATGAACGTGGCTAAAAAAGTTGATTGTTTTTCGGCCGCCCTTTGGCCTATATAATGACTACGGGAGGAATTTTAAAGGGGGTGTCCCCCTGTTAACTGGGATTCGAAGGGGGCACAGCCCCCTCACCGCCCACGCAATTTGCGGGTTTTATGACCCCGCCCACGCGCTCTGGTGGGTACCTGAGGCATTTTCCTTGCTGTGAAACCTGAAATCGTAGGTGTAGCTGGTGCCAACATGCAGTGGGGTCATTTTGTTAGCCCCAGTTCCAGTCAAAAGAGGGAGAGCACTGCATTTGATTTGATCCTACGAAACGCTTGGGGACTTTCGAGTCCCGGTAAGCAAGTTGGCCAAGTTTGGGGTAGAGAAAGTGAACGGTGGCCAAAATATATGTAATAGAGTCGCCAGTGTTGGAAATGGGAAGAGTTTTGAAAAACAGGCTCAGTGCTCTAAGGGTTAACGTAAGTTTATATTTAAATATGACTGTGACTCTATTGCAAATTATATGTTATTATGTGCCCTCTCAATGCATTAGAATTGCTCTCTTTCTTTTGGGGGGGAGGGACCCCAGACACCCCATTAGGGATTTGTCACCCCCCTTTTCAGAACTCTGTGTACGGGCCTGATGTGTAGTAGTAATATGTAAATGCAATACATAATTATACTTATTATAGGACAAGTGGTGTATAATAGTGATAATTACTTTGGATATTGGAGTCATATTCGTAATTATTATTACTCATGTTCTGGCAATGAACATTCTCTTGGAAGTTGTTATTCTCACTATACTAGTAGTTATCACTGTAGTTCATCAAGTGATGCAGCAGGTGTTAGGTGTGTGAAAGGTTAGTACTCATTATATTAAAATTTATCTTTAGTTTAAATTACTAATCACATTTTCTGTATACACAATTAAATATATATTATTAGCTTCGGATTCCTCTTGTTCATCAAATGGTGCTTTACGTCTTGTTGGAGGTCAAAATTTACGTGAAGGAGTATTAGAGTATTGTTATTATGGGAAGTGGTCTCCATTTTGTTATTTGGATGATGAAGAAGCATCTGTAGCTTGTAAACAAATGGGATACTCTAAATATGCTGGTCAGTATGGCAATAATCAAATAACCAAATATCATTATTATATATAATATCACAGCATTTCTTTCACCTGATGAATACTTTTGGGATATCGATATTAACACAACATATACCGGTTCACTTTTCGACCATTTCTCATGTTCAACACATGGTACTGAGAATTCTTTAAGCAGTTGTACATTCTATTCCACTAGTTCTAGTAGTTGTGCAGTTTCCTGTACTCAACCACGTGCCATAAGATGTTATGAAACAGAGAATAACTGTATTGATGGACAAGCTCGTTTAGTTAATGGTTTTATTGCTCAGGCAGGCAGAGTTGAAGTTTGTGTTGATGGAGTATGGGGCAGTGTGTGTGATGTTGGTTGGACTAAGTCCGATGCATTTGTGGTGTGTAAACAGCTAGGTTATGTCAACTCTGGTAAAGATAATAATTAATTGTTGGTTTAGTAATTACACATTCCTATATTTTCACAGAACCGTTTATATATACTGATTCCAAATATGGTAAAGGAGATGGACCAATAGTATATTCTAATGTGAATTGTCACGGATGGGAAAAAACACTCACTGAATGCACTAAAACAAACTATCTACACTTTACATGTAGTGATACTGCAGGTGTATTATGCCCTGATGGTAGGACTACATAAATACAATGTATACATGCACTATACTACAATGTATTACAGATTGTGTAGAAGGTGAGGTTCGTTTAGTAGGAGGTGAAACAGACAGTGAAGGTACTATTGAAGTGTGTTTGAATAGTGTTTGGGGTCTAATAACTGATGCTGGATGGGATCAGAATGATGCACATGTTGTGTGTAGGCAGCTAAATCTACCAATTGATGGTGTGTGTGTGTATGTGTCTGTCTCTGTATATATTGTATACATATGACGTATGTATGTATTGTTAGGATAAAATGGTACATGACATGTTATTGCATTGAAACAGTCTGATAGTCTCTTTTTTTCATTTTCAGGGGCACTACCATTATTAAATTCATATTATGGTAAACCAGATCGTGTTATTCATTACAGTTATATATTGTGTAATGGTAACGAACAGCGTATCACATCATGTAATAAAATAATTTACTCACTGGAAGAAGGAAGACAGATTTATAATGAGGCAGAAGTAGCTGGTGTTGCTTGTAATCCAGCTTCACCCACACCTGAACCAACAGAGGAAGTGTGTCTACCAAAACCGGTAGGAACTGGTGATATGTGTGTATCTGGTGATATACAACTTGATGAAAATGGAATGTTAGAATATTGTATCAATGGACATTGGTCTGTCTTCTGTCAATTAACTCACTCTGAAGCTACTGTGGCTTGTCGACAACTAGGACATGTAACATATACATGTATGCAATGAGTAATATATGTATGTATGTATGTATGTATAGATTATAGAAACACATACATGCATACATACATACATGCATAACATACATAATTATATAAATTTATAATGTACATAGAAACATATACACATTATATTATATTCAGGGGGTCTGCCATTTGAAATAAAGGAGTCCAGTTCTTCAGCAGCAGACAAGAGTTTATTTGAGATGATTACATGTACATCATCTGAAAAATCACTGAGTGACTGTAACATACAAGAGGGAGATTGTATGAAATATTGTAGCACTATTATGGGTTTAAAATGTTTTGGTGAGTATTTTATGTTATATTGTCTGAGCAATGAGAAAGTAAAAAATTGTTAAACACTGATCTTTATAATTATAGTACCTGAAGACTGTACAGAAGGTTCAGTTCAGCTTGTTGATGGTATTGAACAAGGAGGTAGAGTGGAGGTTTGTGTTAATGGAGTGTGGGGTAGTGTGTGTGGTGAGGGATGGGATAAGACTGATGCTTATGTGGTCTGTAAACAAATGGGATTTCCAGATTTAGGTAAGTAAATATTGTTAGTGGAATATTAATAATTTATTTACAATATTAGAACCTATTGCCTACTCTGGTGATGATTTTGGTGTAGCTACAGGACCAGTTGTGTATTCTGATGTGGATTGTAGTGGATGGGAGAACTATCTGATTGAATGTCAAAAGAAGAACTATCTAGAAATAACATGTTCATATACAACAGTAGCAGGAGTCATGTGTGCTGATGGTCTGTGTGAATATTTAATCAGTAAAAAATAAATTATACATACATATAATATCACTTTAGATTGTAGTGATGGTGATGTACGACTGGTTGGAGGAGAAACTAGAAGTGAAGGAACAGTAGAAATATGTTTTGATAGTCTGTGGGGTTTGATTGATGAAGCAGGATGGGGTATAGCAGATGCTGTAGTGATCTGTCATGAATTAGGATTTCACGACAGTACTGTTGGTATGATAATACAATGTGTAATGGTATGATCTTCTATTAAACTCCATATACAGATGCACTACTTCATTCATATTATGGTAAACCTAATAAGGCTATTCATGTTGGTGATGTGGAGTGTTATGGGACTGAAGATAAACTTACTGAATGTGCAATGAAATATTATTCATTAGAAGATGGTAAAAATCTGCAAGATAAAGTTGATGTAGCTGGGGTCTCTTGCATTTTGTCATCATCCAATATCTTTACTTCCTCCATTTTGCCCCCTGGGTTAGTCTAGTATATCTAAGATGTCTATTGTATCATCATCATCTGTTACCAGGTCCTCACCATCAGATCAACCTCATCAGTCCAGTTTATCTCAGACCTCAATATTATCAGTTGTTAGTATCATTCTGGTTTGTCTTTTCTTCATTGTTATACTATTTCTATGGTAAGTAGACACACTCTAAAATTTGATTTGTTATTTCAACCAATTTTTCCGTTGTATAAGTTTCATAACAATTTCAGCGTTCGCTTCATACAAGTGGCCAATACAAATCAAATGTTGTTGATGAACTATGTTACCTAGAGTACACAACCTTATAAGTATTTGTAGTTGATTTATAGCACACAATATTTATATACATGAATGGTAAATTCCACAACACAAATAGCAGCTTGCATCTCCATATGTAGTTCAAACAAACGGTGATTTTATGTCATGAAAAATTATACAACATTAATTGGTAAGCACACATGCATGCATGTACAGTGTGTAAGTGCATACATGTGTGCTGGTTTCTTATATGCATAGTACTATAGCATATAGCCTATGTATTATTAACCCGAACGCGTAGGCGGAAGGTTATAGTAGTCGGTTTGTGAGTGTGTGTGTGTGTGTGTGTGTGAGTGTGTCTCTACCCAAACTTCGTGGATACTCACTCGTGCAGATTTTAAAGGTAGATTTTCAAATTTGTTGGTTATGATTGTCCCGTAATATGAGCGATTTGTTGAAATACCTTACCATTCCTGAGATAAGTCTTCGAAACTCTCGTCGATCTGTCGCCATCTTGAAATTCATCGTTTTCGCTGATGTCAGCAGAAAACACTGAACCACTAACTTTTGTCAGTAACATGAATATACAAATTATATTGTTGATATGAATGGTGTGTTCCTGGCTGTTGCAATGTTACTTAGGCAAAGTTGTTCTAAAGCCATGCTGTTTAGCAGTAGCTAGCGAGGGTTCTGCACTTTAGTGCATTCATTCAATTATTATTTTATTAATACTTATATCATTATTAGTGTAGTTTAGCTCACTTAATTCACTTACATGTATGTTTAAATGTGTTTACTGTACACTACTGAAACTTAGTCTAAGTTATTATGTTCAAATAGATATAATTTTGCATTCACAAAAGATATGTAAACAACACAAAAAATAATAACATGCGTTACAATATCCATATAGATAGGTTAGATAAACTAACAGAATTATAATGGTTACTCAGCAACAGGATTGAAGTAACTTATAAAAATGAAACTTGTGTAACCAATATACTTCATTGAATAAACGTTTGCTCTTTGCAGTGTGCAGAATAGTTATTATATTATCATCTATGATCTTTTTTCTCTTTTTGATTTTCAGTATTGGTTTTGTGATTTATTGCAAAAGAAAATATATTAAGAAAGTGAAACTAGGCAGACGACTTCCTATAGCAATGTCAAACATATTTGGAGAAGAGTATAGCTCTTTGCATTCTTCAGATGAAGAGATTAGTGAAAAGAAGGAGAAAGATGAAGAATTGCATACCACTGGAGACAATCCTGATAATTCATATCAAGATGATCCTACATTTAAAGAGGATGACTCTGAACACATATATGAGTATGCTCAGTCACAATCATAGAATTAAAATGCTTGCTTGATTAATCTTGTGTGTGCTCTTATTCATGAATATCAATGACAAACTTTAGTTGATAATGTTCATATTACCATCCAAAGGCTAGGCTTGTACAGCTCGTCCTAGCCACACCCTCATTGTTTAAATTGTTGAGGTAAGGATCTGGTGCAGTATATATATATACACATATATACACATATACAATAATAATAAAAACATTTCAAATGAGTGCCGTCAGGACGGGACCCTCGCCTACGTAGCAAAGTAATACAAACTATAATTTTTTATGGCCCATAGGGCCATCCCTATGATTGCTTTTCCACGTGTTTGAACTATATAATATTATATATAAAAATAATATTACTAGCGAAATAACGGCCTTAGGCCATTTCAACTAAAGTTTTTCATTGATATTCATTGATTTATTTTATGACTTTACAAGGGTAAAGTCATAAAATAAATCAATGATCAAAATTATGAAGATGACACAGTAATGATGAATAACAAAAATGAATAAACAATGCACAGACGCTCATCTTATCTTTCTTCATCACTCTGTCTACCTTGCCTTCGGCGGTTTAAGCTAGGCAAGCGTAGTATGTTTTAGTGTATCATGGTCTTTAAAAGAATTATTATCTAGAATCATAATTTATATATTTATACTACAAATGTAATTTAATGGTTAAACATGGAAAATTTTGGAGAATTTAAATTGACGAAGTAGGAAAATCAGGTTTTATTGAGGGAAAAGAGTTCCAAAGCCTAGGTAATCGATGAAAGTAAGAGTTTCTCTGAACATTGATTTTGGCAGAGTGGTGATTTAGTTTAAAGGTGGAGCTAGATCTTATGCGAATTAAATGAAATGAAATTTAGGATATGAAAGTGATCACAAGAATTCTTGTATGATGACACGAAAAACATCAGATCATTCAATTCAAGGTGGTACATTAACGGAAGTAGATTTAGTGATAGGAGACGATCTTTGTAGTTGAGAGATGAGTCATTTAGAGGATGCATGTTTTTGGAGATTTTCTAGGGCAATGAAGTCCTTACACAAATAAGGTAGAACCAGTGACAGATATAGGAGCTACTTAACCTTGGTGGATGATGTAATGGAGAATGTACGTTTTATGAAGTACAGAGACTGGTAGGCTCTGGATAGAATCTTATCAATATGGGTAGACCATGATAAGTCAGAGCAAAAGATGACACCAAGGTCTTTACAGGTAGGGTGACGTCTAGGATTACAAAATCTCATCATGAAGGTTTTATCAATGTTTAGTTGGAGAGAGGAGCCAGAAATCCAGCTGACTATACTGTTAATATCAAGTTGTAAATGAAGGCAGTCCTGTAGATCTTTGACTGTCTTGGAACTCTTACTATCATCAGCAAACATGTACAGAAATGAATGTAAAACAGATGAAGGAAGGTCATTAATGTAAATCAAGAATAAGAGAGGTCCTAGTGTACTGCCCTGGGGTACTCCAGAAGTAACTGGTAGCACCTCTGATAGACTTCCATTAATGTCAACACACTGTTGACGAGCAGTAAGGTAGGCTTTTATGAACTTCCACGCTTGGCCAGTAATACCAGCATTCCAAAGTTTGGTGAGTAGGATGTTGTGCTTTTTGGATATCAAGGTAGATGATGTCAGTTTGGGATTTGTTGACAAATGAGTTGATAATACAATGTTGGAACATTAGTAACTGTTGAGTGGTTGAACTACCAGGGAGAAAACCAAACTGGTGAACTGATATAACTTTAGAAGAAATGCGGTTAATTATATTATCATAAGTGATTCGCTCCAAGACTTTCGAAATACAGCAAAGGAGTGTGATTAGACGATAGTTTTGAACTGATGATTTATCTCCTGCTTTGTGAATTGGTGTGATTTTGTGAATTTTCCATTCAGCTGGGATACAAGAATGGCAAATGGCCGTCAACCTCAACCACTGAGTTCAGATGCTGATGAAACTTATGTATCAACCCAGGCTCTATAGCAGTAAAGGTGTCATCTACATATCATTTCCAAAAAAGTGGTTTAGTGTCAGGAAATAGCCCTCTGTTCTACCTCCTCCATCACCAAGTTGGCAACAACAACTGATACAGGTGAACCCATTGTAGCATTGAGACAAAGCTCAAGCAAAGATATTATCTCTTCAACGGGTAGAGAGGTACAGACCTCCAACTCTGGGTCATTCCTCAAGTAATGCTCAGCGACTGAATGGCTTGCTCTGTAGCCACATTAGTGAACAAGGAGACAACATCGAAGGAGACCATTACCTCATTCTTCAACTCTTGCAAACATATAAACTCCACAAAATCCCTCGAGTTTTCGATGCATGAAGATGTTTTTCCTACAAAGGGAGACAAAATCATTGTTAGTTACTTAGATAGTTGATACGTAGGGGATGTAACAAAAGACACGATGGGTCTAAGTGGAACTTGCGGCTTATGGACTTTAGGTAACCCATAAATCCTAGGAGTAACTCCCACAGAAATCCAAAGCTTTTCATAATCTGTGTCAGGAAGCATACCAGTCCAATTTAAACTCGACAACTCTTTGTTCATCTTCCTCTCAAGTAACGGAGTTGGGTCATGCTTCAAATATTGGTAAAGGGCTTCATCCCCCAACAAGGTTAACATTTTACTCTTTTCATCACTTGCATCCATCACAACAGTTCTTCTTCCTTTATCAGCTGGCAAGACAACAATGTCCTTGTTCTCCTTGAGTTGTTTCAATCCTTTACGTTCAAGGGGAGACAAATTCATGGATAGATGGCTATGTTTGTCAGAACTCCAATGATCTTCATTCTAGTTTTTCCAACCAGCTCCTCTGAGGCCTTGGATTGCTGCAAAGCATCCTCAACTTCAGCAACAATACTAAATGTTGGAACCCTCTTAGGCATATAGGACTAAAATTCGTCCCTTTGGACAGAACAGCAACTTCATGTTGATCCAGGGTAAGACTGGATAAGTTGGTGACCCATTCCGCTCTACTAGATTGTCTCACTGTTGAAATATCACACGATCCGTCATGAAGCAGTCTATCAAACTTGTGGATCTGTTTGTCCTTGCAACGACTCTTTTCAGCATCTCCAACACATCTCGTGTATTCATCCACACATCTAAACCAATCAAAATATATCAACCATTCCAGAACCTTGGACCGCAGGATCAAGGAACACTAACGGTCAGTGATCACAGGTGACTGTGATTCCAGTGCTCTAGCTGAGCATGCTTGGACTTCTCACTATCATAATGGCCTGGGGAGATGCTGCTAATCTCCATCAACATCAATGATGGTTCCAGTGATGCATCCTTGAGTCATGGTATATCCACCAGGTTCCAAATCTATTGAATAGAGATAGTGGAAACCTACCCCAGCCATACTGGCAGTTAACTGTGACCTCACCCACTGAGCTCTACTCGCCAAACCATCTTAGCTAGCTGTCATGTCATCCATCATAGCTGTTGTGTCTTATGTCATTGTCAGAACTAATCATCACACCACTTTAGCTAGCCATCATGCTGTCTATCATTGTCAGAACCAAACTTCACACAAATGTAGTTGTCAAATGACTAATAAGTAATTGATTTTCTTGGCTTTGAGCCCTCGGAGTTTACTTATCATAACAACAGAATAATGAATAAACTTCAAACACCCATATTTAAGTATTAAATGATAAAAACTGATTTACTATTAAATTTTACTAAGATAAAACAGTTTGTCTATTTTTGTCTGTGCTTTAAAGCACTTAATGCACTTAGTCAATACATGGGGGGGAATTGCCCATCCCTACCTGCCCTTGGATGAACCCCTGTGTATTAGGGAGGTGAGCTTACATCTAATAAATAGGAGAATATGGTAGTTGTTCATCAAAGTGGCAAGCAAAAGTAAGATCACAAAACATTTGTAGACCTGGCAAGGGTGGGGGCCAGGTCAGTGTTTTTGATAAGCTTATATGGCGCACCATTGGCCCAAAGAGCTTCTTATTTGGCACTACACACTTCTCTCTTCGGGCCAGTGGCGCAGTTAATTGTGATTATGTTGTCACTAACAGCATTAACTCTTAGTTAATTGGCTCAAGATGTATTCCCAATGGCGCACACATTAACCATTGTTGCGCCAATTTGGCCCATGCTTCAAAACTTATCAAAAACTCTGGTGGGGGGCACTCAGACTCACCATAATCATATCATACCTAGTGCACAGTATGATTTACATATTGTATTACAGCACATTGATATATGTAGTACTTTTCGTATCATCTGTCTAATTAATTGTGGTATGAAATAAAGAACATTAAACGCCAGAATATACATGCATCACTGTGGAAAACAATTGTTTAAACAGGCATGTTAAAAGTGAGGGCACTGACAAAGATTGGGAGCTTCATGATGGTGGCTGCATCACAGCTACCAGAGGTGGGAGGGGGATGTGCCCCCTTTTTTGCAAAGCGTGGAAGCTAAAAAGTACGTTATGTTGCTCAGAGAGGCTATTTTTAATTGACCACAAGAGAAACGTGATGTGCTAAGTTCACTGTGACAAGTAATGGTTATTTTACTTCAGTTGGTGATATATAGGAGTTTCTATTTTCCTCAATTCTAACTTGTTTATCCTGCTATATATATAGGTAGCTAATATTTACAAGTACTAGTTTCATTTGATCTTTGACTAGTATATAAAGTACATGACATAATAAATCATAATAACAAAAACAATATTAAAATAATTATAATGTATAATAGTATAGTATTATATTCCCATGCTAATGTCTGTAAACACCATAGAGATGCTTGTTCCAGAATTATTAACCCTCGCCCACGTAGTGGGAGCGGAGGTTACGTATCTGTCTGTGTATGAACAAAATTAACTAACAACATTGGGACTTCGATCGAGCTACCAAAAGACGTGAAATTATACAAGGATCAAAATAAAAGACAGGCTTTTTCTAAAACCTTTTGGTTATAAAGTTATGACAATTTTTACAACTCACTATTGCCGTTTCACCACTTTCAGAAGACTTCTGGTAGCAAACGAGTACATGGAAACATAACTCATCTTGTTTGAAGGCTATCGCTGTCGAATCACCGCTTGAGATAAAGTACAGTAAGCTTTCTGCTCCACCTATTCATTTCATGCACGTATTGCGCTTCTTATACCAGGAATTATGTACTCTTGGCTGGAGTGTAAGTTGTCACACATAATAGTTATATAAGAATAATAATTATAATCTCAGTATAATATTCATTATCGCAGTCAAGTATAGTCTGCAATTATTGTCTTGTCTGTAATCATTCTTGTTTCCCAATCACACTTGTGGTGAGGGTTCTGCAGTGTGAGTGCATTCATTATGTACATGAATCTGTACTTATAATAACAAATAAGCCTTCTCCTAACCCTGAAATCACGTCTGTTCATGAGCCTTCCATGTCTCTCTCTCAACATGTAGATTCTTTATCTTGTTTATCCAATTCCCTCCCTCCTACAAATTCTCCTATCATTACTTCATCCACTATTCTTTCGTCTACCACTCCTTCTGTCTCCTCTGTCCCTCCTGTTTCTGCTGTGCCTGTTTCTTCTGTTCCTTCTGTTCCTCCAGTTTTACCTCTCCCTTCACAACATTTTCCTTCACAAAATTCTAAATCTAGCTATCCCCCACAGCATTTTTTGTCTCATCCTCGCCCCCCTTGCAAACCACCTTTCCAACCCTTCCCAATTTGTCATCCATCTTTAAAACCGCCTCTTCTTCCAACTCCCCAAATTCCTCCTCGTCAGCCTTTTCTTCAACCTATCCCATATTGTTACCCATCTCTTCCCTCATCAAAACCCCCTCTACTGCCAACTCCTCAGATCCCTCTTTTCCCCAATGTCTTCTCTCCCGCTACTGTTCCAAATACCAACCCTAATGTCTACCCTCCTTCTCTTACCTTACAACCTCCGTTTCCCATTGCTCCCCCCTTCAAAACAGCTCCCACTCTTCCACTCAATCTTGCTCAAAAGCATTGCCCCATTCTGCCATTTCCTCATCCCTCAGTTGTAGCCAATCTGATTGTACATCTCGCTTCTTCTCTTCTGACTCCATCCAATCATCACCCTCTTCCTGTCATATGACTTTTAGTTTTCCTCACCTGTATTCCTCTGTACCTAGTAATCTCTCTGCATTTAATCCTAATTCTGCTCCCACCCGCTCACTCAAAATTCTTTCTTTAAATGTTCGTAGTCTATTGCCCAAGTTTGATGAATTCTGTCTTGTTTGTGCTTCCCTTTCTCCGGATATTATTTGTGTGTCTGAGTCCTGGCTGTCACAAGATATTCTAGACCATGAAATTGCTCTAATTAATTATCAACTTTTTCGTAAAGATAGAAACCGACATGGTGGAGGTGTTCTTCTTTACATTCATTCTAATATCTTTGCTGTCCCTTTAAAGCTTTCTTGTGATCTTGAACTGCTTTTGGTTTCAGTTAAAGTTTTCAACTGAACATTTACTCTTGGTTCTTATTATAGACCTCCCTCCTCGCTTAATGGTGTTTCTGATTTAGTTGAACTCCTTTCTTCTATTCCTCCTGAGTCTATTCAAAATCTTATAATTGCTGGGGATTTTAATGTTGACATGTTGACATGTCTTCCCCAAGTGGACGTCTATTTAGTGACTTTTCCTCCCTTTTAAACTCTTTTTCTTTGTCCCAGATAGTATCTTCACCTACTCGTACTCCTGTATGTGGTTCATGTTCTATTATTGATCTTGTTCTTGTTCCTGATAGTTTAAGTGCCTCATCGGTAATTTTACCTCCAGTTTCTTCTTCTGATCATAACTCTGTACTTTCTACTGTTTCTCTCAGATCTTCTGCCCATTTTAACAGACAGCCTTCGAAACGTAAAATTTGGCTATATCATCTTGCTGATTTTGACAGGGCCAATTTTCTTTTATCTTCAATTCCTTGGGATACTCTTTTCTCTTCTGATTTAGATCTATCATGGAATACTTTTAAGGATAATTTTATGAGAGTAATTGATCAATGTATTCCATGGAAGTCTTCTTCTCCATCTTCTTTCCCTCCATGGATTGATTCTGAGTTGAAAATTAAAATTAAACGTCGTCAAAGGCTCTTTACACAAGCCAAGAGATTTAATAGTTCTTCAATTTGTCAAACCTATTGTTCTCTTCGAAATCACATAACCTCTACTATTAGATTAAAAAAATTCCAATTCTTTCGCTCTCTATCTTCCTCTTCTCCTAAGAAGTTCTGGTCTTATGTTCGGTCTACAAGAAAAACTTCCTCATCTGTTCCCCCTCTCAATTTTAAAGGTAAAATCTTTACCTCTGATTGTGATAAAGCTGATATTTTGAATGAATATTTTTCTGGTTGTTTTAATTCATCCATTCCTCCCCTTTCCTCTTTTTTACCTGCTTTTGGCCAGTCCTCTCTTCCCCCATCTTACCTCTGTACTCAGTCTCAAGTTCTTTCTTTGATTGCTAATCTGCCTCTTGACTCTGCTTCTGGTCCTGATTTCATTTCCACTCGTATGCTCAAACACACTGCTCACTCTATCGTCTCCCCTCTCACTCATATTTTTAACTTACCTCTGTCTTTAGGCCGTGTCCCCTCTGATTGGAAAAATTCTTTTATTGTTCCCATACCAAAATCCTCTTCTAATACCAGTGATCCTTCCAACTATCGTCCTATATCTTTACTTTCTGTGGTTAGTAAAATTTTTGAAAAGCATGTTCACTCCATACTCTACAGGTTTTGTTTAGACTACAATCTTGTGTCCCCCTATCAATTTGGTTTCTTACCTAATCGTTCAACCTCTTCAGCTCTTCTTTTTGCTATTAACTCTTTTCATAAAATCCTTCAAAATAATAAAGCAATTTGTGCTTGCTTTCTTGATCTCAAGAAAGCATTCGACACTGTTCCTCATGCTCCATTAATTGACCTTCTTTCCTCTCTTAATTGTCCTCCTAGTTTAATTAAATGGCTTCATTCTTATTTATCATCTCGTTTTCAGCAAGTCGTTCTTAATGGATCCTCCTCTTCTTCTCTTCCAGTTCTATCTGGAGTTCCTCAAGGATCCATTCTTGGACCTCTTCTCTTTCTTATTTACATTAATGGTATTACTTCTGTTCCTTTATCCCCCGCTTCTACTCTAATTTTATATGCTGACGACATCCTTATCTTTCGCCCAATAGATAATGAATTGGACCTTTCTACTTTCCAAAATGACCTTAAATCTATATCTTTGTGGCTTTCCACTAATTTCCTCTCTCTGAATCTTTCGAAATCTAAGTATATGTTTCTGTCTTATAGGCGTTCTATATTTATTAATTCGCTTCCTCCTCTCTGTCTTTTTGGTTCACCTTTGGAATTAGTTACTGAATTTAAGTATTTAGGTGTCACCATATGTTCTTCTTTATCCTGGTCTCCCCACATTTCTAATATTTGTGCAAAGACTCGTAAATTACTTGGTCTTTTGTATCGACAATTTTATTTCTATTCTGATACCTCTACACTTTTACATCTTCATATTTCCCTTATTCGTCCTCATCTGGAATACTGCTCTTTTCTTTTTGACCCTCATTCTTCTCATCTCTCTTCCAAAATTGAAAAAGTCCAACACTTTGCTTGTAAAATTTGCAGCAAAGATTGGTCTTCTGATTACACCTTTCTTCTTTCCAAACTTCAACTACCCACTCTTCACTCTCGTCGCCAGAATGCAAAACTGATTTTTCTCTTCAAAATTCTCCATAATCTGGTTGATTTCCCTGATCCTCCTCTTCAATTTCGGCCTGTTCCTTCCTATAATCTTCGTGCCTTTTCTTCTCAGAATCTCCAATATATCACTTACAAGACCCAGTCTGCTCTGAATTCTTTTTTCCCAGATTCGATTAAATTATGGAATTCATTGCCGGACCATGTTAAATCATCTAAATCAATAAGTCAACTGAAGTTTTATATTAGATCTTATATGTAATAAAGTTATATCTTAAATATTTAATTAAGTTCTGTTTTTCTTTTATATAAACTTACTCTTCATATTAGCCCTTGGCTATTGAGTATTTATGATATAAAAAATAAATAAAATAAAAATAAAAATAAAAATAAAAATAAAAAAAAACAAAAAAACAAAAAACAAATAACATTCGATGTACAGATATTAGAATAACTAGCGTAATTATGTACATGAATTATAATACACAAATAACATCCGATGTACAGATATTTGAGAAGTTATAGCATATGTATGTAATTACTATGGAATTTGCATTTTTGTATAGTTTTGTTACTTTATTCTGTCTAGTGTCTACATGGGGGAAGGTTAACAATTATTAGAAGGATAGAAGAGCAAGTATATAATTAGTACAAGTATGTTATTATGCAGTCATAACAATATGTATGATCATAATTTGTAGTGTATTATGCAATTAAGTTATAATTTTGACTATATAATTATTTGTAGTATAAATAATATTTGTGAGAGTAACGGAAATAACAAATAAATCTACCTGAACAGATGTAAACGTCTACACATAATTATATTTATCACTGAAATAGGCAATTAGTTATTTTAGGTCATACGATCATTATGAATTATAGTTAAATGTGACGAGTTTAGCCTATATCATCGTGGATCAACAATGCTAAAATTGAGATGACTAGGATGCATTGAAGGGACCACTCTCTGTTACCTGGCAACATTAACTTCATTTCAAGTTTTATCAATTTCATAGTAGCAAGAAACTTGCTGTAGATCTTAATATTTCTAATTATATATTTGATACTAAAATTAATAATAAATAAGAGAGACAGAGAGTACTACAAACTATAACATGAGGTAATCTAACATGTGCTACTGAGCATGTTCATAAAAACCAAAAGAAACCATACAATATTAATTAAGAATACATAACTCAACAATGCAATATACTACATTCCTCCCCAACTAAAATTACAACAGTTGGTTCAAAAGTATCTATCTGGAGGTTTACGAACTCTTTTAGGATATCGAGGTTCGGATACGTTATCATGATCAGTGACTTGAGGATTTGAAGTATTTCCTATATTACTATTAGAAATTGGAGATTGGTTCATAGTCTCTGAACTCAAAGATTCATTATTAGATGGGTTATCTGTAGTAGAACGATTAGAATTAGACAATTGGGTACAATAGTAAAATCTGTTGAATGTTCAGTAGTTTCTGATGTATCTTCCAAAATACTTTCATCTAGTACCAGTGAGGACTCTCTTTTACGAATTTGGTCAATGTGGCATCTTCGACAATTACCATCAGACATTTTAATTATAAATGAAACTTCACCTCGTTTCTCAGATATAGTACCTGGTAACCAAGTAACACGATTTTTAACCATTACTAGATCTCCTACTTCGAAGGGTCTAATAGAACTGTGTTGATCATATTTCTCTTTCTGTGCAGATTGCTTATCTAATACTCTTCTTTCAGTATTAGGTTTTAAAAGGTCTAGTACAGTTTTAAGTTGACGGCCTAAGAACAATGTACTAGGAGGTACTCCAGTAACTGTGTGTGGTGTTGTTCTGTATTTCAGTAAGAAACTTGCTAATTTATGATCATGTGATCTACTATCACTCTTCCCAGCCACAATTGCTTTCTTCAAGGTTTGGACAAAACATTCTGCAAGTCCATTAGTTGCAGGGTGGTAAGGTGCAGAGCGAATATGTTTTACACCATTATTCTTAAGGAACATCTGAAAATCTTCTGAAGTAAATTGGGGACCATTGTCCGAGACAATTTGATCTGGAAGACCATAGGTAGAGAAGACTTGACGAAGAACCTCGATGGTTTTACTAGTAGTTGTAGAGGGCATGGCAAACACTTCCGGCCATTTAGAGTGAGCATCCACTATGATAAAATATGTTCTACCATACAGCGGTCCTGCAAAATCTATATGCAGTCTGGACCATGGCTTTGAAGGCCAAATCCAGGGATTTAAAGGTGATTTAGGTGGTGATGGCTTTACGCTAAGACATGGTAAACAAGATTTGGTTATTGATTCAATATCAGCATCTAAACCAGGCCACCAAACATAGCTTCTTGCAAGGGATTTCATGCGGCATATACCAGGGTGATCTTTATGTAGTTCGTTTAAAATTTCCTTTTGATATTTTTGAGGAATAACTACTCTAATTCCCCACATCAAACATTTGCCTTCAATAGTAAGCTCAGTTTTCCGATTAAAGTAAGGTTTAAGTTGGTGGTGCACAGTACTTGGCCAACCATATTTGGTATATCTCATTACTTTTGATAACACTGGATCTTTTTCTGTTGCAACAACTAATTTATGATTTGTAATAGGTAAGGCTTCAAGTTGGCTTAAATTAAAAATGCTGTCAAAACAAACACCTTTTTCTGTGTCATTAGTTGGTAATGGTAATCTAGATAATGCATCAGCATTTCCATGTAATTTTGTAGGGCGATATTCTATGTCATATGTGTAGGCAGACAGAAGAATGGCCCAACGCTGTAGTCTAGCGGCTGCCAATGTAGGGATACCCTTTTTAGGACCTAAAATAGCACATAAGGGTTTGTGGTCAGTGACTAATACAAATTTTCTTGCATATAAATATTGATGAAATTTTTGAACACCAAATACTAAGGATAATGCCTCCTTTTCTATTTGTGGATAGTTTTTCTCTGCAGGGGTAAGTGTACGAGATGCAAAGGCAATTGGTTGCTCGGTACCATTTGGAAAAACATGAGAAATAACAGCACCAATGCCGTAGGCTGAGGCGTCACTTGCCAGTCTTAAAGGTAATTGACTGTCATAGTGTACTAATAATGTTGAATCCACTAATTTCTTTTTTACAATACTAAGTGATTTGTTACATGCAGGGGTCCAATTCCACCTGACATCCTGTCTCAAAAGTTGATTTAAAGGATGAAGAACCGAAGCCAAATTTGGTACAAATTTCCTATAATAATTCACTAACCCTAGTAGGGAACGTAACTGCTGTACATTTCTGGGAATGGGTGCTTTTAATATAGCTTCAAGCTTTCTATTAGACGAATGTAACCATTTTGAATCAATAATGTGACCCAAATATTCAACTTGACTACTTAAAAATGTGCACTTGCTACGTTTGACAGTAATACCTTCTTCTAATAATCTTTTAAGAACTTCTTCTAGGTTCTTGAGGTGATGTGAATGATCTTTTCCACTAAGGAGTATGTCGTCAATATAACAAATTACGTTTGGTATACCTTGCAAAACAGTGTCCATTGCACGTTGAAACAAGGCAGGAGCTGAGGCTACTCCAAAAGGAAGTCTATTATATCTATAGAGTCCACGATGAGTATTTACCGTGACTAACTCCTTACTACAGTCGTCTAACTGCATCTGCTGATATGCCTGAGAAAGGTCAATTTTAGAGAAGACTTTGCCACCTGAAAGAGTAGCGAATAGATCCTCTGGCTTGGGTAGAGGGTACTTGTCAATCTCTAGAGAAGGGTTTAAGGTAACTTTGTAATCACCACATAACCTAAGTTTTCCGTCCTTTTTGGGTACTACCACTATTGGAGCTGCCCAATTACTGAACTTGACTTTGGTGATAATGTTAGCAGACTCAAGACTATCCAGTTCCTGTTCAATACGATCCTTAAGTGCAAACGGCACAGGGCGTGGTCTGAAAAACTTGGGTTTTACATTCTCTGTTAGTTCCAAGTGCGCTGAGAAATTTTTCATTGTCCTAACGTGTCACTAAAAACTGGTTTGTACTTTTCTAACAGTACTTCAAGTTCATTTTGATAATCAGAGTTTCTAATAACACTCCAGTTGAAATGAATATGTGACATCCAGTTTCGTCCAATAAGACTAGGACCAGGTCCTTTAATAACCAATAGTGTGAGTGTGTTCTCCTGATCTCCATACTTAACATCTACATCCATCTCGCCTAACACAGTAATTTTCTCTGACGTATATGTTTTCAAAACAACCTCAGAGTGACGCAAGTTAACAGTAGGAAATAATTCTTTCTTTATAGTCTCTGAGATTAACGACATGGCTGCCCCCGTGTCCAACTCCATTACTATGTTTCTATTGTTCAGTTCTAAGTCAATAAGGATTGGGGGTGTAGATTTATTACGAAAGGTAAATAATGTGAAATCATCAGAAGATCTGAATTGTCTTCCATTCACGTACTAACCCACTTTGTAGTATTTCTCCTACCACTTGTTTTGAAAGTTGAGAATTGCTTACGAGTGTCATCTCTTTTCTTCCCGCGACAAGCTGGTGAGATGTGGCCTCTCTTTCCACATGAATGACATACTGCATCTTTAAACTTACAGTGGGCTGGGGCATGGTCTTTCCTCCCACAGCGATAACATAGCTGAGTGTTAATAGCCTTTATATTAGCCTCCACTGAGACTCCAGGTTTACTAGATTTCATTACATGAGTATTCCTTTCAACACTTTCAAGGTTAGTAGCAATCTCAATAGCTTTAAGTATGGTTAAATCATTTTCAATCAACAGTCTTTTCTGTGTGGCTTCATTGTTCAAACCACAAAGAAAACGATCTCGTAGGGCTTCTTCCAAATGAGTGCCAAATTTGCAATTAGTAGCTAACCGTCTGAGTTCAGCAACAAACTCTGCAATACTTTCACCTGCACGTTGGTCTCTCTTATGGAAATGGAATCTCTCTGCTATTACGATAGGTGCAGGCTCAAAATGACCCGCAAGAGTTGTGATTAAGTCTTCCAAGGCTATATCCCTTGGTTTTGTTGGAGCATAAAAGTCGCTTAGTAGAGCGTAGGTTTTAGGACCGATAACTGTGAGAAAAACAGCTACCTTCTTGTCTTCACTTACTCCATTAGCATTGAAGTATAATTTTAGCCTTTCAACATAGGTTGAGAAACGTTCAGTCTCCGGTTTAAACTCTTGAAGTTTACCGATAACAGACATGGTGAGTCCACTGAACAACCACTCTCGTCGCCAATTGTAGTATCTTAATATTTCTAACTATATATTTGATACTAAATAATAAATAAGAGAGACAGAGAGTACTACAAACTATAACATGAGGTAATCTAACATGTGCTACTGAGCATGTTCACAAAAACCAAAAGAAACCATACAATATTAATTAAGAATACATAACTCAACAATGCAATATACTACACTTACAATCAGACTTGCAATTTGCCCCCCTCTCCTCAATATCGAGATCATTAGCTAATTCAATTAACGTGTGGCCGGCATGCCGTGTGTACAGTCCGACTGACCAAAGAAACAATGTCTCTTCTCCTTAGAGTTGTGTTGATATGTACAATCTCGATAGCTGAGTCACAATGTAAGTCAATAACATAGTGTAAATTGCAGAAAAATTGTGTGTGGATAGATAGATAGATAGATAGATAGATAAATAGATAGATTCTTTTTGCTACATTCATAGTTCCATCAAGTTGCTCATCTTCTGAGTATGGTGATATTCGTCTGTATAATACTCATACTAATGATAATGAAGATGGAGCTTTGCAGCTTTGCTACAATGGAACGTGGTACTCTGTGTGTGACAGCAACTGGGATTGTAGTGATGGTAATGTAGCTTGTTATCAGTTAGGATATGATAAAGCAAGTTAGTGAAATAGGTAGTAAATATGAATATACAGTGCATATATAATTATATTTATTACAGGACAAGTGGTGCATAATAGTGATAATTACTTTGGATATTGGAGTCATATTCATAATTATTATTACTCATGTTCTGGCAATGAACATTCTCTTGGAAGTTGTTATTCTCACCATACTTATTGTAGTCCATCAAGTGATGCAGCAGGTGTTAGGTGTGTACAAGGTTAGTAATAATTATATTAAATTTTATCTTTAGTTTAAATTACTACACTGCAAAAATAGAATTATTAAAATAACAAATGTATTGGTTGTACAGTTACAAGGATTTAACAATTAGTTGGTTGTTCAGGATACATATATCTAACACCATAGCTTGTTTGTACTAATTATATTAAAGATAAATGTATTAACTATAATCAATTACCACACCTAATATCTCATATTAGATGGACAAAGAAGGTTTGAAAACCTACAATGATTTATTTATAGACAAGATAGGAAGATTGAAATTACAATTATTGGATTATAATTATATGTATATCCATAACAACTAAATTAAATTACAATTTTCACTATTCCTTGCAACTGTGCTAACCAATAAATTAGTTATTTTAACAATTGCAGTGTAATCACATTTTTTATATACACAATTAAATATATATTACTAGCTTGGGATTCCTCTTGTTCATTAAATGGTGCTTTACGTCTTGTTGGAGGTGAAAATTCACATGAAGGAGTATTAGAGTATTGTTATTATGGGAAGTGGTCTCCATTCTGTTATTTGGATGATGAAGAAGCATCTGTAGCTTGTAAACAAATGGGATACTCTCAGTATGTTGGTCAGTGTGGCAATAATCACATAACAAAATATCATTATTATATAAAATATCACAGCATTTCTTTCACCTGGTGAATACCTTTGGAATATTAACACAACATATACCGGTTCACTTTTCGACCATTTCTCATGTTCAACATATGGTACTGAGAGTTCTTTAAGCAGTTGTACATTCTCTTCCACTAACTCTCTGAGTAGTTGTGCAGTTTCCTGTACTCACCCACGTGCCATAAGATGTTATGAAACAGAGAATAACTGTATTGATGGACAAGCTCGTTTAGTTAATGGTTCTATTGCTCAGACTGGCAGAGTTGAAGTTTGTGTTGATGGAGTATGGGGTAGTGTGTGTGATGTTGGTTGGACTAAGTCTGATGCATTTGTAGTGTGTAAACAGCTAGGTTATGTCACCTCTGGTAAAGATAATAATTAATTGTTGTTTAAGTAACTATATTCCCATATGTTTACAGAACCGTTTATATATACTGATTCCAAATATGGTAAAGGAGATGGACCAATAGTATATTCTAATGTGAATTGTTATGGATGGGAAAAAACACTCACTGAATGCACTAAAACAAACTATCTCTACTTTACATGTAGTGATACTGCAGGTGTATTATGCCCTGATGGTAGGACTAAATAAATACAATGTATACATCATGCACTATACTACAATGTATTACAGATTGTGTGGAAGGTGAGGTTCGTTTAGTAGGAGGTGAAACAGACAGTGAAGGTACTATTGAAGTGTGTTTGAATAGTGTTTGGGGTCTGATAACTGATGCAGGATGGGATCAGAATGATGCACATGTCGTGTGTAGGCAGCTAAATCTACCAATTGATGGTACATGTTTGTGTGTCTGTGTGTTGTGTGTGTATGTATGTGTGTGTATGTATGTGTGTGTGTTTGTGTGTGTGATGTATTATGTATGTATTGTTAGGATTATTGTATCAAAACAGTCTGATGGTCTGTTTTATAGTATTGTTTCTATTTTCAGGGGCAATACCATTATTAAATTCATATTATGGTAAACCAGATCGTGCTATTCATTACAGTTATATATTGTGTAATGGTAATGAACAACTCATCACATCATGTAATAAGATAATTCACTCACTGGAAGAAGGAAGACAGATTTATAGTGAGGCAGACGTAGCTGGTGTTGCTTGTAATCCAGCTTCACCCACAAACTTTACTTCCTCCATTATGCCCCCCAAGTCAGTCTAGTATATCTAAGATGTCTATTGTATCATCACCATCTGTTACTAGGTCCTCACCATCAGGTCAACGTCATCAGTCCAGTTTATCTCAGACCTCAATATTATCAGTTATTAGTATCATTCTGGTGTGTCTATTGTTCATTGTTACATTATTTTTATGGTAAGTAGACACACTCTAAAATGTGATTTGTTATTTCAACCAATTTTATTGGTTGTATAAGTTTTATAACAATTTTAGTGTTCCATTTGTTGCTGAAAGTGAGTGGCCAATACAAGTAACTATGTTACCTAGAGTACAAACCCTATAAGTATTTGCAGCCTTAAAAGTCATTTATAGTACACTGGAATATTTATTATATGAATGGTAAATTCCACATCAATGGTGATTTTATGTCATATGATGAAATAGATGACACTGTGTAAGTACATGGATGTGTGCTGGTTTATATATGTAACTTAATTACTAATTATGCATAGTAATGGCATATAGCCTTAACAACAAATGCTTATATCAGTATTAGTGTAGTTTAACTCACTTAATTTACTTACATGTAAGTTTAAATGTGTTTACTGTACACTACTGAAACTTAGTCCAAGTTATGGTAACAAATATATGTTTGCATTTCAAACAGATTATAATTTTGCATTCCTGATAAGAAATTTTGCATTCACAATCCAAAAACACATTATCCATGCAAATAGGATAGATAAACTAACAGAATTATAATGGTTACTCAGCAACAAGATTAAAGTAACTTTCTAAAAATGAAACTTGTGTAACCAATATACTTCATTGAATTAACATATCACTCTTTGCAGTGTGCAGAATGGTTATATTACATTATCGTCTATGATCTTTTTTCTCTCTTTCATTTTCAGTATTGGTTTTGTGATTTATTGCAAAAGAAAATACATTAAGAAAGTCAAACTAGGCAGACGACTTCCTATAGCAATGTCAAACATATTTGGAGAAGAGTACAGCTCTTTGCATTCTTCAGATGAAGAGATTAGCAAAAAGGAGAAAGATGAAGAATTGCATACCACTGGAGACAATCCTGATAATTCATATCAAGATGATCCTACATTTAAAGAGGATGACTCTGAACACATATATGAGTATGCTCAGCCACAATCATAGAATAATCATAGATTAATCTTGTATGTGTTCTTATTAATGAAAAAAAACAACTTTAGTTTAGTTGGGAATGTTCATATTACAATCCAGAGTCTTGTGCAGCTTGTCCCAGCCACACCTACATAGTTTAAATCGTTGAGCTAAGGATCTGGTATGTATATATATATATATATATGTATTGCTACTTCAGTGTTATCAGTGTATGTGTCTTCAATTTTGATTCTTCACTGTACGCATTACTGACTAGTGACATGCAATATGAACATGCAATATGAACAGGATTTTTGATAATTTTTAAGTTAAAGGAACTTTGCTGGTTTGCTATACTCGATTCTACCCTAAATTGATGTTCATTAAAAGTACATGTACTCAGTAATTAAATTTAATAGTACTTATCATCAAGCCATATGACAGATTGGTAACATATCTATAACGATTCAATCTAAGTAATTTGTTAAGTAAAGCTGAGGATCTTTGCTATTTCCTATATACCAATCATCCCTAACTTTATAATTAGCTATTGGTACATTATACTCAACATTGCAAAAATAAAATTGTTAAAATATGGTTAGCATGTAACTTGAAAATGATGCATCAAAATTTAATGTCAAAAATATAAACTCAGCACTGAAGAAACACACCGTTATTAAAAAGTTGTACAACCATAATAATCATGCTAAGACTGATTAATACTCCAGAACCATAGTGGGTGGGTCATAATGAAACTTCAGCATTACTTAATTAATTGGCTAACTATGATAGGAATTATTTTTGATTTCTTAAATTTTCTCTGCTGTACTGAAATACATTTTGAGTATTGTTATGTTAACCTGAGTATTTTCAGATCACTATGGTTCTCACTACTCATGCAGCCTTTCAACTGTAGCACCAAACCAATGTAAATAATAAATCGTTTGAGTACTGTTGAATTTCTTGTAGACCACTTCAGTTCGTTTAATACTCTTATTCTTTCTTATTGAAGTACATTTGTATCATTGATGAAATTGGAAAAAAATGTACATTTTATACATTGTTTACTTATCATGCTACATGTATTACTAATGATAACATCCTCTACAACCATGATAAGTAAACAATGTATAAAATGTATTATAATACAAAATATAGTGCATTTACAGTGCATTAAGTTAAAGTGGCCACATAATATGTAAGCAAAGCAGGTGCAGTCAATATGTAATCAAAGACTTTTACTTGCTCTACTCAAGTGCTATTAAAAACACAGGTGTAGGTGAAGGAAGGTTGGTATAAGTGTTGTTATGTGATGAGTTACATCTAATACATGGGATATCGTGTTATAGTACATGTATGTACACTCAATTTGGTTATTTCAACTGATCAGTTGGTTACCTCAAATTACCAGTATTGCTGAATTGAGAGTAAGCTTGTATTCACAATGACTAAATAAGAGTGGAGGAGACCCAACAACTTTGAAAACAGGAATTTGAAAAATAACATATCAGCACTTCTTTCACCATAAAAGTACATAGGAAGTGATGCAAACCCACTTCACTGCAGCATTTAAGAGATATGATGTATAACATGCATGCATCATAAGTAAATGGACCAATTCGTTTTACATGCAGTTTATAGTATTCTGGTGTGATATGATCTATAACATCCAATTCAATTCCTTTAAGTAAAAAAAATTGTTTTACAGCGTATCTATAAGAGCAACTCTGGAAGTACACTATATGTATAAATTATACATCCTACTATTAGTATTTTAAAATTTATGTATATTTTTAATATTGTGACAAGCAAAAAACACAAAAATTTTATTTTGGGGTGCAAAATCCCTACTACAATGAGAGCATTAAAGGATAGCAACAACCCTACATACCACATGGCACCTGTTTGGTTGCATATCAGAACGCCATTCCTTAAACTACTGATGTGAAGTGCTGTAGGCATGCATGTGGAATCCTATTTAATCTGTTAGACATCATATTAGTCATCTTCCACTATCAATTTACTTAGTCATTGCGCACTCCAATGTACATAATTATATAGATTGTAGTGTATTATCATTAGTATTTTATTTTATTTTTTCTTTATAATCTTTAATGCAACAAGATGCATACTGAGTTGGACAGATAGCCAGGGCTAATATTAGAAATGTAATTATAATTAGGAGGTATATATATAGGTTATTCACTGAGTTAAGCAATTGGATGCAATAAGTAAATGTATTAGGAGGGGTGGATCTAGCACAAACAGTTTAGGAGGGCACTGATTTTTTGCGGACGTGTCTAAACATCACACGAACGGAGTTGTTGAATGACTAACAAGTAATCGGCTTCGAGCCTCGAAGTTCCCCTACCTGCCCTTGGATACGCCCCTGTGTGATAATCAGAGAGGTGAGCTTGAGCAAGTAAGAATTTATTGTGGCAAACAAAAGTAAGATCACAGAACCTTTGTAGACCTGGTATAGTCTCGCGTAGCCAGACCCAAGACCTGGTAAGGGTGGGGGTCACTCAGACTCCCCATAATTATGTCACACCTAATGTACAGTATGATTTACATATTGTATTACAGCACATTGATATCATCTCATTAAGTGAATTGTGAATATGAAGTACAGAACATTAAAAACCAGAATATACATGCATCACTGTGGAAAACAATTGTTTAAACAGGTATGTTAAAAGTGAAAAGGCTGACAAAGATTGGAGGCTTCACGATGGTGGCTGCATCACAAGAGTAGGGTGTGGTAGGGGGATGTGCTCTCTTTCTTTGCAAAGCATGGAAGCTAAAATGTATGTAATGCCCCCAAATGTTGCTCAGAGAGGCTCTATTTAAAATTGACCACAAGAGAAATGTGATAAGTTCACTTGTAATGGGTTATTTTAAATTTTTAACCTTTAGTTGGTGAGTTATATTTTCCTCAATACTAACTTGTTTATCCTGCAAAGGTTAACAATTATTAGAAGGATAGAAGAGCAAGCACATAATTGGTACAAGTATGTTATTATGTAGTCATAATGTAGGATATATATGATCAAACTTGCAGTGTTAAATTATGCATTATATAATATTTATAGAGAGTAACTCAAAGAACAAATCTAAATCACACCTGTGACACTACACAGGTGTGATTTAGATTTGTTCTTTGTACACACTAGTACAGTACAGTAGCCATCCCAAATGTTCTGAACAGACATAAACTTCTACACATAGTTAAAATTATCGCCAATATAGGCAATTGAATGCCAATTAATAAGTTATTTTAGGTCATATGATCATTATGAACTATAGTTAAGGTGGTACTAGGGAGTGGGCGGATGCGATTCCAATCAGTTTCAAAATGGAATATTATATAATATGACACTAACCTGGTGTAATACCAACCTTCATATCTTCTGATCAGCTTTATATTGTTCTATTTTTCCAAACACACATAAGTACATAAGCCACGCCCACCAACCATGGCATGCACCAAGTACAATGCATTTTGAGAAAACGAATGAAGCCGTTTTCTGAAAATTCATTTTACTTTTATAGTTACAAGAGGCAGAAGAAAGCTGAATTCTGTAGCTTTTCACTGAAACCATAAAATTTACCTTTCTAGGCACTATCAAACTCCGATCTTTCTCAGAGACCAACTACAGTTACCCCACCATTGTTTCCCACCCACCGCCCCCTCCACCACCCGTGGGGTGTGTTTAGGTTTGTTTCTGAAAATAAACTATCAGTGAAAACATTTAGGCCCAATAATTATACCCCCGGGTGGGTGCGGCTCCCAAAAAACACAGATTGGAACCACATTGTATGCAGCAAGAAGCTTGCAAGACTGGGAGTTTCATATACCCCTCCCCCTAGTACAGCCTTGATATATGTTAACTTTCTTAATTAATGAAGTTTAACTGTTAATACATATACTTACATGTATCTCACCAACTTATGGTTATCGTTCATTCGATTGCTTAACACAGAATTGTTTGTTGCAAATTGGTGAGGTTATGGATCGGATCTGTCCAATAAAAGTAAAGCGAGAAGGTTACAAATAGTCTGGCGCAGTCAGCCAAGGGGCTGGCTACGCCGGACTTAATTGTACACACACATATAGCACAAACTCTTTCCAAACCCTGTTGGCAGACTGACAAACACATCTCTTCCTTTTACAAAATCTCAACAATCTCTTCTTGCTTCGGTTTCAATACATATCCAAGACTTCTAGAATCTAACCAAGCCTCTTGCTGATTCCAAAATCTCGCCATATTTTTGAATTACGCGTTCTGACGTGTCTGGAGCGCGCTAGACACAACTATTGGCGACCTCTGCGAAGGCTTGGACGCACATGCATACTTTCCCCTAAAGGTCATCAGCTCCTCTAATTAATTAGCTGCAATGATTCGTGTGGGCGGCATGCAATACCCGGTAATAGAGCAACACAATGTTTCTACTTCTAACAGCTGTGTTGATATGTACAATCTCAATAACTGAGGCACAATGTAAGTCAGTAACTTAGTGTAGAAGAAAAGTTGTATGTACATAGATAGACAGACAGATAGATGGATTGATTCTCATTGCTACATTCATAGATCCATCAAGTTGCTCATATTCCGAGCATGGTGATGTTCGACTGTATAATACTTATACCAGTACTGATGATGATGAAGATGGAGCTTTGCAGCTTTGCTACTCTGGAACTTGGTACTCTGTGTGTGACTATGACTGGGATTGTAGTGATGGTAATGTAGCTTGTTATCAGTTAGGATATGATAAAGCAAGTTAGTGAAATATGCAGGCCCGTACACAGGAGGGGTGATAGTGGGTGACATGTCACTCCCCTTTTGAGTTTAATAATTAATTATTCATGTTTGATAAGTGTAGTTGTTTTGCTTTGATCAGGGGATTACTGCAAAAAGACAGTAACAATCAATTTTCTTGACCTTATAGCAGATACTACCTTGAGATTATATGCTCATTGTAAAAAAGCAGCTTCACTTGAAAAAATTTTTCCATCAAAAATTAGCGAAAAATCTTCCTTAACAGATCCACAAGAAGCAATTCAATTCTATTCGTGTGATGTTCTTAATTCTGAAATATTAGATGAAGAGTTTCGTTGGTGGAAGTCTGAGTGGCTGCATGTTTCAAAAGAAAATCGATCTGGAACACTGAAAGATGCCCTTATGAAATGCTGTCTAGTAGCTTTTCAAATATTTATACACTATTGAAGGTATTTGCAACAATACTACTTAGTTCATGCTCCCATGAAACATCAACATCTACTTTGAGGTGATTGGACAATTACTTAAGATGTTCCCAAAGGGAGCAAAGGCTAAGCTCCCTAGCATTAATACACATGAACTATGACACAGACATTGATATAGATAATGTATGGCAGATTATCTCATCCTAGAAGACTAGAAGCAAGTTTGATAATTTCAAATTATTAGTATTTTCTAATTTAATATGCTCAAATTATAATGTTAAAGCATGTTTTATTTTCAAATTTTTTTTTGCTTTAGAATGATGGCATATGGTGGTGTGAAGGCAAAAAAGTGCGTACGGGTTATCAAGCTGGTGGGTGTGGCTTTTTTCGTTGTAATTAAAAAAATATAAATTTCGCATACCTCCTTAGAGTTAATGATATTCATAGTCATTAAGCGGCAACAACAGGTCGTGCATGGAGTAATGGGCGTGGTTTAAGTGTGTGGGCGTGGTTGTTACCTTGTAGGTGTGTACTATATCCTGTCAAATGCTCAAAAATCAACCATTAATATCTTCACTAACCTGGATGATATTTAATGATACTCATAGCCATAAAATGACGTCAGTGGGTTGGGTCAGTCTTGAGGGGTGTGGTCAGCGTTTTTGGGTGTGGTTGGAACATTGTATGTACGTTTCTTTCCAAATCCAATATTTCACTTCCTATCCATTAACCCTTAGAGCACTGATGTCACATATATGTGACATTTCACCCCTACGTGGTTCGCCGTGTGTTCCTAGCTACACGAAGCTCTCCAAATGCTTGTAATTGGCGTCAGGCACAAGCTGATGAACGTGGCTAAAAAAGTTGATTGTTTTTCGGCCGCCCTTTGGCCTATGTAATGACTACGAGGGGAATTTTAAAGGGGGTGTCCCCCTGTTAACTGGGGTTCGAAGGGGGCACAGCCCCTCGCCGCCCACGCAATTTGCGGGTTTTATGACCCCGCCCACGCGCTCTGGTGGATACCTGAGGCATTTCCCTTGCTGTGAAACCTGAAATCGTAGGTGTAGCTGGTGCCAACATGCAGTGGGGCCATTTTGTTAGCCCCAGTTCCAGTCAAAAGAGGGAGAGCACTGCATTTGATTTGATCCTACGAAACGCTTGAGGACTTTCGAGTCCCGGTAAGCAAGTTGGCCATGTTTGGGGTAGAGAAAGTGAACGGTGGCCAAAATATATGTAATAGAGTCGCCAGTGTTGGAAATGGGAAGAATTTTGAAAAACAGGCTCAGTGCTCTAAGGGTTAACGTAAGTTTATATTTAAATATGACTGTGACTCTATTGCAAATTATATGTTATTATGTGCCCTCTCAATGCATTAGAATTGCTCTCTTTCTTTTGGGGGGGAGGGACCCCAGACACCCCATTAGGGATTTGTCACCCCCCTTTTCAGAACTCTGTGTACAGGCCTGATGCGTAGTAGTAATATGTAAATGCAATACATAATTATACTTATAGGACAAGTGGTGCATAATAGTGATAATTACTTTGGATATTGGAGTCACATTCGTAATTATTATTACTCATGTTCTGGCAATGAACATTCTCTTGGAAGTTGTTATTCTCACTATACTAGTAGTTATCACTGTAGTCCATCAAGTCATGCAGCAGGTGTTAGGTGTGTGAAAGGTTAGTAATCATTATATTAAAATTTATCTTTAGTTTAAATTACTAATCACATTTTCTGTATACACAATTAAATATATATTATTAGCTTCGGATTCCTCTTGTTCATCAAATGGTGCTTTACGTCTTGTTGGAGGTCAAAATTTACGTGAAGGAGTATTAGAGTATTGTTATTATGGGAAGTGGTCTCCATTTTGTTATTTGGATGATGAAGAAGCATCTGTAGCTTGTAAACAAATGGGATACTCTAAATATGCTGGTCAGTGTGCCAATAATCACGTAAACAAATATCATTATTATATATAATATCACAGCATTTCTTTCACCTGATGACTACTTTTGGGATATCGATATTAACACAACATATACCGGTTCACTTTTCAACCATTTCTCATGTTCAACACATGGTACTGAGAATTCTTTAAGCAGTTGTACATTCTATTCCACTAGTTCTAGTAGTTGTGGAGTTTCCTGTACTCAACCACATGCCATAAGATGTTATGAAACAGAGAATAACTGTATTGATGGACAAGCTCGTTTAGATAATGGTTCTATTGCTCAAGCAGGCAGAGTTGAAGTTTGTGTTGATGGAGTATGGGGTACTGTGTGTGATGTTGGTTGGACTAAGTCTGATGCATTTGTAGTGTGTAAACAGCTAGGTTATGTCAACTCTGGTAAAGATAATAATTAATTGTTGTTTTAGTAATTACACATTCCTATATTTTGACAGAACCGTTTATATATACTGATTCCAAATATGGTAAGGGGGATGGACCAATAGTATATTCTAATGTGAATTGTCATGGATGGGAAAAAACACTTACTGAATGCACTAAAACAAACTATCTACACTTTACCTGTAGTGATACTGCAGGTGTATTATGCCCTGATGGTAGGACTAAATAAATACAATGTATAATATGCACTATACTACAATGTATTACAGATTGTGTGGAAGGTGAGGTTCGTTTAGTAGGAGGTGAAGCAGACAGTGAAGGTACTATTGAAGTGTGTTTGAATAGTGTTTGGGGTCTGATAACTGATGCTGGATGGGATCAGAATGATGCACATGTTGTGTGTAGGCAGCTAAATCTACCAATTGATGGTGTGTGTGTATCAGTGTGTGTATGTGTCTTTCTCTGTATATATTTGTATACATATGATGTATGTATGTATTGTTAGGATACAATGGTACATGACATGTTATTGCATTGAAACAGTCTGATAGTCTCTTTTTTTCATTTTCAGGGGCACTACCATTATTAAATTCATATTATGGTAAACCAGATCGTGCTATTCATTACAGTTATATATTGTGTAATGGTAACGAACAACGTATCACATCATGTAATAAAATAATTTACTCACTGGAAGAAGGAAGACAGATTTATAATGAGGCAGAAGTAGCTGGTGTTGCTTGTAATCCAGCTTCACCCACACCTGAACCAACAGAGGAAGTGTGTCTACCAAAACCTGTAGGAACTGGTGATATGTGTGTATCTGGTGATATACAACTTGATGATGAAAATGGAATGTTAGAATATTGTATCAATGGACGTTGGTCTGTCTTCTGTCAATTAACTCACTATGAAGCTACTGTGGCTTGTCGACAACTAGGACATGTAACATATACATGTATGCAATGAGTAATATATGTATGTATTTATGTATGTATAGATTATAGAAACACATACATGCATACATACATAAATATATAAATTTATAATGTACATAGAAACATACACACATTATATTATATTCAGGGGGTCTGCCATTTGAAATAAAGGAGTCCAGTTCTTCAACAGCAGACAAGAGTTTATTTGAGACGATTACATGTACATCATCTGAAAAATCACTGAGTGACTGCAACATACTAGAGGGAGATTGTATGAAATATTGTAGCACTATTATGGGTTTAAAATGTTTTGGTGAGTATTTTATGTTATATTGTCTGAGCAATGAGAAAGTAAAAAATTGTTAAACACTGATCTTTATAATTATAGTACCTGAAGACTGTACAGAAGGTTCAGTTCAGCTTGTTGATGGTATTGAACAAGGAGGTAGAGTGGAGGTTTGTGTTAATGGAGTGTGGGGTAGTGTGTGTGGTGAGGGATGGGATAAGACTGATGCTTATGTGGTCTGTAAACAAATGGGATTTCCAGATTTAGGTAAGTAAATATTGTTAGTAGTGGAATATTAATAATTTATTTACAATATTAGAACCTATTGCCTACTCTGGTGATGAGTTTGGTGTAGCTACAGGACCAGTTGTGTATTCTGATGTGGATTGTAGTGGATGGGAAAACTATCTGATTGAATGTCAAAAGAAGAACTATCTAGAAATAACATGTTCATATGCAACAGTAGCAGGAGTCATGTGTGCTGATGGTCTGTGTGAATATTTAATCAGTAAAAAATAAATTATACATACATATAATATCACTTTAGATTGTAGTGATGGTGATGTACGACTGGTTGGAGGAGAAACTAGAAGTGAAGGAACAGTAGAAATATGTTTTGATAGTCTGTGGGGTTTGATTGATGAAGCAGGATGGGGTATAGCAGATGCTGTAGTGATCTGTCATGAATTAGGATTTCACGACAGTGCTGTTGGTATGATAATACAATGTGTAATAGTATGATTTTATCATGTTCTATTAAATTCCATATACAGATGCACTACTTCATTCATATTATGGTAAACCTAATAAGGCTATTCATATTGGTGATGTGGAGTGTTATGGGACTGAAGATAAACTTACTGAATGTGCAATGAAATCATATTCTTTAAAAGATGGTAAAAATCTGCAAGATAAAGTTGATGTAGCTGGGGTCTCTTGCATTTTGTCATCATCCAATATCTTTACTTCCTCCATTTTGCCCCCTGGGTTAGTCTAGTATATCTAAGATGTCTATTGTATCATCATCATCTGTTACCAGGTCCTCACCATCAGATCAACCTCATCAGTCCAGTTTATCTCAGACCTCAATATTATCAGTTGTTAGTATCATTCTGGTTTGTCTTTTCTTCATTGTTATACTATTTCTATGGTAAGTAGACACACTCTAAAATTTGATTTGTTATTTCAACCAATTTTTTCGTTGTATAAGTTTCATAACAATTTCAGCGTTCGCTTCATACAAGTGGCCAATACAAATCAAATGTTGTTGATGAACTATGTTACCTAGAGTACACAACCCTATAAGTATTTGTAGTTGATTTATAGCACACAATATTTATATACATGAATGGTAAATTCCACAACACAAATAGCAGCTTGCATCTCCATATGTAGTTCAAACAAACGGTGATTTTATGTCATGAAAAATTATACAACATTAATTGGTAAGCACACATGCATGCATGTACAGTGTGTAAGTGCATACATGTGTGCTGGTTTCTTATATGCATAGTACTATAGCATATAGCCTATGTATTATTAACCCGAGCGCGTAGGCGGAAGGTTATAGTAGTCGGTTTGTGAGTGTGTGTGTGTGTGTGTGTGTGTGAGTGTGTCTCTACCCAAACTTCGTGGATACTCACTCGTGCAGATTTTAAAGGTAGATTTTCAAATTTGTTGGTTATGATTGTCCCGTAATATGAGCGATTTGTTGAAATACCTTACCATTCCTGAGATAAGTCTTCGAAACTCTCGTCGATCTGTCGCCGTCTTGAAATTCATCGTTTTTGCTGATGTCAGCAGAAAACACTGAACCACTAACTTTTGTCAGTAACATGAATATGCAAATTATATTGTTGATATGAATGGTGTGTTCCTGGCTGTTGCAATGTTACTTAGGCAAAGTTGTTCTAAAGCCATGCTGTTTAGCAGTAGCTAGCGAGGGTTCTGCACTTTAGTGCATTCATTCAATTATTATTTTATTAATACTTATATCATTATTAGTGTAGTTTAGCTCACTTAATTTACTTACATGTATGTTTAAATGTGTTTACTGTACACTACTGAAACTTAGTCTAAGTTATTATGTTCAAATAGATATAATTTTGCATTCACAAAAGATATGTAAACAACACAAAAATAATAACATGCGTTACAATATCCATATAGATAGGTTAGATAAACTAACAGAATTATAATGGTTACTCAGCAACAGGATTAATAAAAATGAAACTTGTGTAACCAATATACTTCATTGAATAAACGTTTGCTCTTTGCAGTGTGCAGAATAGTTATTATATTATCATCTATGATCTTTTTTCTCTTTGATTTTCAGTATTGGTTTTGTGATTTATTACAAAAGAAAATATATTAAGAAAGTGAAACTAGGCAGACGACTTCCTATAGTAATGTCAAACATATTTGGAGAAGAGTATAGCTCTTTGCATTCTTCAGATGAAGAGGTTAGTGAAAAGACGGAGAAAGATGAAGAATTGCATACCACTGAAGACAACCCTGATAATTCATATCAAGATGATCCTACATTTAAAGAGGATGACTCTGAACACATATATGAGTATGCTCAGCCACAATCATAGAATTAAAATGCTTGCTTGATTAATCTTGTGTGTGCTCTTATTCATGAATATTAATGAAAAGCTTTAGTTGATAATGTTCATATTACCATCCAAAGGCTAGGCTTGTACAGCTCGTCCTAGCCACACCCTCATTGTTTAAATTGTTGAGCTATGGATCTGGTACAGTATATATATATATATACACATACACATATACAATAATAATAAAAACATTCCAAATGAGTGGCGTCAGGACGGGACCCTAGCCTACGTGGCAAAGTAATACAAACTATAATTGTTTATGGCCCATAGGGCCATCCCTATGATTGCTTTTCCACGGGTTTGAACTATATATATAATAATAATATTACTAGCGAAATAACGGCCTTTGGCCGTCATTTCACTAGGTCCTTGTAAAGTCATAAAATAAATCAATGATCAACTTAATTAAAAATTATTAGAAATTATGATGACAGAGTAATGATGAATAACAAAAATGAATAAACAATGCACAGACGCTCATCTTATCTTTCTTCATCACTCTGTCTACCTTGCCTTTGGCGGTTTAAGCTAGGCAAGTGTAGTATGTTTTAGAATTATCTAGAATCATAATATTTATACTACAAATGTAAAAAGTGAATAAACTAAATGTTACATCTCTCACTCTTTTAATTCATGATCATGCATACACCACCACCATGAGAATTTCTGTCCTTTCGGAAAATAGGAACGACAACCAGTATTGAAGAGGAGCACCATGACTCCACTATGGCGTAAATAAGGTAGTCAGAGATAGACAGAAACGATTGAAACGAATTTAATTTATTTACGATACTACGACAGTTCCAGAGACAGGTACAAATCTTAATGAGTTTATGACTCTTTGGTTGTCAATCTGTATGAACAGATTGACTACCTTCAGTGGGAGCAAACTGACTCAGTGGAGCAGATAAGTCTTGTTGACAATTTAATTGATCACGAGCTAAAACAGGTATATTAGAATCTGATTTATGAAGAACAAAAACTGAATTTACAACACGTCCATGAAGTAAACCGCTAATGCGAATAGCATTGCTTTTGATCTTGATGTCAGATCTTTCCACTACAGATTTTATCAAGATCCAACGCTCTTTAAGGAGAATTTTCTCTTGAACGCTTTGATCAGGAGATGAATCAGGCTTCACAAAATATGGTGCAAAAGAGGCCCTAGTTGATAGGGTTTCCATAACCACATTACAAGAGCTGAAATTAACAAGAATTGGTCTAGGACGGGTACTGGAAGAAGAATATTTATAAGTAATTATATATCATTGCTCGTAATAATGAACTTTATGTGTACAAAACATATATATATATATATATATATGAAGTAATAAAATTGTACTGGCATGTTAGTTTGTATAATATTATAATAGTTATACAAACTAACAAGTCAGTATATACTTACTTATTACTTTATAACTGAAAGATTTTAGTCTATAAGTCTTACATTTTAGTCTCTGTTTTATCTCAAAAAAGAAAGAAAGATCCTCAATGAGTCCTGTGAAACATTCTACAAAGAAAGGTCCTCTAAAACTGCTGAGAAAAATATATAGAGAAAAAAGTATCCATATGATTTCATTCAGTAATTTTGGCTGACATTCACAAGCCTGAAACACAACAGCCTATTATAGTTATTATTTTGATTATCTACTCTACTTACCTTTTAAAGAACTTTAGGAATATATTTTAGGTAGAATAGCTTGCTATTAGTTTCAGTTTCTGCGTTTAGGTACAAGCAACTTTCTTTCTGCTGGTCTGTAGACTGTAGAGCTCGAGCACGCGTTCTATTACGCGCCACGCCCATTAATTGACCGAGCTAGCTAGCTACCCCCCGGCCCCAGGAACCGGAATGACGCAACTTCCTTAAAAACGTATACATCGCATGCTCACGCAAGCAACACAAGAATATACATTAAACCCCGTGGAAAGCAATCATAGGGATGGCCCTACGGGCCATAAAAAGTATCCCTATGATTTCATTCAAGTAATTTTGGCTGACATTCTCAAGCCTGAAACACAACAGCCTATTATAGTTATTATTTTGATTACCTACTCTCCTTTAAAGGATCTTGTAGAACTTTAGGAATATATTTCAGGTAGAATGGAGTTCCAGTTTCTACGTAGCAGCTTTCTTTCTTTCAGGAAATTTAATGATAGCCCTCTGTTCTACCTCCTCCATCACCAAGTTGGCAACAACAACTGATACAGGTGAACCCATTGTAGCATTGAGACAAAACTGAAACAAAGATATTATCTCTTCAACGGGTAGAGGGGTACGGACCTCCAACTCTGGGTCATTCCTCAAGTAATGCTCATCGACTGAACGGCTAGCTCTGTAGCCACATTAGTGAACAAGGAGACAACATCGAAGGAGACCATCACCTCATTCTTCAACTCTTGCGAACATATAAACTCCACAAAATTACTTTTTATATATTTGTCATCCCTAAATCACCGTGATTTTTGAAGAAACTTTTTAATATCTTGTTATAATTTGCTTCCTAATTTGCAACTGTACTAACCAATACATTTATTATTTTAACAATTCTATTTTTGCTGGGAACAATTGTATGTGTCTCCAAGCCCTGTTTTTCACTGTGTAATTAAAGATCTGTGATATTTTCTGTAATGAAGTAAAGTATCTTCACTAGTATCTATATTCCAATCATAACTTGATATTATACTCAAACTCCATTTAATTGTATGTGTCTCCAACCCAACTTGTTCACTGATAGACTGCATGGTGACAGTATAATATGATGGAAGGTAAAGATCTTTTGTAGTGAAACTAAGGATCTTTGCTAGTCTCTATATTCCAATCATCCCTAATTATATTTTCTTTTAAAGCTCAATAATTACATTTAATTGTAGATGTTTTCAAACCCTGTTGTTCACTGTATCATACAATGTTGAATAGTGACAGAAAGTAAGGATCTTTGGTGGTTTCATTCCTTGTTTCTACATCCGTAACTTGATGATTATTTAAAGTTAGTTAGAATTAATTGTATGTGTCTCCAAGACTTTTTGTTGTTTACTGTGTAATAGACTGGTGAAAGTATTTAATAGCAACACAAAGTAAGGATCTTTGGTAGTTTAAGTTATGAAACTAATATTACAAACTTCCCTAACATGATTGGGTACGTTGCATTCAATAATTATTGGATGTGTTTCGCATTTATGATGTATGTGAAATCATGCACCATTTATATAATTATTTCGTTTTAAAGAATCTATCCATTATAAGTGTGTGAACACTATTGAATCATTTGTCACCATCTGTTATTTCATCCTCCAATCCATCATTGTCTTTCATATATCCATATTCTCCTTTAGCATGATTATTCATTGATCATTCTGGAGTTATGATGGGATGTTTTGGTTCAGCCCCAATTAATGTTTGGTTTAGCCCAGTAGGTGTAGCTAACTTGAAAATTATTAACTCATTGTCAAAACGAGTATAAAAATATTGTGCTGTTCATTATTAATTTATCATTTATTTGCAATAAAAAAAATGTTAAAAATATGAACTCAGTACTTAAGAATACACCATATCAGAAAGTTGAACACTTGTCAAAAGTTTACTTTCCAATTTCATGCTTTTGGGTGACATTCAGAAACAATTCATTTTTCCTGGAATGTCAAATGCATAGCTATATTGAATGATTCAAATTTGTATGATAATAATTACGTGTGGTGATGAAACAGACCAATCTGATAGTGCAAGATTCCAAGACTGATTAATACCCTAGAACCACAATGGATGGGTCATAATGAAATTTCAGCATTAGATTCGGATATACTATGATAGGAATATTTTTGATTTCTTAATTTTTTTTGCTGCACTGAAATAGTATTGTCATGTTAACTTGAGTATTTTCAGATCACTATGGTTAACGTTCTCACTACTCAGCCTTTCAACTGTAGTACCAAACCAATGTAAATAATAAATTGTTTGAGTACTGTTAAATTTCTTGTAGACCACTTCAGTTCGTTTAATACTCTCATTTTTTTTCTTATTCCAGCACATTAGTATCATTAATGGAAAACATTATGGTAATGTGTGAAGACTGTAACAATAATATCATTGTCAAAACGAGTATAAAAATATTGTGCTGTTAATTATTAATTTATCGTTTATTTGCAGTAAAAAAAATGTAATGCTTTGTATTAACTATATATAACCAACTATAGACACTGTTAACTAAACTAATTAATTAAGTGAGACTGAACCAAAACGTATAGTTTAGTAGGACCCAATAACAAAGTTAGTATTAAGGGATCTCAAAAAAAAGAGAAAAAAAAAACCAAAATAAAACACATAACAAAATCAAAAAACCAAATAAATAAAAGAAAAACAAACACAAAACAAAAAAATACAAACGAGAAAAATGACAGAGTAAATAAAAAATTATTTATATTACTTATCAACTTATAATTGTATCTACTAAAAAAATAATAAAGAATAAAGAAAATTAATTCAAATAAACTGTGCTTATCATCAATACATAACAACTAGTAGTTTTACTATTTATGATATCGTCTGAAAGATTATTCCATAATCTGACAGAATGATGAGTAGAAGGCTGAGTTGGTTTTTGTAAGGAATGAAACAAGTTGTTTACTATTAGAAACTCTTAAATTCAGAGTAGAACAAAAAAAATCCAACAGGGCAATAACTAAGTCCAAGCAGAAGCTTATATGCTGTTAATAACTTGAAATAGATTCTTCTATTAACAAGAGATGGTAAATTGAACTTCCCAGTCATGGAAGTCAATCCACATCTCCATAAACCCGATGCTATCCTCATGAAAAATACCTGGACATCCAGCTTGCAGTCTTTCTTTAAATAAGGGTCCCAAACTACACACGCATAGTCAAGTATTGGAAAAACTTGGGTCTTGTACAAAGTTAAGATGACATCAGGGTTGTTAAATTCGTGGAACGTTCTATACAAGTAACCAAGAAGGCGTCTAGACACTTATTTAACTATGGACACTTATTTAACTAACATTTAATGCTAAATGTTTGAGAAATACACTTTAAATATATATTTAAACTAAAAGTTGCAAGTGGTGGTCATCATTGCTTTGCTAAACAACACTAATATATATAACTTATGTTGAAGAAGGTTGTATACATGTTAGTTCAACTTAGTTGAGGTGGTTGTAGTGCTTGGTTGTAGAAAATGTTAGCTTTTTTGCTAGTTGTTAAAACAATTTACATCCCCTTCAGGCTCTAAGTTATCACATCTTTCTAATAGTTACTGTCACTGATGTTTATGATAATTGCAATTACATACACAACACTTACTTTTAAATACTCATCATTCAACCATTTTGCATATAGGAAACTAAATTTGGTGTCTAGGTGGAGCAATAGTTGCCAGTGGCATAACTGAACCTGGGGCCCAGGCAAGACAATTTTTTATTATTACTATTATTATTATTATTTTATTTTTTTAATACCCACACTTATTCTGTCATCTCAATTCATGATCAGTGTTTGTACACCACTTTTGAGCACTCTTTCCACCAGTGTAATATAACAGAAATAAAGCCACAAGCCAAAATTTCCCCTCAGTTTGGTCTATTTAAGGTTGTAGTCTTTTCCGTGGGCGGATGCTACTCCAATCAGTTTCAAACAATGGCGGGTAACTGTAGTTGCTCTCTGAGAAAGATCGGAGTTTGATAGTGCCTAGAAAGGTAGATTTTATGGTTTCAGTGAAAAGCTACAGAATTCAGCTTTCTTCAGCCTCTTGTAACTATAAAAGTAAAATGAATTTCCAGAAAACGGCTCTATTTGTTTTCTCTAAATGCATTGTACTTGGTGCATGCCATGATTGGTGGGCGTGGCTTTCTCCGTTTTGTACTTATTGCGATTACAAAAATGGACATTTTATATATGTTTTATCACTTCCAGGACCCTATAAAGGTGATTAGAAGATATGAAGGTTGCCATTACACCAGGTTAGAGTCATATTATATAATATTCTATTTTGAAACTGATTGGAGTCGCATCCGCCCACTCCCTAGTACCACCTTAACTCTGAAAAACCCTCAACCTTCTGGGGGGCTGCACCTCCCACACCCCTGCTTTACAACTCTTAATTTCTTGGCCCTCAACTATCAGTGGCGTAACTGAGTATCACTAGATACTCAGTTACGCCACTGATAGTTGCTCTTCCTGGATATGACTCTTTTGAAAGGCACCTTTCGTAAGGGTCAAGCCACGCCTGACTAGCTCCTATTAGGTTGTTTTAGTTTCCTTTTTGAGATGCTGTTTTAGTTATATTTAAATAAAATTTCGAAATTTCAGTAATGTTTTTAGTATTTACCCCGCGCAGTATGTTGCGCAAGGAAGCAATCGGTGATCAAAAATAATATTGAAAAAGGACTAATAGTTTATACAACTTCTAAACACATCGAAAAGCTCGAAATTAGTCGTAGAAGAACGTCTACATACCTTGGAGTGGTTTACCATTCTTCGGTCGGCTAGTGCTTCATTAGTTCATTTAATTAAGCTCACGAAATAATTAGAACATATATGGTACTATACTACATACTATAACAGAAAAACCCCACCCCTACGATAAGAGGCCTACCCCTACAATAGAAGTATACCAACTAAATATAGTACCATATATACTCTAATTATATTTCGTGAGCTTAAATGAAGCATCAACCCTTCGGTCAGTCACGCCCTTCATAACGATAATATTAATGAGTCTAGCTAAAATTAGAGATTCTTCATTTTGGACTTCTCTTGAAAGGTAGGATGCATTTGAGGGCCCACTCTCTGTTCGCCTGGCAATGTTAACTTAATTTTAAGTGCTATCGATTTCACAGTAGCAACAAACTTACCATCAGATTTAGACGCTAGTGGCACTTTCCACTATATATATAGCTGCAATAATTCGTGTGGGCGGCAGCAATAATAGAGCGCCACTTTTACCTGCAGCCAAACGAAACAATGTCTCTTCTTTTAATAGTTGTGTTGATATGTACAATTTCAATAACTGAGGCACAGTGTAAGTCAATAACTTAGTGTAGACTGCAAAAAAGTTGTATGTAGATAGATAGACAGACATATAGATGGATTGATTCTCATTGCTACATTCATAGATCCATCAAGTTGCTTGTCTTCCAAGTACGGTGATATTAGACTGTATAATACTCATACTGATGATAATGAAGATGGAGCTTTGCAGCTTTGCTACAATGGAACGTGGTACTCTGTGTGTGACAGCAACTGGGATTGTAGTGATGGTAATGTAGCTTGTTATCAGCTAGGATATGATAAAGCAAGTTAGTGAAATAGTAGTAATATGTAAATGCAATACATAATTATACTTATTATAGGACAAGTGGTGCATAATAGTGATAATTACTTTGGATATTGGAGTCATATTCGTAATTATTATTACACATGTTCTGGCAATGAACATTCTCTTGGAAGTTGTTATTCTCACCATACTTATTGTAGTCCATCAAGTGATGCCGCAGGTGTTAGGTGTGTGCAAGGTTAGTAATAATTTTATCTTAAATTACTAATCAGATTTTCTGTATACACAATTGAAATATATTATTAGCTTGGGATTCCTCTTGTTCATCAAATGGTGCTTTACGTCTTGTTGGAGGTCAAAATTCACATGAAGGAGTATTAGAGTATTGTTATTATGGGAAATGGTCTCCATTTTGTTATTTAGATGATGAAGAAGCATCTGTAGCTTGTAAACAAATGGGATACTCTAAATATGCTGGTCAGTGTGCCAATAATCACATAACCAAAAATATCATTATTATATATATAATTATATAAAATATCACAGCATTTCTTTCACCTGATGAATACCTTTGGAATACCTTTGGAATATTAACACAACATATACCGGTTCACTTTTCAACCATTTCTCATGTTCAACATATGGTACTGAGAATTCTTTAAGCAGTTGTACATTCTATTCCACCAGCTGTAGTAGTTGTGCAGTTTCCTGTATTCAACCACGTGCCATAAGATGTTATGAAACGGAGAATAACTGTATTGATGGACAAGCTCGTTTAGTCAATTACAATTATTATTACTATTACCTCAAAATTGTATTACTATTACTAATACTATGACTGTCTATTACTATAACTATTAGTACATTGTATTACCTATTATTATTACTATCACCTTGAAATTTATAATCTTTACTATTACTATGCTATTACCATTAATTACCATATTCATGTCTGTAAATAACAACTTTGTTTTTTCAGTGTAGTCATATCATTTATTAACCTAAGCACACACCTCCTTGTTTTAATGCAAGTAATCATAGTTGAAGGATGTAATCGTACAGTGTTTGTGTATGTGTGTGTGTGCTGTATGATGTATGTATCATATCGTGTGCTGTATGATGTATGTATCGTTAGGATACAATGGTACAGGACGTTTTATTGTATTGTTAAGTCTCTTTTTAATTGTATTGTTTTCATTTTCAGGGGCAATACCATTATTAAATTCATATTATGGTAAACCAGATCGTGCTATTCATTACAGTTATATATTGTGTAATGGTAATGAACAACTCTTCACATCATGTAATAAGATAATTCACTCACTGGAAGAAGGAAGACAGATTTATAATGAGGCAGAAGTAGCTGGTTTAGCTTGTAATAACTTTACTTCCTTCAGGTCAGTCTAGTATATCTAAGATGTCCATTGTATCATTACCATCTGCTACCAGGTCCTCACCATCAGTTCAACCTCATCAGTCTAGGAAGTCTATTGTATCATTACCATCTGTTACCAGGTCATCACCATCAAATCAACTTCATCAGTCTAAGAAGTCTATTGTATCATTACCATCTGTTACCAGGTCCTCACTACATGTATTAGTTCAACCTCATCAGTCTAGTATATCTAAGATGTCTATTGTATCATCGCCATCTGTTATCAGGTCCTCACTATCAGATCAACCTCAACAGTCCAGCGTATCTAAGATGTCTATTCTATCATCATCTGTTATCATTTCCTCACCATCAGCTCAATGTCATCAGTCCAGTTTATCTCAGACCTCAATATTATCAGTTGTTAGTATCATTCTGGTGTGTCTTTTCTTCTTTGTTATATTATTTATGTGGTAAGTAGACACACTCTAAAATTTGATTTGTTTTTTCAACCAGTTGTATAAGTTGCCAGACAATTTCAGTGTTCGCTGCATATGAGTGGCCAATACAAGTAACTATGTTACCTAGAGTACACAACCTTGTAAGTATTTGTAGTCTTAAAATTCATTTATATTACGCTGGGATATTTATATACGTGAATGGTAAATTGTACAACATAAACAGCAGTTTGCAACTCCATAGTTTTAAACAGGAAAGAAATGATGATTTTATGTCATATGAAGTATATAAGCACACATGCACTTACACAGTGTGTAAGTGCATACATGTGTGCATGTTTCTATATGTAACTTAATATATGCATAGTAATGGTTATTTTAGTGTATTAATGCTTATATCATTATTAGTGTAGTTTAACTCACTTAATTTACTTACATGTATGTTTAAATGTGTTTACTGTACACTACTGAAACTTAGTCCAAGTTATGGTAACAAATATATGTTTACATTTCAAACAGATATAACTTTGCATTCCTGATAAGAACTTTTGCATTCACAATAAACATGTGTGTACACAATGCAAAAATATAATAACATGTGTTACATTATCTATACAGATATAGGATAGATAAGAATTGTAATGGTTACTGTAACAAAACAATATCTATACTTTTACTTTTACTGATATCAACTACTCTTCAAAAGCAAAAAATGCCCTTATTTATACAGAACAAAAAAATCCTCTAGAACATTCTAGACATGACCTATCTAAATTAAAGAAAAAACAAGAACCTTCCAGAAACTAATCAAAGAGGTGACAAAGTATGATACAATAATACAGAAAAAACAAGAAACTTCCAGTACCTAATCAAAAAGGTGACAAAGTATGATATCACCACTGTAATGATATAAAACCAATAAATGATTTTTAAAACATATACATTCAACATAAACTAATATATATATACATCCTTATCCAATGAACCAATCCTTGACAGTTACTCAGCAACAAAATTAAAATAACTTATAAAAATGAAACTTAACCAATATACTTCATAGAATTAACATATCTCTTAGAATGATTAACATTATAACTGTATATTACATTATCATCTATGATCTTTTTTCTCTTTGATTTTCAGTATTGGTTTTATGATTTATTGCAAAAGAAAATATATTAAGAAAGTCAAACTAGGCAGACGACTTCCTATAGCAATGTCAAACATATTTGGAGAAGAGTATAGCTCTTTGCATTCTTCAGATGAAGAAATTAGTGAAAAGGAGAAAGATGAAGAATTACATACCACTGGAGACAATCCTGATAATTAATATCAAGGTGATCCTATGATGACTCTGAACACATATGAGTATGCTTAGCCACAATCATAGAATAATCATAGATTAATCATGTGTGTGTGTGTGCTCTTATTCATGAATATTAATTTAAAAAACTTTAGTTTAGTTGGTGATGTCTTATCCCAGCCACACCCACATGGTTTATATTTTTGAACTAAGGCTCTGCTGCAGTATATAATTACTTTAGCATATGTGTCTTCATTTTGATTCTTTACTAGTGACAAGCAATATGAACATGCAATATAAACATGCAATATGAACAGGATTTTTGATAGTTTTTAAGTTAAAGGAACATTGCTGGTTTGTTATACTCGATTCTACCCTAAATTGATGTTCATTAAGGTGCTACTAGGGAGTGGGCGGATGCGACTCCAATCGGTTTCAAAATAGAATATTATATAATATGACTCTAACCTGGTGTAGTAGCAACCTTCATATCTTCTAATCACCTTTATAGGGTCCTGGAATTGATAAAACATATATAAAATGTCCATTTTTGCAATCGCAATAAGTACAAAACCGAGAAAGCCACGCCCACCAATCATGGCGTGCACCAAGTACAATGCATTTCCAGAAAACAAATAGAGCTGTTTTCTGGAAATTCATTTTACTTTTATAGTTACAAGAGGCTGAAGAAAGCTGAATTCTGTAGCTTTTCACTGAAACCATAAAATTTACCTTTCTAGACACTATCAAACTCCGATCTTTCTCAGAGAGCAACTACAGTTACCCCGCCATTGTTTCCCACCCACCACCCGCCCAATAATTATACCCCCGGGTGGGTGTGGCTTCCAAAAAATACAGAATGGAACCAGATTGTATGCAGCAAGAAGCTGGCAAGACTAGAAACCGATTGGAGTTTCAACTACCCCTCCCCCTAGTACAACCTTAAAAGTGCATATACTCAGTAATTAAATTCAATAATATTTATCGTCAAGCCATACTATAACAGCTTGGTAATGGTATCTATAATGATTCGATCTAAGGTCTTTAGTAGTTTGTCAATATAAGGACCTTTGCTAGTTTCTATGTACCAATCATCCCTAACTTAATAATGATAATTATTTTTTTAAAGGTACATTATACTCAGTATTGCAAAATAAAATTGTTAAAATAACTAATTTCTTGGTTAGTAGCTACAGTTGACCAATTATTTCCACTATTCCTAGCAACTGTAGCTACTAACCAATAAGTTAAGTTGTATTAGTAAGGCAATAATGACCACTTTTAGTTATATTTAAAGTATGTATAGCTTCTGAAACGTTTAGTTTAGTTAACATTATAGTTAGTTATAGTTAATGTTAACCATGCAAAACAACACTAATATATAGTCTCACGTAGCCAGACCATTCCTTTTCCGCTCTACGGAATAGGGATGGGCTGGCTACGCGAGATTATATATTAGTGTTGTTTTGCATAGTTAACATTAACTATAACTAACTATAATGTTAACTATAAACTAAACATTTCAGAAACTATACATATATACTTTAAATATAACTAAAAGGGGTCATTATTGCCTTACTAATACAACACTAATATATATGTAATTATGTTCAGTAAGAAGGTTGTATACATGTTATATAGTTGAGGAGGTTTTAGTACTTGATTATGGAGGATGTTAGCAGTAGCTAGTTGTTAAAAGAATTTACATCATCTCAGACTCTAAGTTATCACATTTCTTTAATACCACAGATATTTATAGTCACAATTACATACACACAATGACACTGTAATGGACATATAAGTTCTTGTTGCAACTAATTACAAAGTTAACTCGTGATTTCTTCAGGTTTTGTTGCCTGCAATAGAATTACATACAGAAATGTCATAGCTATACATTATAAATACATGAATATATACATAAAGTTTCTAGGACATTATCACAAATGCAAGATTGCTGTTCCAATACCTTATGTGTCCAATACCTTGGTTTCCTTGTTTATTTTGTTTTCCAATTCTGCTATTTTCCTTAAAAGTGCCTGGATATTCTCTTGATCATTCAGAAAAGGATCAATGCTTACACTACTACTAATCATTATCCCTCCCCCATCATTAGAAGGCCCAGGTTGTTCAAATACATTCTCACCCTCAGGATCTCTGTACACTCCATACATCTATACCAGATTGAATGATAACATTAATACTATGTGTATAATGATTAACTTTACTGATTGTGAGTGACACCGTTTGTGCATAGTACCTTGGGAATGAACACTAGTCCAAGTATCACAGTAGCAGTAATGAAAATACTTGTAGCAATCAGACATGCGAATGTATTAACATACTGATTGAGTGTTATACATGCTATAATAGTCACTGACAGTATAACACTAGTAATGTAGATCGTAGCAGCTATATATGTGGAATCGTTCAAGCCCTTTATATTTACTTTACGAGTTCCAAATGCCAGGAAAAGTGCAACTATTTGAAGAACTGCTTTATAACCATAAAGTAATCCTAGCCATATGTCTCTGGCTGATGAATCACAAATATATGTGTAGTATGTTGTTCTATACTTTAGTACCTGCATACAATTTGAATGTAGTTTATCATCAAAGTGCAATATTTGTATACATATACATGCATATAAGATACATGCAGAGATACCAATTCATGCACATGAAACACATGCAAACTATGTATTGGTATTGGTAATTAATTATTATTAGTTTGTGATTTTGCAGTATCACTGACTAATTGACTATCAAAATTAGCACTGAAATGAAACTTGCAAATGAAGTGTAGTTTACTAGTCATTGTCTGATTTACATTACAGACTAAATTTAAGGTTAGTAGTCAGATAAAAATCACAACAGAGATACATTTTCAATTGCATAATTTCATCCTATAATACCAATTCATCTTGTGAAGACAATTAATCAACAAACTACATGAAAAAGTACTGCACATGTCCAGTTAATCGATTTTGAAGTTTTCAACATTGATTTCAACTGATTAATACAAATAATCACAATTAATTAATTACTCGACATACACACACACACACAATAATGATCTTACTCCTTTTTCCACTGATGATGGAGGCTCTCTTTTCTCAATTAAAGTAGCATGTATCCAACCACCTTCAATTGCACCAAGAGGTCCAATAAATATTAAATCAATGAGAACTATGCAAACAACCATTAATCCAAGATGCCAGTCTTTGACAGTCTGATCATAATATAATTATTCATTTGCATAAATTTCTAATGAATTGTACAACTAACTTTTTGTTTTGGAGTAGGATTAGTAAATATATAATATACTCTCCACATTTTTGCCAGAATGGTCCCAAAACAAAGCGAATAGCCAATTGAAAACAATCTTGGCCGGAGCTGTTGTGTATGAATGTATTTATTACATATGTTATATTATACATCTTAGTAATATAATATTATACTGACATTACAAAGAATGGTTTCAGTTTCCTCTTTGTATGACGGTATCACATGAACCATTGCTGATATGTACATTATTACTGCTCCTGTAATAATTAGATAGTTCAGTTTAGGACTTGTTAATCGAATAAGTCTGAGGAGAGAAAGTTTGGACTTAACTTAACTTATACTTAACTTTATTAACTTTGTCCACCCACTTATCTAGAAGCACACACAGTTGCAATTACTTTTGTTTCCGGTATATCAAATTAAATATGAGACATGCAACTGCAAATACCAAACCACAGAAAGAAAGTGTAGTATATATGATAGTAACTGGTAGTAATACTGAAACTGTCTCATTATCTGGATGTCCATCATATGGTATTTCCTCTGACAAAAAAAAATGCTCTACAATGATTATGGATACTTAGTGAAAAATAATTCAAACCTGGCCAAACTGTAGAGTCAGATTCATTCATAAGATAAACAAATGCTGATCCATTTTCTGGACTAAGGATAGATGCAACTTCTACCCGTGTTAGATTTTCTCCTTCTAACATATAGTATATTATATGTGCACATAAGATTTCATGCTACTGGTTTATATACATACCTTTTCTGTACTGTAGAACTCGTAGTCGACTAACTCTTCTAATACCTTGAGCGGTAAATGACACAGGTCCCTTGAAAGAGTATTGGAAGTATTTTCGTATTATACAATTGTGAATATACTCACTGTTACTCCAACAAAATCAACATCAGAAAGATATCTGAACATGAGCTGTTTAATGACATCATTTTTGTAGGTGAAGTTTTGTATTTTGAATTTATCAGTATCCAGCATTTCAGCCTCTTTGGCCATTGCATTAACTGTGTTATTGGCTGATAGTTCTGTAACAAATAATTACACCTACATTTTATATTAGTACTGACCTAACTAACCTGTAATTGTTTGATTCAAAGCAATTGCTAGTGCCCATATTCCATCAAAACACTGTTCTGCATTAGCCAAGTAGTTATAATGGAGCTCTTGTAAACGCTCTTCGTAACTTTTTTGGAAGTTCTTAAAACTCTATTTTAGTATGTTATCATGTGTATGGTTACATTGTGTATGTAATTGTTTATGCTTGACTACTTTGAATCAGAATATTTGGTTTAAAACTTTGCTATGCTTATGATTGTCGGATATGTTATTGTCACTCAATCCAACATTATTATCTGACATCACTGCTACAATTTGCTCATATGGTTACATCAGTTTCAATGCAATATTATGATAAGACAAATCAATACTGATTTGTTTTACTAGATAATGTTTACACTGCAAAAATAAAATTGTTAAAATAACAAAATTACAGGTTAGTACAATTGCAAGGAATAGTGGAGATTGTAATTTAATTGGTCGTGTAGGTTGTTATGGATATACATGTAATTATAATCTTATAATTGTAATTTCAATATCCCTATCCTGTCTAAATAAGTATTTTAATTAAATCATTGTAGGTTTTCAAACCTTCTTTGTGGATTTAATATGAGATATTGGGAATGATAATTGATTATAATTGGTATAAAGTAGCTATGATGTTAGATGTATTTATTGTGAGCAACCAACTAATTGTTAAATCTTCACAACTGCACTAACCAATATATTTGTTATTTTAACAATTCTATTTTTGCAGTGTACAAGTGTTTTCGTTCTAGATTTATATTGACTAGTATATAAAGTACATGTCATTATAATGGTATCAAAAACAATACAATAATATTACTTCACATATAATCCATTGAAGTACATACATTGGATGTTATTTACTACTATAAGTAACAAATTCATGTACATACTAATTACTCTGGAATGAATATATAACATGTTGTTTTTCTAGATGATAGAATAAGAATGATAATAATGTACTACAGATTTTTTCTATAATACTATACTGTTTCAATATTGTTTTTGTTACTGTATGATATGTACTTTACATACTAGTCAATATAGGTGAAATGAAACTTGTAAATAACTAGCAGGAAAAAACATCAGCATGGAGGAAAATAAAATTGCTTTAGTAATAACCCATTACTTTTTACAGTGCACTGCTTGGTTATTTCGACCAATCAGTTGGTCTTCTCAATTGCATTTCAATATGAAATCATATAGTATGCCTTTCACACCATTTTTGCTGAATGTAGGGTAAGGCTATAGTTCGTATTCTTAACTTTGTTCACACAATGACTAAGTATATAAACTGATAGTGGAAGATGTCTGATATGATGTCCAACAGCTTTGAAAATAAATGATATCAGTTTACTTAGTTAAAACAACATGCATCTGTTTTTACAAGTCAAAGCATAGTGTCAGTTTTTTGGCCACATATTTTCAGTTTCTTGATATTAATAACATTATGTAGGTCACATTATACAGATAATATATGTGTTTTCTTCACTGTAAAGGTTAGTGGGTTATTTCAACCCTCATTTGGTTAAATGAGTTTCAATATAATATTATTATTATGCTCCTGAGACTATAATATTATCTATATTGACTAGTATATATGCACATGCCATAATAAAGTAATTTAGATACAACAGATATTATTAAATTTGTGTACATAACACTTATTCTGAAAGTAAATACATCACACATTATACCTATATATAATAATAATTATTATGCTATATATTAAATAACATTACACTGAAACTCCTGTAACCAACTGAAGGTTAAAATAACCTATTATTTTTTACAGTGTTTATACTAAACCTTATGTCAATATGCAGACAATACTAAGGGTATATTCAAATGCTTCTACAGGTGGATAGACATAGTAAGTTGCAGATATATATTTCACTGAGACAAACAAGAATAGAAATTGCCACTCCATTCTCTTCGATCCTATCAGAGGTTCAATTATTAACCAGCGGGCGTAGGTTGATTAAGACAAAAGTGTTGAAGAGTAAGGCTATAGTTCGTATTCTTAACTTTGTTCACACAATGACTAAGTATATAAACTGATAGTGGAAGATGACTGATATGATGTCCAACAGCTTTGAAAATAAACGATATTAGTTTACTTAGTTAAAATAACCCATTCATGCATTTGTTTTTACAGTGTAGTCAAAGCATAGTGTCAGTTTCTTGATATTAATAACATTATGTAGGTCACATTATACAGATTAATATGTGTGTTTTCTTTATACTAAACCTTCAATTTGTAAATAAACAACAAGTGTTAAGTTTATGCTTAGTGTGTGTGAGTTACAATTGGTCAGTGACCTTACACTGAACATATACTTACAATTCCTGCTGGCTCAGTAACTGCATTTTCATTCAGAGTATCTGGATATTGTGTGACACTAAGAGTATATTCAAGAATTGATTTCATTTCCCCAATAGAACATGTGATGTCACTTTCATTTGTTGGCATCCACCATTCATTGCTATACCATCCATAAGTAAGAAATGTATACAGTGGATGCACCATTCCATTTTTCCATGCCTGTAGATATATGTATATGAATAATTTTATGTATAAGTGTAGTTAACTTACTTTACACAGTAGCGTTTGAGCATATATGGAATACATTGCAAGAAAGAATATACGTTCATTTTCATCCTATTCATTTTTAGGAATAAACATTATTATTATGTGTAGAATATAATTATGATACATCAGGATAAATAGACTTACAAAGTGTTGATCATGAACTCCGTCATTACTATCAAATGTTCTCAAAGTAAAAGAAATATTTTCTAATTTCAAGAGTTCCTTCAATGCATTAATTGTCTATTTGAAAATGAAGTTAGAGATAGTTTTATGAAATTGTACAGCTTCATAACTTACTATAATGAAAATATTTTCGTTTTGACCAATAATAGTAATGCGTTTCCAACCATATTGTCTGCATATTGACATAAATGCAGGTGCCAGGTCAATCTCTGTAGGAAGCAGTTGAAAGTATGCTTTATAACGGGTTCGATCAGCCAATTTTGAAGATGAAGAAGCACAAGATATCTAATAGAACGAATTTCAATGTTATTTATATAACACACACCACATTGCAATGTCCAGTGGCTTCATACAAATAATGTTTGTTCACTAACCTGTGTTATGTTGTAAAAGTGACTGATGTCAGCAATTGGTTCAGTTGCAATGGAGCATCCACCACCTACCAAAGCTATCTTGTTTGGTCCATTGAGTATTTGTTTGAAGAAGGCCTCAAGAGAAATTGTGTGGTTACACTGTAAATGATATCAAGAGTTATATATGCTTCAAAATAGCTCAATAGATTTAAAAAATAGAACAATGTAAATTAATACACACTCTCTAAACCTTACCTGAGAATCCGAAAGGATGTAATGAAGTTTGTACCCTTTTATAATATTTGGGTCCTCGTTGATGTGGTCCAAAGCCACTTGTATTCCAGGTATTGTGCCTGAGCTATTGAATGCACCACCAAACGACATGATTAAAGTAAAGTACAAATGCTCATCTGTATCATTTGCTTCTACAGGTGGATAGACATAGTAAGTTGCAGATATATATTTCACTGAGACAAACAAGAATAGAAATTGCCACTCCATTCTCTCCGATCCCTGTCAACGGTTCAATTATTAACCCGCGAGCGTAGACAAAATTACGCATGCGTAAAATCAATAGTCTTGCGTCGCCGACGTACCGCGTTACCACCACATAAGTATGGGGACGACACTATGTAACATGGTATGTCGGCGGCGCGAGACACACACTGCGTAAATGTATGCAACAAGGTTTGTTTTCCCTTATATTACACACACTCAATAATAATATTTATCATCAAGCCATATAACAGATTGGTACCAATATCTATAATGATTCGATCTAAGGGTCTTTACTAGTTTGTTAATACAAGGATCTTTGCTAGTTTCTATATACCAATCATCCCTAACTTAATAATTATTCTTTTAAAAGTGCATTATACTCAACACTGCAAAAATAAAATTGTTAAAATAACTAATTTATTGGTTAGTACAGTACAGTCGCAAGGAATAGTGGAAATTGTAATTTAATTTGTGGTATAGGTTGTTATGAATATACATGTAATTATAATCTCATAATTGTAATTTTAATTATCCTTATCCTGTCTATTAGATATACATGTTGTACAACGAAGCAGAATAACATTTTAATTAAGTCACTTTATGTTTCCAATTCCAAACCTTCTTTGTGTATCTTCTAATATGAGATATTGGACATGATTAACAACAGCCTGTATGACCAATTAAATATATTTAATTTGCATCCTTGCAAATGTACTACCAATAGTCCAATACATTTATTGTTTAACAATTCTTTTTTTTGCTGTGAACAATTACAGTTAATTTTATGTGTCTCCAAGCCCTGTTGTTCATGCACTGTATCATAGACTGGTGACAGTATTTAGCAGCAACGAATATTTAGGTAGTGGAGCTAAGGATATTTGCAAGTTTCTTTATTCCTAATTATATTTTCTTTTAAAGATATATTATACTCAATAATTATACATTAAGGGACAACAACCCTAGTGAATTTTATATGGTGCCACATACCAAACAGCAGTGAATGTATCCACCACTGTTTGCTTGTGCATATTAGAAAGCCTTTCAACTCTTTGCTGATGTGAAGTGTTGTAGCCATGTGATTACTTTAGAATCCTGTTGTCAAAACTGTCAGACATCATATCAGTCATCCTCCACTATCAATTTACTTAGTCATTGTGCACATCTGATACACATATACTCACACACACACACACACACATTATGTGTGATAATCATCATACAGAGGGGCCAGAATTGCATCAAATAGGGTATCATGTCTAGCTATAAATATTTAAGTGAACTGTTGATATGGAATGAGGAACATTAATAACCAGAATATACACGCATCACTGTGGAAAACAATTGTTTAAATAAAATTTATTGGTTAGTATTGTTGCAATATATAGTGCAACTTATAATTTAATACTTGTACCAGTTATTCTGTCTAATAATATATCATAATTAGGTTTACAAATAAGGTTTGGGAACCTGTATAACCACTTAATTAAAACAATTATTCTGCTTATATTAGAAATTAAAGAGCAAGTAATTGATTATAATTAGTACAAGTATGTTGTGCAGTCTAAACCTCTACACATAACTACTGAAATAGTTATTGAATGCCAATGAATTTCAAGTTTTTTAGGTCATGATGTTATGATCATTATGAACTATAATGCTATAGCCAAATGTTTACAAGTTTATACTATCATGCATCAACAAGTTAAATTAAACTGCTTCATTTTGGACTTCTCCTGAAAGATAGGATATATTGGAGGAACCAATCTCCATTTACTAACTTACTTTATCAATTTCATAGTAGCACCTATATACATATATTTTTGTGTGGGCAGCATGCGTGTGGGCGGCAGTCAATACGAACGGTCGCTGTAAAGAAACGATGTCTCTTCTTTTAACAGTTGTGTTGATATATACAATCTCAATAACTGAGGCACAATGTAAGTCAATAACTTAGTGCAGACTGCAGAAAAAGTGCATGTGGATAGATAGATAGATAGATAGATAGATAGATAGATAGATTCTTTTTGCTACATTCTTAGTTCCATCGAGTTGCTCATCTTCTGAGTATGGTGATGTTCGACTGTATAATACTCATACTAATGATGATGAAGATGGAGCTTTGCAGCTTTGCTACTCTGGAACTTGGTACTCTGTATGTGACTATCACTGGGATTGTAGTGATGGTAATGTAGCTTGTTATCAGTTAGGATATGATAAAGCAAGTTAGTGAAATAGTAGTAATATGTAAATGCAATACATAATTATACTTATTATAGGACAAGTGGTGTATAATAGTGATAATTACTTTGGATATTGGAGTCATATTCGTAATTATTATTACTCATGTTCTGGCAATGAACATTCTCTTGGAAGTTGTTATTCTCACTATACTAGTAGTTATCATTGTAGTTCATCAAGTGATGCAGCAGGTGTTAGGTGTGTACAAGGTTAGTATATTTGTGTAAGATATGTATATGTTACACCACCCCGCAAAGTGTATATCACATATACATATATATATATATATATATATAATATATAATATATACATATATTTTGTTAGTCAATATCAAAGAGTACTGTACGATAGTACTCTCTATGTAGGGATGGCTCCAAAACAATATGGCTGCTTTTTCATGTAACTGTTCACTAGATTATGTCATACAGTGGGTGGGTTGTGGTTTTGTTGCTATTTATATTAGTGAAGGTTGCATGCAGAAACAGCTAGATAAGTTTAAATACACACTTCCCTTTTGATATTGAGTGTTTTATGTCTTACAATATGTTTTAGATGGCCAGAAAAACACCATTTGTACGCTTCAAGAACTATAAAAATAGTTCTAGCACAAATTCAAATTTATTTACATTGACATTCCATTGAAGTATCGTTGTACTGTTCTGTTTCTTGACCTAGATAATGAATACTTTCAGCCATTACAGCAGCCTGTTTACGATCAGACGCCATTTGTAATATACCAAACCCATTAAATAAAATCTCAAATGCTGTTCTACAGTTTTATAATTATAGTAATGCATTATACAAATTTACATAGTTAATATGCATAAAATATACACTATAAGCTTACGGCAACGCTTCCACAATAGAGTATGTAATTGTAAAGCCGAATATAAATGAGTTTGCTTTTGTACTGAAATTGTCAATTACTATATAATTATTATGCTTATCATAATTATATCAATCAGCCTTAGTATATACAGTTACTATAAATATATAGCAACAACATGGTAACAGGCTATTATATAATATATTATTATATTATTATATAACATAATTATTATATTAATGCGAGTATGTAGGGATCAAAACCGTAAAAGTACAGGAACAAGATTGGGATCGTACCTTAGCAACAAAATTAAACATAACAAATCTACATAAAGATATTATATATATATCAAAATAACAAGCAAAACACAAAGAAGCTATACTTGTATACAAATTGGCTGACTTCTTTTAATTTTGTTGCTCTGATACCATCCCAATCTTGTTTGTGTGCTTTTTCGGTTTTTATATCCCTACATTTTCTTTTAAAATGTTTTTATTATTCTTGTATATATTTTTATGGCCTGTAGGGCCTTCCCTATGATTACTCTTCCATGGGTTCCATGTATTTTTATATTGCTTGTGTCACTTAAGCAAGTATGCATTGTTTAAAAAGTAAGAAGAGTAGAAAATCACTATAATAGTCTATTGTGCTTCAGGCATGAATTATGATTAATGTTGGACACCACAAAGCAATCATAGGGATACTCTATGATTCTTGTTTAGCTTTTCATGTAACTGTTCACTAGATTATGTCATACAGTGGGTGGGTTGTGTTTTCGTTGCTATTTATATTACATGCAGAAACAGCTAGATAAGTTTAAATACACACCACAAAGCAATCATAGGGATACTTTTTCTCTATGTATCTTGTTTAGCTGTGGAATCCTCATGTTCATCAAATGGTGCTTTACAACTTGTCGGAGGTCAAACTTCACACGAAGGAGTATTAGAGTATTGTTATAATGGGAAGTGGTCTCCATTTTGTTATTTGGATGATGAAGAAGCATCTGTAGCTTGTAAACAAATGGGATACTCTAAATATGCTGGTCAGTGTGCCAATAATCACATAACCAAATATCATTATTATATATAATATCACAGCATTTCTTTCACCTGATGAATACCTTTGGGATATTAACACAACATATACCGGTTCACTTTTCAACCATTTCTCATGTTCAACATATGGTACTGAGAATTCTTTAAGCAGTTGTACATTCTATTCCACCAGCTCTAGTAGTTGTGCAGTTTCCTGTACTCACCCACATGCCATAAGATGTTATGAAACAGAGAATAACTGTATTGATGGACAAGCTCGTTTAGTTAACGGTTCTATTGCTCAGACAGGCAGAGTTGAAGTTTGTGTTGATGGAGTATGGGGTAGTGTGTGTGATGTCGGTTGGACTAAGTCCGATGCATTTGTGGTGTGTAAACAGCTAGGTTATGTCAACTCTGGTAAAGATAATAATTAATTGTTGGTTTAGTAATTACACATTCCCATATTTTCACAGAACCGTTTATATATACTGATTCCAAATATGGTAAAGGAGATGGACCAATAGTATATTCTAATGTGAATTGTCATGGATGGGAGAAAACACTCACTGAATGCACTAAAACAAACTATCTACACTTTACATGTAATGATACTGCAGGTGTATTATGCCCTGATGGTAGGACTAAATAAATACAATGTATACATGCACTATACTATAATGTATTACAGATTGTGTGGAAGGTGAGGTTCGTTTAGTAGGAGGTGAAACAAACAGTGAAGGTACTATTGAAGTGTGTTTGAATAGTGTTTGGGGTCTGATAACTGATGCTGGATGGGATCAGAATGATGCACATGTTGTGTGTAGGCAGCTAAATCTACCAATTGATGGTATACTATGTGTGTGTGTGTATCTGTCTGTCTGTCTGTCTGTATATATTTGTATACATATGATGTATGTATGTATTGTTAGGATACAATGGTACATGACATGTTATTGCATTGAAACAGTCTGATAGTCTCTTCTTTTTCATTTTCAGGGGCATTACCATTATTAAATTCATATTATGGTAAACCAGATCGTGCTATTCATTACAGTTATATATTGTGTAATGGTAATGAACAACTCATCACATCATGTAATAAGATAATTCACTCACTGGAAGAAGGAAGACAGATTTATAATGAGGCAGAAGTAGCTGGTGTTGCTTGTAATCCAGCTTCACCTACACCTGAACCAACAGAGGAAGTGTGTCTACCAAAACCTGTAGGAACTGGTGATATGTGTGTATCTGGTGATATACAACTTGATGATGAAAATGGAATGTTAGAATATTGTATCAATGGACGTTGGTCTGTCTTCTGTCAATTAACTCACTCTGAAGCTACTGTGGCTTGTAGACAACTAGGACATGTAACATATACCTGTATGCAATATGTTTGTATTTATATACATATGTATTTATATATGTATAGAATATAGAAACACATAGATGCAAACATACATAAATATATAAATTTATATGTACATAGAAACATACACACATTATATTATATTCAGGGGGTCTGCCATTTGAAATAAAGGAGTCCAGTTCTTCAACAGCAGACAAGAGTTTATTTGAGACGATTACATGTACATCATCTGAAAAATCACTGAGTGACTGTAACATACAAGAGGGAGACTGTATGAAATATTGTAGCACTATTATGGGTTTAAAATGTTTTGGTGAGTATTTTATGTTATATTGTCTGAGCAATGAAAAAGTAAAAATTGTTAAACACTGATCTTTATAATTATAGTACCTGAAGACTGTACAGAAGGTTCAGTTCAGCTCGTTGATGGTATTGAACAAGGAGGTAGAGTGGAGGTTTGTGTTAATGGAGTATGGGGTAGTGTGTGTGGTGAGGGATGGGATACGACTGATGCTCATGTAGTCTGTAAACAAATGGGATTTCCAGATTTAGGTAAGTAAATATTGTTAGTGGAATATTAATTTTAATTATAATTTATTAGAACCTATTGCCTACTCTGGTGATGAGTTTGGTGTAGCTACAGGACCAGTTGTGTATTCTAGTGTAGATTGTGGTGGATGGGAGAACTATTTGATTGAATGTCAAAAGAAGAACTATCTAGAAATAACATGTTCATATGCAACAGTAGCAGGAGTCATGTGTGCTGATGGTCTGTCTTGATATTTATCAGTAAAAGATACATTTATACACACATATAATATCACTTTAGATTGTAGCGATGGTGATGTACGACTGGTTGGAGGAGAAACTAGAAGTGAAGGAACAGTAGAAATATGTTTTGATAGTCTGTGGGGTTTGATTGATGAAGCAGGATGGGGTATAGCAGATGCTGTAGTGATCTGTCGTGAATTAGGATTTCACGACAGTACTGTTGGTATGATAATACAATGTGTAATGGTATGATCTTCTATTAACTTCCATATACAGATGCACTACTTCATTCATATTATGGTAAACCTAATAAGGCTATTCATATTGGTGATGTGGAGTGTTATGGGACTGAAGATAAACTTACTGAATGTGCAATGAAATATTATTCTTTAAAAGATGGTAAAAATCTGCAAGATAAAGTTGATGTAGCTGGGGTCTCTTGCATTCTGTCATCATCCAATAACTTTACTAGCATATCTAAGATGTCTATTGTATCATCACCATCTGTTACCAGGTCCTCAGCATCAGATCAATCTCATCAGTCCAGTTTATCTAAGATGTCTATTGTATCATCACCATCTGTTACCAGGTCCTCATCATCAGTTAAACGTCATCAGTCCAGTTTATCTCAGACCTCAATATTATCAGTTGTTAGTATCATTCTGGTGTGTCTATTGTTCATTGTAATACTATTTCTATGGTAAGTACTAAGTAGACACTCTAAAATTTGTTCTGTTATTTCATTCCAATTTTATTGGTTGTATATATATATATATATACACGTATATAAGTTTCATAACAATTTCAGTGTTCCATTTGTTGCCGAAAAGGAGTGGCCAATACAAGTACCTATGTTACCTAGAGTACAAATCCTATAAGTATTTGTAGTCTCGAAATTCATTTATAGTACACTGGAATATTTATATACATAGCATATAGCCTGTGTATTATTCAATTATTAATGCTTATATCATTATTACTGTAGTTTAGCTCACTTGATTTACTTACATGTATATAGTATGTTTACTGTACACTACTGAAACTTAGTCCAAGTTATTATGTTCAAATAGATATAATTTTGCGTTCGCAAAAAGTGAACACAAACCAAAAATATGTGATACATTATCCATGCAGATAGGATAGATATTTATAATGGTTACTCAGCAACAAGATTAAAGTAACTTTCTAAAAATGAAACTTGTGTAACCAATATATCCATTGAATTAACATATCACTCTTTGCAGTGTGCAGAATGGTTATTATATTATCATCTATGATCTTTTTTTCTCTCTTCATTTTTCAGTATTGGTTTTGTGATTTATTACAAAAGAAAATATATTAAGAAAATGAAACTACGCAGACGACTTCCTGTAGCAATGTCAAACATATTTGGAGAAGAATACAGCTCTTTGCATTCTTCAGATGAAGAGATTAGTGAAAAGGAGGAGAAAGATGAAGAATTGCATACCACTGGAGACAATCCTGATAATTCATATCAAGATGATCCTACATTTAAAGAGGATGACTCTGAACACATATATGAGTATGCTCAGTCACAATCATAGAATAATCATTGATTAATCTTATGTGTGTGTGTGTGTGTGTGTGTGTGTGTGTGTGTGTGTGTGTGTGTGTGTGTGTGTGTGTGTGTGTGTTATTCATGAATATTCATGATATTAATGAAAAACTTTCATATTACCATACAAAGGCTAGGTTTGTACAACTCATCCCAGCCACACCCTCATAGTGAGCTGGTGCAGTATATATACATATATATATATTATATATATATATATATATATATATATATATATATAGCTATATATACAAGAATAATAAAAACATTTTAAAAAAATGATATCAAAAGTAAAAAAGCACACGAACAAGTATGGAGTTCCACTATAAAATAATTTTGACACAAACGGCACTCCATAAACAAGAATGGGAAAGTACTTTAGCAACAAAATTAAACTAATAACTTCCATATAACAACCCTACATAAGTATAGTTTATCTGTGTTTTCCTTCTATGGGTGTGGTAGATTACAAATGGTGTCCTATTGTAAGCAGGTTGTCGTTAGTGGCTAAAGTATTTGTTGTCTATGTCAAGAAACAAAACAGTACGAAAATTGTTAAACTGAATTTTATTTAAAATAAATTTGTATTTGTGCTAAAACTACTTTAATAGCTTCACAAATATAGAAATGTATTTCAGTTCTTGAAAGGAATATTTTTTCAGTTTAAATTTATTATCTTTTTAATTAATTAATTAGCCCTTAGAGGACTGATGTTACATATATGTGACATTTGATCCTTTGGAGTTCGGAGTGTGTTTCTAGCATTACAAAGCACTCAAAATGTTTGTAATTGTTGTTAGGCATTAGCCCATGAAAATGGGTTAAAAAGTTGATGGTGTTTTGGCCAGTTTTTGGCCTAGCATGGGGGAAATTTAAAAGGGGGTGTCCTCCCATTAATGGGGGTTTGAAGGGGGCTATGCCCCCTCACCATCCACGACAGTTCTCTACTTTAGTGATACTTTCTAGCCATATAGAAGATCTTGTGAGTCATGGAAATGCTTAATATCAAAGATATGTGTCTATAAAGAAAGATTAAAGACTTAATATTACCAGTGTATATTTAATGGAAATTTGCTTGTTTGTTATACTTGATTCTACTGTCCGTTAAAAGTATACTACATATGTATTTATCATCAAGCCATATAACAAATTGGTAATAGTAATAGTGTCTGTAATGATTCGATCTAAGGGTCATTAGTAGTATGATTTTTGCTAGTTTCTATATACCAATCATCCCTAACTTGATAATTTGTTATTTTTAAAAAGGTATACATTATACTCAACACTGCAAAAATAAAATTGTTAAAACAACTAGTTAGTACAGTTTCTGGAAATTGTAATTTAATTGGTTGTTTAGGTTGTTATGACTGCATGGTGACATACATGTAATTATAATCCAATTTAAATTATCCTTATTCTGTCTATTAGATATACAAAGAAGCAGAATAACATTTTAAATAAATCATTTTAGGTTTCTTTGTGCATCTAATATGAGATATTGAACATGATATTTGATTGCAGTAAAAGTATCTTTTATCATGCAGTCATAATAGTAGCATGGGGCTATAGAGAGGTATAGAACCACCCTCCCCCCCATTTTTTATAATTCTATATTTATTTTTTATATTTAATTACTTGTTTATGAAACTATAAAGAAGAAACTAGAAAAGAACTCGGGTTTAGACTCCGTATGGTCTTGTAGCCACTCAGTAGAATACGTACATGTACATTTGTGTGTACATATACATTGCAGGAAATAACCATGATGAATAATTAATTAACGGAAAAGTTTGCCCCTGCGGCAGGCACAATGTACTTGCTAGTATAGTGATAAGGATACAAATTATAATTTAGTTAGTCATACAGGATGTTATGACTGACTGCATGATAACTAATCAAATATCACGTCTAATATGTGCATAATAAGGTTTGGAAACCTAAAGTGATTTAATTAAAATATTTATTCTGCTTCTTTGTTAATTAATTAGACCATATAAAGAAACTGAAACTGCAATTATTGCATTATACTTGGATTATAATTACTATAAGTACATGTATATTATATGTCACCATGCAGTCATAACAAACTACACGACCAATTAAATTACAATTTTCTTGCAACTGTACTAACAAATGAATTAGTTATTTCAAAAATTTTATTTTTGCAGTGATGTTTTAATCCTGTTGTCAAAACTGTCAGACATCATACACACACACACACACACACACACACACGCATACATATATATATATATATATATATAATTATATATATGTATGCATATATAGCATGCATGATTATTCACTGAGCTAAGAAGCAATAAGTAAATGTATTTATAATTAGGGGTGATAATCATCATACAGAAGTGCCAGTAAGTATTTTTTGAAATTAGTTTTGAAGAATGCATCAAATAGGGTATCATGTCTGGTTATAAATAAATAAGTGAATTGTTGAAGAACATTAATAGCCAGAATAATTATACATGCATCACTGTGGAAAACAATTGTTTAAATAATATTTATTGGTTAGTATTGTTGCAAGGAATATAGAGTACAACTTATAATTTAATACTTGTACCAGCTATTCTGTCTAATATATCATGTTACATTAAATAAGGTTTGGATATCTATATAATCACTTAATTAAAACATATTAGAAGGGTAATGAAATAGAAGAGCAAGTAATTGAGTACAAGTATGTTATTGTGCAGTCATAACAACATGTATGATTGATCATAGCTTTCAGTGTTAAATTATGCAATTAAGTTATAATTTTGACTATAATTACAAATGTAGTATATTTATGGAGAGTAACTAATCTAAACCACACCTGTGTACAGTAGCCAGCCCAAATGTTCCTCTGCACATAATTACAGAAATAATTATTTAATTCTAATGAATTTCAAGTCATAATGTTGTGATCATTATTAAATGTAGTAGTTGTTTACAAGTTTATATTATCCTGGATCAACACTGGTATACTGAGATTACTTCATTTTGGACATCTCATGAAATCGAGGGACCACTGCAGTGCAGCCACCAGACCGCGCAATAATCGACGTGTGGGCGTCAGTCAATACGGACGTTCTACGTAAAGAAACAATGTCTCTTCTTTTAACAGTTGTGTTGATATGTACAATCTCAATAACTGAGGCACAATGTAAGTTAATAACTTAGTGCAGACTGCAGAAAAATTGTATGTGGATAGATAGATAGATAGATAGATAGATAGATAGATAGATAGATAGATAGATAGATAGATAGATAGATAGATAGATAGATAGATAGATAGATAGATAGAGATAGATAGATAGATAGATAGATAGATAGATAGATAAATAGATAGATAGATAGATTCTTTTTGCTACATTCATAGTTCCATCAAGTTGCTCATCTTCGGAGTATGGTGATTTGCGACTGTATAATACTCTTACTAATGATGATGAAGATGGAGCTTTGCAGCTTTGCTACTCTGGAACTTGGTACTCTGTGTGTGACTATGACTGGGATTGTAGTGATGGTAATGTAGCTTGTTTTCAGTTAGGATATGATAAAGCAAGTTAGTGAAATTGTAGTATTGTAAATACAATACATAGCTATATAATTATATTTATTACAGGACAAGTGGTGCATAATAGTGATGATTACTTTGGATATTGGAGTCATATTCGTAATTATTATTACTCATGTTCTGGCAATGAACATTCTCTTGGAAGTTGTTATTCTCACTATACTAGTAGTTATTATTGTAGTCCATCAAGTCATGCAGCAGGTGTTAGGTGTGTACAAGGTTAGTATATTTGTGTAAGTATAATAATAATAATTATATATATATATATATATATATATATATATATATTATATATATATATATATATATATAATATATAATATACATATATTTTGTTAGTCAATATCAAAGAGTACGATAGTACTCTCTATGTAGGGATGGCTCCAGCCACCCATACATTTCAATTGCAACTAATGAGCTGAAATCTCTGCTAATATAATATGGCTGCTTTTTCATGTAACTGTTCACTAGATTATGTCATACAGTGGGTGAGTTGTGGTTTCGTTGCTATTTATATTAGTGAAGGTTACATGCAGAAACAGCTAGATAAGTTTAAATACACACCACAAAGCAATCATAGGGATACTTTTTCTCTATGTATCTTGTTTAGCTGTGGAATCCTCATGTTCATCAAATGGTACTTTACGTTTTGTTGGAGGTCAAACTTCACACGAAGGAGTATTAGAGTATTGTTATAATGGGAAGTGGTCTCCATTTTGTTATTTGGATGATGAAGAAGCATCTGTAGCTTGTAAACAAATGGGATACTCTAAATATGCAGGTCAGTGTGCCAATAATCACATAACCAAATATCATTATTATATAAAATATCACAGCATTTCTTTCACCTGATGAATACCTTTGGAATATTAACACAACATATACCGGTTCACTTTTCAACTATTTCTCATGTTCAACATATGGTACTGAGAATTCTTTAAGCAGTTGTACATTCTCTTCCATTAGCTCTAGTAGTTGTGCAGTTTCCTGTACTCACCCACGTGCCATAAGATGTTATGAAACAGAGAATAACTGTATTGATGGACAAGCTCGTTTAGTTAATGGTTCTATTGCTCAGAGAGGCAGAGTTGAAGTTTGTGTTGATGGAATATGGGGTAGTGTGTGTGATGTTGGTTGGACTAAGTCCGATGCATTTGTGGTGTGTAAACAGCTAGGTTATGTCAACTCTGGTAAAGATAATAATTAATTGTTGTTTTAGTAGTTATACTTTCCCATATTTTGACAGAACCATTTATATATACTGATTCTAAATATGGTAAAGGAGCTGGACCAATAGTATATTCTAATGTGAATTGTTATGGATGGGAAAAAACATTCACTGAATGCACTAAAACAAACTATCTACACTTTACATGTAGTGATACTGCAGGTGTATTATGCCCTGATGGTAGGACTAAATAAATACAATGTATATATGCACTATACTACAATGTATTACAGATTGTGTGGAAGGCGAGGTTCGTTTAGTAGGAGGTGAAACAAACAGTGAAGGTACTATTGAAGTGTGTTTGAATAGTGTTTGGGGTCTGATAACTGATGCTGGATGGGATCAGAATGATGCACATGTCGTGTGTAGGCAGCTAAATCTACCAATTGATGGTGTGTGTGTGTGTTTAGAAAAATAAGACATTGTTTGTCAGATCCTCAGGCATCTGCTGAATGAACAGGTGGCCCTGTGGAGTCTGACTCCCAACTGTGTGTGTCTGTCTGTCTATATATCTATATATTTGTATATGTATGATGTATGGTATAGAGGATGTTATTTTATTGATAGTCTCATTTTTTCATTTGTTTTCAGGGGCATTACCATTATTAAACTCATATTATGGTAAACCAGATCGTGTTATTCATTACAGTTATATATTGTGTAATGGTAATGAACAACTCATCACATCATGTAATAAGATAATTCACTCACTGGAAGAAGGAAGACAGATTTATAATGAGGCAGAAGTAGCTGGTGTTGCTTGTAATCCAGCTTCACCTACACCTGAACCAACAGAGGAAGTGTGTCTACCAAAACCTGTAGGAACTGGTGATATGTGTGTATCTGGTGATATACAACTTGATGATGAAAATGGAATGTTAGAATATTGTATCAATGGACGTTGGTCTGTCTTCTGTCAACTAACTCACTCTGAAGCTACTGTGGCTTGTAGACAACTAGGACATGTAACATATACATGTATGCAATGAGTAATGTATGTATGTATGTATAGATTATAGAAACACATACATACATACATAAATATATAAATTAATAATAATTATACATAGAAACATACACAAATTATGTTATATTCAGGGGGTCTCCCAGTTGAAATAAAGGAGTCCAGTTCTTCAACAGCAGACAAGAGTTTATTTGAGATGATTACATGTTCATCATCTGAAAAATCACTGAGTGACTGTAACATACAAGAGGGAGACTGTATGAAATATTGTAGCACTATTATGGGTTTAAAATGTTTTGGTGAGTATTTTATGTTATATTGTCTGAGCAATGAGAAAGTAAAAAATTGTTAAAACTCTGATGTTTATAATATTATAGTACCTGAAGACTGTACAGAAGGTTCAGTTCAGCTTGTTGATGGTATTGAACAAGGAGGTAGAGTGGAGGTTTGTGTTAATGGAGTATGGGGTAGTGTGTGTGGTGAGGGATGGGATACGACTGATGCTCATGTAGTCTGTAAACAAATGGGATTTCCAGATTTAGGTAAGTAAATATTGTTAGTGGAATATTAATTTTAATTATAATTTATTAGAACCTATTGTCTACTCTGGTGATGAGTTTGGTGTAGCTACAGGACCAGTTGTGTATTCTAGTGTAGATTGTGGTGGATGGGAGAACTATTTGATTGAATGTCAAAAGAAGAACTATCTAGAAATAACATGTTCATATGCAACAGTAGCAGGTGTCATGTGTGCTGATGGTCTGTGTGAATATTAATCACTAAAAGATACATTTATACACACATATAATATCACTTTAGATTGTAGTGATGGTGATGTACGACTGGTTGAGGGAGAAACTAGAAGTGAAGGAACAGTAGAAATATGTTTTGATAGTCTGTGGGGTTTGATTGATGAAGCAGGATGGGGTATAGCAGATGCTGTAGTGATCTGTCATGAATTAGGATTTCACGACAGTACTGTTGGTATGGTAATACAATGTGTAATAGTACGATTTTATCATGTTCTATTAAATTCCATATACAGATGCACTACTTCATTCATATTATGGTAAACCTAATAAGGCTATTCATATTGGTGATGTGGAGTGTTATGGGACTGAAGATAAACTTACTGAATGTGCAATGACATCATATTCTTTAAAAGATGGTAAAAATCTGCAAGATAAAGTTGATGTAGCTGGGGTCTCTTGCATTCTGTCATCATCCAATAACTTTACTAGCATATCTAAGATGTCTATTGTATCATCACCATCTGTTACCAGGTCCTCAGCATCAGATCAATCTCATCAGTCCAGTTTATCTAAGATGTCTATTGTATCATCACCATCTGTTACCAGGTCCTCATCATCAGTTAAACATCATCAGTCCAGTTTATCTCAGGCATCAATATTATCAGTTGTTAGTATCATTCTGGTGTGTCTTTTCTTCATTGTTATACTATTTCTATGGTAAGTAGACACACTCTAAAATGTGATTTGTTATTTCAACCAATTTTATTGGTTGTATATATATATATATATAACAATTCAGTGTTCCATTTGTTGCTGAAAATCAGTGGCCAATACAAGTAACCTTGGGTAAAAACCATATAAGTATTTGTAGTCTTGAAATTCATTTATAGTACGCTGAAATATTTATATACATGAATGAATGGTAAATTCCGCAACAGAAACGGCAGCTTAATACTAAGAAAGCCACACACGCATGCACTTACACAGTGAGTAAGTGCATGCATATGTGTTGGTTTTATATATGTAACTTAATATACACATAGTAATGGTACTATAGCATATAGCCTGTGTATTATTCAATTATTAATGCTTATAATATCATTATTAGTGTAGTTTAGCTCACTTAATTTACTTACATGTATGTTTAAATGTGTTTACTGTACACTACTGAAACTTAGTCCAAGTTATTATGTTTGCATTTCAAATAGATATAATTTTACATTCACAATAGATATATGTGAACACAATCCAAAGGGATAATAATGTATATGTGATACATTATCCATGCAGATAGGATAGATATTTATAATGGTTACTCAGCAACAAGATTAAAGTAACTTTATAAAAAATGAAACTTGTGTAACCAATATACTTCATTGAATATCACTCTTTGCAGTATGCAGAATGGTTATTATAATTATTATCATCTATGATCTGTTTTTCTCTCTTTAATTTTCAGTATTGGTCTTATGATTTATTGCAAAAGAAAATATATAAAGAAAGTCAAACTAGGCAGACGACTTCCTATAGCAATGTCAAACATATTTGGAGAGGAGTATAGCTCTTTGCATTCTTCAGATGAAGAGATTAGTGAAAAGGAGGATAAAGATGAAGAATTGCATACCACTGGAGACAATTCTGATAATTCATATCAAGATGATCCTACATTTAAAGAGGATGACTCTGAACACATATATGAGTATACTCAGTCACAATTATAAGATTGAGTGTGTGTTCTTATCATGAATATTCATAAATATTAAAGTTATATTACTATAGCTACTACTAATAGTACCATCGATGTACCACCAATTTGCTATTCACAGTAGTGTGGGTATTTATGTAGTGCTATATAAAAAGTGGTCTGTTTAATTAAATTGAGGTATGACACAAGTGACCCTTCCTACGGTACAATCCCAATCTTCTTTGCATACGTTTCGGTTTTGATATCCCTTTCTTTATTGTATAAAACATTTTTCATTTATATACAGAGCATGCTTGGAGGTACTTGCAGTTTTAGCTCACTAGCTACTTTGCATTGTAATTGAGTGTATGTAATCAACAAGTCTCGCAAATATTACAAGTAGTTATAATACTCATAGTTAATTATTGTGTGTGCAGTTACAACACAAATGAGCATAAACCAGCTAGTGGTGTAATACTTCATGCCAGCTGTCACACTAGTTTTGATTGATAACAATAAACCAACAGAACCAAAAAAGATGATTCATTCATTACAGTATTACAATACTCTTATAAACAAATTTTACAGTAATAGAGTGAGAAATTAAGAAATTTGATTACAATAATGGAATAAAAATTAGAATTTACAAGACAAAATTTCTAACTTATGATAAATCGTAGAAAAAAAGTGAAATAAATCAAATTGTTTTTACATCAATTTGGCAGTATCACATCTAAACATAAGATACTGTGTGTCTAGGTTTATCAGGTAATTTGTTAATAGGATATTGTGTTACACGAGAATTAGTTGTATTGCTTCGTTGACGAGAGGATCCAGCAAAAGAATGAAGGGAGGGAGAATTATGAACATTTGAAACAAGTGGTTGGGAATATGGAGGAAGATGGCCATTCTCTTTAACATGAAATGATGGACTCTTTGATTGAAGCTTTTGGTCCAAAGGATTTACCTGAGCTGTGGAGGGACTATAACGACGTGAAATTGGACAGACTGGTATGGTAATTTCTTCATATGGTTTGCTTTGGTGCTGTTGAAATGGTAATTGTGTAGTTGTTTGCTTTGACACTTTTTCTGGAACATTCAATGGTGGCGTTATTGATAACGAAGGACTTCGAGATGTTTGCAAATGATTTCCAGGTGAAGGTGTCGTGTGTTCTCGTGCATTCATATGAGGATGTTGAAAATCATGTTCATTGAATGACTCTTGGATATCTGATTTATTTCTCTTATGCTTAAAATCATTGGTACCCAGAGATCCATGGCGTTGGGTTGTTAAGGGCAACTTCTTACTATTCCATGGAGTGTCATACTGATTTTGTTTTGTACCAATGCTCTCGTCTGAACTAAAAAGTTTTTGTAGTGTGTCATAGCAATTCTCTGTTTTTCTTAGCTCTGTACTCAAACTGGGTCCTAATCGTAATCGATTATCATGCAATGATTTTTGAGAATAAAGAGATGAATCAATAGAATTTAGATCACGATTAGAACTAGATCCACTTGAATGTGGAAGAGTAGGAGATGGAAATTGTTGAATACTTTCTAACTCATTAAAGTTTCCAATAGTGTTCCTGTTGCGAATAGTCCTTGGTGATTCTCTTCTCTGAACTATTGGAGTACCACCTGGTGTATGAAGTCCATGTAAACTATCCATTATAATTTGTTGGCTAATCTGTTGTCTCTTTCTCTCCCTATCTGCTTTCTTCTTCTCTTCATCTTCTAATTCTATTTGAGCTTGTTGGTGAATTTGTCTCCAAAGTATTTCTTGTTTCTTTGCTTTTGACTCTGGGCTGTCATCACTACTTACATAGTTTTTCCAAGCTTCTTGTTCTTCTAACTTCCTTCTTTCTTCTTTTTTAATTTCAAACTTCAACTTCTCTTCTAACTGTTTCCTTCTTTCTAGTTCAATCCTATTTCTCTCTTCTTGTTTCTTCATTTCTTCAATTTTTTTCCTCTCTTCTTCCTGTTTTTTAATTTCTTCCTCTAACCTTTTCTGTTCCTCTTCTTGTTTCTTACGTTGTTCCTGTAGTTTAATTCTTTCCTCCTCTTGCTTTTTGCGTTCTTCTTCCAATTTCCTCCTCTCTTCCTTTAATTCATTTTGTTTCTTAGCTTCTTCAAGTTTCAACTTTTCCTCCTGAAACTTTAATTTTCTCTTCACTTCCTCAATCTCCTTCTCGCGTTTTTTAGCTTTTACTTCTTCTGCAAGTTTCAATTCTTCTTCTATTTCTTTTTGTCGCTGGACCTTTTCTTCCATATAAAATGACTTCACCTTCCAATCTCTCTGATTCTCAATGATATCCATTCTTCCTGTAGGACGTAATTTATTCTGCTGCTCTATTAAGGAACTCTCAAACTTTCTCAAAGCTCTCATGCTTGGACTTAGTTCATGTTTTCTCTTCTGTTGAACAGATTCAGCCATTTGTAGAGATTGTACTCTCTCTTTGTGATTAGGACTAATACTAATGATGCTGTCGAGTACGGCTTGTCTATCTGGTTCTGGTACTGCTTCAAATATTGGGATATGAGGTGACCTCTGTCTCTGAAAAACTGCAAGTCTGAAAGAGAGAGAGAGAGACAGAGAGACAGAGAGAGACAGAGAGAGACAGAAAGAGACAGAGAATGCTATGGTGAAAACCACGCTCTTGATAGAATAATCCATAATGACTGGGATAACTCATAGTTTATTTATCTTTTTCTTTTTCACCAATCAATATATTATTATAGATATACCAACGTTTCGGCTGTTCTAATCAACAGCCTTCATCAGGGTATAAATGTAAAGAATACAAAAACAAACATGAAATTATATAAAGAGTCTTCAGACAGGTGGCACCTGTCGGTGCTGTCCGACACCTAGGTGTCTGCAGTGTTGGATGGGGCTGGGCTGGGTGTGGTCTCAATTATATCATGCTCTTGATAATGTACATGTACTACAGCCTATATGTGTGCTTCAAGTAAAATGCATAACATACTGTTGAAGCATTTCAAGTGTCTGTGAGAGTCCTGCACATGTATCCACTGCTTCTGTTAACTTTTCTGCCTCCTGTTCAACAAAACTATTTGAAAATAGGGAACATGGATTCAACATCAGATATAAATAAATGATAGTACTCCTTCTCACCTCTCATCGGTAACTATTACTTGTAGTTCTTGTTTCATGACATCTTTTAGTCTTGCTTCCATTGGTATATAAAGATCTAAGGAGAAAGAGAAAGCTAGAAAGTGATGGACAGCAATCCATCCATCCAGCCATCAAGCCGTACATAAGTTTATTTTGTGATACACATTGTAATATGTATTGCTCTTCTCCTTTAATTAGTAACAATAATTAGCTATCTATTTGCTCAAAAGATACTCAGTACTGAGTAAAGGACTGAAATATCATTTTGGGAAATTGCAATACTTAACAAAATATCATAATTATATAAACTAACTTAATACTGCCTTTGGCAGTTTAACCTAGGCATGCGTAGTACCTTCTAAGTGTATAGTACACTACATGTTAGCTGGTTATATGTTAGCTTGGCTTCTCTCCATATTAGTTAGTCTTGTCTGTGTTTGTCTATGTCTATCTCTATCCAAAGATCTCCTGAACTCTCTTTCTACTATTGTCTCCATCTTTTCTCAAAGCATGCACAAATGTCAAATTTACTGTCAATGCCTCATTTTATTACGTCACGTCAATGTGCACATGTCAACGCATAATTTTCTGGGTCTTTGTTGCGAGGGAATTTGTGACAGACAGACAGACAGACAACGGTATTATTTTATAGATTATTGATATCGGGATATACAGATATACATGTAGGCTTGTAGGCGTGGCTAAAAAGGCTTCATGATTGGAATATACAGATAGGTTAAATCTAGAAATTTATTAGAGGGAGACCTTTTTGTCAAGACTCAGAAGTGAATAAACATTGCATGTACATGTACGTATGATTTAAACAATATTTATCATGAAAAAGGCAATACACTAATACTAGCTCATTGTACCGGCTGCATACACATAACACCCAGGAAAGAATCAAATCTTAGTGTCATTTTTGCCTAAATCCAGTTAAATAGAGAATATAGCACATGGTAATTTTGAAAGATTGAAAATGTAATCAAGATGTGAAAGAAAGGTGTTTTCCTTGTTGTAAAGAGTGACTTTCCTGATGGAAAAGCAACTTTTAGCACCAAGTCGCCCCCTAGATCTAACACTAGATATACTGTACATGATTGTACTAATCTAATCCAATATTGCACAGCTCTATTAAAGTCCTACATAATTATACATGCACATGTACCTTGTAGTTTGGAAAGATTAGCTGATACATTTTGTACGTTGGTTCTCAAAGTTTCCACTTCCTCAGAGTCTACTCTACACCTTCTGTTTACTGCATCAACTCTTAATCCTTCCACAATGGTTTGAAGTATACTATAATAATGGAAAATAATTTAATTACTTGTGTTGGTTAAACAACATACAAATTAGGCTTAACAAAATATATGGAGAACAGTCATTATCAATTGATCTGTATACAACATGCAAGTGAAAGTGGTAAATGATGAGTAAATACATGTACATGTACACATGTACATTGTATATAATGGTGGAAAGCTATCATGGGATGGCATGTTGGATCATAACAATGCATAGGAAATCTTTTGCTTATAATATTTACATTACTCTAGTTTAGTTCATATCAGAGTCTACATACAAGTCATATTACAAACCTGAAATCATGAAATGTATTGCTTGAATTTTTCAATTTCATGTATTTTTCTTTCATATCATCTAAAGCCAGTCTTTCTTGTCGAAATGAGGGACTACCAACTGACTTTACACCTGTACAAAAAGAGCATTTGTAACCTAATATTCAAAAAGGGACCTTGTCCCACAAAATGACAAATGGTGAACTTTAATTGGCAATTTTGTATAGGAACCAGAGTTTTTGATATGTGGTGAAGCATGAGCCAAATTGGCTCAATAATGGATAGTGTGTGCACCATTGGGAATACATCTTGAGCCAATTAACAAAGAATTAATGATGTTAGTGACAATATAATCATAATCAATCGCGCCATCTAGCCCAAAGAGAGAACTATGCAGTGCCAAATAAGAAGCTCTTTGGGCCAATGGTGTGCCATATGAGCTTATCAAAAACTGTGATACATGTAGGAATCTAACAAAATTTGGTATCTAAGGACTCTTCCTGGATACCAATTTATTAATTTCTGGTACAAAATGGCAACCAATTGATGGCAGGAGAAGGTCCCTTTTCAAATATTAGGTCACACTTATTTTGTTTAGAAACAAATATATCAAAATGCATAGTAATAGCAATAGTTGCAGTGAATTACCTTTCAATGCTGTTTGTAATGTCTGTTTAGCTAGAGTGAGTTGGAACTGTATTTCACTCATCTTGGTGTGGTGCTCAGTCCTCATCACAGCCAGGTCTAGTTTTAGACACTGGACTGATTGATGGAAGTTCATAAGATTTGGTATAATGGATGGTGATGTAGGGAAAGTAAGATTGTGATGATGAAGGGAGTCAGAAACCACAACTGAGAAGGAAGAAGTATTATATACAAGTAGATACATGGATGCTGTAAGTCTGTAACTAGTAATACAGAGTAGGAATGAGTGATAATAAGAAATACTTATCATGGGGAATAATTATTAACATTATCACAATACTAGTGAGTACGTTACTACCTTTTGTCACCTCAGGCTATTCAAAACACCTACTGTACACACAAGGCTGCATTTTACATTACTACAATGTTGAAATTACAATAATTATACCGATAATTCAGAAACTGTAACAATTGTTCTACAATATTGCCCAACTCTAATACACAGTACACGTACATGTAGTTGAGAGTAAAAGGTGCTATAATCATGTTAATGATTAAGTGTTTAGTGCTATGATCTACTCATTAAACTAACTTCCACTTGATGAACTTTGTACAGAAAAAGGTGAGGAATGTGTAGGATGAATTATGTTATCTTCTCCTACAACACTAGGTAAAATAGAAATGTCCAAAGACTTGGGACGTGGAGTTGGTTCAGGTGAAATTATATCTAATCTATGGCTGTTGAAAAAAAAAGAGATAAATATTATACAATTAAATAATACAACAATGATATTTTTGGTAAGTTTTGAAGCATGGGCCAAATTTGCTCTACAATGATTATTGTGTGTGCCATTGGAATACATCTTGAGCCAATTAGCTAGAGTTAATGCTGGTTGTGACAATATAATCATAATTAACTACGCTGCTGGCCCAAAAAGAGAACTGTGCAGTGCCAAATAAAAAGCTCTTTGGGCCAATGGTGCACCATATAAGCTTATCAAAAACACAGAATACAATCCATTCATAATGACAGATTAAAATCTAGTCCACATAATGACGCAGAGCCTTGCATTTCTTTACGTAGCGTCAATGCACGTCAGATGTAACATAACATAACTTGAGGATAGGATCTGATTCTATCTTTGTATTAGCCTCATTGCGTTTGACCAATCAGTTATCAGACTTTTATCACAATGCAATGAACACAATTGTTGCGTCATTATGTGAACCCAACCTCATTTTAGACAGCCAGAAATCTTTGATCTAATAGATGGTGACCAAGTGGACACACAAAAGCAGAGTGGTTAGAGCCAACTGCCTTTGACCAGCATAATCAGATCATTATAATAACTGATTTCTGGTGTTTTTGATAAGTGAATCATTGGCCCATAAAGAGCTTATTAGACACAGTACAAGTTGTTTCTTTGACCCAGATGGCACATTGATTAGAAGTTGAAACTGGCATCCATATGTTGATGAATTAACTACATATTTACAAGATAGTGTAAGCTTAAAACAAAGTTAAGCATCATCGAAGGCCTCATAAACAAACAACATTATCATACCTCCGTTCATTTAAGTCAGGTGTAGTCAAGATATCGGGTGTACCAGTGGAACAGCGAGAGTGTTGTGTATCTTCTACTGGTGTAGGGCTGGGAATAAGTGTACCTACATCTGAACTGTCAACTAGGAGAATTGTACAGTGATCATGTATGAGACTGTTGGGATTATTTGAAGATGAGAGAGTGAGAGAGACAGAAAGAGACAACAGAGCGGGAAAGAGACAAAGGAATAAAATAATGATTGAAATAATTTTGTAAGATTTGGCACAGAATAAATCTGTGCAATGTACACATCAATGGAATTTTAATTGTAATTCCATAATTCTAATCATACATATACAAATGTACATCTCAGTATGTACCTGACACTGTCAAGTGACTTCCATGTATTTGATCTATCCAATAAAAACAAATGCCAGTTTGGACTCTTGAGAACAGAAGGGCTAAGATCAAAAAGATTGATGAACAATTGTCGTACTGTACTTAGAGTAATTGGAGAAGGCATGGGACAACGACGCATATCAGCACCATGACGAAGATATAAACACTCTGTGTGGAATAGAAGAGTACATGTACATGTATATACTATATGAATGACATATGTTATTAGGATATGTTATAAATCTGACCACACAATTAGCTTTAAACAGGGACATTGAGGAAACCTGGTAAAGTTAAGGGCTCTCACTCGTGTATTGTAGAAAACTAATTAAGTAATTGAAGAGTGTGGTCAATAAATTCACATAATTATCTTATGCATTGAGAACACTCAGAACAGTTATCAAGTACATGTACCTACATGTATATATGTACATGTACATATACATGTGTATGTACATGTATATGTACATTGTAGCTAAGTTTGTTCATGTACATATATGTACATGTACACGTATGTATGTACACGTAAATGTGCTATATAATTATTCTTGCATGAATTGTTGAGTTTCAAATTTCTTTTGGGCTTCCCGATTTACTGTAATTTGTACCCATTCCCTCTGAACCTCTTAGTGCCTTCAAACACTTGCTATTATACAGAAAGCATTAAATGTCTAAGAAGAGAAATAATAACTCTCAGGTGAGTTGGAAAATTTAATTGGCCACCACCTAGTACATACAAATAACAACTGGCTGAATAACAAGAATTACGGGATAATTTATGATTATGTGCCCTAATTCAAATCCAGATCACATACATGTACATATATATATATAATGCTTACATTTAAATGCACGTTATTCAGCCATTTTGTACAGGTAACCAACAACTACATTTGGTATCCAGAACGAGCACCTATTCTTCTACCTAAACAACAAATTTAGTTTGTTCGCTGTGCAAAATGGCTGAGTAATGAACATATAATGTAACCATTTGAGAAAATTCTTATTTGCCAAATGACTGAGTTTTGCATCCATGATCACACATATATATACATGTATAATTATAATTATATACATATATAATTATAATTATATATGTATATATCCTATTTATTTTTAATTGACTTATAAACAAGAATTCAAATTATTTGGCAGTTACTCTTGTAGTGATTGGTTCAAAGATGAAAAAATTGATATAATTATAATAATAATTACATTACAAATAATACATGTATATTTACATACCATAGTTATGTGAGTAAAGTAACTCCTTGATATTTAATATTACATGCATAGTTACTCAAGTTTATATCACATGACAATATATGACTTCATATTTACTGTGGATTTGCCAACTTCAGTGATATTAATATCACCTGAAAGTGGTATATATCCCATTACATGGTACATTGATCTGCTAGCTATTAATATCACATGAGAAGGTACAGCATTTACTTAATTCTAATTTGCTGCCTCAAGTAGTATAAATGTCTCTATTAGCCACCGATTTTGTACCTCCAGTGGTATTAATTGTATCATGTATACTACATGTACATGTAACTACTGATTATGTACCTCCAGTGGTATCATGTATACTACATGTACATGTAGCTACTGATTTTGTACCTCCAGTGGTATTAATTGTACCATGTATACATGCATATGTAACTACTGATTATGTACCTCCAGTGGTATTAATTGTATCATGTGTACTACATGTACATGTACAATGTAACTACTGATTTTGTACCTCCAGCGGTATTAATTGTATCATGTATACTACATGTACATGTAACTACTGATTTTGTACCTCCAATGGTATTAATTGTATCATGTACACGTACATGTACAATGTACATGTACATGTACAATGTACATGTACATGTAACTACTGATTTGCTAGCTCCAGCATACTATAATAATTGCATCACATAACATAGTAAAATTATACTATCTAGTGATACAAGCATCACTGTCATCACATGACTTCATACGCCATTCTAGTGATATACTTCACTTACCACTAAATTTTGAGGATATTTTTCTGATAATAGTAGCTTTAACTAAAGGTTCTGATGAACTGGTACTACTAACAAACCGATCTCCATCATCAAATGATCTTTGCAGTCTTAGACTTCTTTCCACAGCATCATCTACTGACTATAAAATAATTAAAATGTATACAGTGAGGTCATCTTATAATTATGTAATAATACATGTACATTATATTTCAGTATACCTTCAGTCTACTTTTAATTGTGTGTACTAATTTTAGGGTCGTTTCAAGAAGTCACAAAAATATGTTACATTTATATAGTCTCATATGGTATAAGAATTATGTTAGACATTGTACATTGTTAGGGTTATATCAGGATGTTTTGTTCTTACTCAAGCATGACGTTATTGTATTTCGTGGTTTGTATAAGTATTTTGAATGCATACTATCCTGATGTGACCTATAAGGATAGTATTGTAGCTGTATTACACATTGACTTATACAAACCACAGAATACAACCATTTCATGAACAAAACATCCTGATATAACCCTAACAATGTCAGTGTTCCTAACATACTTCTTATATCATATGAGACTATATAAATATAACATTATTTCGTGACTTCTTATATGAAGAAACAATCGATTTTAGCGACTAATGTAATAAATGCTAAAATTAGCAAATGCTAAAAAATATATTTTGTGATCGTTAATTTTTATTAGGCATATTAGGTGTGGCTCAGAAATTTGTTGCAATTAATGCTACATCTCAGCATTTAAAAATCGCTAAATTTAGTGGATGCAATTAATAGTAGCAGGTAAGAGCAAGTTTAATTAGTATCAGGTATATATACAAGAATTATCACCAAGGGAGAAGGATGTTTCAAGATATTGGATCAGCAATGAAACATACTCTCCTGGCGTCTGAGGACATGACCCCTGCCCAGGGCATTGGAATTGAGAATTGGATGGATTCTGGAATTTTAACTTATGATATGAATTGGGATGGAATTTTGTCACTGTCCTTTTTTAGTCAACAGAATGTGGAAGTGAATTGGAGTAGTACAACTGTATGTGGAATGCTACAATTCCACTTCAATTCCACTGCTCTTTGTGCAGCTGCTTAAGAACTGAAACATTGATTGAACAATATTTTCCTATTGTTAATAAAAAGAAGTGGTCAGTGAAATTGACATGGAATTATAACGCTGCCTGGAATCCAATGAAATCAATTCGAGTTATCAAAGAATGAATTTGAAACCAATGCTCTTACCCGGGAAAATGTAGAAGATCAATAGCTATGAGATTGATTTCTGGCACCTAATGTCAATAGACAGAGGTTTTTTGGGAGGGGAGGGGGAAGGGGTATCCTTTGGTTGCCTCTCTGTATATAAAAACCTACAGAGTTTTTGATATGTTTTGAAGTATGATCCAAATTGGCTCAACAATGGTTAGTGTGTGCGCCATTGGGGATACATCTTGAGCCAATTAACACAGAGTTAATGCTGTATAATCATCATTAACTGTGCCAAATAAGAAGCTCTTTGTGCCAATGGTGTGCCATATGACCTTATCTGAAAACCCTGGTTCTCAAATGTATAATTAAATTACAAGTATTAGTAAAATTAGTAGTGCATACCCATTTCTGGCAAAGATAATAATTTAGTTATAATTATTTAGTTATACCTACATGTAAATAAACACCTGTGAACAACCATAATGATGTACTCAATAATAGAAATGCTGTTTTTTGATATCAGCTGATTTCAATGTATCTCAGTAATATTATACCAATAATTGAATTCATAATCTCATGTTGTTAGTAGTTTACATACACAGCAGTGTGTGGGAGAAGTAAAGGTTATATCCCCACTCAAACACATATATGTACATGTATTAATATTACACACATACATATGTACATACAAAGTACATGTATAACCTGTCTAGTCACATACTGACTATACACATCATGTATGTATGTACATGTATAATATCATGCATGATATGATGTTAAAATTAAAAAAAATGTTAAAGGTTAACTACATTCATAAAAACGTTTAGTTATAGAATGTTTCTCAAACTTTTACACTGTAGTTATAGTTATAGTTAACCAACAAATAGTGCCCATCATTAGCCCTATTTTCATTTTAGTTACAATAGACCCATAGTTTAGTCACAGTCTCATTAAAAGGTACATTGCCTTACTAAAATGGTTTTTATATTTACATGTATATACATGTAGTTAACTAAAACAACAGTATTCAAATATGTGTGGAATTATGTATACACATGTAGTCCCCGTACAGTACATTCTCATAAGAACAAAGATATTGGCTTAAATGTTCTGCTAATTACATGTGTAATATAAACCAGTCATTTCATGCTTGAGTGAGAGGAAATACATCAACATATAACCCTAACAACGCCGATACACCTAACAACATACTTCTTATATGAGACTATATAAACACTTCGTGACTGAAGAAACAATATCTACTGCTATCAATTTGACATTATAATCTATATCAGAGCTCATATAGGATTATTTATTAGAGGAGGAGGGGAAACAACAGCTATTATTCAGTATTACATGATGTTACAGGAGATGTAAAAAGAAAAAGAGAAAGAACGAAAGAAAGGAAGAAAGAAAGACACCTGAGGCAATGGTAAAATGAAAATGAGACTTGCCTCATGTACATGTAAGCTTTTATTGAACTTTAAATTGTGTGTGATTAAAAGGTCACCCCCCCCCCCATTCTGTATGAAACTCTGTATATAGTTGTATTACAATATACATGTACATGTACATGTACATGTACATGTATATCATAATAATTATAGCTAATAGTTTATATTATATTCCCCATGTAAACTATAAAGGGAGTAACTTTGTGACAATTCTTTAGTCAACACAAATAATTCTCTTGTGATTTAACAGTTTATAAAACTATTATTGTGTGTGTATCTAACTCATTCCATTTGATACACTGACAATGTCTATGAATAAATAAATTTTTTATAGCGTCTGTTGTGTAGGACGTTGGAAATAAATTAAATAAATATTACAATTAAATTATATCCTAATTAGAGGCATATCCTCTTTCAATATTGATGTATTCCTGATGTTACATATGTAGTGTACACAACAGGATTGGTATCAATTACTCTATTTACTAATACTGTTAAGATATAATTACTATTATCATTACTGTTGCCAATCATTACCTTTTTTATGGAAACTATCAGCTATCACTATAATTTCCAATGACTCCAATATGATATAAAACTAGAATACCTGCTAAGTACGTTAGTGAAGAACGTCAAAGTGCGAATTATATTTTACAAAGTTAGTAAAAAAATTGAGTTAATTAAAATATGACCTTAATAACATGTACTACATCAAAATGTCATTACCATTTTCTTGATATTAAACTCTGCCATTACTACACTACCATTACTCTAAATTACTGTACATTTCAATTATCATTAATTACCTCAGGTCACCAACCCTGTCTAGTACATGACAACAAGACTTTGCTAATACATGTAATTATACAAACCTATTGAACTATAGAGGTTCAGTAAAATGTATGTCGCGTGTCAAAAAAAAAACTCTCATACAGCATTAAATCCTCTCTACATTAACATATTGCAAATACACATGTAATTGTAATAATACATGTACATGTACATGTAGTGTCACTGAATTCAGTTAAAATTGTATCACTAAATATTCACACACATACTGAATTGATGGCCACTTACCACTTCATTTGGTCCGAAAATAATTTCATTGTGTTCTTGATATAGTTGAGAAGCTTGTTGTATTTGTCTTGCTGCCTCTGTGGAGTCATGAAGAGTATGACGACGTTTATCCCTCTTCTTACGTCGAATACGAAACTCTGGCATAGTGTCACTTAAGAGTAGAGTATCTAAAAAAAAACACAAAATAGTAAATGATTTTAGCCTCATCATACAACCAGTTTATCTCTCATGTGATTTAACCACAATGACATACATCTTTTCCTAAAAATGGATAAACTGTATATCAGTCTAGTCTATAATTAATTACATGTTCATATAATAATTATCAGGTAATTCTTATAATTACAATTATACATGTACATGTACATGTATTAATTTAATTATTAGTTAATTCTTATAATTACAATTGTACATGTACATATATTAATTATCAGCTAATTCATACAACTATTATAATTATATTACATAATTAGCTTAATACCACCTTTGGTGGTTTAAGCTAGGCAAACATAGTACAGTATGTTCTAAGCATAGCAGTGTAGTATGGTCATTGACAGAATTATTATCTAGAATCATAAGTTATAGGAATGAATGTATTATAATTTTTGTTTAATAAATGAATAAACTAAATGTTACGTCTCTCGCTCTCTCTCTCTGACTCTTTTCAATCTTCTTTGAACTTGTCTTTCCTGTTCTAAATGTGTTTAAGCTAGGCAAGTGTAGTACCTTCTAAGTGTAGTACACTACAGGCTCATTATACATGTACATGTCTATCTCTATTAGATGTTAGCTAGGCTTCTCTCTCTATATCAGTTAGTCTTGTCTTCTACCTGCACAAGAATCTCCATCAGATGTTAGTTGGGCTTCTCCTTTAGTTTGTCCGTGTTTGTCTATGTCTCTCTCTATCCAAATATTTCTTTATAACGCTGAAATGTCAAATTTACTATTAATGCCTTCTTTTATTATGTCACATCAAAGTGTCGCATGAACGTCTAATTCTCTGGGTCTTTGTTGCGAGTGAATTTCACAGACAGACAGACAACGGTATTATTTTATAGATTATACATGTACATGTACATGTAGTGAAATTTGTAACACTAATCTTCACAAAATATGTATTAGTCACATGTACATGTACATAAAAAGATATAATATAATTATGGAGAAAAATGTATCCTGCTTTGTGGTGAGAATTAGTCACCACAGATGACTTTCTCATGTCTGAAACCCAACAACCTATTATACATATATGTAGTTATTAACCATATAAAGATTCTAGTATACATTTTGTGATGTCTTTATTAGTTGCTAGTCTGTAGCTCATGTGTGCATTATTTACATACCAAACTACCAAGCTCATTGGAATGATGTACATGTAACTTCCTTATAATATGCATTGGATGTACCAATAATAGTAATTATGTAATTATATAACTTTACCATGGAAAGCAATGATAGGGATGGATGGCTCTGCAGACCATAATAAAAAGACGACAGACATATTGCATATTGTAGTACATGTATACAAAAGAAGATAAAGCTATATAGCACAAAGAAATAAAGTATACATACACAACACTTGTAGCAGTACATTTATATAAGATCAAAAAGATAAAAGTACATGTACATGTACATAAACAGATAAAAGTCCTTGTACATTAAAACATAAACAGATAAAAGTACTAGTAGAATGTACATAATTATACTAGTATCATGTTAACATGGAAACTGAGAACACATTTTAAAAATGCATGATCATACATTAGAATAAAAACTGTGAATATTAGAGGAATTTGATCATCACAATTATAATTCATATACAGTGTAATCACATAATGTATTGTATAATACAGTGTAGTCACATAATGTATTGTATAATACAGTGTAATCACATAATGTATTGTATAATACAGTGTAGTCACATAATGTATTGTATAATACAGTGTAATCACGTAATGTATTGTATAATACAGTGTAATCACGTAATGTATTGTATAATACAGTGTAATCACATAATGTATTGTATAATACAGTGTAATCACATAATGTATTGTATAATAATACAGTGTAATCACGTAATGTATTGTATAATTCGTATACAGTGTAGTCACATAATGTATTGTATAATTCATATACAGTGTAGTCACATAATATATTGTATAATTCATATACAGTGTAGTCACATAATGTATTGTATAATTCATATACAGTGTAATCACTTAATGTATTGCATAATTCATATACAGTATAGTCATATAGTGTATTTGTAGGTACATGTGTACATAACGTACACATATTATACAACATACAGTGTATACATGTAACAATGTATATAAGATTATTTCTACATGTACATGTATGTCACTCTGTAATTGTCTTTGCGAATGTGCAGTCAGTCTGTCAGACACCAAAATGCTTGTAGGACAACTAGTTCTAGTGCATTTAATTATATAGTTATAACATTTCTTGCCAGATAATTTATTTTGTAAGACAATGGAATGATGTTTATAGCATGATTGGTACACAGTGATAGTATGTAGAATACATATTTGTACAGTTTTTACTAAAAAACTAGTAGTTTCACACGTTTAACAAGTAATTAAGTATACCAAATGCATTCCAATACTTTAAACTGATGGTACGAATATAATTAATTTTCTTCATAAGTTCATATGAAATTGTTCACACTTCCCAGACTATGATTAACATAACCTAACTATGTGGATAGTATGTTTGAACTAGTGATAGTTTATAGCAGATAATAGTAATTATACATGTACACAAAATATTTAGTGTTTATGTGATGTGCATTCATGCATGTGTGTACACATGTATGTATGTACGTTATGTATGTAAGTATGTACATGTATGTATGTATGTATGTATGTATGTAAGTATGTATGTATGTATGTAGTGTACTGCCAGATTTGTCACATATTTGGCACAACACACACAGTATAATACAATACAACACTTAGGGGGTGTGGCGACAAACAGGTTTATTATAGTGTGCATATTACCAAGGCAACCTGACCTGGTCATCAATAATAATAATGTAATTGTGTGTGTATACTGGAATTATACCACACAACAATAACAAATGATATACCAGGAATATCTGTGGCTCCTAATCATAGTGTTAGTAGCACAACAACTTACAAATATAAGTATATTCATTATAACACGCCTACTTGGTGATCATAAAGCTGATACAGTGTGTTGTTATAAGTTGAATTATAATACATAACTTTATGCTTTGTAAGTAACATTACCACAAAAAATTACCAATACCCATGTGGAATTAAATGTTGCTTGTGGTAGTTCCTTTGGTTGTATCATGCAGGTAAAACATTACAAAATATTTAATTTGAAAACAAAAGAAATTAGAAATATCATTTGAAATAGTTTAGTGATACACTGATAAGAGATTTTATTGGTATTCCGATAATTATTTTATATATGTACCAATAACAATTCAATATTAAAACTATACTCTGTATAATATTATTCTGGTGAAAATCAGCATTTTCTCAATACTATAAAAGTGATATGTACACTTATTGTGCAATATTGGTTACATCTTTCTGATACCGATACTAAAACTATACATGGCTAATACTGGATTACCAATCCAACTATCAGTGCATCACTAATATAGTTAACATAGCCCTGAATGCTGTCTTGAGCTGTGAATGTACAACAAACATCTAAGCTGTGTTACTTAATATTACATGACACATAATGCAAACATGTTTGTTTGTGGAAGAGAATTTCAATAACAAAACACATAAGGAAAGAGAGAGACAGAGACAGAGACAGATATAGAGAGAAAGAGAGAGTTGTCTTACCTCTTGAAGTTGTTATCTCCTCCTTAGAACTTATATATTATATGTATTTCTTTAGCAGACACAACAAGCCTCCAGTCCTTTGTTACATGCAAGTTTCCGCAATAATTTATGATCTGCTAGCTCGTTTTCTTCTCAAGCTGACTGCCAAGCATAAGTGTCAAACCTTTCGACGCTTATACGCTACAGAATTTATTTAGCAAACTTCGAAGGTGGGGCTTTTATTCTAATTCATATTTTAAGGTATCCATGGATACTAAAATAACTCATAACAAAAATCAATAATAATTATTATTGTAATAATGATGAATAATTTCTATGTCGATCTATTATATATAATTGTATTGTATACAAAAGAGATTAAATACAAAACTAATTATTATCAAGCACACTAAGATTCTGTTATTACAACAGGAGGTATTATCACTACTGAGTCAATGACCTCCTGCAAAGACTCTGCCAATCGTTTACGATTCACAAGACCACAAAATTCCACTCCATTCCAAGATTCTTGTTCCAATGCTCGACTCAATCCCATGTTGTCTTCATTGAAAGCCAATGCCTTCTTAACTCCATCAATTAGAGATGGGTCAGGAATACTTTCATCTGAAGTAGCAAAAGGAGGAGGAGGCATACGACATAAATCTTGGAGTGTCTTTAAACTCTGGCCAGCCTGAGTTGGATCAACAGGAGTGTAAGGGAGCTTTTCATTTGCTAACTTGGCCTGTTTATTTCTTCTCACACGAGCATCCAGCACAGGGTTTTTAGCCAAACCAACGGGTTTGAGGAAAAATCCTGAATCATCTCGGCGAAAGTTCTGAAGAAATTCAGCATGTGTCCCTTGAACTTTTTGCAATGTGTCTTTATCAGAAATGAGGAATGGCGAATTAAGATCACGAACTGGTGAAATATTTTTAGCTATCCAAGGATGACGAATTACCTCATCTATTGAAAGCCTATCACTGGGTTCAACACACAGCATTTGTCTGATAAGATCCTTTGCTTCTCTTGTTACGCTTCTCCAGTCATTCTCAGGAAAATCAAAATCGGCACTCATAATCTTCTGTTTCATACGATTACTCAAAGCTTGATGCGGAACTTCAGAGTAAAATGGAGGGTATCCACAAAGCATTATGTACAGAATAACACCCAATGACCACACATCACAGCTCTTGTCATAGTAATAAGGACTACGTGGTTTAAAACCAGATTGAACTTCTCTCTGCCTTTTCTGAGCTTCTAAAACTTGAGGTGCAACATAGTATGGGGTAAATTGAGGGGTCTTGAGGTCTCCATTATCGATTTTAGCAAATCCGAAATCAGCTAGCTTTATGTGAACATATTCTGGATCGTCAGTCCTTTTAACTAACAAAAGATTTTCTGGTTTTATATCCCGATGTGCGATATTTAATCGATGGCAAAACTGGATTCCATTGGCAATCTGTAGTATGTATTTACTTGCTTCCCGTTCCGTGAAATGATGTCGTTTTGAAATAAATTCAAAAAGCTCTCCACCTTCCATCAATTCCATAACCACAAGAATTCGTTTCTTTGCACTAATCTCCCCAGGCTGTTTCAGCTCATTTCGATATACATCTATAATGCGTACAATATGATCACAACCACTTGCACGCCAGTGTAAAGTAGCCTCAATTTCAGCCTTCTTACGATCAGATCGATCGAGAAGGATTTTAAGGGCATATTCTTTACCAGATGCACGATGTATGCAAAGTCGAACTGGTCCACTTACACCTGTTCCAAGGTTTCGACTCCATCTTATCTCATAGTCATCAAGAATTGATGTTTTTTTGAATTCTGGATCACGATCATACTTGGTCATTTCTGGTTTGGTTGACTTTTTATTTTGTCTGTTGGCAGAAACATAAACATAGGATTATCATATGACATAACAAAAAACAAACAGAGAGACATATTTTTTCCCAAACAACCCTGTAAACCCATGATATTGCAGTATAAGGCAATTCACTGACCAGTTAATGAAAAGTTGCCTGGTTAGCATTACAATAATATTCATCCTTCTATTCTCAAACAAACATCTTCACTCGTTTGTATACAATTATCACAAGAATGTTTTCTTAATACTATCAGCTGTTTTTAAATGGCTAAAATATTCTTTAAAGGGCCTTACAAGTATTAAAATTCACACACAATATATAGGACTTAGATAATTTACAATAATACAACAGATATAATATTGTATATAATTATATACAGGCAAACAAGCTGTTACAATAGTTATGAGGTCAAGGGGTTTAGTCTAAACATACTTACCTACCACAACAGCTACAGCACCGATTACCCGTAGTTAGTTAAATTGAGTAGGTCCGTTCAAAACTGATAGACTGGCTATCAGAATCAGCCTACTTATAATCTTTCTCTCTAGAAGGGAAGGACCCAGAAATGGCTGATGCAACGCCGTTTTAAAGTCGTTTATGTCTCGTGTCTTGCACAACGATTCAGCAATTTTGTGGTCACGCCCACGATTAATGGACGTTTGTTATCGTTTTGCCTCTCCATCGGTTCTAATTTTTAATTTTACTGCGCATGTGCATTGTCAGAATCATGTGGATTTACTCAGTCAGAACGTGAAGTGAGAATAGTAACTTAGTAAGTTTCATCTCTTTACATCTTGCTTCTTTAGACGCCTGTGATGTTAATTCGACAAGCATATGACTGAATATTGTTCTATTGATGAACAACCTTTTTATTATTTGCTGAGGCTATTTATTATTATTATTATTGTGAAATTCTTGTGTTTGCAAATACATGTACTTTCATGTTTCTTTTTTTTTTTTATTATGATAGTTAGAGATTCTTCAATTTCGCGAGGAGCTGGTTATTAGGGTTTTACACAAGAGGGTGAAGAGTGGATATTTCTTGTACGTTGTTACAAGTATGTAATATTGTAATGCATACATAGAAGATACCACTTATGTTTGTTTTTGTTAGCCAGTGATGTATACTATAGACAAGCATATAACTGAGTACTGTTGTGCTGAAAACAACCTCTTGCACACTGAGGCTAACATTAGGTTTTTAAAAAAAGGGTTGGTGTCTTAGTTAGTAGAACTATAACTAAAACCCCTTTCAGCAAGGCCTTTTAATTAACTAAACTACATGTATCGAGACATGTATAACTAAATTACAAGTCTGTTGCAGTAACTATAACTAACTAAAATGAAAAATGGGCAGTTTTCTTTAGTTAACCCTTTGAGCGCGATGCGCATATATATATGCGCAACTTTCCCTTTAATTAAACGCGATGCGCATATATATATGCGCATAATGTTTAGCGACTTCAAACAAGCCTTAAAATATTTTAGAACTGTTTCAAACTTTCCATACATCTGTATCTGGCTTATAACTAAGTACCTACCACGTTTAAACAACTGTGTTACTTCCATGAAATACTGTGAGCAGACAGACTCGACGAAGGAGACGGTCGACGCCCACTTTTCTAGAAAGTGAACGCTTGTCCTGACTTACCTGCTGGGAATAGCTAGCTATAACTTACACTATAGCTGGAGGAGACATCTAGCTTCTGTAGAATCACTTCATTTGGGGCGAGCATACAACTGTGTAGATACAAAAGCCAAATCTCGAGCTACAACAAAAACGGTAAAAATCACGAAGGAATTGAGAGGAAGCCATCTGATAATGTTGTGGGTTTTTTAATGAAAACTTCCTGTTCTATAAATAGATTTCATTTATTTATAGAATTTATAGCAATCAATACAATACAGAGCTAACAAAGCTTATGAATAAGTCATTATTACACCATCCGCGTTTAGTGCATAGTAACATTAATAAACTAACGCGTTCAAAGGGTTAACTAATATTGTTTTTGTAACCCTAATATTTTAGTGTAAACCAAATTGCAAGAAACTAGACAACAGCTAAGAGTGGTCATTATCGTAATAAACAGCACTAAAAGAATGTCATTGTTAAGCTGTGTTTTTTTTTGTAACAGATATAATGTATCAAGATACAAAGGAATTCACATTTTGGTACATGTGTAAGTGAATGTTTTTGTTTTACATATTTTCTGCCTGTTCTGATCAGATCAGAATTGTTACTGTGCAATGATGTTATTCGTCGAGAAGATCTGAACAATACATTGCAATTGTTCATGACGACAAATATTACTTACCTACATTGCCTGAGCACAAATAACAAGTAAAGCTTTGAATCAATTTTTATGTGAACTTTTGTTTACGAATTGTACTACATGTACATGTAGCTTTTTAAAGGCTGCCATCCACTGTTGTTGGTATTGGGGCATACCCACATTCACAAGGGCTTCCAAATTTAGATTGTATGTACATGTAATACATTTAATTGTGACCAGATTTGCAAAAACCAGGATTACATATTAAATTTCAAAATTGATTTTTTTGTATTACTTTAATAGAGTATTCAATTACAAAAATGTAGCTCTAGAATTATGTATGATGCATCCCAATCAAGCAAAAGACAAAGCTACAGCAAAGGATTAGTAGTCTCATTTTGGGGAAATTAAATCAATTATTTAATCATTAAAAGTAACTTTTTAGGAGTGGCTAGCAAAGCACAGAGATGTCTCCAAACCTCTCTCTGATGGTATGACTGAATACATAGTAGATAAGATGTTATTGAAGCTTTTTATGTAGTAAAACAATGATTGCCCAAGTAAGGCATAACTGTCTATTTTCACTCATTTCTCAAAATTAATAAATATCCCAAAAGCCTGATCTTCGCAATTTCAGTCATAGTGTATAGTTTAATGTCATATGTTAATACATGATTACCAGTATACTCTATAACTTCATAATGAAACAAGGCATGTAAATAAGGAGGTGTTCTTGTGTCAGATAAAATTGTAATGACGTGTAAATGATCTATTGTTGATGTGGTATTTTTGTTGATATTGTACATTTTTCTACAGGAATGTGATGACATCATTACTAGTACATGTACTACTGTATACATATTACATGTACATGTGAGGGTATAATCCCATATCAAACTTGGGGGATGAATGTTCATACTAAAAGTGAGCAACATGCAATGTATGTACTGTACAGGATTTCTATATGTACTGGAGCACTGTGATGAACATTCTTCGGGTCGCTCTGATTATATGATGTAATTATTGAAGTTGTCAAACACATACTGAGTGCTATTACATGTATATGTTTAACTGCAAATAGGACAAGAGACATGTGTCCACTAAAATTGGTATTTGGGAAGAACAAGTACACATATCCAGGCTTTCATTTAGAAAAATTGCCAAGGGGGGGCAAATTTTGAATGCTGAGAACTTTGGGGGGGCGATGTATAGGGTTGGTGTGGTCTGCACAGCAATTGTGTAGGGGGGTCTGGGGGCATGCTCCCCCAGGGAGTTTTGGGGTGTTAGACTCTCTGAGGTCATTTCTGGTGCATTTTCAGACCACAATGATGTAACTGTTTGAGATACTATTTTTGGAATCTAAACCCAAGATTGAGTCCCCAGACAAACTGACAGAGTGACCTTGAAGACATTGTAGATGTATGGAACAGAAAGAGTATAAGAATAGCAGTTTAGGTTGAACTACTTAACCCTTAGAGCACTGATGTCACACACTCACATATATGTGACATTTCACCCCTACGTGGTTCGCCGCCTGTTCCTAGCTACACGAAGCTGTCCAAATGCTTGTAATTGGCATCAGGCACAAGCTGATGAACGTGGCTAAAAACGTTGATGGTTTTTCGGCCGCCCTTTGGCCTAAATAACAATTACGGGGGGAATTTTAAAGGGGGTGTCCCCCTCTTAAAAAAGTTCAAAGGGGGCGCAGCCCCCTTGCTGCTGCCGAATTTTGCATTTTTTGACCACGCTCACGCACTCTGGTGGGTACCTGAGGCATTTTCCTTGCTGTGAAACCTGAAATCGTGGGTGTAGCTGGTGCCAACATGCAGTGGGGTCATTTTGTTAGCCCCAGTTCCAGTCAAAAGAGGGAGAGCACTGCATTTGATTTGATCCTACGAAGCGCTTGGGGACTTTCGAGTCCCGGTAAGCAAGTTGGTGGAAGTAATACTCCATGTCGGAAAAGGAGCCAAGTTTAGGGTAGAGAAAGTGAACGGTGGCCACCCGAAATAGAGTCGCCAGTGTTGGAAATGGAAAGAATTTTGGAAAAACAGGCTCAGTGCTCTAAAGGTTAAGTTTTGTTGTTTTTTTTTTTTTGAGTTGTATTCAGCTAACTATTAACATTAAAAATATTTTTGGGCAACCAAATTCCCAAGGGGGGGGGCGAATGCCCCCCCACCCCCCCCCCTAAATGAAACCCTGTCATATCTATCTATTCCAAATGCAAAAAGTGAACAACATTTGAAATCTTAATGTTTTTTTTTTACTATACTTGTTACATGTACATATATTATTATAGTGTTATTTGTTTATTTTAGGATGCAAGTACTACTTGTACATAATTGAATTAATTATATTACAGGGGTCCTCCCAGTGCACTGTTGACATGATGTCATGTTTAATTATTACATCAGACATTTGAGGTTAGTATATGTACGTACATGTGTATGCATATGCACAGTTCTGTACATGTCATGTGTTATGTACACCTTTGAACCTGTTATATATAACTTTTTAATTGGCAAAACCATGTGATGATCACAACACAGACCTGTTCTGAAGTCATGTTTGATGAAATGTGTTTTGATGCCTGATGGTTATATTATGAACACAATTTTAGATTTTTAGACACCTGACTGTTGAGGAGAATTCTAAAAATGCCAATTAAATTTTGTACAATCAGTGTTCTTCATAGGGCATAAAGCTATTCATGGAAGTGGTCCTGTGTATGTGTATGTAAGAGTACAAGCTAACTGTACTCTAATTTGGTCTCATCCCCACACTGCTACGTCCTATGGTCAAAAAGGTACATTGTACATGTACTTCAAACTCTTGGTGCAAGCATGAAAGGTTCTTTGCACTTCAAAATGAGGATAGTTGGTTTGCACATGTGACAGTTGGACCAAGAATTTGAATCAACTGTTCCAGACTGTCTGCTTGTTAGGCATGGAGGTCTGTGTGGACAGACTATACTAACTGGGCCAAGGTGAAGCCAGTAGAGTTGGCTGTAGTACTTCCTTTGCTTTTAGTAGAATTGGAGTGGATATACTTCAGCCAATAAACAACATTTTTATGGCTTAAAATAAATTGCTTTTCAATTGTTTTTATGATTCACCAACATTCAGAGTAACAGCTGGCAACCATGATACATTTAGCATACTCTGTTTGACACTGAAAAGTGGAATGGTTCAGCACCATACTAAACAAGCCTTTTGAGATAAGGCATGAATACCAGCTAAGGAACACTTGCGTTGTTTCCTTAACCTGTTATCTGTCAATTTCTTAGGAGGCCATTTGTTCAAAATAGACATGAGGGATTTTAAAATCATAATTTGGTAGTTGTTCAATGGCAGTTTAAAATTCTTGCACAAGTGATTCCTTCTCCCCTCCTGAAAAACTTTGATTGTGGGGTATTGGATTTTCTGATTTCTAATTATACAAGTGTTAATAGTGATTTTTTCCCTGAAATGCAGGGTGAATTAAAGATTAATCGAGTTGATACATGTACATTGTACATCTTGGAACAAGAGGTTTGTAGCATATACTTGATACATTAAATGTAGTTTGTGTACAGGGGTGGGATTCAGTGTTGTTGCTAAGCTCGTATGGCGCACCTCTGATGCTCTCTAAGCAATTCCAGATGCAGTGATCAGTGCTCTGATGCGCCATTGTTATTTATTTTCAGAAAATTAATTAACTTTAGATTGGGCATTTTCTGAAATGGCTACGTGTTCTACTGTCCTTACCTGTTCCCGTGATCCAAAGCAGCTAAAATAGATTTGCTTCTTTGCCTTAGAGTCTCACTCAGAGTCAGGAAGTGAAAGTGACAGACTTTAATAGGTGTATGAAATGTATAATATATATATTTATGTAATTGTTGTATTGTTTTGATGCATTCCAGTTATTGTGTGATGCAACATAATCTTGTCAACTGGGTCAGACAGAAAAACATAACAATTTGACACACACATGTAATTTCTTAGCAGCAACACTGGTGGGATTGAAGGAATATTGTATTGAGCCCAGAAAAATCTCTGATACTCAATCGCAATTTTTAAAATTAAGTACAGCCAATATTAGATTAATACTAACTAGGTCGGTTTTATGGGAAACCCCTTAATTTGCTGTAATTAAGGGGTTTCCCATTGTTAAAAAAAAAAGTAAGTTTTACATATAGATCTAGTATTGTAGAAGTCTGAATGAGTTGTTAGTGGTGTTTCAGGCATTGTTTGATGCCTAAAACGTTTGTGGGTGTGACCAATCATAGAAACATATGGTTAGACGGTATTTAGTTGTATTGCTATATTCTATTTAAAAATACTCGTACTATATTAGTCAATACTGGCCAACCTTGATTCCACATAAGTTATTTTTGTCGATGTACTGTGGGTCCAAATTTTTATGTGAGCTAAGTAATTAGTGTTCATCACACTTTTTGATGAAAATTAACAATTATTTCTGATATATATTCCACCTGTAAAATGCAACATTTTATGTTTTGATGATGTAATTGTACTTGATAGGAGCAATGATGACATAACAGACTAGAGTCTCTGATGTTTTATAGTCATGATGACAATCCCTTGGCTGACTGAGCTCCTTTGTGAAAAGTTAATCAACTGACAGCTTCAGTTTTTCTGCTATCTCTTTAAGTGATGAAACCTACATGTGTATATACAGTACATTGCAAAAAAACTTAGTTTTGCATGATATAGCTTGAGAGAGCCACTAATGAGTGCTAATTGTTTACTCCCATGACCTTCACTTTTGTTTATATTGTGTGGTTTTCAAATGAGGTGGTGTCAGATTTCAGTATGTGGTTTAGTCAATGTGTGTGCATATGCAAGAGATATGTGCGGATGCATCGCAACATATTGAGAATTGAGAGCTTTTTTTTGTAATGTACTGTTTTTCCATGAGGGTTTTGCAAATGTTTCTTCCTCTTTTTTGATAGATGGGCAACGGGGTTTCTACACACAAAGAGAATAGAACCACATCATTAGAGATCTACATTTCTCTTACAGGTGGAGTAAGTTTCTTTTTCTCTGGCTCGATTCCACTATCCTTTCAGAAACAATGACGATGTGTGTAATTTTATATTGATGTGTATTTGTGTACCTGTCTTGTGTAGTAATGAAATTCTAAAGGAAGTTTGACTTTTAATCTTATTTAGTATATAAGACTTTGTGTTTATGTTAATAGGTTTTGACAAGTGCAGATTAATATATGTCCTTAGTTTTGTACCTTTTAGTCCTTATTATTGTTGTTCATGCTCTTGCCCTCTTATTCTTTTGTTTTTTGTATAAATATTGTTCAGTGTACATTAGAGTTCCAATATTTTGATCAAATCTATCACATCTTGGAACTGGTGTTCCAGTCATAAATAACCCACACAAATTATCAAGACAGTACATTGCAACAAAAGTTACAAGTTTTTCGTGATATCTTGAGAGAGCTGCAAATGAGTGCATTTTTTTTCCAATATTAAAATTTTGTCGTTACTCCACAACTTCACTCGAAACACTCCATGCTTATATATTGTGTGCATGTGGCCTTCAAAAGAGGTGGTGTCAGACCTTAATATAGTGGTTTAGATTAATAGTAGTAGTCGAGGTGTGTGCATATGTTTTTTTTGTCATTTCATGTGAGAGATACGTGAGCATTTATATGCACGAATGCATTGCAAACATATTGTGAACAATTGCGCACAGCTCTCTTGTGAACTTGCAAGTTTTTTTTTGCAATGTACTGTATTAGAGCTGGAACGAATCCTGTCTTTTACTATCCGGATTTCTGTTCACAATAACTGTTGGGTACCCGGAAAATTGCTCCTACAAATTCATGATGTCTTTGCACTAAAATATAAAGTATGACCTCACCTTTTTGCTGTAATCAAGTACAATAGATGTTTATACAAGCAGCATTGGTGTTTCTACAGATTATTCTGCACTTTACAAGCCAAAAAAGCTGGTAATAAGGAGCAAGACACTACTTATCAAATGCTGTTTTATTGCAATTTGGTTTTTGTGTATGCACAAACATGTTAAACGGGTACCCTGATACAAATAAACAGATCTGGATGTTTAGTTCGTGGATAATTATCCGGTATCCGTTCCAGCCCTACTATATATTGAGAGAGAAGAAATTCTCTGCTGCATGTTCACAAATATCTAAACACAAAACCGTTAACATTCGGATTCAGTGTAGTTACAAAATCCCCAGAAAATGAACATTCCTAACTTAGCCTGATTAATATAATTGTTTCTATTTCATATACAGGTCGAATAGGAAGTCATAGAGTTACTGCACCAATTGAGTATTACCTGCTTATATGGACTACATTTAGTAACTTGGAATTACTTTAATCTTACTTGTATTTTGACTGATATTGTAAGGGGTGTGGGGGGTATAAGCTGGACCTGACCCTCTACATGGTATGACACTGGAATTTTGGAGGTCATTTGTTCATTAATGAGCAATTCCAGTTCTTGCATGGGTGTTGTTATATTGGCAATAACTTTTCTTGGTTTCAGAGGTTTGTCAAATCCTTTAGAGCCATCACTATTTGCAAGTGTAAACTGCTCTCCTTCAGGTAATTTAATAAACCTATCCTAATCTGAATCAGTTACCTGGGTTTCACATGTACAGCACTATTTATATAACATCTTGCACTAATGACTCCAGAGAATACTCTACTTTAAAACAAAAGATCACAACTAGAAATAGTGCTACATGTTGCAGACTATTATAAAAAAAACTAAACTTTTCTTGTGTACAAAAAATTAACAATACAAATGAGCGAGTAATAACACAAAATAATTTAATAGTAAATGTCAGTCACCAAACTACAGTGGTGTTAATAAAACTTTTAGTCTGTTAAGGTGCTTGAGGAATATTTCAAATTTGTCTTGTGTATTTAATTCAACTCCTCCAAAATCGTGTTTGTATGAGCTCTTGATGGAGTTGGTTGTTTCACGACTTCAATCGTTGAGCATCTACCTCTAAGGAGAACGGCAAACCTTCAGTGTCTGAGTTGTGCATTGGTTCAGGAGAAACATGAAGTGTCCCCTCCATGAGGTTTGAGTCAATTAGTTGGTTTGGAAGAAGGGATGTTTGATCAGCCAGTGATTGTGTCAGTATAGACCTCCGAAGTTCATCATCACCGATGGAATTCAAACAATGATTATCAATAAATGACGAAAGTGGTCTATGCGAAGTTTCATCAAGTATACGAGTGTCGTCTTTGAAGTTCAACAGACGGACCATTCTAGCAACAGTTGTATGGTTTTCAAGATATCCAGGAGCTTCTGATTCCACATCCTTCATCTGTCGTAAAGTTTCTCCTGAGAAAGCTTCCCATAGAATCAATACACCAGACTGTGGAATTGGTTGTCCTTTCTTATCTTCGCTTGCTGGCAACTGTGTTGGGAATTCTTGCACTGGAGACTGGAAACATTTTGCTCCGCTAACTACCATACATTTTTCTTTGTGTGTGGGACCCTCACAAGGAATAGGAACGAGAAAACAGATATATTCCTTATAAGGACGTACGTAATGCAGCAAGTCAGTATTATGGAAGACCAGTATGTGACCTGTTGCCATGCCAACCCACACAGTATCCAATGCGGGAGTCATGCATGTCATGATAGCATCATGATCTTGGTAATTATGTCCTGTCTCAACATTGAGGAGCGCTTGACTAGCATTTATATCATACATGTGGGTTTCTTCCTCTGCATTCCAAGCTGAGATAACACTTCCACCGAGATGAGCGCTCCAGACAATATTGGTTTCTTCTGATAAACACAAGGAGCCAATGAAATCTACTTTGTGTGAACTACATGTCAACTGATGTTCCATTCTCAAGGATTCCAAGTTAAGGAAGAACATAAACCTGGTATGTGAAACCCAAACATGTTTTCGTGTGGCTGTAATACCTTCAATTGCATTCTCAGAGATGAATTGATATCGAGGAGGTTCATTTGCTTGAAGAGCTTTCAAATCATGGGGAAATGCAAACACATATCCCTCAAGAGTACCCACATACACATAATCATTAGCAGTGGTGATACAACATATTGTATTCTCTCTCATACGTATATTATGCACAAGCTCTCCGGATAAACTATTAAATACATCAATCACACCACATTTAACACCAGTTCGTGAACACACCCAAACATGATCACCACACACACACATACATTGAACTTGATTCTCTTCTATGAAATTCTTATTTATTTTAATCATCTGATTCGTGTCGTATATGTTTAACTCGGTTCCTTCTGAACTATCACAACATATCCATAATTCACTGCTTTGTTCATTGTTCACATTGGCCTTAGTGTAATTACGAGGAATGATGGCACATCCCAAACGAAGAGAAAAGTGACTATGGAGTGGCTGCACACCCATTACTGACTGGACAATAACGTTTGAAAGTCTGGCTATCAATTCATCTGTTTCTGGTCTTTTCTCAGGCTTATCTTCCCAACAGTATTTCATCAATCTTGTCAAGTAGTAAAAGCCAGTTTCTGCCACAGGAATGTCGATAACTGAGGGTCTCTCCCCTCGAACAACTGTGGGGTCAATTTTAACTGGTTGGACATTATGAAATGGATAACGACGAGCTATCATTTGATACAGCAACATACCAAAAGAAAATATATCTGCTTTATGACTGTAAATGGGTCTGAACCTACCAATGAAAAGAACTTCGGGAGCAAGGAATCCTCCCTTAGTCCCTTGAATACCAGTAGCACCAAGTGGGGACAATTGGGTGGCAATATCAAAATTTGCTACTTTACAATGACAAAGAGATCTCTCATCAAGAGACCACAATAGCACATTACACGCTTTCAAATCACGATAGATGATGCCATGCTGGTGAAGAAACCTTACAGCGGCAGCAACTTGGGCAGCTATACGAAAGATGACAACCCTCGCTATTGGGATAGGTTTTGTGATTAGATGCATGTCGAGGGTACCCATAGGTGCTTCTTCCAAAACCAGAGCCATCAAAGGATGCACACTAACTCCAACAAGACAAACCAGACAAGGATGGTGTGACTTTTTTAACATTTTAGCTTCATTTCGTAACTCATTGAAGGCATCTTCTGTCCTAGCAAGATACTTCTTGATGGCAACATTCTTCCTTTGAAACTTCCCTCTATAGAATTTGCTAAATGCATATTCTCCAAGAAGTGAGTCATTGTCTTCTTGGTACGTTATTTCTTCTGTTTTTAGGAGAAACCCCTCATCAAGATCATGCAGAAGTAGATCAGGCATGATATCGTCAAGTGAGACAGAGTGGTTATTGCTGGGGTTTTTGCTGTCGTATGCACACTCAATATTCAATCGATTGCTGGTTATTATGGACATGTATTCATCGACACGAAACTCAAATGGTAAAGAACGCTTCATCTTTATACACTCGTAACAGGGAACTTTCTGTTGCACTCCTGGACCAGGATTGAGACCACGTTCTTCCATTCCAGGATACAACTCATGGATGAGAGTAGTAATCATATCTACTAGCAAACAAATAGTTTTCATACCCTTTACAGATGAAGATGCCATTACAAGAATACCATTACTGGTAGTTCTACTTTTAATACCAGATTTGTGCAGAGATTCTACACAAAAGCACAGGTCAGGACTTTTATAAACAATTCCTTCTTTCCAGTAGATGAGTTTCACTTCTTTGGGATTGAATGGTTCAAGATAGTCATCTTCAACAATGAAGCGAGTGATGTTGGGAAGCAAGAAAGAGTTTTTACCTGTTGTGGGAGATACAGGTGAAGAGATGGCAATTTGTAGTGAAGAGTCATCAGTAACAGCTATGCTACTTGTATCTTCTACTGATACACCTTGCACGCCATGTTTACTAGTATAATCCAGTGCTTTACAAACTTGAGGGACAGTGTACATGATACGAGATATAAGACGGCTCCAGAATCCTGAAGGTGTTACTGAACCAAAAGTGATGTAACGGCGATAGTTTGGACTGCTAGGCTCATCAGGTAAGTTGGCATCTGCAGGACGCTTTTCAGGAAGCATAGATGGTATCAAGATTTTTCTATTATCTAGAGGTAGAGCAACTTCAAATCGATCAAGAAGTGTCACGTACTGTTCAAAGTACTTCCAAAGCATTCTAGAGTCTCGAAATAATTGGGGAATATCTTGACTACGAAGGATCCCATTCTTGACAAATGGGTTTCTCTCATGTACTGTGACAACTTTTGAGATCATGTCACACAGCCAACGAGGATCTATAAAATACAGCTCATTCAAACTATGACTACGATCATCAAAATGCAGTATGGTACCGACTTCATTGAGAAATATTGATGCTGTGCGTAATTCATCATCTGTACAAATATCTGGTAGTTTGAGTTGCTGAACAAGATGTTTAAATTCATCACAATGCATGACTGGCTCTCTTTTCTCATTATGAACATCTTTCTGTATCTTCTCCAATTCCTTAAATAACTGAAAATAGCTCACTGGAATTTCTTGTCCCATTACTGGTAGACTTCCTTTCTCTTTGTAACTAGTTGCCTGGTTGTAAATTGCTTCCCGAAGAACTTCGATATTTTCAAGCCGATTTATCAGTCCAACAGCAAGAACTTCTGGGATATTTAGCTTTGGACTGTACGTCTCTGCAAGTTTACCTACTTCCATGAGTAGCTGGTCTACCATTGGTCGTTCGTCATCTTTAACTTCATCCAGATGAGTACCTACAATAAGAACACAAGACCGTGGTGCTCTTAAACAGAGATTATCTAGCCATGGCTTCAATTCTCTAATCCCTTCTCTTCCATGCTTCACATTCCATAGTAGGAGATACATGGAACGCCTGGACAAGAAACACTGATGCATTGCATATTCCTCCCGGCCTCCAAAGTCCCAAATATTGAAGTGATACTTTTTTCGAGTAAAGCCTCCAGAACAACTCCATTCACTAATATCCAATCCATCTGTGGACTTCTGACCAACTTGTAATCCCTTCAGTCGTGCTACTAGTGTTGTTTTCCCTCTATCTGAATTACCAAGAAGCATTAGTTTCATGCGATAGAATTTTTGACTTGTACGTAGCTTGCTGTTCAAGTAATGGATGCAGTCACGAGCATCTTTCTGCACGTTTTGTGGAGGATCTCTCAAATGTTTCAGTCCCGTCAGTGTGAGTTTGTTAAGGTTTGAGAGACGGCCCATTTCTATAGGAAGAGAGCGAATGTCTGGATTATCACTAATATCCAGGAACCGAAGACTGAAGAATGAACAGACACACAGAGGTACTGTACGAAACCTGTTATCTCCAAGGAGAAGGGTACTTATTGAAGGAGCCACAACATCATTTGGTAGGAAGGTCAGTTTATTGTGAGAAAGGTTAAGGACAGTGAGTACTGGAGACCATTCATGTATATCTGGTATCTCTGAGAGTCGGTTGGATGAGAGATTGAGCTCAATAAGGTTTGGTAACTTTAGGAGACATTGTGGTATAGCATTGAGCTCATTGTGTTGAAGGTCAAGTTTAATGACCTATTTTGAAAAAGAAAGTAACAATTATATAGTCACAATTAAGCAAATGTATTGAGTAAATAGCTAAATACATACATGTACATTGCATCATGTATTATATCACACTGACTATACAGTAAAACATACCTGTTTGAGGTAATTCCCTAATTCATTTGGTATTATATGAAGTCCATTACGAGCCAGACGTAAGTATTTAACCCAGTGAATCTTTCTTACCCAAGAAATGTCAAGATGAAGTAGACGAAGTCCATGCCAATAAACTGAACCATTTTCTGGGTGTACATCAGTATGTAAGAGGAGTTCCTTTCGTATATCATTATTTTGATTACGTCGAGCAATCTCTATGGGGACTACAGTAGAAACATTTCCACTAATCACTGCTTTCTGAACCTCAGGAAAATCATCATCATTTGTAGGTACCTGTAGTTATAAATAAATACATAAAGTAAACAAACATAAGATATTGTGCTAGGATATTGTCTTTGTTCACTAGGACAATGATCCTAGAGATATATAACCTAACATGTATATACATACCATACAGTACAATAAGTATTGATTGAAACTTACAGATGTTGGATTTTCAAATGAAGTACTGAAGAGTTTTAGGATGAGATTTTTATCATTTTTTTGAGCAGCCAAGACAAGAAGTAACATTGCTCGAGCTTCATGCTTCTTCATTTCTTTAGACAGCTGTAAGGCATCTTCCAGATTTGTTGCTCCTTTCACAATTAATTTACCAATATTAAAATGGTTGCCAGTCCTAACTGCAGCTATCAGAGCTCTCTGTAGACAGTAATGTTCCAATTCTTCTCCACGAACTCTTAAAAGATCAGTTAAATTGTCTCCGTTAGTTTCAACTTCTTTGATAATCTCTAGATTAAAAATATGAAATATATATATATATATATATATATATATTTAGTGTTTTAAATACCACTGTGGTTACATATACCACTCAATATACACACACAACATATTAAAACTGTAATCACTTGTTTAAAATAAACAAACAGTTATTCTCAACTCTATCACTTTAAATTTCACTATTCTATCATATCACCATCAATTTTTATTGGCCATACTTGGCTACCTTATTTGGAAAATCAAGTTATGATGTACATATGTCATCATGAAAATGAATCCACTGCTTGTATAAACTTAAACTTATCGAATTATGTATTTGAACACTAGTTATCAATTGAAAATCTATTAAGGTAGTGGTCTAATTGTTTCAAAAGTTATTTCAGTTTAAGGTTGTACTAGGGGGAGGGGTAGATGAAACTCCAATCGGTTTCTAGTTTTGCCAGCTTCTTGCTGCATACAATCTGGTTCAATTCTGTATCTTTTGGAAGCCACACCCACCCGGGGGTATAATTATTGGGCCTAAATGTTTTCACTGATAGTTTATTTTCAGAAAATAAACTATCAGTGAAAACAGACTTTAACAGTTTATTTACACACAATTATTATCATCATTTGCATGGCATGCATGTTTTTTTTTCAATCTGAAACTAACTTAACCATTAGAGGACTTCAAATAATAAGCAATGTACCATACCCAGTTTTATAATTATTATGATGGATTTTTGAATCTAAGTCTTAGAATTGTTTGAAACAGAAAACATTATTATAGAGTCTGTATTCAATCAATATGTTTGACTTACCTTCACTTCTCAGCAGTCGTACAATAATACACCTATTGTGTATTGAAGCTGTTTGTTTAGGAGTCCTTCCATAGTCATCAGTCAAGCTAATATCAGCCCCACATTGGAGAAGTACTTTCACACAGTCAATGTAGCCAGCACTGCTAGCAAGATGCAGAGGTGTGTATCCATATCTGGCTCTCGAATTACTATTCGCTCCTTTGTGAATCAAGAATTTGATCACATTGTACTTGTTACTATAAACAGCTTCATGTAGAGGTGTATACCCAAAAACTCCTCTCTCGCTGTTTAAACAATCAATCAATGTACTTGCTTCAACAGACTCAATATATTCCTGAGATACATGCAAAATAATAACTGTAATTATTATGGACGACTCTTTTGCTTACTTTTATCTTGTTTAAATTTCCTTCACGACAATATTTGTGCATTCGAGCATCATCCCGTACAATGCCAGCCATCGCCATCAAGAAGAAATTCTCCCGTAGCCAACCCCTCCCATCTAAACTTATAGCTAGCAATCCCACCCATTAGAAGTGTGGCTAGACGGACTTCTCTCTTTCCATCTGCTGTTCTCCGAATGATCAAGAAGGGTCTGGGAACGAGACTAGCCGCCCGTACCCCATAGGCCAGGCCACTTCCTCTGCTTCTTTTTCAGTAAAATAATTTTGCTATTATTATAGCGTGACTCCAGAGAATACTATCTTTCATGAAGAAAGATCAAGCCTACAAATAGTGCTACAAGTTTCAGATTCTATGATAAAAAAAATTAACCTGATCTCTTCTCTTGTGTACAAAATAAATTAACAACAATAGATGAGTAAGAACACACAAAATGATTTAATAGTAAACGTCAATCACCAAATTACAGTGGTATTAATAAAAGTTTTGCCCTGCTGTGTTGCTCGAGGAATATTTCAAATTTGTCTTGTGTATTTAATTCAACTAGCTTTCCTGAGTCACCTTGTCGATATGCGAGACAATAGTCATGAATGTTGTCCAAATTACCTTCATAAGTTATTTCTCTAATGGCCTGGTCTAAGCGAGCAGGTTTAGGACATGTTATTTGAACCCATAAATTTTCACTAATTTCTACATTAAGTGTTTCCTCGAAAATGGTGTTTGTATGAGCTTCTGATCGAGTTGGTTTCAAGTTGGTTTCACGACTTCAATCTCTTCTAATTGTTGAGCATCTACCTCTAAAGAGAATGACAACCCTTCAGTGTCCAAGTTGTGCAGCATTGGTTCAGGAGAAACATTATGAAGTGTCCCCTCCATGAGGTTTGGCTGGTTTGAAAGAGGAGATGTTTGACCAGCCAGTGATTGTGTAAGCATAGATCTCGGAAGTTCATCATCACTGATGGAGTTCAAAAAATGATCATCAATAGTGTTCAGAATTGTACTTTTTGACTTGTCTTTCGAAAGTGGTCTGTCGTCAAGAATACGAGTTTCATCTTTGAAGTTCAACAGACGGACCATTCTAGCAACAGTTGTATGGTTTTCAAGATATCCAGGAGTTTCTGATTCCAAATCCTTTATCTGTCGTAAAGTGTCTCCTGAGAAAGCTTCCCATAGAATCATTACACCAGACTGTGGAATTGGTTGTCCTTTCTCATCTTCGCTTGCTGGCAACTGTGTTGGGAATTCTTGCACTAGAGACTGGAAACATTTTGCCCCGCTAACTACCATACACTTTTCTTTGTGTGTGGGACCCTCACAAGGAATATGAACGAGAAAACGGATATATTCCTTATAAGGACGTACATAATGCAGCAAGTCAGCATTATGGAAGACCAGGATGTGACCTGTTGCCATGCCAACCCACACAGTATCCAATGCGGGAGTCATGCATGTCATGATAGCATCATAATTACATCCTGTCTCAACATCGAGGAGCGCTTGACTAGCATTTATATCATACATGTGGGTTTCTTCCTCTGCATTCCAAGCTGAGATAACACTTCCACCGAGATGAGCGCTCCAGACAATATTGGTTTCTTCTGATAAATACAAAGAGCCAATGAAATCTTCTTTGTGTGAACTACATGTCAACTGATGTTCCATTTTCAAGGTTTCCAAGTTAAGGAAAAACATAAACCTGGTATGTGAAACCCAAACATGTTTTCGTGTGGCTGTAATACCTTCAATTGCATTCTCAGAGATGAATTGATGTCGAGGAGGTTCATTTGCTTGAAGAGCTTTCAAATCATGGGGAAATGCAAACACATATCCCTCAAGAGTACCCACATACACATAATCATTAGCAGTGGTGATACAACATATTGTATTCTCTCTCATACGTATATTATGCACAAGCTCTCCGGATAAAATATTAAATACATCAATCACACCACATTTAACGCCAGTTCGTGAACACACCCAAACATGATCACCACACACACACATACATTGAACTTGATTCTCTTCCATGAAATTCTTATTTATTTTAATCATCTGATTCGTGTCGTATATGTTTAACTCGGTTCCTTCTGAACTATCACAACATATCCATAATTCACTGCTTTGTTCATTGTTCACATTGGCCTTAGTGTAATTTCGAGGAATGATGGCACATCCCAAACGAAGAGAAAAGTGACTATGGAGTGGCTGCACACTCATTACTGACTGGACAATAACGTTTGAAAGTCTGGCTATCAATTCATCTGTTTCTGGTCTTTTCTCAGGTTTATCTTCCCAACAGTATTTCATCAATCTTGTCAAGTAGTAAAAGCCAGTATCTGCCACAGGAATGTCAATAACAGAGGGTCTCTCCCCTTGAACAAGTTTGTGTTCAATTTTGTATACTGGGACATTATGAAATGGATAACGACGAGCTATCATCTGATACAGCAACATACCAAAAGAAAATATATCTGCTTTATGATTGTAAACGGATCTCAACCTACCAATGAAAAGAACTTCGGGAGCAACAAATCCCTTAGTCCCTTGGGTGCCAATAGCACCAAGTGGAGACATCTGAGTAGCAATATCAAAATTAGCAACCTTACAATGGCAAAGAGATCTCTCATCGAGAGACCACAACATCACATTAGAAGCTTTCAGATCACGAAAAATGTTACCGTGTTGGTGAAGAAACCTTACAGCAGCAGCAACTTGGGCAGCTATACGAAAGATGGCAACCCTCGCTATTGGGATAGGTTTTGTGATTAGATGCATGTCAAGGGTACCCATAGGTGCTTCTTCCAAAACCAAAGCCATCAAAGGATGCACACTGACTCCAACAAGACCGATCACACAAGGATGGTGTGATGTTTGTAACATTTTAGCTTGACTTCGCAACTCATTGAAGTCATATTTCTTGATGGCAACATTCTTTCCTTGATACTTCCCTCTATAGATATCTCCAAAGCAACCTTCTCCAATAAATGAGTCATTGTCATTCTTATATTTTATTTCCTCTGATTTTAGGATAAAGTCTTTGTCAAGATCATATAGAAGTAAGTCTGGCGTGATATTGTCAAGTGAGACAGAGTGATTATTGCTGGGGTTTTTGCTGTCGTATCCACACTGAATTCTCCATTGATTGCTGGTTATTATTGACATGTACTGATCAATACAAAACTCAAATGGTAAAGAATGCTTCATCTTCATACACTCATAACAGGGAACCTTTTGTTGTACGCTATGCTTTTCAATTCCTGGATACCACTCGTGAATGAAAGCAGTAATCATATCTACTAGCAAACAAATAGTTTTCATACCCTTTACAGATGAAGATGCCATTACAAGAATACCATTACAACTAGTCCTACTTTTAATACCAGATTTGTAAAGAGATTCGACACAAAAGCACAAGTCAGGACTTTTATAAACAATCCCTTCTTTCCAATAGATGAGTTTCACTTCTTTGGGATTGAATGGTTCAAGATAGTCATCTTCAACAATGAAGCGAGTGATGTTAGGAAGCAAGAAAGGGCTTTTATCTGTTGTGGGAGATACAGGTGAAGAGACGGAAATTTGTACTGAAGACGATTCATCAGTAACAGTTATGCTACTAGTATCGTTTTCTACTGACAAACTTTCATAATCTAGTACTTTACAAACTTGAGGGACCATATACATCACACGGGAAACGAGACGACTCCAAAATCCTAAAGGTGTTTCTGAACCAAAAGTGATGTAGCGACGATAGTTTGGACTGCCAGAGTCATCAGGTAAGTTGGCATCTGCAGGACGCTCTTCAGGAAGCATAGATGGTATCAAGATTCTTCTATTATCTAGAGGTAGAGCAACTTCAAATCGATCAAGAAGTGTCACGTACTGTTCAAAGTACTTCCAAAGCATTCTAGAGTCTCGAAATAATTGGGGAATATCTTGACTATGAAGGATCCCATTCTTGACAAATGAGTTTCTCTCATGTACTGTGACAACTTTTGAGATCATGTCATACAGCCAACGAGGATCTATAAATAACAGCTCATTCAAACTATGACTACCATCATCAAAATGCAGTATGGTACCGATTTCATTGAGAAATATTGATGCTGTGCGTAATTCATCATCTGTACAAATATCTGGTAGTTTAAGTTGCTGAACAAGATGTTTAAATTCATCACAATGCATGACTGGCTCTCTTTTCTCATTATGAACATCTTCCTGTATCTTCTCCAATTCCTTAAATAACTGAAAATAGCTCACTGGAATTTCTTGTCCCATTACTGGTAGACTTCCTTTCTCTTTGTAACTAGTTGCCTGGTTGTAAATTGCTTCCCGAAGAGCTTCAATATTTTCAAGCCGATTCATCAGTCCAACAGCCAAAATTTCTAGGATATGAAGTTTTGAACTGTACGTCTCTGCAAGTTCACCCACTTCCATGAGTAGGTTGTCTACCATTGGTCGTTCAACATTTTCTACTTCATCCAGATGAGTACCTACAATAAGAACACAAGACCATGGTGCTCTTAAACAAAGATTATCTAGCCATGGCTTCAATTCTCTAATCCCTTCTCTTCCATGCTTCACATTCCATAGTAGGAGATACATGGAACGCCTGGACAAGAAACACTGATGCATTGCATAATACTCTTCCCGGCCTCCAAAGTCCCAAATATTGAAGTGATACTTTTTTCGAGTAAAACCTCCAGAATAACTCCATTCACTGATATCCAATCCATCTGTGGACTTCTGACCAACTTGTAATCCCTTCAGTCGTGCTACCAGTGTTGTTTTCCCTCTATTTGAATTACCAAGAAGCATTAGTTTCATACTATAGAATTTCTGACCTGAATGTAGCTTGCTGTTCAAGTAACAGATGCAGTCACGAACATCTTTCTGTATGTTTCGTGGAGGATCTCTCAAATGTTTCAGTCCCGTCAGTGTGAGTTTGTTAAGGTTTGAGAGACGACCCATTTCTATAGGAAGAGAGCGAATGTCTGGATTATCACTGATATCCAGGAACTGAAGACTGAAGAATGAACAGACACACAGAGGTACTGTACGAAACCTGTTATCTCCAAGGAGAAGGGTACTTATTGAAGGAGCTACAACACTATTTGGTAGGAAGCTCAGTTTATTGTGAGAAAGGTCAAGGATAGTGAGTACTGGAGACCATTCATGTATATCTGGTATGTCTGAGAGTTGGTTGGATGAGAGATTTAGCTCATTAAGGTTTGGTAACTTTAGGAGACATTGTGGTATAGCATTGAGCTCATTGTGTTGAAGGTCAAGTTTAATGACCTATTTTGAAAAAGAAAGTAACCATTATATAGTCACAATTAAGCAAATGTATTGAGTAAATAGCTAAATACATACATGATGTATTATATCACACTGACTATACAGTAAAACATACCTGTTTGAGGTAATTCCCTAATTCATTTGGTATTACACGAAGTCCATTATGAGCCAGACGTAAGTATTTAACCCAGTGAATCTTTCTTACCCAAGAAATGTCAAGATGAAGTAGACGAAGCCCATGCCAATAAACTGAACCTTTTTCCGGGTGTACATCAGTATGTAAAAGGAGTTCCCCCCGTATATCATTATTTTGAGCACGTCCAGCAATCTCTATAGGGACTACAGTAGAAACGTTTCCACTAATCACTGCTTTCTGAACCTCAGGAAAATCATCATCATTTGCAGGTACCTATAATTATAAATAGATACTAGTGTTTATATTGATAAAGATAAAGGTAGCATAGTATTCAAACTGAAATTATACATGTACAATAGCTACTTAAATGTTCCAAATGTTATTTTGGATAACAAAGTAATTGGCCATGTTTATCAAGGACAGTTCATCATCTTTGTGGGTAATTTAATACTACAAGTAGACAGTGCACATTAAATAAATATTTAATTAATTAACAAGTTAGCCAAGTTTTGCTCGTGCCTTAGGCACATGTTAAAATAAGCCCTCCTGGTTATAAAATCTGGTCTATGCCCTTGGAAGGTAAGTAACTTGTGCTAAGATATTGGCTTTGGTCACTAGGACAATGATCCTTGAAATGACATGTATATACATACCATACAGTATTGATTGAAGATTGTATTATACTTACAGATGTTGGATTTTCAAATGAAGTACCAAAAAGTTTTACGATGAGACCTTTATCATTTTTTAAAGCAGCCAAGACAAGAAGTAACATTGCTCGAACTTCATGCTTCTTCATTTCTTTTGAGAGCTGTAAGGCATTTTCCACATTTGTTGCTCCTTTCATAACTAATTTACCAACACTAAAATGGTTGCCATTTCCAACTGCAGCTATCAGAGCTCTCTCTAGACAGTATGGTTCCAATTCTTCTCCATGAACTCTTAAAAGATCAGTTAAATTGTCTCCATTAGTTTCAACTTCTTTGATAATCTCTAGATTAAAAATATGAAAAGAATAATTATATATCCAGTGTTTTAAATACCACTGTGGTTACATACCACTCTATATAGACACATACCATTTAAAACTGTAATCACTTGTTTAAAATAAAGAAATAGCAAGAAGAAGAGTTATTCTCAACTCTACATCTTTAAATTTCTAGTATTACTCAAAATGATTATTCATTTCTTCTTGGAATATAAAAATTGGTTATCAATAGATACTGGAATCAGTATCAGTATTGATATCAACCAAGAATTATCACCAAACTTATTGATCCATCAACTTAACCATCACATGCATGGATGAAATCATGAGTGATTGGAGAAAGAAGTAGTGGAGTCTGGTTCTATTTTGTTACAAATGCTACCGACCGGAGTTACTTATTATCTGTTTTCAGAGGTGGGAAAGCTGCCAAGAACTACAACACACAAACATTAAATAATAATGTATCAGTACCAATTTTGTCTATGACATGAATTATATGAATTTGAATAGTTATCAATTGAAAATCTATTATAGTCAATAAGGTAGTGGTCTAATTGGCTGCTATGTTTCAAGGTAATGACACTTCTTATGATAACATTATAGTGTTATCAGTGTACATAAGACTAGTGATAGACAGATAATTGGATTAGTAATCAGTATCAGTCATTATCAGCCATTACCAGTATTATAGTTAGTTAGTTAGTTTTCAGTGTATTGTACTAATGCTGTCATTTCTTATGATTATAGATTATAACATCATTGAAAGCTTTTTTTAATAACAATGATTTTTCATTGAAAGAATCTGATACCATAAGGTAGATATAATATCAGATTGGTATCAGCTATCAGTAGATTTCTAAGGTCATTGTTGGTTAATTAGAATATCCAATGTATATATATGACCATATGACGACTTTAACATATATTATCATCATTCATGTTTCTAAACTAACATAACCATTACAAGACTTCAAATAATAAGCAATGTACCATACCCAGTCTTTATAATACATAATTATTATGATGCATTTTTGAATTTAAGTCTTAGTATATTGTTTGGAACACAAAAGATTATTATAGAGTCTCTATTCAATCAAGTTAATATGTTTAAATTACCTTCACTTCTCAGCAGTCGTACAATAAGAGATCTATTGCATATTGAAGCTGTTTGTTTAGGAGTTTTTCCATAGTCATCAGTCAAGCTAATATCAGCCCCACATTGGAGAAGTACTTTCACACAGTCAATGTGGCCAGCACTGCTAGCAAGATGCAGAGGTGTGTATCCAGACCTGGCTCTCGAATTACTATTCGCTCCTTTGTGAATCAAGAATTTGATCACATTGTACTTGTTACTATGAACAGCTTCATGTAGAGGTGTATACCCAAAAACTCCTCTCTTGCTGTTTAAACAATCAATTAATGTACTTGCTTCAACAGACTCAATATATTCCTGAAATACATGCAAAATAATAATTGTAATTATTATGGACGACTCTTTTGCTTACTTTTATCTTGTTTAAATGTCCTTCACGACAATATTTGTACAATCGAGCATCATCCTGTACGCCAGCCATTATCGAAAATTCTCTGTACCAGCCCCTCCCGTACTGTACTTATTGCCGGCCGGCCGGCCTGCCATACCCCTTAGGCCACTTCCCAGTTTACACTAAAGTAAACTGAAACAAGGGACTATACAGAAGAGACTGTATAGTACTACTTGATTTCAGGAATTTACTTTAAACAATGACCTTTTAAAAGGAACTAATTTAAATTACAAAAAAAATTGAGTCTGTGTTAAAAAATTCAGTACATAACAATACATGCTAAAGCAACTGAGAATTTGCTTTTAAAAATAGAAGAGTCTCCAGATGTTCAGGAAGAAAATGGAAAGGATCTGTGTGAATAATCTTGCTAGCATAATCAAAGACATCTTGTAGTGGAGTATGTGTTACTGGTATAGTAAGCACGCATCTGGACAGGTTGGAGAGAACGGGGTAAATGCTAGACCTGATTCTCCAAAATTCCACAGGGTTGTCTCCACTGTGTTCATCTTTGAGATACGATTCCAGTTCTTGCATGGGTGTTGTTATTTTTTTGGTAGGTTCAGTAGTTAAAAATGAAAATAATTTGCTTGGTGTCAGAGGTTGGTCAAATGCTTTAGAAGTATGACTATGTGGAGGTGTAAATTGCTCAGCGTCTTTTAAGACAATTTTCTTGTAAGTGTCCATTTCAGATTCAGCTTTGCACCAAGTCAGTTTGAATCTAGGGTCTAAAACAGCTGCACAAACATATATACTATTATGCAGAACATCTTTCAAGTGCTTATCAAGAGATAATGATAGAGTTGCCACCAGTGATGAACAGTATTGAGTGGTGGTTGTGGAGAGATGAGTTTTCAAGCCAACATATGATGGTATACACATACTAACTGATAAAAATTTGTCACCGTGTACAAAGTTATTAGCTTCTTCGAAAGGTTCTAGAATCTCAACGACTTCTTTCAAAATCAATTTTTCGGTCTCATTCAAGTTCAGTTGTTCCTTATTTTTCATCCAATCCTCAGAACGCATTTCCAGCAGACTGCGAATCATTTGTAACTGGGAACTCCATTTGGTACCAGCCTTCCATTTTTCCGAAACAATTTCAAATTCTCTTCCAACTGCTAGTGTAGATTTCTGCAAATGATTGATAATTTGGGCTGCTTTATTCAAAACATTTGTATGTGGGGAAAGTGCAATTAACCCATCCTTAATTGTCAGCAACAATGCACGGCCAAAGCCTTTTGATTGCTGTTGGCTTAGCTGGATATCATCAAGCTCTCTAAGATCTTCGGAGTCATCTACTTCTTCAGAATCATCGTCATCCTCTAAATTAAACCCAGGAAAACTATTATTAGGCTTACCTCCAGCACTATTATTTACCACATGAAATACTCGATCCTGTATAGCGTATATCGAAAGAACCTGTTCATAAATAGAAAGAATTCTTTGCGGTGAATGATAACCTATCAAATAACTACATGCCAGAACTAATGCCTCAACCTGCCATGTTTGAGAAATAAAATATACAGTAAATCCAATGTATGCTTGAGTTAAGCTAATTCTCCAAATATCTAGGACTAGTACACACGACGGTGATGTCTGTAAAGTAGTTTTTATTTTTTCTTGTACTGTTAATGTGTATGCAGGGAGGACATACTGCTGAAGATTATCCTGTGTCATTACAGTATGACGAGGGTCTAACAGGCACACAAGATCACGGAAACCCTGGCTGTCAACTATGCGAAGTGGTAGCAAGTCAATAATGACCATTTTAGTTATTGCTCTTGAAGTCATCTCTTGTTTCAGACTCGTTGCGTCTGACGGTTTTGACAGGAGAACTGGAGGGTCTACACGAGACAATGTTGTTGGAGCTAAATGATTTAGCTCGGTTTTTAATTGCTTCTGCTTGGAGAACTTGTCATGTGCGAGAGGATGTTTTCGCTGAAGTAGTAAAAAAACAAATAAATTACAAAAGAAGGTATTGTCCTATTCTTGTCTCATACATTACTATTTCAAATACAAACAAATAGGTTTACTCTTAACCACAGAAATGTAGAACAAATTAGAAATGGCAAATGTATGCTATAGTGATATCTAGAGCTGGTGATAGTGAAATTTTTAACTATCACAATATTTAATAGACACTTGAATGACAGTGAATACTATCGTGATAGTGAAATTAAAATTTGAATAGAGACTCTGAGCATTTTTCACTTGTGGCAGAGAAACTAAGTACTCCCATACATCACTCTCTTAGAGCCCTCCAACAGGAAAACTAGCAGCTCTTTGTCAAGATCGAAGTGATTGTAGGTATGTTGAGACAAAATACACATGTATGTCAAATACACATGCCCATAACCATATATCTATTATCATGATAGTAGTTTTTAAATATCACTGTCGTGACTGATGCTATTGCTACTATCGCCCAGCCCTAGTGATATCAGGTAAATGCTTGATGTGGTCTCTTGTTGGTAATCTGAACATGGACTAACTACTAATAAGAAAAGACCATCGTACATAACAGTATTAAGTGCCTTTAGTGGGAAGCAAATATTTTCATTGAAGTCCAAATAGGTAAGAACAAAGCAGACTGCAACTCTGCACTACTCTGCAAACTTTATAGGGACTATGGGAATGTGCTAATCATTGCATTGGCTGTGGATTTGTACACTATTTTCAATCCTTTCTCTGTATCTATTATTTATGATATAACTAAAGTATATTATTCAAAAGAGATTGAAAGTAGTGAAGGAGATGAAATGACACAAGCAGTCAAAAGTAACAACAAACACCTGGTAATAACATAGTTTTTTTTGAAAGAGTCTGCATCTATTGATATATATCAAAACCAAAAAACAACATACAAACAACATTGGGACTGTACCTCAGCAATAGTAAACAAACACCTCATAACATTATTCATAATAACTATTAATTAGTTTTGTAATTTCAAATGCGTACCTTCAAATGTGTTACGAAATTCGATGTAACTCCCTCTTTTCCTTTTATTTTGACATTACACAACATACATATTCCCTCCACTTTACCTTCGCGTTTACATCTCTCTGTATAGTACTCAAAAACAGAAATTTTCTTGGAACACTCACAACCGGTCGCCATTTCTTTGTGGTTTGACACTTAAATAAGTTAAATTAATAAGTTGATTTAATTCGCATTTAACTAGTTAATTAAAAATTATTAAATCACATACTTGTCTAAGCAAAATGTTGGCAACAAAGAAATAATTATTACTTTTAAATACATGTAGTTATACATACAAAATTGTCAGTGTAACACAAAAAAATTATTTCATAAGTGATTAATAATGATTGTGAAGTACAATATGGATAACACAATGTTATCACCATTATTATATTATACTAAAAGAATGCTCATTGAAGACATGAAATAATAAATGATGAATGAAAAAAATGAAACTTGGAAGAAAAGAATAATGTCATACAGACAGAAAGGGCACGACATAAAATGAACTCAAAGAGAAAATAAATATTATAATATATATATATAATATACTACAGTCGCATTTTTATTATCTTCCATTTTGAATTTGTGAGCTAATCCATTCCAATCCTTGATATAGTCTATATAGTTAAGAAACTATCATGAACATAATATTGTAAATGTAATTTGTAAGCTGTAGTACTAGTGACTGCTGTGTCAATAATAAAAACATTTAAATGAAAGAATGTGTGTAGAGCCCTTTAAGTTCTTTCATTTTGTAAAATGCTTTTATTATTCACATCTTACAAGGTAGAGATATACATCAAAAAAAGAATAAAAAATTGGCTTGTTGCTAAGGTACTATCATGACTGTGTTTGAAATCATATATCCAAGTACACAAATGATATTCATAACTACTTTTACAATTCTCCTCTGCCAGATTAATGTGATTCTAGATTGCAAGTAGTTCAGTATAGTACAATACACATTTACAGTACAATATGGTGTGTGATGTTACTATATCAACAGCACTATATTGTACTTTACACAGTAAACTAACAGTACTGAAGGTACATGTAGGCCTTAGTACATTATGCTATACTGAGTATATACTCTTCACCTATTATTCTTTTGAGCAATTCCCTCAAAACCTTACTATTATTCTCGCATATTCTCCTATTTCTCACATTTCTCATCCCAGATTGAAACAATTTCAAAGTCAATATGAACATCAATGCATGCATAAGTAATGTACTAATAATTTTATCAATAATAATTATAATCTTCTCAAATTCCTGTTTAAGTCATGCTTTTTAGGGCATTTATTAGAGTAACAAGTAACAATTGACCTCAATTATTAATAATAATAATTATTAATGAATTTTTTAATTTAATTATGTTTGAATTCTTCCCTATTATGGCTTTAATCCACCTTATTCTCTGTCAGCATCATGTGTTCAGGCCTAACTGAAGGTCATTCACGTTCAACGTGACCTGAGAAATGATTATGTCCATAACTTTAGCTTGCAATCTCCAACAATTATTTTTCCTCTACCATTCTCATACAATTATCATTCCAGTACTTTTCAGCGAAATTTCAAGCTTCATTATTGAGTTACAGTATAATCATGAATTAACCTTATGACATTAAACTATACACTATAGTGTATATATAAAGTCACCACATCCTAATTTTGATGTCATCGTGAATATGAACAGACATCCACTATTGTATATTTCAACTAACCCTTCTCCTGTTAATGCACAGCAGGCTTGTATATGCCATCCATGGTCTTTTATTGATGTGAGGTTTAGATGTTGTGTGATTTCTGTCGCATTCATTGATCCTTTTACATCTTGTTTATTTGCATAAATCAATACTCCAGCTTTCTTTAAATCCTATATGAATTAACACACATACTGAAAATTCCCCTCAGCTGTTTATAAAACTACCCAACAAATAAATGGCTTTTGCTTCACATAAGCTCATGAAATAATTAGAGCATTACTACTACATGTATGATTGAACCCTTACCCTTGGCTAGCCAGTGTATTATACCATATATAGTCCATTATTTCATTACATGAAGCATGAGCCACTGTCTTAGGTTAATAGTAAATTTGTATGATGACTAATATTGTCATAGCAACTTAGTACCAAGTTTTTAGTACACAGAATGTTTTTCTTAAATCAGTCAGTCATTAACTGAAATCTGTCCATGTTCACTTCACCCTTGGGCCTTTTATACTGCCATTGGAGCATCTGAGCATGCATGAATTTCTATAACCATAGTACAAGAATGGGACTTGCATTAGTACAACTGGTTTGCAATATAACTATGTTGTGTTGTTATAGCATTTAACAAGTGAAAGGTATTCCTGAAGTGAATGTGGACAGTTGCGCATCTGTCATGTTCATTATAGTCAGTAATGTAACTAATGTTTCCCCCACATCATTTTCATATTATTATCCTTATGTCATATGATTATAACACATTGCTTCAGAATCAATCATTAGTACTAGTGTTGTTTTATTATGACAATCAGGGCATAAACGAAGGTGATTTTTACACCTTCGAAGGTTTGTTTCAACTAGAACAAGAAGGTTCACGAAGGTGTAACACTATGAATGTGTTAACTTTGTACCTATACAAGTGTTTATCTAATGGGAGACCTCTTAATTCAGAAGATGGCAGATGAGATTCAGTACATTCTGGTTTTGAAAGTCCACACTCTCGTCCATGGTCTCTTCACTCTCAGCCATTATCAATCTCCACGTGACAAATGATTAAGAGTTATAAATAATTATTTCAGCAAATAATTAACCACGTGTTAATTGCGAACCTTTGTGGAATGGATTCTACCTTCGAAGGTAAGGAATTATAACGAACCTTCGAATGTTACCACCTTTGTTTATGCCCTGATGACAATATGATCACTTTTAGTCATAGTTATACTATGTTTAATTAATTAACTAAAATAATATTAGGCTTACTAAAAGGTAACTAAGAGTGCTATTATAAGCCATGTTTCAATTAGTTAGTTATACATGTAGTTATTGCAATAGACTTGTAATTTTACTAAAAGTAACTAAAAGTCAAAAGGCTTCACTAAAAGGGGTTTTGGTTATAGTTAACTAAATCAACACTAATTAGTACAATATCCCACACACAAATTAGACATCATTATGAAGGTAAACAGACTTTAGCCATTGAGGTAAATTGTGATTGGTATTATACAGTGATAGACATACCTCATGTCCTAACATCTTATATAGCTCTTCTTTAGTAACATTAAGTCTCTCTCGATCTGTACTATCAATTACTACTATGAGGAAGTGTGTACTTGAATAGTATGTACTCCAGGCTTGTCTTAATGATTCCTGACCACCTATATCCCACATAACAAAATGGAGATTCTTCCATCTAACCTGAAAAGGAACATTCATTGTAATTATCACATTTAATTCTTAATACCTACACTGTGTACTGATATACTAATAGGTGCCTCTTTACTCACAATTTAAGAGTGTATGTAGGTCCCTGCCATCTTTAATACATGTTAGTGTTGTTTTAGTTAACTATAAATAAAGCCTCTTTTAGTAAGGCATTGTGACTTTTAGTTAACTAAACTATAACTAAATTACAAGTCTATTGTAATAACTATAACTAACTAAAATGAAAATTGGCTGCACTTTTAGTTAATTAACTAAACTTAAAACCCTTTTAGTAGGTCCAAATTATTTAATTAAACTATAACTAAACTAAAAGTTTGAGAAACCAGGCATACTATAACTATATCTAAAAGTAGTCATTTTTGTCAAACTAAAACAACACTAATACATGCAGAGTACACTCTGGCTATTATTGCTCCATCTTTTTTTTTGCCTTCTTAGGATCTTTACATACACTACAGATACATGTACCTTAGTGTTGTCTACAACACTCATAGTAAATAATTTCCACACCCATACATGTACTACTTCTTGACTTGACATTTTGTAGGATGTAGTATAGAAATTACAATATTTATTTTATATCTGGAATGGCAGATACCTTCAAAGTGTATACTAATACCAGTGTTCTGTCCAGGATATTTAGAGTGCTGTTTATCCAGTATATACTTAATACTGTCTCAGTAGCCTATATGTATTATCTGAGATGTAGTTAACTCATCTAACCAGTGTGGGCAGAACACTGCAATACCATGTACACTTTTGATGTGGAGCTTAAGATCCAGGCTGAAAGAGCATGCTATGATGGTTTTCCATCATAACCTAGTTTAGTGTGCCCTTTATAATATTCCAAATTATTGTACTTCAATAAAATTGAATAATTACTTATCAGAATGAAAAATTAGTTGGTGAAATATTGATATAATGTGCATGTATATACCTCTTCAACATTACTTCCTATTGTTGGAGATGTATGTACTACTTCATTCATTAAGCTGTAAGATGAGGTGAGAGAGAGAGAGAGAGAGAGAGAGAGAAAGAGAGAGAGAGAGAGAGAGAGAGAGAGATTGCCTAACAGTAGTGATATGTACATATACAAATATAAAATATTTTGTGCATGTACATGTACAAAATGTTTCGTGTAATTTCATGTACATGTACACATAAAATATTTCGATAATATCATGGTAACAATAACAGAATAAATACTTTTCTGCCTAACACTAGTCCAACATTTACATGTACATGTAGTTTATTGACTTTGTTTAAGTTTTAATTAAAAAGTACACGTACATGTTCATCATTAATTTTACATCCAATATTTACATTGTTTAGACTGTGAGACAGTCCTTAGACCACTCATCCTTACTAGATTATACCTTGCCAAAACAATAACATAACACTTGAGTTGAATTCTCTCTCTATCTTTCTCTCTCATATTATGTGATTTTGTAATCAAGCAAGCTTGAGAGGATGCTACGGTATGTGGAAAGCTTTTTGATATTATTTCTCTTCTATAAGCCTAATTCTATTCTGAGCAGACAGGATCAATGGTATTATATGTATTATAAGTAATAAAATGACTAGACAATCAAGTTTTAAATCTTTCAAATAAGACATGAAGATATTATATTGAATTATTGCCCATCTCTATGATGAATACATACATGTACATGTATTATGTATTAGTGTTGTTTTAGTTTGACAAAAATGACTACTTTTAGCTTTAGTTATAGTATACCTGGTATCTCAAAGTTTTAGTTTAGTTATATTTTCATTAACTAAAATAATATTAGGCTTACTAAAAGGGTTTTAGTTTTAGTTAACTAACTAAAAGTGCCCATTATTAGCCAATTTTGTTAGTTATACATGTAGTATATAGTAGTTATATTTTAGTTAACTAAAAGTCATAATGCCTTACTAAAAAGGGTTTTAGTTATAGTTAACTAAAACAACACTACATGTATACATAGACATGATTTGTATGTACTGTACATGCACTTTAAGCTATGTCCAAGATGGTGTTTACCTGTGTGTTGCATTTCAAGTTAATGTTCAAGATAGTGTTTAATGTTTGAAATGGTGTTTACATGTACTTAATGTTTCAGATACTGGTAATCAGTACATGTAAACACCATTTCAATTAAATCCTGCCTGTGTAACAAGTAATCACTTGTTACACAGGCAGGATTTAATTGAATTTTTAGTTAGTGGGAAAAACACGATGGTCATAAAAGCATCTTTAATCCACTCCATTACTCTTTCAGACTGACCCATTCTTATGGGTAATATCCCAGAACAATCTAGAATGAGATACTGTTAAATAATTGTCACGATTTTAGGGGGTTGCAAGAAATCCATGTTCTCCCCTCAGTATTTTGACAATAATTATTATAATTGTTAATTAATGTACTTGTTCAAGATTGTGTCTATAATTATACGATTCATCCATAATACAATATACATGTATATACAGTTAATGTATGTATTAGTAGATTCATGGAAAGAGAGATTTCATCATCACAAATTTCTGACTCAGCCATGCTTTTTTGGGCATTCATTAGATTAATAGTGTCCTCAATTAATTAATGTATTTTTAATTTAATGATGTTTGAATTCTTCCCTATTATGTATGGCATTATATGCCAGCTAAGCTTTAATCAAACCAAAATTAGCCAGCGTAATAACCTCATACCTATTCCTTGCAACCTATACCGATCCCCCAATTACTAGGTGATCACATGACATACATGTGCTACCTGCCAGCACTCATAATTATAAGGGGCGAGGCTTCCATGTACCAGGGTAGGTATAGTTGATAATCAAGTTTAGCTGTTAAACAGTAATTGTAATACATTAGGTATGTCAATATTGACACTACAAGTATTCTCTGCATAATTTATAAAAAGTAAGCATATATAAAGGGACATTGCTTTTCAAAAAATCCTGAAAAGAACACTGGAACAAGTCTTATGGCTACAGAATAGATGAAGTCTCTTCTCACTGAAATTCTGTTTATGAACCTACATGTAGCTCTAATCCAAGAGAGACACCAGTAGACCTGACCACATTATGCTGGGCATAATTTTGAGAATAATAGGTGGATTAAAGCTTTGAGAATTATGCAGGCATAAGAGGGAAGAATTCAAACATAAAAATTCATTATTAAAAAAAGCATGACTTAAACAGGAATTCGTGAAGATTATAATTATTATTGATGAAATTATTAGTACATTACTTATGCATGCATTGATATTCATATTGACTTTAAATTCAATCTGGGATGAGAAATGTGAGAAATAATAGGAGAATATGCAGGAATAATAGTAAGGTTTTGAGGAAATTGCTCAAAAGAATAATGGGTAAAAAGTTTAGCATAATGTACTCAGGCCTAGACACCAGAATAAAAGTATTGTATAGCCCTGAATGTTTGCGGGCTATAAATTTCAGGTTTTTCACGAAACTGATGGACTGCCAAAATAATTGTCAAGCATGCCCGCCACATGTGAGTATTTGGTGAATGCAAAATGTATACATCCTTAGTAATTAGGGGTGTGGATTGTGGAAACATCAAGCCAACTACAGGACATTTTAACCTATTTTCACTACTCTTGTCCTGATCCCTATATACTTTGTATACAGTTCAGTTTCAAATCACCAGACATTCACTAGATTTATTGGACAATGTCCTGCATGACTGGCTGTTTCCACACCAACTGTTAGTAATTATAGTATACCAAATAATGGATGATAATTACTGACACAGGATCATTAATTATACACAAAGACTTAACTGTTCTTTGTTTCTATTCATACATGTATATGTTCTAAATGATAACTGTTCATATATGTATCTGTGCAATACAATAATACAGACGGCTGAAAAATATATATTACATCATTTGATTTGATGACAGATGACATGAAAACAGAAAACAAAGTTAACATGGGAAATAAAAAAACAGGAAATGATAATGACCTCATAGCACAGCATACTGTATCATATATTATAATAATAGTGTGGTCATACTCTATTATGATAAATTGTTTGATGTAATTATTCCGGGAAATGTTAAATGAATAATTACTTGAGTGTTTATATTATACAATGTATAATGTATGAATTAGTTAACTTGTTGGTGATACACAGTGATACATGTATGTGGTGACCTTGTGGTCTACATCTTGGAGTGGGTTATAATTAAGTTACTATGTATCTTGGACTGGGTTATGATTGGGAAAAAGTGATATAACTGTACAGTAAGGTGATATGATTAGGAAAGGTGTACAGTGAGTTAATTATTAGGAAAGGTGTACAGTGAGTTAATTATTAGGAAAGGTGTACAGTGAGTTAATTATTAGGAAAGGTGTACAGTGAGGTGATATGATTAGGAAAGGTGTACAGTGAGTTAATTATTAGGAAAGGTGTACAGTGAGTTAATTATTAGGAAAGGTGTGCAGTGAGTTAATTATTAGGAAAGGTGTACAATGAGTTAATTATTAGGAAAGGTGTACAATGAGTTAATTATTATTGTACAGTGAGTTAATTATTAGGAAAGGTGTACAGTGAGTTAATTATTAGGAAAGGTGTGCAGTGAGTTAATTATTAGGAAAGGTGTACAGTGAGTTAATTATTAGGAAAGGTGTACAATGAGTTAATTATTAGGAAAGGTGTACAATGAGTTAATTATTAGGAAAGGTGTACAGTGAGTTAATTATTAGGAAAGGTGTACAATGAGTTAATTATTAGGAAAGGTGTGCAGTGAGTTAATTATTAGGAAAGGTGTACAGTGAGTTAATTATTAGGAAAGGTGTACAATGAGTTAATTATTAGGAAAGGTGTACAATGAGTTAATTATTAGGAAAGGTGTACAATGAGTTAATTATTATTGTACAGTGAGTTAATTATTAGGAAAGGTGTACAGTGAGTTAATTATTAGGAAAGGTGTACAATGAGTTAATTATTAGGTATAACTTGTACAGTGAGTTAATTATTAGGAAAGGTGTACAGTGAGTTAATTATTAGGAAAGGTGATGTGATTATGAAAGGTGTATAGCGAGTTAATTAGGAAAAGTGATATGATTATATGTACAGTGAGTTAATCATTAGGAAAGGTGTATAGTGAGTTAATTATTAAGATATAATTGACATGTATAGCGAATTAATTAGGGAAAAATGACACAAATATATGCAGGAACTTATGAGCGCCGCGAAGGAGCGTCAAACTCCAATATGTTTTGGAAACCCATCTGTTGTTGAATCACACCTTTGCAAACTGCCTTATATGGAAATCTCTGTAAACTGCGTAAGTGATTTAAATAAGTGTTTATTAAATATATATAATTATTATTATTATTAAAATTATTATAAATCGACTATCGACAAGATGGGTCTGTATAATCCCCCACTTCTTTCCAGACAGAAACGATACTAGTATAGTCAGCAAAGGATAGGTGCTACCAAACTCTGTAACAAAAGTGTCAAAGTGCTGTCAGTGTGTTGATTCTACAGGGTGTACAAAAGGACTATTAATAGACAACAACAAAAGCAATATCTCTAATGAAACAAGCGCATGATGATTAGTTTGTTACCTGGAGCAGGATTTGAAACCGCCTTGTATTCAAGCTTTCTTTTCGAGTTTTTTCTTGGTAGAACTTGCGTTTCCGGTTTCCAGTTAGTTTGAAGTGTCCCATTTGAAATGTTCCATCCCAGAAATCTGTGCATTGGTTCTTTTGATTGCTTTTTCATCTCTACTAAACAACGCTTCTGCTTAGGACTGTAACTTGACTGTTCTTCTGCACGAGTTCGTTTGACATTGTATTCTTGACTGGATTCTAATAATTGCCCACCCACTTCGGAACACTTATCTTAAACCCATCCTTTTGACCATATTTGGAGTTTTGCTAAAAGTGTGATTCGACAACAGATGGGTACTGCAGTTTGTTATATGTACAGTTACACATGTAATCATTAGGAAAAGTGCATAGTGAGTTAATTATGAAAGGTGTTATTGAGTTAATTAGGAAAAGTGACATGATTATATATACAGTGAGTTAATTATTAGGAAAAGTGATATAATATACATGTATACTGAGTTAATTAGGAAAGGTGTATATAGTGATGAAAAGTGATATGATTATACAGTGATCGAGTTAATCTTTAAAATGTGAAGTGGGTCTATCATATGAAAAGTTACATGTACTTTAATTTCTTGAGAAGTATAGTTATATCAATCATGGGTTTCTTTGACAACAATAAAATATTCTTCATAAGAACGTTTCAGCCCAAAGGCCATATTCAGCTTCAGAACTCCAGCTGGAGAAGACACGTAGGCTAAAACGTTCTTTTATAAGGAATAGTTTATTGTGCTATCAAACCCATGACAGGATATAGAAAACACAATAGAGAAACTCTATGGAAGTATGTTACTCAATTTTGATCATGTAGGTTTTCTGACTTCATTAATATTCATGCAATATTATGCCTTCAAGTCACGTATTAATAGTACAGTTCACACTAATAGATGACTTGTATGAATACGATGGGGTAACCTACATGATCCGAGTTTTCTTACAGCTAGTAAGGAGAATAAAGCTTGCAAATAGAAGCAGCATCAACATGATTATTAATATAATTATAAGGATGATGTAGTACTTACAATTGATAAAGAATAGTCGTTTTTCCTGCATTATCCAAACCTACAATGATAATTTTGTGTTCTATGAAAAGAAGAGAGATACACATACAAATAATAATACATACAATTATAATTATTATAACATAATACTAACATAAACAATATATATGTATATAGTATGATGGTGACATCATCCCTTTGATGTGGTAAGGTCTATATAGACCTAAAAGGAGGTCTATATTTTTTAATATAAACCTGTCTGACCACTCTGTTGTACACTATGCAGTAGATGTCACCATCATACAATATATTGTATATAGTATCCTATATACCACATATAGGACCCTTGTTTTGTGTCCTCGGATGTGATATAGCCTTCACAGGCTCGGGCTATATCCTATCCTCAGACACAAAACTCAGGTCCTATATTTTGTATATAGGATCTATTAGCATACTATATAATATACATGTTTTATATATATATATATATATATATATATACTTAGTTGAGATCAAAAGGCACTGCTATGGTTTATAAACTGAACTCAGTATATATAGCAGACCTGCAGGAGTACTAACAATTGCCTACATAAACACACATACAACAAGGTTGCCTCCACAATAGAAATCATACTACACTCTTACTATCTCATCCTTACCTTCTTTACCAAATAAACTCCACAATTTAGCAAATAGTAAACCCATAATGACTACAATATCAACACCTAGTTTAAGAACACTAGCCCAGGTCAGTGATAATACTTCAATCAAAGTACCAGTAGTGAAACAATCTCTTTCAGTCACTTCTCATTATAAAACACAAGACATGTCATGATTGATGCCACGCCTGCAAATAATACAGCATTAATCAGCTGGTGATGTCATAATGACCTCATTGTCACGTGGTAGAACTGTAAATACTAGAGAGATGCTGCAGGAACAGAGAAGAGAACCTATGACAGCTTCTACAACTAGCTCAATGAGTAGTGAAGTATCTGTATCAACAGAGGCCCATCTCAGAAGGAAAACTGAGTTGATTATGGATTACTTTGAGGACTCTAAAAAGTAAAGAATTTTGATGTTGAGTTAAAAAAAAAATATATATATATATATATATATATATATAATATATATGTCATTACATACATATCTTCATTGAGTATCCTTTCTGTATAATGCATTATGTGAAAATATTATATTTACAAGTGGGTGTGGTACATATCATGGCATTGAATAGTTTGTTAAATTTAACTATATATATATAGAGAGAGAGAGAGAGATGAAAAGAGGTTCATTTACAACCTTTAAACTCACTAGTTGGTCAAATTATATAAGATGACAACTAAATTTGGAGAGCAACCATTGTTGACTTGTCTTCATTACAAAATTGTTCCATTGTTTTATGTATTGTAAATTGTAATTATTCAAAGGTCACCTTTTTGTAATCAACAATGTGGGTTGAGACCATTGGATGCGAAAACCTTTTTAATTGGTAGTTATTCTTGAAAAGAATGTTTTGGCCCGAGAGCCTTCTTCAGCTAAAAAGGCCCTCAGGCTGAAACTTCCTTTTCAAGAAATATTTTATTTTGTTATAATTATAAAGTCCAGGAATATCTGCGTATATAAGAAGTGATAAACTCCGGTGTCTAAAATACTATTATACAGAAGTGTAGTTAACCCTTGTAGGTATATAGAGTGTAGGGTTACTGTAATCAGGTTTCCTGTCTACCTGCATGTATCTGCTGTCAAATCATAGTTTGAGATCTAAGTACAATTGAAGTAGTGGCAGCTACAACATCAAGCTGGCTCTAAGCTTTCTGCCACTTTCTAGCCCAAACCACTTCATTTTGTGCATGTAATTGAAGCCACAAAACACTAGTGCGTCTTATACTGGGAATTATGTACTCTTGGTAGGACTGGAGTGTAAGTTCCAATACACAGACGCGTAATTATATATTAGCTTAATACGGCATGGTGGTTTAAGCTAGGCAAACGTATTATGTTCTAAGCATAGTAGTGTAGTATGGTCATTATTATCTAGAATCATAATTTGTATATACTACAATTGAATGTATTATTTTTGTTTAATAAATGAATAAACTAAATGTTACGTCTCTCGCTCTCTGTCTCTCTCTCTGACTCTTCAATCTTCTCTGTATTTGTCTTTCCTGTTCTAAATGCCTTCAGTGGTTTAAGCTAGGCAAGTGTAGTACCTTCTATCACACTACAGGCTCATTATACATGTATGTCTATCTCTAATCTCTATTAGATGTTAGCTAGGCTTCTCTCTCTATATTAGTTAGTCTTCTCCATGTTTGTCTATGTCTATCTAGTCTTTTACGCGTAAAACCTGTACGTGCACGAGAATCTGTATCACATGTTAGCTCTATATCAGTTTGTGTTGTTTGTTTTTGTCTTTGTCTCTCCCTATCCAAAGATCTCCTGAACTCTCAAAGCTCTTCTCTGTCTTTGTCTAATTCTGTCCCTGATTATCATCTATCTCTTCTCCAATCCTCTTTATAACGCTAAAATGTCAAATTTACTGTCAACGCCTTCTTTTATTATGTCATGTGCACATGTCGACATCTAATTTTCTGGGTCTTTGTTGCGAGGGAATTTGTGACAGACAGACGTTGGTATTATTATATAGATTATAATTATTATAATACAGTCAAGTATTGTCTGCAATTATTTTCTTGTCAGTAGTGATTCTTGTTTTCCAATCACACTTGTGGCGAGGGTTCTGCATATGAGTGCATTTTTGATATTTATTTGGGTAGCTATTAATTAAAGATATGTTGCTAAATTCAGTGCTGAAATTATTTTTTACTTTCATTTTAGATTTGTCCAGCGTGCACTTAAATCAGATGAGAAAGGAGAGAGGATGTCAGCATTAGAATTATACAACAAGGCTCTTAATACAGTACAATCTGGTCTTACTTTACTACAATCAAGTCAACAAGTTAATTCAGCAATGAAAGAGCTAAAATCAAAGATGGAGAAGTGAGTTGATGTATTCTAGTAGTGCTAGGCAATAGGTCAATATTCAACAAATGTGACCCAATTTTAGAAAACCACACTTGTAGCTCATTATAATTTTGAACAAATGCTTACACTGCAACACTCACTATTCGGCCATTTTATACAGGAAACCAATGAAAGTTAGTATCCAGGAAGACCAGTTAATGCTCCTCCTAGATACCAAATTTAGCTGGCTTCCTGTATAAAATGGCGGAATAGCGACTAGGAGTGTTAGAAGTGTTTGTTATTATGTACCACAAATGTGGTTTTCCAAAATGTGGTCACATTAATATCATGATAACACATTTAATATCGAGGCAATATTGACCACTGTTAGGTGGTATTGCAGTTGATATTACAAGTTTACATCCGATTGAATATTTAGACAGCATTTAAAGAAAATCTTTTAATGAAATTATTGTTAATGTGAAACAAATGAACTATGTTGAAATAAAACAAGCAGTTCAAGGATACAGAATATTGCATTAGATTATTATATCATGACAGCAATAATTTATATATCAATATTTGATCCTCTCTTTCAATTGAAGTTCATTGGTAAAGAACAGATTTTACATAAAATTAATCCTACATGTGTATTTGAATGTATGAATATTACTATTACAGATTGAAAAACCAAATTAAAAGTAGAATGACTGTCCTGTTAAACGAAGAATCTCAGTCTCGTTCCCATACCAATACTAAACAGAGCGTTGGGATTGGGTCTGATAGTAGATTAGGGGAGAGTGTGATTGAGGCAAGAGGAGGAAGAGGAAGAGATTTTGTTGCAGAAGCTGATCTTGTATTTGCTACTACTGCAGGTATAGTATCAACTATCAAGTTATTAATTTTTTGGGCCCATTTGTCATCTCTATGCTTGCCTAAATGCTGCTTGTACATGTACATGTGTGTATGTTTGTATATGTTTGTTAATTAATGTGTGTAACACTTTGAAGAATCTTTGCTTGAGCTGTAGTCTCAGGTAGAAAGTGATAATGGAAAATGAAAATGACATGCAAAATTACAACAGATCTTATAAGGAGCTCAGAAAGAATCTTATAAAAAATTGAAATGAACCCTGAAGATGTGTGATACCTCTCTCTTTTTATTAATTGTTGTATTTGATATAAATTCCTTTTTCTTATTGTAGGTGCTAAAGTATTTCGTGTGTCCAGTGATGGTATTGTTTCAAACTGTACACCGGCTGACTCTTTGAGTATCTTTCGATATAAGAAAAAGATTCCAGGTTAAGTGTGGTTAAATTAATAACATTGATGAGAATTTGAATTACCTGATATTGGAATGCATTTAGTTAATAAGGAGTTGATTAAATTGTGGAGTCCTGTATAGTGTTGTTTTAGTTTGATAATAGTGACCTCTTTTAGTTATAGTATACCTGGTTACTCAAACTTTTAGTTTACATGTAGTTATAGTTTAATTAACTAAAAGTCTTTTGAGCATGCTAAAAGAGTTTTAGTTTTAGTTAACTAACTAAAAGTGTCCATTATCAGCCAATTTTCATTTTAGTTATTACAGTAGACCTGTAATTTAGTTATACATGTGTACATGTAGTTTAGTTAACTAAAAGTCAAAATGTCTTACTAAAAGGGGTTTTAGTTATAGTTATAGTTAACTAAAACAACACTAGACTCTTGTAGTAGTGTGTTGTTCTACGTGCACATGATGTAATAACCAGCTATATTGAGGAACCAAATGTTTGTGTTTAAAACACTCTTCAGTTAAACTAAATCCTAAATCTTTAGATTAATGCCCCATTGCTATAGGAATATCCAGTTAACCTGATCTGGACTATATAATTAGCCAGTGTGTAAATAGCTGTTAGCACTCAACAGTTCATTATGTTTCATTTCATTAGGTCAACCACCTGCCTTCCTTCAGTGTGGGAATTTTGTCTATCCCCTGTTTCCTGGGAAGTCTCCTGTGTTACGAAGTACTAACAGAGCATATGTGTTTCCAGATGTTAACAGTGATCAAGAAGGGACTAGTGTTGGTGTGATGTTGGATAGAATGCCTAAAGATGAACTGGAAGAATTAAATCATGTAAGGACATACGTTCCTAAAGGGGGTGGTACCTTGGCGCTCCGCCATCCTTTAATTTAACAATTTATTCTGTTTTTGAAGATTGTTGATCAAATATCATGTACCACTGATGGACCTCTCTACCCTTAATATTTATCCTGGGGGAGACACTCATGTATGTATATGTATATTAGTCTTCCCAAACCGCCCCACTCTTTTAACGAGTGAAAAGACATTTAAAGAATCAACTTTTCACATCATTGCTAAAAATGAAATTCCTCCAATGGTTCTTCATAGTCATCAGGATCTTTTTTATGACGTCTTTTATTCAAAATGCCAAGGAAATATATAGTCATTATATTTTTTCACTCATTAAGCAGGTGGGTATATAGTTACACTGACACTTTATATATAGATTGAATATAAATTATATAACTTACAATTTGGTTTGCAGAAAGGCTTCTTACAATACAGCAGTATGCCATATGACTATCATGTGATATCAAATTAATTTCTCATGTGATTTATGTTATCAATATTTTATAGTGTGATGTCATAATCCACAATACACATGTTTCACACACATACATACACATACACTTAGGTTCTTTCTGTGTTAGGAGATTTAAGAGAGTCTAGAGAAGACTCAGTAGTTTCCAGCAGTGCTCCTGAACCACCGAATAAGAAAGAAGGACCCGATGATGAACCAACATGGGGTAGTACCATCTCTGAGGTAATGAGGAGTTTGTATTGCTGATATTTTCTGAATAATAGATTTTTATTATTTCTAACTACATGTACATGTACATATATATTTCATAATCTTATAACAGAAAATTGGGGCTGGTGTATCTTGGGTATCTGAAAAAATATCACAAGGCACTGACAAGAGTGAGGAATTGCTGTACAAGGTCAATAATTTACCATTTCATGATATTCATCAAGACAATATTTTGTTTGTACAGGGAGGTATTAAAGCAAGAGAGAATATTGAACCAAGAGAACAACCTGTAGAGATACCTCAACCTGTTGAGACAGGAGTTCATTATGCCAGAAAAGTTTCAGGTGGGAATGTACTACTAGAGTATGACTGAATGACAAAAAGGGGTCACTCAGTAAATAATATTAAATGCTACACCTGCTGTTCAGCAAACTAAATTCGGTATCCAGGGGTACTGCTCCATCCCTAGATACATAATACATGTATCTTTTAATTTACCAAATGACCTTTCTCATCAAAGGTCACATGACTTTAATATTATAATGACTATAATTATACATGTCACATATATAGTGTATATTAATTATTCACTGTTAGGTGTTGTTGTTGGTGTTAGTGATTTTCTGATGACTACTTTGGCCAAAGGCACTGTAGCAGTAGGCAAGAAAGTGGGAACAGTTATTTCAGAATCTGATGTGAGTTTATAGTACCCTTTGCAGATACGCACAGACAGGGTTGAATAAATGATTCTGTTTGTCTGTCAGTCATGCAAATTTTTATAAAACAACTTTATGAAGGATTCAACTTTGATCTTCTAAACTCATCTGAAGGCAGTTGTATAAAATCATACCTGATGTGATCCATACTGTGTGATCATCTGTCATTTTTAGCATACACTTATTGGTCAAAACCCTTCACTTATTTCATGAACAGACAAGCTGAACAAGGGACAAACCAATAGTACTCAGCAGTGTTTTGGATAAGCTCATATGGCACACCATTGGACCATAAAGCTTCATATTTGGCACTGCACAGCTCTCTCTTTGGGCCAGTGGCGCAGTTAATTATAATTATATTCTCAGTAATAGCATTAACTTTTAGTTAATTGGCTCAAGATGTATTCTCAATGGCACACACACTAACCATTTTTGAGCCTCTTTGGGCCAAGCTTCAAAAGTTATCAAAAACTCTGGCACTCAGGCTAGGGGCATCCATAGACTCCATACAAACGCTATAGACCCATTTTTTAGGGTAGAGCTGAGCCCAATACTCTTAAGTAATGCACACTGAATGGTCCCTTATGCTCCTGCTCAGTGTTGCATAACACCAATACTGTTGCACTGGCATTATTGTACTGTGTATGAGTTCTATTAAATTACATTTTTTTGCAGATGATGAAAGATACTGAGATTAATCCTCACGCCAAGGAAGCATGGAAGGTTACCAAATCTACAGCAAAAGGTCATTATATTGTATATATATTCAATGGAGTCCTCAAACATTTGTAGATTGTTTCTAAATTTAAGTAATGATTTAAATATAATTTGATGGGTATAATTACTTTTCTACAACGTGTAACAGTCTGTCATGTTGATAATTATCTGTATTATGAATCCTTAAGCTTTTGAGAAGGGTTCTAATTCTTTCAAAAAGCCTAGTGACAATGTGTGTACTGTTCATAAATCATGTTTCAGGAATGGATGTTTGTGTACGTAACATCATGTATATACTTTACATGTATACATGAGTTGCATGTATACATAAGCTCATATCACATCTACATGTATATGTACATGTAAGTCATGTCATTGATGTGTCGTACTCAAGTGTTGTCAGTTCAGGGATTCAAACAGGATTTTTCTGGTTAACTAAATGTTACATTGTACTGTAATGTTGTGTGGGAGTCTTTTCCATGAAATGTTTATAAAGACAGATTCGTTCAGGTAGCCAAATTAATCCTTGCTTCAAAACTCTTGTAGAGGGTACATGTGTGTAACTCAGACTTGCCACACTCCTGTATGAACCCTTCATTACTGAATATTGTTTCATCAAATATTCTTATATTAACGAACAGGTGTTGGTAATGTTTATGGGGATTTAAACAAAGCTGCAAGAGTTTTAATAAGATCTGCTGGAAAGGAAACGAGTAAAACAGTGGAACACAAGTTAGTAGATAACTCACTACTGACTATTGGGTTTACTTTTGTTCTACTTTATTCTCAGATATGGTGATCAAGCTGGTAGAGTGAGTGATGATTCATTAACAACAGCTGGTCATGTAGTGGATCTAGCTGCTGTTAGTTCACAGTATTATATATATAATTATATATATATATATATATATATACATGTAATTATAGATACAAGGTTAATTAACGGGTTCATAATACTGTACTAAAGAAATAACTTCAGAATTTAAACGCCACTTACTAAAAGAGGAAACAAAATGTATGGAGAAAAAAGTATCCCTATGATTGTTGTATGGTTCAGTGTCATCATTTAGCTGAGTTTCTCATGCCTGAAACACAATAGACTATTATAGTTATTATTTTCACTCTTCTTACTGAAAGTTTGTTGTAGAACTTGAAGAATATATTGCATCTAGACCAGCTATTAATTCTAGTTTCTTCTTAATTTATAGCAGCTTTCTTCCTGCTAGTCTGTAGAGCTTGAGTGCGCGTTCTATTACGCTCCATGCACATTAATTGACCAAGAAACGCCCACCCCGGAATGAATGACACACTTTCTTAACTACGTATACAACACATATGCACATATACAGACACAAGAGTATAAATATACATACACTAAACCCCATGGAAAGCATTCTTGGGGATGTGCCCTGTGTGCCGTAAATAGGGAAACAAGATATATGGAATTGAATTTGTAGCTTTGTGTTGTCATCATTCACTAAACATGGCTGACTTTCTCATGCCTGAACACAACAGCCTAATATAGATCTTATCCAATTTTAAAGTTTTTTGTAGAAATTTAGGAATATATTACAGATAGAACAACTATTAATTCCAGTTTCTACATGAACTACATGTACAAGCAGCTTTCTTCCTGCTCGTCTAGGAGACTGAGCACCTGTTCTATTATGCACCATGCCCATTAATTGACCAAGCCCCCAGAATTATACAACTTCCTTAACTACATATACAACATGTACATGTACATGTATGTGATCAGTACCAGACATGGGGTAATAGTACTAGTGGTACTAGTAATAGGGATATTCAATATCAATGTTGAGGTAATAGTAATAGTACTAGTAGTACTAGTAATAGGGATATTCAATATCAGTGTTGAGGTAATAGTAATTCTTAAGTAATATGTTCATTTATATGCAGGGCCAAAGAGAGGCTTTTTAGTATTAGAGGGAAATGTTTCTGGCCATACAGGTGCAGACTCATGAATATGCAATGTCATTTAGTTTAAAACTGGAAGTAATTTCAAAGAAACCTCAATGCTGTAGTAATCCATAATAGTAACAATGTAGACAGTAATAGATTAGTAAACATGGTTTTTCTCATTTGTCTAATTTTATACCTAAAAGCGATTGTAACGAGCTAGTGTGCATAACTTTGATTGATTTCTTTCACCATTTCTCAACAAATACAACATTTATTTACATTTTGTAAGCATTTCAATTATTATTTCAAATATTGTGATACTGTATCGTATCGTGATATTTTTGGCAGCGATACGCAATACTATTATTTAGTTTTATCGCACATCCCTACATGTATGTAAGTCTACTTAAGAGTAGAATTGAGTCAACATTTGATACCAGTAATCTGTAATTTAAATTTCAATCTTGGAGCAGTACTGTGAGAATTGCAAGCATGATAACTGTTATTTACTGTCACATACTATTATATTGTCTTATTTTTCTTTTCTATAGACCTACTGGAATTGGAAGGCTTGGGGAATAAGGTATTATATAGATTATTGGTCCATGGGGCTTATGCCACCAGGAATAAAGGGATTCAGTAATATTGATAATATAGGACAGGGATTTTTTGTTTTGGGGGAAGGGGGGGGGGGGGGGTAGAAGCTAATCCCAAGTGCTTGTATGAGGAAAATTGTTGGTTGGCCACACCCACTTTTCTTAAACACACCCATTTATTCATTAATGTAATCATTGGCCCAATAGTATGTGTTGTGGGTAGACAGTCACTGCAAACCACAGTAGAGGAATAGGAAGTGCTATAATTACCTCATATTTTAGGGGGAGGAAGCTTCTATGGGGTGCCTTTTGTACCAAAACTAAAGGTCATTCACATTCACCTTGTCGAAATGATCAACAATCTTTTTACCTGTACCATTTTCATATAATTATCCTTCCCCGTTCTTTTTTGTGTATGTCAAATTTCAATCATTATTGAGTTACAGTATAATCATGTATTAACCTTATGGCATTAAACTATACACTATATTACATATAAAGTCATCACATCATAATTTTGAGGACATCGTGAATGTGAACAGACTTTATAAAATTCTTATAATTTATAAATGCTGACATCCATATATTATGTAAGTGGAGGATTGCTATATATATATATATATATATATATAATGGGCTAAATAACAACGTGCATTTATAAACGCCGACCAGCATTTATAAATAACAACATGCATTTATAAACTACGACCAGCATTTATAAATAACAACATGTATTTATAAACTACGACCAGCATTTATAAATGACACAACATATGGGGTTAAACATTGTTAGATCACATGACAACTACCATTGTTAGCACATGGCAATTGATCCAGTGCAAGTGCTTTGGCTGGCAACTTGTCACCACTATTGCAACTAAGGCAACAGTTTACCACAGCAGGGATGGTGCAGCTAGTGAAAGCGACAGGTCGGTCAGTGACTGCTGTGGATTTATAACTTGTTTGTACACTTCAATTTCATGTTTTGTCTACTGACAAAGGAACTAGCCATAACTATTTCTTTAATTCTTGATTGCATGGACCATATACATTCAAGTCTGATTGTTATCACCACATATTGTTAAGCTCGTTTCCAATGGTAGATAAAACATGCAAAACAAACACAAGGCAATGAAATACGAGTGGACAAATAATAAAGATACATCATGTCTGCAATTAAATGAGTGTACATGTGCTTTCTTGATAGTAATGTAGTGGATAGCACTCCAGCTGGGCATCCTCAACTCAAGTGACAAAAGAAGAGCTCTTAGAGCTTTCCCAAACAAAAAATTGCTCAAGTGTTAGGAATATCTTGACAGACACTTTATCTTAGACTTGAAGGTTATGAGATTTCCTGTACTGAATTATTGTGCAATCCGAACTGGATGAAATGATTCCAGGATTAAATATGATCATCCAAACGAAGTTATGATAAAGGGACACCAGATAAGCTTAGGACTACAAGTACCTCATTCTGAATTAAGAGCATGCATTCACCATGTTGATCACGAAAGCACACTTTTAAGGCACTTGTATGTTGTGAAACGTTGTCAGTACTGAGTAGAATCACCAAAATCAATGTACTCTAGCCATAGAAATACAATGGTCTCCTCCTTTGTGTGGTTGTTTCAGAATAATTAATAGCTAATGCATTTTGTATGTACTCAACAGATACATCAAACAAAGAACAGGTGGTTGTCCACCTTGCACAAGAGCTGTTGCTAGCATCTTCCTCCAACAACATAACATTTTTTGTGGGATAGTGCATCAACATTGTGTAATGGCAAAACACAATTTGGCCGACCAGCAAACAAATCAGAACAACGGGCAATATCAAGAAGGAGAAGCTGGAAGTATTCACATCTTTGTCCTTCGTCATCAACTGAAAATTTCCCAACAAATATTATTTTCAACATCTTTGATACATCAAATGAATCTTTGGAGAATTGTCTAAAAGATTCTTCAAAGATGTGAAAATGTCTGACATGCATTCGCTGCACAACCTCGCCCTAAATACCCTAAACCCTAACAATGTTTACATCATTTATAAATGCATGTTGTTATTTATAAATATATGTTGTTATTTATAAACATATATGTTATTTATAAATGCAGTCCATTATTTATTTATATCCATGCTGTTGTTTATATATGTGATCCTCCTTTATTATATTGCAGGTCAGCATTTATGAATGATTAGAATTTTATAGTTTTGGTACAAACAGCACACCCATAAGCTCCTATGAAGGAAAAAGTATCCCTATGATTGCTTTGTGGTAATGACCATTATCTAATCGTTGCTGACTTTTTCAATCTACACTCTACCTGACATTTTAAAGGTTCTTGTAGAACTTTTCAGCTATTACATGTGGTTGCAAATTCTACAATTTGCTTTTTCCTACTATCTCGTAATGTGTGGTGGAACGTACATTCTTTTATCCACCACACTCATTAATTGACTGAGCTTCCCAAATGTGTTCAACTTCCTTTAACTATGTATATAGTGTGTATTGGACAATTGGAAATATCAATTATATTAATGATTATAATAGATAATCTATAGTAGGCTGCTATGGCAACCGTTTGATGTGGTTAGGTATATATTTTGCATATACACCTAGTATAATATTATATCTAGTTGCACCAGCTGGTGTTCAGAGGTTATCCTGATATACCTTCTCCACAACAAATGTTATGTCTTTCATATCAACATATTATATTATAAATATATTATATATAATGATTATTATTTATAATGTATATATTATTTGATTTATACATTAACCCTCCTTGAAAATAATCATAGGGATAGTCCTGTGGCCATAATAAAGAAACATTCTTACACATGTACCTCATAAATGTTGTAATAACATCAGACTCCAGTTCAAATGAATATGAAACGTTTTTACTAATACTTGAAGATTCTCGTTAAAATACAAAAAAAACCTATATAGTAGCTGACAATACAATACAGTATAAATATCTCTTGATTAATAGAAACATTATTACTAGCTTTGTTATCGAATGTAGTGGTTGTCAAGAGACTATTTAAATATTGAATAATAGATCATGTGATTGGCTATAATTCAACGTAATGATGTGTAAATGCAAATTAAGTGTCTCCAATAATTTTTTTTAGCTTCCTTGGAAAAGTTGGTACTGTGTTATCTACTGATGATAAAAAAGAAACTGACAGCACACTCACTGACCAGTCATCAACGGATACTTCACCCACAAGTAGAACAGTAACAAAAAGTAGTATTACTAGTAATACACCACCACCTATAAGACCACAATACCAACCAGTATCAACAAAGAAAGAGAAAGAAGTGGTGTATGCTTAAATAAAGATACACGTCTGTAAATAAATTATTCTCATTTTTAAAACCCTCATACTGTATGATAATAACAGATTTAATTATTATTAATTTTTGGATATATATAATTGTAATTATAATTATAAATGTTACTTGTTTCGATGTATAATTAAAGACAAAATTAATTTTAATTAATTAATAGATTTGTAGTAGGAGGTGTGGTTTGATGGCTGACATGCTCTCAAGAAGAGTGGAACAGTTACACTATCCCCTCAAATTCCAGCAGTTACTGATTGCTGCAGGAGTTGGCTCAGTCACTTTTCCTGCTATGTTGGGTTTGACACAAGTGGGTTTAAAGTCGGTGAGGATCTCAACCGGTTCTCCATTAATACTGGCAACTACAATTGGAGGAATATCAGTCACTCTATCATCCTTAGTTGCCTCTTTAGCTATTGTAAAGAGTTATAGTATAAGTAATATATTTCTACAGAACAGTACTAACCATCATAAATCAGAATATGATACAGAAATGATAAACTTAACAGTAGGAGATGTGTGTGTGTCAGCTGTATCTGGAATGGTCATGTATCGCGCTTTAGGTGGACGATTTATGTCAGTATTACCATCCCATTTAAATAAACCAGGTGCATTTGCTCGTCAATGGATTCCTGCTCATTCCAGTAATTATGCCAACAATACAGAGAAAAGGATTATTAAAGATTTAGGAAGTAAATATGGCTGTCACTCTTGCGGAAAATGGAGAGTGTCTCAATTTGTAGCTGATCATCAACCTCCAAATAAACTATTGAAACAATCTAATGGGAAGAATGGGTCTGGTATTAATGGTTTGAAAGAACCAGTTAGAGAAGGGAATAATGGGTCTGAATCATCTGGTTGGACACAACGATTTTATCCTCAATGTCAGATGTGTTCAAATATGCAAGGACAAAGTTTAGGAATGGAAAGTACAGCATCACCTATAATTACTCATCCATTCTCTCTGCGTTTATATCATCTATTTCTACCAATACCTCTTGGATTACCATTACTAAAATCATCTGTAAATAAACATCAAAGTATGAACAGTCTTGCAGTTAGTGATGACAAAAAGCTCACAGAGAAAGAGGGAAAAACCTCTTTATCTAAACCAAATCAAGAACGTACAAATAGTTCTGAGATAACAAGTAACATAACTAAACAAGAAACCGTTCAACAAAACTTATCGGAACTAGTTACTAATTTTCCACTGATTATAGTGTGGAGAAGTATAGTTACATTCTTGGATTCTCTTCCAGCAGTTGGCAGCTTTCACATCACACTGTGGGCATTCTCTATCATAGCAGCTTTAGGAACAATATAGGAATTTTACATTTTAAAATAATTACTTTGCAATAAATGTAGAGAAAAAAAATCACACATCATTTATTATTAAGAATAATCACAAAATTACGCAACAGTGCAAAAATGATAAAACAGCGAAATCAAGTAGCCAGCAGATAGTTTAATGTGTTAGTACTTATCACAGTCAGCACTGCTGTACTGAGTACAATCATCATTTGAGGTCTTCTCCTTGTAGCCTTTCATCTTGTCTAGGCCAGCACCTATAATCAGGTTATGGAGGTTGCAATAGTTAGTTCCATAGTCCAGTACAGCATACCACAGTTCAGATTGAGAGTAACCCTAAAATAATTATAATAATTACAACAATTACTACACAATACTGTGGCTTGAATGTGGCTACCACAGGCTATTAATACAGTTCAACCATACTTTAATAAACAATAAGTGGAATGATTATATGGCCTGACCATTAGGCTGTGTTACGTAATTCTATAGTTATAGAATACATACATATTCTATTGCTGAAATATAATTCCTAGAATTAGGACAGTAAAAGTGCACATGATTATTAAAATAGACCATATGTGTATTATATACTGACACCATTCATTGCACATGTGCGATGATTCTAATACTGTAGTTACAGCATCTCCCATTATTAGTTATGTATAACTTCACAATGGGCTGTACAATACGAAATAGCAGGGAAGAAACTTTAATCTTCAAGCTATGAATATTTATCTGAAGAGGGGATATGAATGACTAATGTACGTCCTTTTACAGGGTTTTTCATATGGGGGAAGGTGTTAGAAAAGGATGGGATTCCCACCCTACCCTCTAATGTTTTGAAATTACACAATAAATAATTTTCAAGAAACACAGAACACTTATACTAATTTAATAGAGGGTGAATTACAGTTAACACTAGTCTACAGCTACATGTATCTTATCATGTAGTTATGCTCTAGTAGGATGCAAGCTGCATAATTATGTTTCCACCATGAAAAAATCCTGTATAGAACCATGTGTGATTATAAGACTACACAAAATGATTATTAATACAGGTACTCACTTTAACAGCACAGGGCTTATCATCAAGTTTAAAAGTGAAAGTCAAATCATCTTTATAATGTTTCACTGGGGTCTCGTGCACAGCTTCTATTTTTGTAGATGAATTGCTTTTCAGCTATGAAGAAAACAAACATTATTCATTATTGAAGACACTGATGAGGTTTCATCATACTACAAAGACACTATTGTACTAATGCATTAGTCAGTTATCATATGTATCACTGAACAAGACATTGGTTAATTTGTTATCACAACTGTATCAGGTATCATCATAATACATTGGTCTTACATGATGGAATGCATATGGTAGTCGCTAATCACTGGACCGACTACAAAATTAGCATGGATGTTCATTTACCACATCTAAAATAAAGTTGGGGTCAAAGTGTTTGATATGTTTTGAAGCATGAGCCAAATTGGCTCAAACATGGTTAGTGTGTGAGCCATTGGGAATACATCTTGAGCCAGTTAACAAAGAGTTTAATGTTGTTAGTGACAATATTATGATAATTAGCTGCACCTCTGGCCCAAAGAGAGAACTGTGCAGTGCCAAATAAGAGGCTCTTTGGGCCAATGGTGCATCATATGAGCTATTCAAAAACACTGGTTGGGGTGTTATCTGCCATGCCAAAAATGAATAACACGTGTGTTTAGATGAAGAGAATCTGTTTTCTGCTCATGTTTATGACTATTGCAGATAAATTCCCATGTTATAGTTTAATACTTTAAACAAAAACTGACTTCTATTTTTTGATTTCGAATTTGATTTCTGTTTTTTTTTTAATTTCTGCTTTTGTTTTCTATTAATGTCGTTCTCACTTTATTAGAGGATAAATATGATTTGATTAGGACATAGAGTTCTTCAATTAGGATAACAAAAAACAAAGCAGAAATCAACAAACTGAAGTCAATTTCTGTTCAAAGTATTAAACTATAATATGGGAATTTATCTGAAACAGTCATTTACATGCAAGTATAAATCAGAACAGCCCTTCATCTAAACACATGTTGTTCATTTTTGGGCGCAACAGACACCACCACACTATTTGGGGAGTGGCAAATGAACACCCACACTAATTTTGCAGCATTCCAGTCCAGTAGTCCAGTGATTAGGGACTACCGAATGCATACATTCATTGTATTATACCACTGACCAATTTTTTTCTACACATAGTTTCCAGACATTTCTCCCCATTGAGGAGATTGCTCATTGGTAGTCTTGCTGGCCAGTCTGTAATTGGGAGGGCCCAAAATAATAGTCTGGCGATTCTCATTGACTTTCAGTGATGCAGCACCAATTAGATCATAGCTGTCACATGATAGCTACATATTATCAACTTGTGTCTCTAGAGCTATCTTGGATTCGCCCAAACCTTTGAACTTTAAAGAACTGAGCCCCCAAACAGGAAGAAGCATTATGGAGCTTTTTGCATGAAAAAGATGTTTTTGTGAGCGTTAGAATTTTGTGCATGCATGTGAATTTTCCAATTATTACATTCCTACATGTCATGGAAAGTCGACGAGAGTCACCAGACTGTTATTTCGGGCCCTCCCAAATACAGGCTAGCCAGCGAGACTAGCTCATTGGATGGTGACAAATTCTGTTCTGCTTTAAATGTTAACTGTGCATACTACACCCAACATCTTCAGAGCTCACCAAATAAAAGAGGAAACAAAGCAAAAGAATATTTCTATATATGACCCACTAATAATATAGGGTAGTTATGCGCATCAGAGCAATGGTAATTCTGACTACTGACTGAGTAAATTTTATGATACATGCAGTCACTAACCGTGTATCCACACTTTTCACCATCACAGTTATCTAAGCCCTCCCAATCATTAATCTGCTGAAGTATTTTCGGAATGATAGAGTCACAACCTGCATCCCAAGACCTACATAATAGGAAATAAAAAAAGCGGAAGTTAAAAAAGAGCCACAATCAAAGTGTTTATCTCACCAATGGATTTCACATGAGGCACGACTGTCAACTGCCAAGAATGTGGCAACCAGAAGGAAACAACAGAAAATCAACTTCATTTCTGCAAGCAGACTGTAATTTAGTGAGTAGTGACCTTGCGAAAGCACGTGAAAACAATTAAAATTGAGCTGAGTAACCATGGTAACTGATAAACAGTTAAACACCAATACCGTTATGTCAGATAGCTCTTCTACTAGCAATCATGAAAGCAACACAGACGGTGTTATATCAACTTCTCAAGCAACAGGATACTTACCATGGGAAAATGATCTACAGATGATGTCACAGTTTATGGATAGAAAGGTATAGTAAGATTAAATCACCCTCTAACTCTGAAAGGTTTGTCAGTGAAATGATCAAAGCACTAGAATCTTTCTTGAGGAAAACATGTATGGTATATAACTGCTAACACTATATTCCAGGGCATAAGGATATTTAGTTGTGAAATTGAATTATATAATAACAGTGGCTTAGATATGGTGCTTGAGCCCCCCTAATTTAAAACTGGGGGGAGCACTAGGGACAGGCACATTATTCCTTTTTTTCACTTATTATTCTATTCTTTGATTCCCATGAATGGTTCCTATTATTCTTTAAAATCGAACCCAATATTCTTTAATAAAGAGAATCATAATTGATAAGTGATACATCTATGATAAGTGATATGTCTATGGGAATAGGTTAATTCTTATTGTTAAACCTTAGCATAACTGTGCTTTCGACATAATCCTCAAGTGAATTAGTTTGAATATCACTGAACTGATTTAGTATAGAAAATACACGCTCTGCAGCTGAACTTGACGGCTGTACCAGAAACATACACTCTGCTGCTTTTGACCATTTTGGGAGTTCAACGTTGTTGTTTCTCCACCATTCAATAGTATCCTGAGTATTCTGAGAAGATGAGGCTATAGCTGAAGCTCTAGCTAAGTATGCTGGTAGCTTCTCTTTTAGCTCCTCAATTACATCAGCAGTTCCACTTTCTCCTCTGACTCTGAGTCCTGTCCACCAGTGGCCATTTTGTAATCACGTGATTACCCATGTGACTTATTTAACCCATTATTCTTTTCCAAAACTTTTAACCCATTATTCTCAAAGAAATTCCAGAATAATGTGCATGTCCCTAGGGAGCACCCCTCAAATTTGTAATTTCTAAAACCATTTACCTCTTCAGTTTTGAACAATTTTAAAACTATGTATTGTTATTGATTTATGCATGTGTAACATATTTAATTATTGTAATTGTCAAGTTTGAGTGACCCCCCCCCCCCCCCCCCCCCCCCCCCCAATTTTTTAATGCTGTCTAAGCCACTGTATAATATATATTATATATATATAATTATATATATATAATTTATCATCCAGTTCAATTCCGTCAATGTGTACTACATAACTCAATGCTTGTTCACTTCATAGTGTTTGTGTATAATTATATTCCAATCCATATCAGAGATGGAAATGTTCTCCGAACATTGTTGAAAAACTTGTACTAAAAATGTCACATAAGTTTGGAATGTCCAACGCTCTTCATTTTCATATAATTATCCATGCCCCCAGTTTTTTGTGCAAGTCAAACTTCAATCCATCACTTCATTATTGCGTTGGAGCATAATCATTATTAACTTTATGACATTAAACTACATGACATTATGTATATATTTAATGCATCCTAATTTTGAGGTCATTATGAATATTAACAGACTTTAGTAAAATCAGTTTGTAATTGCAATGTTAATGTTAATTGAAATGATAGAAGTGAGAATTGAGTTGTAATTATATTTGTATTTCCAAGAATAAAAAATTTTAAAGCCAAAAATAACTGCAAAAATAGAGAGAAAAGATTGTATCGCAGACATTGAAGTGCAGTCTCTCTTTATTATCAAAGAGACACTTTTTGTTGGGTAAATACATGTACATCCATAACAGATCATAATAAATTATAAACATCTCATCATATTCTTTTATTAATTGTTGAATGTGTCGCCAAATTGTTGGTGATTGATATGACAACAAACATTAAATATGATTACCACTTTTACTTTTTAGTCAACTAATTTCTGAAAATCTTATAGTTATTAACTAAAATGATAGTAGGCTTACTAAAAGTGTGTATTTTTAAATTTGTATATTACTATAGCTATTGCAAATCTGTAATTATAGTTAAAATCACAATTAAAGAGTGTATACTGGTGTTGTTATAGTTAAATATATAGTTTTCCTAATTTTCTGTTATTGTGTATAACATTTTATGTAGTCAAGTAGGTTGTACATAATTAAATTAGTCTACTACAACGACAATAATTATATTCCGCTTTTTGCTAAAACTAAATTTAGTATGCCTAATATTAAAACAGATAGTTTGTGAACTACATAGTCAAACTATAAATATACAATGTACTTTATTATTGTCATGCTAAATTATTACTAGTTTAAATGTAGCTATGTACCTTTAACACTGCGATCTTACTTACTAATAATTATCTCATGTGGTAGCTCGCTGAGGACATGATTTTCCATGTACATATGCAAATCTGAATTCAGTAAATGCAGAGACACAATAGTCTTCACAAACATTGTGGATTCAATTTCTGTAAAGTTAACAAAACACAACACATTAGGTATTTCCTTATGGAAGCTGTAAATGTCATAGACCAGCTATAAAATGTATGATGCAAGATTTAACTGCCCTACAATTTATGAGCAAACATGCCAGGTTTATGTATCTGGAGAGTTGCATAGGATAGCATTCAGTCCTGGGTATTCCTCAGGAGTCCCTCATTAGGGAATCCTGAAAAGAGCAGTTAATACTATAGCACCTTTGTGTGAACCAGACACTAGATTATTAGTCAAATTAGCAAAATGAGTGATGTGAGATTTTCAGATAAACTGATAATGACTTTATGGAGTCTGTAAGTGCTGTAGACCAGCCATAAATGTACAATGCAAACATTAACTGCCCTAGATTTATGTACCTTCAACTCATGCAGTTTTGCTTACTAATAATTATCACATGTACATGTACATAATTATGTAAATCTGTATTCAGTATGTGCAGTAGACATACTCTTAATCCTGGTTCATAATTTGTCTGTTAACATTGTGCATTCAATTTCTGTAAAATTTATGACTGAATTATTATAGAGTTAACAAAAAAACACAACACATAGATATTTCCTTATGTATGTACCAATCATTAAACTAATTTGATATTAAATCTATCTTCTGGTATCAATATATTATAATCATTGCTGATGACTCATGTCTAAAACCCAACGATATATTATAGTTATATATTTTTCCATTCTTTAATTTCAATAGTTTTTGCAATGTGTATTTCAACTACAACAACAGTTTCCACACTCAACTTATAGACATGACACAAACATAATTATTATAAATATATAAATAATATTATGCATCTAGTTCATCCTACAGGCTATAAAAAGTGTATATATTTCTCAATAATTACAAAACCAAATTTTTAGTATGTGCATTTATTGAGTAGGGGTACTAGTGGCCAGCTGGTTAGAGCGCTGGCCTGCAATCGAAGGTTGCAGGTTCAAGCCCCACTAGGTACAGAGGTTTTTTTGCCTATGAGTATACTCAGCTCTACCCTCAAAAGTGAGGTTAGAGTATAATCATAGGCGAAATGAGGGTAGAGTTGAGCTATGTCCAGGGGAGCTGGATAATATTAGCAACTTGTACTATTCATATAGTGAATATCACTCATATTACAGAGTTTAGTGACGCACTATATAGAATCAGATCAGTAATTAGTATCGATCATTATTTTTATTGTGGTGTCAGTTAGTTTTGAGTACTATAATCATAGTGATGTGATGTTGTAAATACTTGTAATAATTTTTTTCCTATAAGTGATTTAACCAAATGTGGCTTAACCAGGAAGCTAGAAGTAAGTTATTTTTCTCAGCTCAAATCTGCAGAGTATAATTATATAGAAATCTTTTTCTATGTACATTTATTTCATATATCTATTGTGTTTCAGGATTCCCTGATGAAGGATCACTCTAAATTCATTGAGGAATATCCAGAACTGCATGCCATCCTAGCAGACTATATGCAAGCTCTTCTGATACATAAACCAGAAGACACTTACAAGTTTGCTCGCGAATTCTTTGCTCCATTTTCTCCTATTCTTCCTCCTCAACCTTCTCATTTATCACACTCCTTCAAGTAGTCCTTTATTAATTATATCTAATTAAAAGTTAACACGTTATCATACGTAATTTGTGATATACTTCTGTAAATTCTATACTTAATTAATTTGAGATGAAGTTTTCATAAGATTCATAGAGTTATGAGTATATATAGTTATTCACACTAATAATTTTGCATGAACTTGATGAAGTCCAGAATTAATGCATACACAATAAAAAAAAATGGCCGTTAACTTTCAAAAGATCTGGCCCAAAAAACAATCTCATTTTACAAGTCACTATAATTATACACTAGTGTAGATAATTTGATGTTTTATATAATTATATTTGTGCAAGTACATTATTAGGTATAGTAACACTTACTATGTATATAATTATGGCCTTTCTGTTTAGTAGTATAATCTTACACTGGAAACACAGTATGTAAACATGAATATGTATAGATGCGGAAATTGTTTGGACTCACCATTTGATTCAGAAAGCAAATACAGATTGTTATATAACATATCACACATTCATCATGCATGTGTCTTAATTAAGTCTAAGCATATGAAGTATTACAGGCCAAAGGAATGTGTACTACTAATAATTATATCACTATTATGGTATAGTCATTCAATTAAGATAAATATTTGGACAAATGCATAATGTACATCAATTAATTTGAATTAACGACTTGATTAAAAGATTCATAGTAATTTTTTTATAACATAGATTTTTGAAAGAACAATTCAGCCCAAAGCAGAAAGCCTTCAATTTATTATTATTAAAAATAACATTCTTTCTAGTTCTAGTATATAGTATCTGGAAACACAACAGAGAACCTCATCAAATATTTCTTAATTAAAACAAACAAAGCGTGGGAACCAAGCCCTTCCCATCATTTAGTTTATCCTAGGTGTGGCTCAAGTTCAAGGTGTTAAATGGAAGTATAAAATACAGTGCACATCAATTTTTCAGTCACACAGTGAACTGAGTGAAGTGTTATCAGTGTTTGTCGTCTCAGAATTATTACTGTTGTCAAATTTCTTTTATTGGAATTTATTCTCAAGTTTGCTAATTATAATATGGTGAGCTCAGTATATATGATATTATGAACAATAAGTTTATTATTATTAAATACCAATCTAATGCGTAAAAGTAATACAAGAGATCTATAGTATACATCAATCATGTTATTACTCTGTATATCACAGAATTCACTTGGTCAGTACTGGGTAATGCACTATGGTGTAGAGATACCATCAAGAGTTTTTGTTGGACGTATGCCTTATGATGTAAGTTCATCTTTTCACACTACACTAATTTCATACAAGAGAGACTTCTCTCGTATTAATTTCCAGTACTAGAATAATAACAATGCTATTTATTACACAGATGACAGAATTTGAGCTTAATGAGTTTTTTTCTCAGTATGGAAAAGTTAAAGATGCCAAGGTCATTACTGATAGACAAGGAGTATCAAAAGGGTGAGTAAAGTTTATAATTTATGCAGCATGTATAGGTATTGGTAACTATAAGCATATACATTACCCACACATGGATTGTTTGTTTGGAGAACATTATTATCTAAGCATATGGTAGCATCCTGTCTCTCATTATGTAGTGTACAACCTTGAAATTCATTTTATGTGTATACGAGATCATTATTAATAATATATTTTTTAGCATGCAGGACTACATATATCATGTAGCTACAGTTATACCAAAACATCTGTATTAGAAGATCATATTATATATGATGGTAATACTAATCTGTTAATGGTCATTCACGGATGGACATAGACGCCATTTTTAATTGACATCAGAGTCCACCTGTTGAGGGTAGAGCTTACAACCAAACACACATGTACTATAACCTGTAACTGTAAATTGAAGTAATGAATATAATTTTAGTAGTCTATTTATACTTTGATGTGGTTGATAATTCACACTCTGTATTAGCAATCACATTTTATCAGCCTCATATTTACACTACTATATTGTAGGTTTGGCTTTGTGACGTTTGAATCAGAGGAGGAGGCTCAGCAAGTATTAAGTCAGGTAAAGTATTGCCTAATATGGCAATAATGATTATTATATGACAATTGAAAGCTATAACAAAAGTGATTCTTTATATTCTCTGTTAGGAGTACCTGAATTCACTAGATTTACATATTCATCTGCTTAATTGTGTTTTCACATCTGAATGCCTAATTTTTGTAATTGTTATTGTACATACTTAAAGCATTTAATATTGAAGAATATTCAATAGTAACTGTATACTAAGTATCATATCGTAGTAATGTGTTGTTCGATATACTGTTGAAACTTATAAATGTATTTTGTTTCATGTCACCAGCTAACCCCTTGTGTTATTATTGACTTAAATAAGGCATCTCTGTTTTTCTGTGGATTTATAGTTTATGTGTGTTTTATTAGAGACAGTGCTATTAAAAAATCTTTTTACTTCCACATATCCTGTAGTCAATACTTCATTACCTATAAGATTGTGACCCTAAAATTTGTTTGTGAAGCATTCATTAAACTTTGTACTGCACATATTGAAAGCTGTTCTCCCCCAATAATAATTATGATCCTAGAAAACACACCGACTGTACTTTGCTGTACTGCACTATACAATATACTGTACTGTACTGCACTATACAATATACTGTACTGCACTATACAATATACTGTACTGCACTATGCAATATACTGTACTGCACTATACAATATACTGTACTGCACTATGCAATATACTGTACTGTCTGTACACTGCGCATAACAAACTGAGTAGTTACTAAAGCCTGTTAAAAATTTAGGTGATAACACATGCATATTAGTATGTATTATAATTGTGATGATAGTAAGCTGTTGTATCTTCATACACTGTAATTCCCCATGGCTGTCAGAGGAAAAATTGGTTTGTAACTTTCAGCATTTAAGAAAGCTGCAGTGTTTGCAGATTTCAAGCTTCACTACTTTTGAAGTCATATACTGTTGCATAGGTGTTAACTGCCTAGGTATTATACTCTACTGGAGGTGTTTATTTAATCAGTGGAAGTGAAAGAAATACCTTTGCCATCTATACTGATTGATCAATGATTAACAGCTCATGAGTCTTGACTATACATGCTTACCAATGGTTTTGATAATCAGATTTTAAAAGCATCTTATATTTTTTTACTGTAATTGCCTCTGCAGTGATTTCACCTATATAGAAGGAATAATAATTATATAAAATTGCTATGGCAGTATTGTAGTATTTTCTCTACCATGAATTTGCCAGATTTGCCTTTATGATGTGGTGTACATTGATCACATTCATAGTTGGATACCACCTCTCCACTTGAATGTGTTATGATACAATGGTGAATGGGTAAACTTGTGGTTAAGTGGTTTGGGAACATCTCACCCTGTGGTAACTGAAATACTTCATTATTCATCATTGTATGATTTATGGGCAATTCAGCTATTGTGTACGACTGTATGTGTTGTCACTTGTAAAATGCTTGCAGTTGGTTAGATCTTTTCATACAGTAATATTTATATACATCTAGTAAGGTTGTTGTAGTCCACAGGGTCATCTACGGGGATGAATATAGTCAATATACATATGTTTGTGTCACATACACATTGTATACATAGTTTAAAAGTTGCGTTTGGGGGTTTGGGTTAAAAGAACACTTGCTTGAATTACAGACAGGAAACAAAATACTACTAAAGCTGTCTAAATGACATTATAATAAATAATAAGAAGAGGAAAGAATCTTAAGCCCAACAGGCAACATAGTTACTAGTGTTGCTTGAGTTTGACAAAATGACTACCTTTAGTTATAGTTATAGCATGCCTAGCTTCTCAAACTTTTATTTTAAAATAATATTAGGCTTACTAAAAGGGTTTTAGTTAACTAACTAAAAGTGCCCATTATTGGGCAATTGTTAGTTATAGTTATTACAGTAGACTTGTAATTTAGTTATAGTTAACTAATGGTTAACTAATGGTTACTTGTAAAAGTTGCCATTCATGTGATTAATGTGGCATTGTTGCAAGTGTTGTCAAAAGAACAAACTGTTGACATAAAAAAACAACAAGCATAGTGATACCCCTTTTATTTGTCCATATAATGAATGATAGATCCTAGCAGATTTACATGTGTTACTTTACTTTTTGTACCTATAACTTTGTTTGCAGTTAACAAATCCTTATTCCCCTTCCTCGTTTTAGGGAAGATTTCGATATAAAAACTCCAGGACAATTAATGTTGGTAAAGCAATAAGGAAGCAGGTCTGTTTAACTCAAAATGCAAATGCCATATGAATTTCATACCTACATGTCTATCTTTTGTATTTCCATTCAGGGTGGCCAGTTTGAGAAAGCTAATCAAGGTGAGAGAGTGCATAAATTATAAAAAATATAATTATGCAAATGTAATTTGAGCATGCTCACTTGTGTGCCTTTCCCCTTATTCTTGAGCTCCTTGAGCAGGTTTTAACTTGCACAGCTGGTAACTTGCACTAGTGTTTGATGTGCTCATTGAGCAAGTTGTAACTTGCACAAGAGCTACAGCTGATTTACCATGCTTCATTTCAATGATACAAATGGCCAGAAGGAGGTGTCATTGTTGCATCATTATTACTCACTATCATCCATGCAACAATGGCATGTGGCATACAGAACCTCTAAATAACTATTTTCAGAATAGCAAAGTCAGCATTGAGAACACAAAAGCCAATTTCAGCCTCTGGAACAAGACTGACGTTGTTTGTGTCTGCCTCATGCCATTTCCATTCACACCAAATCACACATTAATTGAAATGCATACAGAATGTGTCAATGGACAGTATAGGTGTCATTATTTTACGCAACAATGGCACGTGGCATACAGAACAGTAAATAACTATACATTAGGTTAGCAAGATCAGCATCAACTGTGTAAAGTGGGATTTGAGAACAAAAGGGCTCTTCAAAACAAGACTGACCTTGTTTGTATGCCACATGACACTTCCATAAAAATGATAGAATTACACTTTCTTCTCTGTCCATGTATTAATGCAGAATATGTAAAAGGATAGTACAGATGTCATTTATTGTTTACTAAAATGCAACAATGGCATATGGCATACAGAACCAGTAAATGCAATGTAGCCAGCATCCACTGTACAAACTGGGATTTGAAAATAAAAAGTCAATTTCTACCTCTTGAAAATGTACTGACCTTGTTTGGTTCTGTATGCCATATGCCATTTTAGAATTTCACCTTCTGACCATGCAGAATATATAATTGCACAAAAGGAGGTGTCATTATTGTAACCATTGTATTAACATGCAACAATGGCATATGGCATACAGAACTGATTTGTTAAATCAGCATCAACTATGTAAACTGGGAATTGCCAGTTTCAGCCTTTCAAAACAAGACCGACCTTCTGTATACCACATGCCATTGTTCCCATAAAAATGATCATCTTCATATTGTTTAATCTAGAATATATAAATGGACAGAAGGAGGTGTCATTATTGCGCCATTCTAGTGGAGATTACTTACTAACATGCAATAATGGGATGTGGCATACAGAGCCACTACATCATCACTCTCAGATGAGCAAGGTTGGTCTATTTATAGCACCAACTATGGCATTTGCGATTATCTTATAATTCTCTTTACTTCATATTTAGCCATACTACTCTATTGTCTCTCCAGCTTATTACATGCCACAGGTAAATTCAGAATGGCAGAGATGTGTCAAATGTACAGTTTATATACTATATATATAAAGAATGAAGAACAATTACAATAATATATTTAGTTGCCCTTTAAGGGAATGAATGCCTTAAATTTATCTTAACTGCTTTCATCTGTTCTGTTTTTGAATTGAATGCTGTAGATTCCTGCTTTGCTACCATCACCAGGACCATTGTACTCTCCTCACCATTCTACGGGATTCACACCTCCTCCTCCTCTTCCTCCTCAGCCACATCCTCCTCAGTCTTATCCTCCTTATGCTACATGTACTTTACCATCTCAAACCTACACATATTTTCCTGAACTGCAAGTAAGTTCTGTTAACCTATCATGTTAATCTGTTGTACAACTAATCTGTGAGTGTGATAAACTAATGTTGTCAGGGTTCCTGATTGATTAGTATTTTCTATTTGCACTGTGTGTCTAATTTTGTTACAAAAAGTAAGTCACCCTTCTTCCCTAAATGAAATTGGTTGTTTTGATCAGTGTCTAATTTTGGTGCCATCTCCAGCATGATATTATCTATCCTGTATCATTTTTATGCATGTTAAAAAGCTGTAGCAAGCACTCTGACTGAAGGGTTAGTTTAGTTCTGTGTTTAAACAGTTCATGGTAGCTTAGCTGGAGAGAGAATTTTCAAAGAAAGCTGTAGTGACCAAAATCATTTTTAACTTGTAGGATTATAGTGAGATGAATGTTTAGACAACACACAGGCCTGCGCTAAAAAACGTACTGTGGTCAATTAACCAGTATGCATAACATGCTGAATTTATTGTTTATTCACATAATACCATTCCCTCATGTGGAGTAACTTGTAATAGCATTTAAAATAATTTGTTTTTATTTTTGCTTCAGGATCCTAGTATCGTTGATTGTGGGGGACTGGAGGAGGGAATGAATCAGTTATCTCTAGGACATCGTGGTAAGATAAAAGAAAGTGTTATGGGAAACTATTCCTATAATCATTTTGATTTTAATATAGAGCAGCAGGAATTTCATGATTAATCAGTAATTGCTAATTAGTTTTGTAATACATGTAAATTATTTTTGCACACGACACATTCTTAAAATACTTGAAAAGCAAATCTTTTAAATTACAGTTTTTTTGGGTTAATTCAAATGTCTCCAAACTCTGTGTTACGGTGAAACTTTTAAGTACCTATATTCGCGTAAAAATCCAAAAGTATTGTAACTGATTCAACCTCCTTCAGTGAGTAATGTTATATCTTAAAGTTTTGTTTCACAATCATATTTTTCCTTCTCAGATGTCACAAGTCCAATTGTGGTCCCGTCCCGGTCACAATCTGTCCCAACAACAAGCAAACAAAAAGGTCGGCCACGTCCACCCCCTTTATCATCATCAGGTGGACCTGGCATGTCCTACCACCACCAACCTTCCCCTCTTATTATTGGACCCCCACCTATGATTCATCATCCTCAACCTCTTCCAGCTGCAATCCCTCAAACAAGATTCCATACTCATATCGGACAACCACCCCTAATCAATAGTACTCCCATTATCACTTCATCTCAAATCCCACAACACTTACCATCTATTCCACCACCATCCTGTACATCATAGTTATATCAATCACCATATATTTTTTTTTGTAATGTTTCAGCATCTTAATTAATTAAAATTATTAATGATTATTACTTAAGGGGTGCGGTTTACAGTACCCTCCCACAAAAAAAAAAAGAGAAAAAGTTGAGTTTGGAATGTCTCTTCGACCTGGAGCAGTTAATTTTGATGAAAAATGGCGGGATCTTAGAGAGACTATTGATGCTGTTGTACATTTAAAGCCTGTTAAGAGGATCACATGGAATGATAATATATCGTATCCTAGTAATATTTTATATAATTATTGTCAGGATTTCTATATATATACATATATATATATATATATAATTATATATATTATGTAATTATGATAAAAACTAATGCCTTGTCTATTTGATTTTCTAATTGACGGTTTTACTGATGGTAGTTTGTCCCTCTCAGTTGTTTTCATAATGATATTGTAGCAAAGAGCCTCGAATACTCAAACATACAATGAGTTTAATACAGAGTTCTCATTAGGGTTATTTTGAATGGTATGGTACCTTTTTGTATAACTATGTACCATATGGTTAACACAAAATTCAATGGATGTACCATTTGATATTACATTGCAGACTATAAATACACAAATGATGAACTTTTATTTGTTTAATGTTCAAATGTATATCAAGTGAAAAAGAGACGGAAATAATACAGAAATAAACATAAAACCAATAACTATATTCAGTCCACTCACAAGTTTTCGTTGCTTTGTCATGTACCAACAATACTGTATGTATGACGAACGAACACTAATTGACCATGCCCCTCAAAAATAATTAATTAACTTTCATTTTTCACTACTTGTGGCATTTGGATGTTAAACCCTGGTGACAGTGGTGAGAATACTGGATTAATACAAGCTGTTGACCATTAGCTATGTAGTTCATGATAGAATGTAATTATTTCTAAGTTACATGCCACCAACACCTCTCATTTATATTATATGAGTGAGTTTTGTAGTTTGTCAGTTCTGCATTCGTTCTATCTGTCTGTGTCATTTCTGTGTTTTTGTAGAATCAAATAATGTCATTCCTTTAGTCAATCCTTTGTCGATGATTTTAGTACACTCTAATTCTTAATTGGCTGAATCAATATGAAAAAATAAAGTAAAATTGCACACAGCCAACAATTACGGTGTCTGTCTGTGTGTCTGTCTGTTTATGTCTCTATTGCTTTCTATACCTCTCTGTCTCTCTCTCTCTCCGTGTATATGTCTCTGTCTCTATGTCTTTCTGTCTCTGTCTCTCTGTAGCCTCTCTGTCTCTCTCTATGTCTCTCTCTCTATGTATCTGGCTCTATCTGTCATTTTCTTTTTTTCTCTCTCTCTGTCTTTCTCCTGTCAAAGATTATCAACATTAATGTTTTTTAAAACTATGGACAGTTCTGTATGTAGGAGAACTAAATCATATTCATTTTGTGTTAGTCCTTAATGAATATAATTATTAGAGATATATATGCATTATGTGTTGCATTTCCAAAATCATTTGCCGAAACACTTTATGAACACACAAGAAGTTTGCTGGAAGAAAGTGTAGCTGATTTGTCCAATGTAAGTAAAGGTCATTCACATTCACCTTGTCCTCAGAAAAATGCTCATAACTTTAGTTTGAAATCACCAACTATCTTTTTACCTGCACCATTATCCTTCCCGTTCTTTTTTTGTGTATGTCAAATCTCAATCCATTGCTTCATTATTGAGTTACAGTATAATCATGCATTAACCTTATGACATTAAACTATACACTATAGTACATATAAAGTCATTACATCCTAATTTTGAGGACATCGTGAATGTGAACAGAGTGTGTGTGTGTGTGTGTGTTTATTTTTCTATAAAAATACATGTACTCTTTAAACTTGATGAAATTTTGAAACCTTTTTTACACTTAACTCATCACTTTTTTTTATAAAAGAGCCGTTGTCAATTATCAAAGATGACTAGCAATATATCTTCTTGAACACCAAATTTCATTAAATTCCTGTAAAAAAATAACTGAATAAAAAGTGATCGAATATAAGTGTTTGATTTTACAGGAAAAGATTCCATTTTGCAAATTTTGTCACAAATGATGACACAATTTTAAATATGTATGTCTACTTGTCTACAAACTATATTAAGGGGAATGTTTGATTATCTTTATATAGGAACTTCTTAAATTAGATTCAAGATCTTTATTAGTTCATTACCATGGATACTGGACACTTTATTGCCAAGGAGCTCATTATCTTGATAATTTATTTTCATATTTTAATAGAGTGAGTCTAATATACTATCAAATGTTGCTTGTACATATAGTACAGAAATGTTATTGAATCCATATCAGTGTTCATAGAATCCCCCCCTAATCTAATGTAAGTATGTTAACTTTATTATCACTGTATTCAAAGGATTCAATAATCAGTGAATATAGAAACATGTACCCATTTATCATTAATGTCCAACATTGCCGTCAAAATCTCATGAATATCATTATGTGGTTCATTTAGGGTAGGGTTAGGGTTCCCTTGTGGTTCCCTTGTGGTTAGGGTTCCCTTGTGGTTAGGGTTCAATCAGTATCAAAGTGATCTTAGTCTTTAATGGCAATACTGGACATCACTCCCAAGAAAGTCTCTTGAAACACTGCTATAGTTTTAGCATGTTCACATGTTGCTCTGTCTATGTTTCTATCTGATTATCTGTCTGTCTGTCTGTCTGTCTCTCTATCTCTCTTTCTTTCTCTGTCATACTCTCTCACTCTTTCTCTGTATCTGTTTATCTGTCTGTGTGTGTCTCTCTTTGTCTCTATTCCTGTCTCCACGCCTTTGTCTGTCTGTCTGTGTCTCTCTCTCTTTATCATATTCAGGTACATTTAAACAAATATCGACCTCAAGACTCCTTAGATTATCATGTACCTGGTATCACGTTACCACCAGCTTCACCTGTTGATCCTAATGCTCCAGTTGAGATCAGAAATGTAATTTTAATATTTATAATTAGACTTCACTATAGATAAACACTTTATAGAAATATGATATTCTAAGACAAGGATTCAGAAATTAAGCAAGGGTCTGGAAACACCTGTCATATGGGACATTGTCTGATAAATCTAGTGAATGTCTGGTAAATTGAAACTGATCTGTATACAAAGTATATGGGTAGCAGGACAAGGTTGTTAAAAATAGGCCAAAATGTCCGGCAATTGACTCACTATTTCCACACCCCTGATGATAAGCAAGGCGTTCCAGCATGAATGTACTAAGCTGCAAACATGAATATTGATTAAACTACAGGGATATGACTAGGATTGTACCTATACTAGTATAGGTATTTGAATAGGTGGCTATATTAAATATATCGACAACATATCAGAGTTTTTGATAAGCTCATATGACGCACCATTGGCCCAAAGAGCTTCTTATTTTACACTACACAGTTCTTTGGGTCAGATTATGATTATATATCACAAACAGCATTAACTCTCTTTGTTAATTGACTCAAGATGTATTCCCAATGGCGCACACACTAACAATTGTTGAACCAATTTGGCCCATGCTTCAAAACATATCAGAAACTCTGCAACATATCTATATGCAACTGCCATTGCCTATACAATACCCGTACAATGCCTGTACAGTTTACAATATTTATCAGGTTTTATAGATCACACTATTGTCTAACTGTGCAAATACGGTTTGGATATATTTTGTGATGTTCAACAATTTTGGGCTGAATTGAAAATTGCACCAAAACAATAGAATGATTATCGCTGAACGATAATCACACACACAAAAATATTGGATCAGATTTGATATAGACAATTTGGATTATGAAAATAGGTGTATATGTTATATAGGTAAATTACTGTATAGGTACAACTTTAATTATATGACTAATTTAAATCCAGTCCTCTTTAGTTTATACAGCTTACAGTTTATGTTATGTAATATAAAAACTACCTATTATCTATATATTAATTGAAGTCTGTTCACATGTCCATTATAATGTATATATAGTTCAGTGCCTATGAGGTAATACATGATTATAATGTGACTCGGTAATGAAGAATTAGGTTGACTATGCAAAAATAATAACTCCCCCAAAATAAAACATGAAGGATAGTAATAGTTACTAGAGAATGTTTGCATGCGTGCAATCATTGTGGGGCGAGCCTGAGTAGATGTGGTTAGAATAACCAAATTTTTGACAAAGAGCAAAACACGTGTTTAGTGAGTTTGAGATAGAATAAGAGCAAAATGCAACAGTTCATGGGTTGGTTTTAGAGATATTACCTGTTAAATAAAATAGGAATAATCCCGATGTTAAATATTTTATTGAAAAAGATCTCAGCTAGAATGATCTCGAAATTTCAATCTACTTTAGACAAATGAAGCTTCTCTTCTCTTAGACCGTCTTGTTTCTCTCTCCTCTTTGGTCTCTGCAGCTTGTTAGCTTTGTCCCTAACTCTTCTTTTCTTCAATCCATAGCTATCAAGCAGTGAACACGCATGTGGCTTTAGAAATTTTAATTTGAAGATTTGAACATTGAGATATTTAGATAATACGGAATGACATATAATATATATATATGCATACAGTATAAACTTTCAAGCTAATTGATAGGTGTGGGCCTCACTTAGGCTCGCCCCAATGAAAAGATTGTTCAAAACTAGGTCAAAGTAAATCGTACCTTTAATTTATGAGCTATACATTAATAGTGTTTCATAGTGATGTGTTATTGACCTTGAGCTAGATGTATATATTTAATTGATGAATAATAAACTGTTGATCTACAGATGGCATTGGGTGTGTGGCATATGAAAATGATTGATAAGATTCATGATCGTCTGTTGGTATCTCTTCTTTCTGAAATCAAGAAGTGAGTTTACTTTGTCACTGATAAAATATGTTACTACTGATACACAAAGAGAAGGCTTGTTATTATCAGTGGTATAGCTAAACTACAGATGATAGCTAGGGCCTGAAGACACAGAAATTTCAATGAGAGGTGGGGCTTACAGGGTCTCTTTGTTATCATTCATATTTTGACATATTACTTTTTTGCAATGTTGAATTATATAAACTTGAGAATAGGTATGTGTTTAACACTAATGTGAGATTTGTGTCTTTGTATTTTATTGAAAACCGAACACAAGTTCATACCTGGAATTAATACACTTCTCCACTGTTGCATTTAGATACATTTAGATTCTAGTTACATTACCATTCTCCTCATACTCAACATCTAGTTTTTCAGTTTTCCATGTGTTGTGTGTATCTAATGACTTGTTAGTATTTTGGATGGGGTTGCCCTTAAGAATGTGTTATCATGACAGCAGATGAATATTACATCATCACTGGTACTTTTTTGAAATAACAACATCATTAACTACAAGCTTTCTGGGACCACAGAAGCCACCAGACACAACCTCAAACGGCCTACATTTTAAACCTTTTCCTGGTAGTACACACCTTTAAGAGCAGTTTGCTCTACACTGATTCAATCTTCCCCCCACCAACAAAACATCCTGTAGGAAACCCTGCTTGATACATAAGTGTATGTAAACATTTTGACTTTTGCTTAATCTTTAAAAACACATACATGTAGTTATTTTGTTAAAATACACATAGTACTGCCCATGATGTGGTAATGTCTGATAAATCTAGTTAATGTCTGGTAAATTAAAACTGAATTGCATATGGAGAGGTGTCCATGAACTGGCTCAATATTTCCACACCCCTGAGTACTAATATTTAATACTAAAGCAGTGTTCTGCCCAGGATATTTAGAGTGATGGTTGGATTCTACGTTGCATTTAGTGCTGTTTAGTATATACTTAATTCTGTCTCAGTAGCCTATATATATGTATTATCTGAGAGGTTGACCAGTGCCTACCAGTGTAGGCAGAACACTGCTAAAGTAGATTCACACGTACTTAATTATGTATTCATTGTATATTTATTGTGTATAGTTACAATATAATGATTATTAACACATAACTCATTACAAATATCTATATGACACCAGTTGAACACATATTATACAAAAGTGTTAATTAAATGTGAATGTCCTAGGTATGTGTGTGTGTTAGTGTAATGATATTAGTGGTCTATTCCTTTAGGGATAGAGATAGTCAGGAGAGTCATCTCAGTATAGTACAAGATGTAATACATTCACTAAGTAAGTGTTATATGATATATACAAATGTTGTTTGAGTGGTGTGTTTAATAGTTTATAAACTCTTAGATTATAGCTCATTAAAATGCTGCAATCTGATTGGTCAATTAGAGGTTTCTAAATCCCGTAGTAAACCTACTTTTAATTGATTAGTAAACCTATAATTACTTAGTAAACCTGTTGCAATGTTGCTATAGGAATGTCACACAACGAACAGAAGCAAAGTTTGTTGTAAGGCTGGATCTGTTGATTTTTACGAGCGATAGACTGAGAAAGTCGCTAAAGTGTGGGCGTTGACCGCTGACTACTGCATTTGTAAAAACACTCGTCTAGCTGCTTTCTATCAACAAATGAAGGATGGTTTTAATATCCACGACCTTCTTAAAAGGTCTTCTGTCCAACTCAGTAAGCTAAAATCTTCAGCTTTTTGAAATCCGTAAGTTACACAGCTGACAAAAGGTAGATGTGGGCGTTGCGCTCGAGAGCAAAACACTTGCGCTATGGATCACCTTGCTGTTATTCTGCAACTAAAGAAGAGTACCACATGGCTTTCTTGTTATTTCTTCTATCCAACACAGTAATAACTATAATCTAAATTGCTTAGATACTGTATTCTTGGTTTCCAAGCGCAATAGAACTACCTTGAAAACATTAATTACTTCGGGCTCTGCCCTCAGTAATTAAACTGTTTCCACGATAGTTCTATTGCACGTAGAAACCTCGAATACAGTATCTAACCTATATATAGATCATTAGTGAGAGTAATGATCACTTTATGTTATTTTTATATGCTTATATAGTTTCCACAGTAGTTTATACAACTTTATTTATTAACTTAAAGTGTTTTAGTTTTTGTTAACTAGTCCCAATAGTTGATTATTTTATTTTATTGCACTAGATTTGTAATTTAGTTCTAGTGACTAAAAGTCACAATACTGTGTTTTAAGTTAAACTATGTTTTCAGCTATCCCATCAACAATGAATATACTCATCTATCAGAATTCTTTAATGAATTTATTTGAACCCATAATCACACTATTACTTGATGGATTTATGAAGGCAGCTAGGGTGGTTTGGTGGATTATATAGCTGGGCGATAGTGAAATCAGGGATGCACCGATACCACAATTTACCGATACTATACAGATACAATTATATATTATAAACATTTTCCAATACCAATTACCAATACCAATTAATTGTGTATGCAAACTTTCATGTTAGATGTAGTATATCTCCTTTAATTTTTTTCCCACCACGACTATACTTCTGTTTACAAACATCACAAGTAGCCTTCGATTCATCTTCATTACATATCTTGAAGAAATTCCAAACTGAGCTTCTACGTTGATCGACCATTTTCCCGTTTACTGCACACATGTGCTCAACAGGTACGCATGCGCATTGAACACATGGCTAAATCACTAGGAAAAAGCTGAAATCGCCGATACCAATACAAATATCAGAAATATTCCTCACCATCTTCACATGTTTTTTCATGTGGTTGTGGATATGTTGAGGGAAAACAATATCAAATGTACATGCCTGTAACCATGTCCACTGTAATGATAGTTTTTATAAGCTATCACTGTCGTGATAATAACACTGACGGTAACGATAGTTACACTATTGCTACTATCACCCAGATTACTATATAAGTGAATTGATTTAACCCTACTCTTCTATTTTTTGACGTACCACTTGTCACGGGACTCCAAGAGCAATATTTGTAGTCCCAGTGCTATTGCAGGAGATATAGTATTTAAGTTTAGGGACTAAAACAACACTGCTATGAATCTATGAATGTAATGTTGTTTTAGTATGTAGCATACCTTCCAGATTTAGTTATAGTTTATGGAGTTCAGTTTAGTTTATCTAAAATTATTGTCTAGTTTCATTTTCAGTAGGTGTGTACTTTATTAGGTATTACTGTACATGTAGTTACATGTAGTTAAAAACAACAGTATATAGATTATACACATTACCATTCATGATGACCTCAAAATTAGATGAATAATATCAGTGCCTCCAACTAGACATTACTCATTTCAGTGTAATATTTATAATTTACAACATTTTAATGAAATTTTCTGTATTTTCAAAAGAAAAATGAATCACATATGCATTGAAATAACAGCTGGTCCTGGTCGATTTAGTTGAAAGTTTAGTCTTCTTTCTGGCAGATACACATGATCAGTATCACTAACTGTAACACAGTTTACACTACTAGCTATAGAATCACTACTAGAGGCTTTACTAGATGCTGAGTTACTACCAAAAGACAATTTCATTTTTTTGTCAGAGTACATGCACTTTCCATACTTTTAGTGTAATTATCCATTAATATTTGTATAAATATGGAAATGTTTGTGTAGTTGGAGGCACTATAATATGTACTGTAGTATTTAATGTCTTAAGATTAAATACATGATTATACTGTAATGTAATAATGATTACACACTACAAAACGATATTCATGATTTTCCTCATTATGAATATTTATATGTTATGTTAATCTTTATAACATACATGTGTGTGTGCATGCATGCGTGTGTATATTACTACATTTTCTATTTTTTCTATTTTTTCTATTTTTTTCAAGTTGATTCAGTCATTGCAGTGTGTATTATTGAAATAGTTTATTTATTTATACAGTTGAAGTTGAAGAGTATAACAAGGGAAACGAACTTGAGGTATGTAACTACATATGTATATGAATTGATCCATAGAAATTTTATTTGTAGTACATTTAATTATTAATAACTTATTATCAATAGCTTATAAGCTGAAGCCATGGAGTAACAACTATAATACTTTTGGAGTTACCATACTCACTAACTGTTTAGTAATTGTGTTATATAGCTGTGTATAATAGATCACATGTACGTTTGGTTCTAGTTCTATATAACAGGGGCAGATTTTGGGTGTTGGGGCTGGGTTCAGTGGGGCCATTGAAAGGCCTCTCAATTTTTTTTTCTCAAACTTTTTTATTCTTGTATTATACCTATAATTATTTAAAATCTATTTTAAGCGTGTGCTTGACCCTCCCTTCTCTAGTCTGATGCTCTGTCATGGGTTCACTACCAATAAGCTCCTGGTACTATCCAAAGAGATTTTTATAAACTGTATAGTATTATCATTCTGGAAATTATATTTTTAACCCTTTTAGTATTATCAAAAGGTTTTTGAAGAATCATTCTTGAGGGACACTGGTAACTTTTATCGTCAAGAAGCTGCTCGTCTTGTAGCAGATTTATCACCTTCTGAATATATGCAAAAAGTTAGAGAAATGCATGTACTATATACATGTACTATATACATGTACTATACAGTGGAACCCCTGTATAACGGCCACCCAAGGGGAATTGCATTTTGGCCGTTATATTGGGGTGGCCTTTGCTGAGGGGTTTAGTTTAGTATAACTCAAAACATCTTTTTATTAACTGAACACATGATAAATACTCATTATGCAATAATTAATAAATTCCATGCAAGTATAAATTTTATGGACCAAAAACCACATAGATAAGCTCAAGACTATCTGTAGCAAACTAAACAGTGATGGGCTGCTTTGAATATTGTGCATTTTTGTTTTATCATTATTGTTTTACTATTCATTCGTGATTTAAAACTACATTGTATTACTGTACACTGTTGAGTTGATTTTTAATATCGTGGGCGTGGCCACGCGGCCGTTAAATCGAAGTTTTGCTCAATGGTGTAGCTAATGTTAGGGACCATCTAGTGTTCGTTATATGCAATAGCAAGGTGGTCGCTCTTCAGAGGTTGCCTTAGCAGGTAAGTACATGTATGTGTAATTTGAATCCGGACCAGGACATCTGGCCGTTATATCGTAGATGACCGCTGTTCAGGGGTGGTCGTTAAGCGGGGTTCCACTGTATACATTTACTATATACATGTACTATATACATGTACATGTACTATATACATGTACTATATACATGTACTATATACATGTACTATATACATGTACTATATACATGTACTATATACATGTACTATATACATGTAACATATACATGTACTATATACATGTGCTATATACATGTACTATATACATGTACTATATACATGTACTATATACATGTACTATATACATGTATGAATATCTGTGTCATTAATGATTTAGTGTTTAAAGGTCATTCACGTTCACCATGACCTTAGAAAAATTAGTTTGGGATGGCCAGCAATCATTTTACCTGCACCATTTTTATATAACTATGCTATTTTTGATGCTTGTCCATTCAACCATTAATTCATTATTGAGTTACAGTATAATCATGTATTAATCTTCATAAAAATATTATCTAATTATAAAATCATCACATCCTAATTTTGAGGTCATAACAAACTTTAGTATTATCAGCAGCTTTTGACCTTTAAGAAATTGTAATACATCTTGAGATACCAGACTGTATAATGGTTTCCTATTTAGGTGTGTATAATAGTATTTCCATATGTTTTCTGAATAATATTTAAACAGTTTGGGTCTATCTATTTGGACATTCCTGTGTGACTCATATTATGTAGACTAGTATAATGTATATTAAAAACAAGTGTATATAGAGAAAAAAGTATCCCCAGCATTCAGTAATCATGGCTGACTTTATGATGCCTGAAACACATCAGGCTATTATAGTTATTATTTTGATTATCTACTCTGTTTACCTTAAGAACATTGTAGAACTTTAGAAATATATTTCAGGTAGAATGGCTAGCTATTAGTTCCAGTTTCTACGTAAGCTACACAGCTTTCTTCCTGGTCTGTAGAGCTTGAGCGCGCGTTCTTTTCGCACCACGCCCATTAATTGACCGAGCCCTCGGGAATGATGTAACTTCCTTAACTACGTATACAACGCATACTCGCGCAAGTGACACAAACATATATACGGTATATATAATATATATAGTTCGAACCCGTGGGAAAGCAATCATAGGGATGGCCCTACGGGCCATAATAATTGACCTTGTCAATAACTTTAGTTATGAAAGATCAACAACATAATGTAGGTTTTTTTCTTGTTCATATGAACAATTCCATCCATTGTTTCATTGATTAGTTAATCTTATGATATTAAATACGGTATACATATACAATATAATATGTGTCAAGCCTAATTTTGAGGTCATTGCAATTTTGTATGGCTGTATATAATATTTTCATTGATAACAATTGTTATGACATGACAGAATTATAAACAGATAATAGTTATTGTTACTCTTATAGGCTGTTGTCTTACTTCAAAATGCTAAACAAAGAGGAGAGAAATTCCTACATCAATCATCTATGATAAAGGTAAGATCTCACCATACAGGAATTATTTATGGTGGGAGGGACGTGATGAGTCATCTGGTTTTCTGTAAGAGATGTAAATAAATTTTAAAGGGACAGCAATGATACGTAATCATACAACAATTAGTGGTAGGGGCTCTGGGGCATTCTCCTCCAGGAACATGTCAAATTTTGTCAACATGATAAAACTGCAATTCCCTTCATCTTCTCATAATTATTTTCCTATTTTTCTTCCTCATTTTCATCTCTTCAGTTTATTAGAGAATGTGAAGCTAGATTAGTAGTAGATCAAATGACTTACCTTCAGGCCTATGTTCCTGAGATGGTCCAGGCCGAGCAACTATCGGACCTGTCAAATCTGTTCACTTTGTTTAGTGGAATACCAAAAGCTCTAGAACCTGTCAAGAAAGAGTTTAGAGCTAAAGTAAGACAAGAAGGTAATAACCATGTTTAATAATGTAAGAAACAGAATATTAGAGTTTGAAATTCTATTTATACATGTCTATGAGAATACTACAATAGTCCCTGATATTTGGTTGTTTATGATATTTGTTCATTGATCACACAGGTATGAGTGCAGTGAAGAGTTTACTGTCTTCAAAAGTAAATGAACACAAATCTTAATCCTAATATATAAGCTCTCTGCCTATCTCTCTCACTCTTTGTCTGTTTCTGTTACTTTGTTTGTCGCTGTCTGTCTGTCTGTCTGTCTGTCTGTCTACTCTGCTCTGTCTGTCTCTATCTGTTTCTCTGTCTGTCTGTCTGTCTGTCTGTTCTCACCATCTATTCTGCTCTGTCTGTCACTATCTGTTTCTCTGTCTGTCTGTCTGTCTGCTCTTATTATCTATTCTGCTCTGTCTGTCTCTGTCTCTCTTTCCTATTTCCATCTAGGATTCTCCAGAGGTTCAAGAGTTCATGAATGTTGTTCTTAGTATTCATAGGAAATACAAAAAGATTGCTCAAACTGTTTTCGGAGAACACAAAGCGTTCCTGGCGGCTCTAGATGAGGTAAAGAAAATAAAATAAAATTGTACTGTAGACTGGAAAGTGGAAAGAAAGTTAATGGTTTCCATGGACCATATTATTTTAGTTAGTGAAATTCCAAGGAGAAAGTATGTGAGCATCATCTCAATTATGCAGTAAAGTGCTTGAGGCTGTAAACTGTTCATGTAGATGAACAGGTGGAAGTGCTTTGAGCACAAGCTGAAGCACCCTTGAAAGTTGAAAGTGCTTCAAACATAATTTTAAGCACATTTCTAATTAAGCAAAACAAAGAATAATTTTTTCTACATGTACCACCTGGACGTTATCACCACCACACATGTTTATTGTACAAGACTGATATATAGTTCAAAGAATGGGCTAATTTCTAAAACTGTTTTGAAGCATTTCTGCTTAACAACCACTTATAATAAAAAATTCAAGCATAAGCACAAACACTGTACTAAGAAAAATTCTTACGAAGTTAAGAGTACACAAGCACTCATATATGCTCGCCCATGTCTACGTCTATATATGTTATTAAGGAAGTTGCATCTTTTGGGGGTTGCTTGGTCAATTATTGGGTGTGGCGTGTAAACTAACACACATAGCAGACCGGCAGGATATATTCAGCTCTGCAATTATTATATAGCTTGTAGGCTGTAGCTAAATACATTACAAAATATATGCAAGAACTGTTAAAAATTAATGGAAAAATAATTGACTATTTTATTATGTTTTTGGGTTTCAGACATGAGAAAGTGAACACAAAGCAATCATAGGGATACCTTTTCCTTCATATATCATGTTGTGATTTTCTCAGATTCAATTCACATATATAGTAATTGAACCACTATAATATCTATGAATTTATTAACTGTTAAATGACAGTATATACATAACACCATAGAAACTCTTTTCTCTACACTATCTCCATCGTATTTATTTTGTTTGACAGGGTTGTAAAGGATTTGTTAATTATGTAGACACACATCAGACTCATTCTCAATCTCCGAGACTGGTGAGTCTAAGATAATTTATAGTACAAGTAGACTATGTTTTCATATTATATTACAGCTAGCTAGATATTGTGATCAACTACTTAAGAAAGGATCAAAAGGAGTCGGAGATAATGAACTTGAGGAAAAGTTGGATAATGCTGTGAGTATTAATACAGGTTAATTTCGTTGAGCTGGTTGACTTGATATATAATTATATAATATATATATATATATATATATATAATATATGTATAGGTTACATGTATATCCTGGTACAAGTGCTATATCAGATATATGATCACCGAGCCCGAGGGCGTAGCCCGAGGGCAAGGTGATTATATATCTGATATTGCACGAGTAGCGGGATATAACCAATATATGTCACGAAAGACAAAACCTTTGTTGATGTCTGATGCTTCTCCTACCTTTTTGTCGGCACTTTGGAGAAGGTAAGCGTTGTTTTCTTGTAGTCTGTTTCGATGGCAGGTGCTATAGCTGACCGCAGTGCTATATCATGTATATATCCCTGTGGTTTACTTTGATGTTTCGCTGTATCGGGACATATATATATATATATATATTTATATTATATATATATATATATTGAATTTATTATTTTTGTACTGTCATTGAAAAAGATCTTTGGATTGAAACATTCAAAAAAATCATTAATAATACACTAACTCAATAAAATAACCTTTAATTTTAATACATGTAACCACAGTAACGAACATACATGTACATGTACCATTATGTTATTATTACATGTATGTTTAGAGAAATCTGTGAGTTATTCTTTGAGTTGTTAGACTAAGACAGGAATAACTTACACACCTTCTGTCATAAATGCTTTTCTTTAAAAATCTACTAGGTGGACATAACAGCCCCACTTTAGAGAAATGACTATGTACCTACACTACACTTAATGCTTCTACTTGAAAACTTCATGTGGTTTAAAATTCTTTAACAATACATAGATAATTAATTTATAGTGCTGTACCAAAGTTTGGAGCTAGTTTTCAGCTACCAGGTATTCTCCCTTCCAAAATTAGCAATCAAAATTCAAACAATCGTATGACTGGAAATTAGGAAGTTTGATTTGGTATCTATGATTTGGTATCTATGATTTTCTTGAAAGGTCTTTTCGTTAGCAATGAGAGTTAATATCCAAACACTTATTAATATACTTCAATACATTAAGGAGCAATGTAAGAGCTTACTATGATACATTATAAGTATCATGACATTATGTTATCATCCCTAACATGTTACTGTGCCATTCTATGGACTTTCATGTCAATCAGTTGTGAATAGTGCCTCAATATAGTTATGGACATTTTCTGTGTCATAATGTCATATGGCACAGCACTTCATATTATGATACGATATTATGTCATGACACAACCATTAAACAAGTAATGTATATTTACTGTGTTACTGCTATTGATACACTGGTAGAAATGATGCTATTATCATTGAATTTGAATAAATAAAATCACCTTCCATGATCTAAGAAAATTACAATATGATATGGCAACAGTAATTCTGAATTTATAGGAAAGATACCTCTCATCATCTCAAAATAGGTCTAATATGTTACAACTGTCATTCTGATTGTGTATTGAGGAACAATTCTTTATTTATCATAGATCACTGTGTTCCAATATATTGAAGACAAAGACACATTCCAAAAATTCTATTCTCGCATGCTATCTAGAAGACTGGTATTTAATAATTTCAGTTCAATGGAAACTGAGGAAAGCATGGTTCAAAAACTAAAGGTACATGTATAGTAGAATATCTGATAAAGGACGCTCTTAGTTAAGGACATCTCCACACTAAGGACACTTGTCTTTGTCCTAATACAATGCACCTCTAAATAGAAGACATCTCCTTTTGAAGGATACTTCCACTTGTTCAAAGGTGTCCATAAAGCTGTTGCTTTGTATGTTTTCCCCAATATACAACCTTAAAACTGGTTTTACCAGATTTTACTTAATATCAGTCGAACGTTAACCTATCCTGAGCCCCAAACCACAAATCCTGAGCTCCATACTCTAAATTTAAAATCTATCAAGTTAGGGCTTGGCTGGATTTAAAATGTGTTAGGTTTCATATTGCCTGTTATAATATTGTTATTATGCTATAGCTATAGTCCTCAGTTCAAAAGTGCATTACCTCATATTACTCCTGTAGCTCAAAGTAACCAGTCTAGTACGGATGGTTTATTATTGTAATAGTTACATGTAATATAGTAACCAGTCCAGTACAGGTGATATATTATTGTAATAGTACAGTCAGGTAGGTGTGGTATATATTGTATACTAGTATTGTGTAAGAGGAGTAGAATTGATTTTCATAGATCAAAGATAAAAGTTGTTGCGTATTATTTTATGTGGTCTTTCTCTATTGACCTGGAGGATTCTTTCATGTGGTCTTTCTCTATCGACCTGAAGGAGGAGATATAGTACAATGTACATGTAAACAGTACCCATCTGGCCTATTTTATTGAAATAGAATTCTGCACGCTCAACCCATCTGGCCTATTTTATTGAAATAGAATTCTGCACACTCAACCCATCTGGCCTATTTTATTGAAATAGAATTTTGCGCACTCAACCCATCTGGCCTATTTTATTGAAATAGAATTCTGCACGCTCAACCCATCTGGCCTATTTTATTGAAATAGAATTCTGCACACTCAACCCATCTGGCCTATTTTATTGAAATAGAATTCTGCACACTCAATCATACTGCCCTCATAGTAGGGAACTAGGGTAGTCCATATGCACATTCTATAACTATAGGCAGTGGTGTGGAAACAGCCATTCATGTAGAACATTGTCTGATAAATATAGTGAATGTCTTGTAAATTGAAACTAAACTGTATACAAAGTATATGGGGAGCAGGATAAGAGTAGTGAAGATTGGTCAAAATGTGTGGTAGTTGGCTCAATGTTTCCACACTCCTGACTATAACACATAAATAAATACAGGTAATCGTTCTACATGTATGTTGTATTACTTATTCTTCTCTCTCTTTTCAGTATGTGTGTGGATATGAATATACAGCAAGATTGCAGCGTATGTTGGTTGACATGACGTTAAGTAGTACTCTTGTCAGTGAGTTCCATGATCTTAAAATCAAAGATGACGCTTTATCAATAGGATTTTCAACTTTAGTATTACAGGTATTTATCTTATGCCAGCTAGAAACTATAACCATGAGCTTACATGTATGTGTGGTGAAGCCAAAGGAGTGTCCAACTATATATATGTAATATATATATAGACCCAGGCTGTTTAATTTTATTTATTCAGAAAACTTAACCATATTAGGAAGTTTACATATATAGTACCTTCTATTATACACATTTCTATTGAAATTGTTTTGTTTGGTAACTATGGAATTATTCTATTTGGATACCACTTTGTCGGTTCACTACTCATGAAGTCCTGCTAAGCATATTCATATCATCAACTCATTTTTTTGTAATATGTTATCCAATCTGGTAGGTTATATAATAGGTACTACTATACAACAGTTTCTGCATGTAACCATTTACTACCATAAATGGTTACGAAACCACACCCCATCCACTATTTTTAGTAACAGAATAGCATACAACCCACTGCTTAGAATGTAATGTGTTGACTGTTACATGAAGACAATCTTACTAGAGTACTCCCTTACACAAGACAAACATGCAAACACTAATTATATGCGAACTCTAATTATATATATATACCTGAAGTAAAAGTAAAAGTAAAATTAAAATAACATCGACTTTCATTTTTACAAGGTATATACATGTACATATTTAATGGTTTTTCATGAGTACATTTAGTTTGTGGTATTAATTTATTGGAACCAGACTATGATAAATCTGAAGTCCACTTGAGAACAAATCTTGGTATTTTTTATGTTATCAGGAGCACATCATTGAAAAAGGAAGGGTAGGAGCATGCCATATCCTCATAAACAATTGAAAAACAAAACAGGGCATATGCTAAATGAGTTACTATTTTTAGAATTACATTGACCACACCCATAATGTGTTAAACTTAACTAACTCTAAGAATGTGTCCTCAAATTGCTGCAAGACTTAGAGTAACAACTCCAACTCGTATTTTACTAATGGCTATAGTTGAGAAGAAAATTGAGTGTCCAGGAAAACTTTCATAAAAGTTGTACCTTCTGAAATTGGAGTGTGCTGGAACAGGTGTATCTCGGGGACTAGTTGGTTCCTTTGCAACTTCCTCATATTCTCCTTTCCAAATATCATTACCATTTCTTTCATTTGCTTCACAGGTAGTCTGCATCTAGATTTCTTTCATACCCATACTGCATCCATGTGTTATGGGTATGGTCATTATAATTCTATAAATAGTAACTCGTTTAGCATATGCTCTGTTTAGCTTTTTCTGTAGGATTTGCATACTCCTATTCTATGTTTTTTCATTGATGTGCTACTGATGTTATATATACATGTATCATGTACCATTAGCTACACAATTGTGATACTGTACATCTGGCTATCATCTCAGCTGAGTAGTGCACTTTTGTACATCATGATTTATATATTAGTGATATGTTTTCTTCTATTTCAGTCTGGTGCTTGGCAGCTTACTCAATCTCCATGCCCTGGTGTAGTGATGCCTTCAGAATTTCTCAAAACATTATCAAAGGTATTTTATTGTGTGTATTCACAAATCCCAGAATTATTAACTTTTGACAATCAACATCATTTTAAATATGATTACTTAAGTCCAGTGTTGTCACTAACTATTAGTTATACATGTAGTGTGTCTAGGTTATGAACATGTAGTGTGTCTAGGTTATGAACATGTAGTGTGTCTAGGTTATGAACATGCAGTGTGTCTAGGTTATGAACATGCAGTGTGTCTAGGTTATGAACATGCAGTGTGTCTAGGTTATGAACATGTAGTGTGTCTAGGTTATGAACATGCAGTGTGTCTAGGTTATGAACAGTTGTGATAGTAATATGCTTTATAAAGGTTTTTACATGTAGTTTTAGTTAACTAACTAAAAGTGCCCATTATAGTTATAGTTATTGTATTAGACATGTACATGTAGTTTATTTAACTAATAGTCACAATGCTGATTTTAGTTATAGACATATAGTTAACAACCAGTCTCATAATTAGTGGAGTATACATTTCCTGACTTGTTGTTACATTAATATTTTGTTAATATATAGTTTGAATCATTTTATCACACTAAATATTGTGGAAGATGTCTTTCATGGCTACATCACTTAGCATTAGGTTAGTGAAACTGTATACATAATCCAAATTACATGATCATTACACATAAGCTTGATTATTCTATTCATTAATACAGGGCTTGTATAGTAGTACAGAGCGGTACTGTACTGTACTATACTGTACTGTACTGTACTATACTGTACTGTACTGTATTCTATTCATTAATACAGGGCTTGTATAGTAGTACAGAGAGGTTCTGTACTGTACTATACTGTACTGTACTGTACTATACTGTACTGTATTCTATTCATTAATACAGGGCTTGTATAGTAGTACGGAGAGGTTCTGTACTGTACTATACTGTACTGTACTGTACTGTACTGTACTGTATTCTATTCATTAATACAGGGCTTGTATAGTAGTACAGAGAGGTTCTGTACTGTACTATACTGTACTGTACTGTACTGTACTGTACTGTACTGTACTGTATATATTCTATTCATTAATACAGGCTTGTATAGTAGTACAGAGAGGTTCTGTACTGTACTATACTGTACTGTACTGTACTGTACTGTACTGTACTGTATTCTATTCATTAATACAGGGCTTGTACAGTAGTACAGAGAGGTTCTGTACTGTAGTATACTGTACTGTACTGTACCTTACTGTATTCTATTCATTAATACAGGGCTTGTATAGTAGTACAGAGAGGTTCTGTACTGTACTATACTGTACTGTACTGCCCTATTCAGTACTTGTATAGTACTACAGACTACAGAGTGGTACTATACTGTACTGTACTGTACTGCCCTATTCAGTACTTGTATAGTACTACAGACTACAGAGTGGTACTATACTGTACTGTACTGTACTATACTGTACTGTACTGTACTGTACTGCCCTATTCAGTACTTGTATAGTACTACAGACTACAGAGTGGTACTATACTGTACTGTACTATACTGTACTGTCCTATTCAGTACTTGTATAGTACTACAGACTACAGAGTGGTACTATACTGTACTGTACTGTACTGTACTGTCCTATTCAGTACTTGTATAGTACTACAGACTACAGAGTGGTACTATACTGTACTGTACTGTACTGTACTGTCCTATTCAGTACTTGTATAGTACTACAGACTACAGAGTGGTACTATACTGTACTGTACTGTACTGTACTGCCCTATTCAGTACTTGTATAGTACTACAGACTACAGAGTGGTACTATACTGTACTGTACTGTACTGTACTGTCCTATTCATTAATACAGTATAGTACTACAGACTACAGAGTGGTACTATACTGTACTGTACTGTACTGTACTGTACTATCCTATTTATTAATACAGTACTTGTATAGTAGTACAAAGTGGTATTGTATTGTTTTTTTATATTTTTAACAGCCTTTTGATTGAGTGCTTTTTATTAATTAGGAGAGTTGAAGTTACTTTACACAAAAAAGACATATTTAGTTACCATGACAACTTTCCAGTTGATTATTATGATGTCATTTGAAAGCAGTGATTCTCATACTTTGAGGTGAGATGGCATTTCTTATATATTGCATGTAAATAATTATAAATTATATAATAATAATTATTATATTTATAATTATTCAGTAATTGTATTTTTATGTTTGGACTCATGAAAACACTTCGTTAGCAATGAAGTCCATCTCTTTCCAGGAAACAACATGACTGCGGCCGAACTCCAACCACTGACCATTTGATCAAGAGGCTCAAGCTCTAACCACTCAGCCATGCTGCTTCCCTTTAAAAAAAAACAGTGCCCATCAAACTGGGACTAGTTGATGGTATCCAACGAGGGATATTTCCCAAAATCTTTATGATAATTTAATGCAACTGGCTTTTCAAAAACAATTATCGTCATGAAACAATCATGATAAGGAGTTTTTACCAGACCAGTGATTATACCTTCACTTTGCAAGCAAGAAACTTTAGTACTGGGGATAGATAAAGCTTTGTAACTTCTCAGGTTACTATTGTAAATAATCTTATTTCGAAGATTAACTGCAAAAGATTTGTGCAATCTTTACTATTACCAAAGCAAGAGAAAATCTCTTTCCGGCTGTTATTACTTGATAACATGTGACTAGTAGTACAATAAAACTTCAGGTCAGGTGACTTGCAATACGATAAACTTCTGGTCACATGACTTCTGGCACAATAACCTATACAAAGTCATATGACTTCTGTTACGATACCATAAAATGTCATCATAGTGCATGATTTGAATGTCTAATTTATATGGATTCACTGTTTTCATGATAATTAATAAGTTGTTATCATAGACTCTGTACATATCAAACAGTGTATGGTATTAGGTATTGACCAATACATATTAGAAGATATAAGTGTCACCAATGAGCTCATAAAATCTCTGTACTCTAACATACATATGTGTGTATTTCACCTCTATCCTCAACTTGTCTGTTCAATAGACTTTCTGTATACATACATACGCTATGCATACCTCAATTACCTTACCTTCATGAAAGAAATCGACATTTTGTGTAACTACTGTATGTATTAAGGCAGTGTTTGCAGGTGGATTTTGTATTGTTAACTACAATTTCTTGACTGTAAATTTCTTTATAGCTCATTACAACGTAATACTCAATTAGAAATGAAAGAGCTCAAGTCAGTTGTACAATCTTTAGTGGATGCTAAGTTTCTACTACTAAATGACAAGGTAATTGAATCAGTTACATGTACGTGTTTGTTGTGTTTGTTGGTTAATTGTTTCTACACCTTTTCCTAGCGTGCTAGGCACATGAATTTCCATGTATAATATGTCGCTGTGTGTGTGAAATGAGAAGCTAATATAAATATAAATTATATTCATTATTTGACAATTTAAAAAGAACAGCACAATTTGGTTGGCTTCCAATACAGTATTATGTCATAAATAAATTAATTAAAGTGCTAATTATCCAGTACTTTTGAAGATCAAGATTCCCCATCTAAGTCCATTGATTTTATCATTTGTATATATAGCATTTAAGCTTGTAGCTTTTAATATGGTCTCAAGGTGGTACTTGGGCAGACTATCAAAAGTAACCAGAGCTTCTTCTGTAAATGAAGTTTTGGAGTGGAAAAAAAAAAGGTTTTGAAAGTTGTCAAGAATATGCTTACCTGAGCACCACCTATAGAATGTATTTTGTTCTTATTGTTATGAGGTTGTTATTGTTTGTTATTGCTGTTATTAAATGATTGAAAGAGTAAAGTGAAGAATATATATTTTCTATGTGAGGCGAGCTGTTGTAATTGTGTTGTTTTTTTGATTATAGTTATTATTATTATTATTATTATTATTATTATTATTATTATTATTATTATTGTTTGTTGTTGTCAGTTACTTTATCTTGTTTCTTAGGATTCACTATCGGAAGATCCTGTATTTTTTATTAACCTTCAATACGTTAATCGTCGCACTAAATTGAAAGTTTCTTCACTGTTACAGCGAGAAACACAACAAGACATAGAACAGACTCATCAGTTAGTTCTTGAAGATCGAAAGATGTTCATGCAGGTTTGTGTATACTAAAGTCTGTTCACATCCATGATGACCTCAAAATTATGATGTAATGACTAGTTATAGCACAATGTAATACGTGTTTTAATGTGGTATGAGTAATGTTTGTAATATTTGAAGATGCAGTGTATTAACTATACATAAGTACATTGTAGCATAACTAATAATCGCATAAGCTAACTCTCACAATCTCCTATCCCTAAAACATTCAATTTCATCCTATTATAGGCTGCTATTGTGAGAGTGATGAAACATAGAAAGACTCTGAAACATAATCAACTGATTGAAGAGGTTAGCTCAATAGTTAACATGTGATGCCACAATTTACATAAAGAGCTAAACAGTGTGTGTATAATAATTATGCTAATTATTATAGTGATAGCACTGTGTTTTAACAGCAGTCATATGGTCCCTTCCCCCATCCTCTCTCTTTCTCTTTCTTTTTTCCACTTTCCTCTCCCACCTCAGTCTATGTATCCCTCTCCTTCTACCGCTCCCTCTACCTCTCCTTCCTTCCTCTCTTCCCACTTCTCTCTCTTCCATTCCTTCCTTCTTCCATTCCCTCCCTCTGGCATCTTCATCTCTCCTTGCTTTCCTCATACCTATCCCACTTTGGGAAATATTCAATTTCTTAGTTACAAGTAAATGAACAATATGATGTCCTTTCTTTTCTGTATTGTCTTCATATATTAGACTATTCTACTGATCAAACATAGATTCATACCAAATATACCATTAATCAAGGTCAGTTGAGTATGATGTAACTAATGGATGTTCTAATAAATGTATCTATAATTTAATTCTTAACAAATGAATGGTTCTGTTAATTGTAATATTTATGTTTCAATTCTATCATATGTCAGTTTTATAGCAATATTTTATTTTTATTTTATTTTTAGAAATGTATTGAAGCGCTTATTGATAAACAGTACATTGAGAGAAGCTCTGATTCTAGAGATACTTATAACTATATAGCTTAAGTTATAAATATGTAATAATTATCTGTTGTAGTATGTTGTTACGTGAATTATAAAATTTCTGACTTTGTGTATAATATTAATAAATTTTTAATATTAAATTTGAGAGTGATGATACTTCAACAAAATTAAATAATAAGCACTTCCATAATATAAATACACAGCTACAGTAAATAGCAAAATACATTATACACATGTACTGTATATGGTTTGTTAATTTTGTTGAAGTACCATAACATGCTATGCTAAGTTTCTACTACTTAATGACAACAACATAATTGAAATTTTCCTTGTGTCCCACCTCCACCACCCTTGTAGTGTGCTTTTTGTTAGTATGGCTACTATAAATAGAAACTATCATTCTATAGATTAAAAAACTCGTAATCCTGCTGGCGGTTAGTCTACATTAAGAAACAGTCTGCTTTTTGGTTTTTACAAAAAATGTTATCTCAAAACAAATTATAATTGAAAGAATTTAGCAAAACAACAACACACAATGTGTGAGAGGGAAGTTTTCCACCCCTATGTAATTAGGTAATATTGCTTTGTCATGTTAATTAGTTCATGAAATGGCCACAGGTAGTTTTGGAGGTTATGATGCAGAGTTTGTGGAACCGCTATCACCTCATTTAGAATGTCCTGTGTGTACATTGGCATTGAGAGAACCTACTATTCTTTCTTGTTGTGGGATAAAGATTTGTCAAACGTGTATTGAACAGATCAAATTCGGTGGTAAGGGCTGTCCAATATGTCGTGAACAACAATTCACTACTATGCTTGAAAAGCAGCTCTGTAGACTTATACTTGATCTCAAAGTCAGATGTTCAAATACTAATAATGGATGTGTATGGCTGGGTGAGCTGCGAGCTTTGCAGAAGCATGTGAGTAGTGAGTGTGAGTACCTTGAAGTACCATGTCAGTATGAATGTGGTAGAGTTTTTCAGCGACATTTATTACGATTGCATGAGATGGAGGAATGTCCAAAGTGACCTTTGGAAGCTCAGTTTGAACAAATCCAACAACAACTTCTTAAAGTTAAAGAGCAGCACATGAATGAGATTGAAACTTTAAAGAAGATGGTAATTGAACAAGGAGAGGAAATTATTTGTCTTAAGTCGAAAGTTAAAAAGCTTGAAGACAAGGCATGTGAATGGGAAATCCTATCCTCCATTCCTCCTCCTCCTCCTCCTCCACCACCACCACCACCACCACCACCACCACCGCCTTTCCCTCCACAAACTGGTGTTCCTCCACTTCCTCCCACTCCCACAAATCAAAATTTCCATGGTGTTCCACCTCCTCCTCCACCTCCTTTTTTCCCTCCCACTCCTAATCGAAATTTTCCTGGTGTTCCACCTCCTCCCCCTCCACCACCTTTTTATCCTCTGAACTCTAGGGTTCCACATCCTCCCCCTCCACCTCCCCCACCTCCTCCAGTTCAACATCCATATCCCCCTGGTCCATCACCTCCACGATCTGTCAGACTGAACAATACAGAAGTTTCTATTGACCTTTCAAACAGCCGTACATTGAAAATAAAGAGAGGTGATCTATGTCTAGAAGATGTTGATATCATTGTTAGTTCTGCTAATTTCAGGCTTCAACATCAGGAAGGTGTAGCTTTGGCATTGGACAAAGCCAGTAATGGTGTACTTCAGAGGCACTCAGACAGACATGTGTTGCATTCTGGTGAGTTAGAAGAAGGAGATATTGTTGTAACTCCAGCTGGTGGAAAACTAAAATGTAAACATGTAATACATGCAATGGGTCCATTTGTACAACTAAATCCCAGTAGAGACAGTAATGTACTATTCAATGTAGTCAATAAGTGTTTAGCTGAAGCTGAAAGATTGAAAGCTCACTCAATTGCATTTACTACTATTGGTACTGGAAGACGAGGTTTGAAACCAGAGGTGATTACATATGCCATGCTAGAATCCATCATGACATTCAAGTATACTGGTTTTGGAGTGAAAGATATTCGTATTGTAACTCTTAATGAGCAAATGTTTAAGACTTTTGCTAGAGAAATAGGATGTAGAAAGTCTCAACCTGATAGAAGACGAGGTATAACAGGAAGAGTATTTTCATATCTGTTTGGAGACCAATCAAGCCACAGTGTCTCTTCAAACTGAAATTATAATAAAATTTTATTATGTGTGACTCAAATTTTTTTCTAATTTATTATAAATTATTGATTTTATTGCAGTATTTCTTATAATTGTGTTTAATTATTATACATATATTTTTGAAAGAAACAATCTGGTTGCTACATTTTGCTTACATGGAGTACTGAAATATATTAAAAGATGGTTATTATAATTTTTTAGGTGGAGCTGAAACGTGCATGAGTATTATAAACTATAGGTGGAGTTTGGTTTGCCACGTGGAAGGTTTGTGATGCAGCAACTGTTTGGAGTATTTAAAGGACTTAATGAGCCTTCAGGAGTCCTTTCTTCAGAGGGCAGAGTATTACTGTCTTTTGGTGGAAGATTAGTCCATGTTCTGCAGTACAGTGGTGGAACTTTCAAACAGGTACATGTATGTGCGTAAATCTATTAGTCTATCAAGCCAGACCAATATATACCACGAGAAGGGTCTGGTTGCATGCTATACATTAGTTTGTTCAAGGAAGCTGTATAGTTACACATATGACAATACAAATGCATAACACGGGCTATTTCCAAATCCAGTGAGTAATAATACAAATATGTCTTCGTTGTGTAGAAAAGCCATAATAGCTTACTTCTGTTGGATCAACTTGGATACACGGCACCTCGATAATGATATGCGTAAGTAAGTAAGCGTGATTTCTACAGTTACGTGGTTATGTAGGCGTGTCGTAAGAGGTATCCAATGACTGCAGCTCCTGGGAAATATGAACCGCGCTAGCGCAAACTGTTAATGTTGTTATAATCATGTCTTTACTTGAACTTGGACCAGTAGTCTTTGGGGGAAAGAGGGAATTATAGTACATATGCGTCAACACAACATTTTACGTTCAATGTGTGATTGCAGCAGGTAACCTTTTTATATTATTTGAATTAAAACAAGTGTATATTGAGAAAAAAAACATCCCTATGATTGCTAAACAAATTTAAGTGAAGATAAAAGTATCTCTATGACTGCTTTGTGGTGTCTAGCATTCAGTAATCATGGCTGACTTTATCATGCCTAAAACACAACAGCTTATTATAGATATTATTTTGATTATCTACTCTCCTGACCTTTCAAAGGACCTTGTAGAACTTTAGGAATATATTTCAGGCAGTATAGCTAGCTATTAGTTCCCGTTTCTACGTAAGCTACTTAGCTACAAGCAGCTTTCTTTCTGCTGGTCTGTAGAGCTCGACCGCGCATTCTTTACGTGCCACACCCATTAATTGACCGAGCCCCCGGGAATGACGCAACTTCCTTAACGTATACAACGCATACTCGCGTAAGTGACACAAGCATATAAATATATACATATATATAGTTCGAACCCGTGAGAAAGCATTCATAGAGATGGCCCAACGGGCCATAAAAATAATAAACAACAATATATTAAAAATTCACATTGAAATAATTAAAATAAAATAATAAAATTAAAAACTATTATAGGTGTAATATCAGGATGGAAGAGAGACCGAGACATGATGTACCGTATTTCCTCGTATAAACTCAAACACAAAATGCAGCTACTTTACTACCAATTATACAGGCTTCAGGAACAATTATTCATTCCGATGAGTGGTCATTCTATCGAAGGGTTTCATCACTGCCAAACGTTGCAAACCATTCAGTAGTAATCACTCAGTAACATTTGTAAATCCTCAAATGGGACTCATACCCAGAACATCGAGTCCTATTGAAAACTAAACTGAAGAGGATGAAAGGATGTCATGCACACCAACTATCATCATATTTGAATGAATTCATGTGAGAGATATGGGCCTAAAAAATATCAGGCATTTCATGCTGTAATTACTGACATAGCTGCACAATATCCAGTACCTTAGCAAATAAATAATACAGTCATAGCTCACACATAATCAAATATCATATATATATATATATATATATATATATATAATATATATATATAATATACCTATATATATATATATGTGTAATTATTATGCATATAGCTCATTATATATATATAGGCCTAATATTATATAATAATATTTTAATATCCAGTATGTACCTTGAATTCAATCATCTCATTTCTTGCATAAGCAGTAAGCATCTTCTACGACACGCCTACATAACCACGGGCTGTAGAAGTTATGCCTACTTACTTACACATATAATTATCGAGGTGCCATGTATCCGAGTTAATCCCTTCTGTTTTGATTTTAAAGACTCATACCCCATATCCAAAGCTACTCTATTGATAACTGCTTCCAGTTCCATTTTTTAAACATGACGTCATGAAATGGGTGTGTTAACAATGACCTATCATGTTGTGTAGTCTGATTGGGGTGCAGCTATTCATGTGCCAGGAATAAACTGATATATAGCATGCAACTAGACCATTTCTCGTGGTATGGGTGTGGTTCACGAGACTATAAATCTATATACCTCCACTTCACATTTTGTGTCCTGATTTCAATGTTTCTGTAATCATTTTTCTTGTGATCAAGTTTTATTATTTCTAATCGGATATAGTGAGACAGATAGAGAAGCTGTACATAATTGTAGTAAACTCCATTTCCACAAACTAAACTATTAGTTTGTTACTCAGTCTCATGAGGCTAATAATTATATTATACTCTTGTTATATGATATATAGCTGGATTCTGTACAGTTGCCTGAAAGTATTGTCTCGATGTGTAATGGTAGTAACTCTCAGATGACAATTTCTCTTGCTTCAGGGACAGTACTTGGTTTTAATTGGAATGATATCCCAAAGTTAGTCCTGAGTAGTATAATTGTATATATGGAAGATTGTATAACCAGATTATTTATATATAGCGAATGAATATATTATAATAAATAAATAATTATATTTGGTTTCATCTCATAATTGTTTGTACTACTGTTTATCATTTCATCTTCTATCACTAGATGTGGATTGCTTCTAGTAATCCATAAATGATTACCCCGGCGTGCAGTATTCTGCACAAGGTGTATGCGATTGTCAGCCAGTCTCTCATGCAAACAAATCAGAATCGATACTTTAGAATACTTTAAACATCTTATAAACACATCAGTCAGCTAGAAAATAGGAACGTATGCATATCTTGCAGAAGCTAATGCAGTTGACAGTATTTGCAATTCCCGAGTTTTCTTATTATCAGTTTAGAAAAGTCCACCATTTTTTGATTAGTCACGCCCTTCATAATAATAATCATAACACGTGTTTGGAACTAATGATGATTTACCTATTATTATGATAAGCTATGCATTATTGTGAGGGGTACGTTTTCTCAACATCTAATTGGATCAGTAATTATTTTTCAGTATCTGTACAGACGTTTGCAGAAATCTTGCACGTCTTTTCAAAAGCGGAAGTAGAATCATGCACGTAATTGACCAATGAGAATGTACACAGTGTCAATTGTGAAAATGGTTGAGCGTCTTGGTTTAGCTCAACTACAACAACTTGTAGCATAACTGCAGCCAAGTATCTCTCTCTCTAATGTACCATTATCCACCTGAGGTCACTGCTGTAAGCGCTGCTTCGACTAGGTTGGTAAGATGTCATATCCTCAAAATTAAAATTTCCCGCTAAACGCTGAACTACACTATGTACGTTAATTAACACACCCATTTCATAATTTTGCAAGATTTCTGCAAACGTTGGTATCAGTTGTTTTTAAGGGATGTATAACTGATCAGATAGTGTACTAATAATATCTTATGATGTTATTAAAAGCTCTTGATATTCATATAATTATGAAGAAAAGGTTGTTTTTATTGAAAGGATCAGTATCAGTAAAGTCCCATATCATTGCATCACATATTTCATTTTCTTGGAAATATCATGATGAAATGGCTATAGCTTAAATATTCTTCCACTTAATTACATTTGTGTACAATGTGTAGTATTTTAAATAATTAGTTGTCATAGTTTTGAATACTAATTAATAAAATTGCATTATATTTTCAGGAATGAACAACAAGAGACAAGAAAACGTGCACGTGATTCAAATGATCAAGGAGAAGATATTTTTCTCTCTTTACTAGAAGAGCCAATGGAAGTTGATAAAAATCTTTCACTTGTAGAAGATAAAGCTTTTGATTTAAAAGCTATTTTATCGATTGGTTCCTCATATTCTCTTCTTAATTCTTGTCTACTCGAAGATATGCTAATAGCCTTCTCAGTTCCTCACTGTTCCTCTTGTTGTGTTTTAATGGTATGGAAGTCTACTGATACAACACATTTAGAGTTTGAAGCAAATCCCACTGCAGTACTATCACACACGAACAAATATTCTAAATCCAAAGAAACTTGCAATACTCAACCGCCTTTTTTGATAGCTGGCTATGGTGTGGAAAGTATTAGTGACTCTACTACTCCTCTTGATACCGACCTATTTACATACCTTTTTGGTCCTGAGAATTCTTTGTCTCGGTCACTAGTGGTACTGTATGGATGTCACTGTGGTTCTGTTTTTGGTTGCTCTTTAAAAAATGTTCCTGGTGTTTCACATAAGAAAACAGTACAGAATGTTTCTAATCAAGAGCTAGTGTATTGTTTAGAGCAACCTGTGTTATCCATTCATTCATTTTACTTATATTCTTCATCAAAAGCTCAGATTAATGCTCATAACAATCTTGTGTTGATTGGATTATTAGGTAAGATTATTTTATTCACTTCCCATGCTTCCCAAGTCAATGTTCATGAAATATACGTAAATGGACCATTACTGTCATCCATCCTAATTGATAACTATGGTTTACTACTAAGCTCACTAGACTCAGTCAAAAAGGTTTGTCTTAAGACCAAGTGTTTGTCGAACATTGAGCAGCTAGATGATGGTGATTTAAAAGTTGATCCAAGTATATTTGAGAATGCTGTTACTCTCATCCATTCTCCTCACTACTTACTAGCTACCACAGCTGATTCATCTCATCTTGTAATGATGTCAGTAGATGGGTGTGTCTTGAGTGTGGCATTAGAAGATGTTAGTCCCTTTACTTCCATTTCTCTCTCTCCTGAATCAGTTGGAAAACAATTGAAGGACACATTGGAATCCATACAGATGACCTCTGACACCTTGAGCCAAGTTGAACAGGAAATTGCTACTGTAGATACTTCACTTACTGCACTCAACGAGATTTTAACTTTATTTAGTCATATAGAATGTCACAGTGAGCCTTCTCCACTCAATATTGAAGCATGTATTGTTTTTGAGCATACTGATGTGACTACTAGAAGACCAAATCTTGAAGTAAGTATAGTCTACACTGGTACCAGACCACTAAGGAAAGGATGTTACCTCAACATTGAAGTTAGTCCAAATCGGTTAGGTAGATCTGCAGCCTATGTCAAACCAAAGATGAGCGCTGAAGATAATAGCACTACTTATACATTAGTACTATCATTGGAAGAGTTACAAAATGGGAAGGAATTGAAATTAAGCCCTCAAGTTCCTCCTATCTTTTATTTAAACTGTAGGCTGAGTGTTGTATGTTATTTGTGTTATAATCCTGCTATACAGGTACACAGTACAGTAGATACCTCTGAACACAAAGTGGCTATGATACCTGTATTTACTCACTCATTAACTTTATTGGATTTCATCGAACCTCAAAAGAGTCTTAAATTTACCAGTACACCTAAACTCAATGTAGATGCTATTCACACCGTAACACTAACTATTCGAAAAACAACTTTGTTTGATTTATATGAACAGTTTATTGGTTCAGCAAATAGTACTACTTCGCTGTTGTCTCCTGCACTGTTGGCCTGCCTCCTCACAACTTCAAAAAGCAGATATACTGCTATGCTACCTTTAGTTTCAGAAATGAGTAATCATAGTGATGAAGATGGAGTTCAATTGAGATCTCATAATTGTGATGGAAGTGTAATAGTTTTTAGACTGTCTCAGAAGAAAGGTTTAGAAAGTGCATCTTTAACAGTCTCTGGTTCTAATTTACAATGTGCTGTTGAACTGACTGAGACCATAGTCCAAAAGATTCAGGTAATTTAAATATAATAGTACATGTACTAGGTATATAGGTAGGATTATGTATGAATATAATAGTACATGTACTAGGTATATAGGTAGGATTATGTATGAATATAATAGTACATGTACTAGGTATATAGGTAGGATTATGTATGAATATAATAGTACATGTACTAGGTATATAGGTAGGATTATGTATGAATATAATTGTACATGTACTAGGTATATAGGTAGGATTATGTATGAATATAATAGTACATGTACTAGGTATATAGGTAGGATTATGTATGAATATAATAGTACATGTACTAGGTATATAGGTAGGATTATGTATGAATATAATAGTACATGTACTATGTATATAAGTAGGATTATGTATGTAAGTTTTGCTTGTTGTGTATGTTGTAGTGATTGTATGTTTTAGACGACCATTAATGTTATAATTACACAATTATACAGAGTATTGGAATTCAACCATGCTTATTGGAGGAAAAGACACTGCAAAATAGACTTAGGGTAGGTTTGGGATTCTAAATTATCTTTTTTTTATTTTTATTTTTGCTACAGGTTGCTGCAAGTCATCAACCTTCACATTATGCGGAAATTATTAAAGAATATTTCGAGAACTTGATAGTTTAAACATTAATAATAATTACTTTGAAATGTTATTATAGTAGTAATGATTATTACTGGGGAAGTCCTAAATAACATGTAGAGTCATATTGACCACATTAATTAGCTTTCATAGCAACTCCAAACATGAGTCCAGTCATTGGTGATAGTGCAGTTTTGTGATTATGAATCCAAGTATGTCTTTGCAGTGGTGCTGAATTCTTCATAGTTCAAGTTGGATTGCTGCATATGCAACTACCATGCTATAACTAGTTCTTGTGAAGTTATGGGATTTACATTGTGTTATGTAGAGACTGTCAACTGAAATGTGCATTGATTTCCTGTACAACATGGTAGTACCTGAGTGTGTAGCACTATTGTTTGTCTTGTTATCTGTACCTCTAACACTATTAAGACGTCATGATAATTGAAATCACACAAGACGTGTATCATACAACAACTACATTCAATGAGTATGTTAATACTTGTATATAATTATGTTGAGACAAATGTTAGCATGTACTTAATTTAGTGACCTGTGGGTTTAGTGAGTGTTAAGTTTAGCAGTATTATCAACCATTGCTTGTAGTTTTATAGTTTGTGGGCACAAAAGTTTACTAGTGAATTTATGAAAATTGCTAACATTAATTAAGTACACATTAACATTGTATCCTTAAGATAATTTGTTATTGTTTTTTCTTTTTGTATACTAGACAATCTTTTCCTTTTCTTCCTTCGTGAGTTTCTTCTTGTGATTTTGTCAAGTATCCTCGAGAGTCTATACAATGTAAGATATAATGATATATGTAAGGTTATTAAAACCAATACACTGCAAATTATAATTAATTATAACCTCGTTCAAGCAGTACCTAAAATAGCATGTTAATACTAGAGAGTTATAATTACACATACAAACCTTCACATTTTTGTGGACATTCTGTCTGTGTTGCTGCATCCTTTTTTGTTTCAGCTTCTGGTTGGTCCATCTATTGTGAATATAATATACTGTACTATAGCAGTTTATCAAAGTACACACCTAAGGCCTCTTATATGTAGATTTAAAGTTGTGTTTATATACTATATCGATAACTGCATTTATTATGATCCTGTAATATCAGGAATACATCAATGAATAAATGAAGGGTTGGAACATGCAACTCTCATGTAAATAATTAAAAAGCAAAACAGAGCATGTGCTAAATGAGTTACTATTTTAAGAATATATTGACTACACCCATAACTCTTGGATACGCAACACCGGGTGAAAAAGAATGAAATCTAGATACAAACTAACTGGAGTTGTAACTCTAAGTCTTGCTGCAATTTGAAGAGATCTGGAAGTTGTAGATCACTTTACTTCATATTTAACTCGTTATGGGTGTGGTCAATATATTAATTATATTATTCGGTAACTCGTTTAGCACATGTTCTGTTTATTTTTTAATTATTTTCTTTGAAGTTGCCTACCCTTCATTTTTTCATTGATGCACTCATGTGAATGTTGTGTTACCATTTTACAATGGTTTGTTCAATGAAACATGAGAAATAATAAGATCATATATGGTACTATACAAAAATACTATAGAAACCCTATCCCCCTGTGTAGCACCATATATACTCACAGATCTGCCACTTGCCAGTTTTCTACCTTAATGACAATCTTTGGCCATTTAGAAGGTGTTGGTAGTCATAAAAACACTATATATGAATAGGTATGTGTGTATTAAAACTTATCTGTATATATTACCAGAGATTTCAGCTCATCACTTGCAATTAAAATGTATAGGTGGCCATTTTTTTTTCGTGCCATCCCTACATAGAGAGTACTACCATACTCTCTGATTTCTATTATAGTATTCTAATTATTTATGTGCGCACAAGCCAAAATGAATGTATCTTCATAATTAACACAATAATAATATAAAAACTGGATTAACCACTACAAGCACTATACCTTATGTGGTAATGAGTGTGAGTCATAGTTTATGGTTCATTTGAAGTAATACGTAATATTATTAATGTTTACTATAGTGATACATACATACACTATAGTAATAAAAATGTGCATAGTCAGTTTTGATTTCTAATATACAATTTAAAAAATCCATTATTTTCAGAATTTATTTTTTATTAAACGTTGAGTTCTTCACTCAATGGTAAAAAATGTATTATGTTATGGTATTAAAGATAAGTAATAATCACAGGTTTTGATATGTTTTGAAGCATGAAGATCAACAATGGTTAGTGTGTGTGCCTTTGGGAATACATCAAAAAGTTAATGCTGTTAGTGATAATAAAAGAGAAAACTGTGCTGCACCAAATAAGAAGCTCTTTAGGTCAATGGTGTGCCATAAAAAACTCTGGTAATAATGCAATATCATTGTCTTAATTATTTTCATGCCTAAATAATCATAATGACACCTTATTTGAATAGTGAAATATCAAAATTTTCATATTCTTAAAACAGATACATTGGCATTCATATACAGGATACATATGGAAGGGAAGGAGGGATGACCAGCGATATCTCCCAGTCCTCACTTTTTATACTAATTTGAAGTAATACATCTCATTTTAGATTATCCTGGCATATCTAGCTGAAATTAAACATGTTTTTGATATTGTTTCTTAGCAGACTGGATCAATGGGAGCAGAATACTCAGAGATGAGGTTGGTTGTAATTAATTCATACTTATATTCATTAATCTGTAATCTCATTAGTTGAAACAGTACAGAAAAACAATTGTGCTAACAATTATGTAAGTAGCTAAACTTGCAAAGATTTCCTCTGTCAGTAATGCGCGAATTCTCAAAATAAAAGGCCAGGTTGAGGGAGGTTCCCAGACTATATCTTCCTTTGATACATGTTTCAGCTAATGAGATCCCAGAGACAATCAATTTAATAAATACATGATAACTATATTATAATCTACCTTTTCTTGGTACTCAGTTTAAGCCCTCCAAATCTCCAAATAAAAGCTAAATTATACTCTCTCTCTTACAATTATTATTTCGCAATGTTTGATGTTTCACGACCGATCGTCTGGTAAGTGTTATTCTACATCCTGTCACATAACATATGAATAGTATTGCATGTTATCACTTTGTTCAATAATGATATGTCTTGATGTCATTATGTAGGGGGAATATGTTAGTAAACTGTAGATATAATTATGTACAAATACAAATGTGTTCAGTTCAGATATGTACTAAGTGCTTATTATTACATGCGCACATTTGCCAATCAGTTAGTATATTATATTACCACTCATTATTAGTAAACTTATCACTAGTCAGTATATTATTGTTCATTAATCAGTAAATGTTTACTACTAAATCAGTATATTATCAGTATATTATAGTGCTGAATGCTACCAGTCATTATAATTTATATACTCATAATCATTGTAATAGGAAGTACATATTAACCTCTTATGTTCAATATTTAACATAAATACATATAATTAGGTTGTTTCTTCATATAAGGATAGTATTGTAGCTATATTACCTAACAAACTAATATAATACTTATACAAACCACACAATACAATGATCTCATATGGAGTGCCGTTTGCGTCAAAATTATTCGCGTCTCCCGACTCAAACAACATGGATGATAACCCTAACGATCCCAAGGCCTAAACTGGGAGGGCTCCGCCCCCCCACACCCCCCCGTCGGATATACTATATCAGACGTCTGATATGATATCGGATGTCGGATATAGTATATCGGATGTCGGATATAGTATATCCGACGTCTGATATGATATTGGATGTCGGATATAGTATATCAGAAGGGGTAATAATGGAGCAGCCAACACAAAACAATTTTGACTCATTTGGCACCCAATAATCTCATGCCCTAACATTGCCCATACACCTACTATAATCCTTATACCATACTATAAATATTGGGATATCTGAAGTAACCTACAATTATACATACATACATACACACCCACTCAGCATACACATGTACTTATGGACATGCATTTGTACACATGTACATGTATATGTAATTATGTATATGTAATTATGTATATGTAATTATGTATATAGATAAACACACATGTGCATACATACACAGGTTAAAGATGCATGTATATAAACACATTCATGTTCATACATACACATATTTTTAAAGATTGCAAACCATACTTATGTATGTGATAGGAACTTCTATGCAATTATCATTAAACCTACAACTTTTGGTTTTTGCTATGACACCAGCTGTTTAGACCTCAAATGATTAGAGTTTAATTGTTGTTGTCAAATGTTGTCCTCCATGTTAGCTAATGTATGGATTAGTTAGGATTTTTTGATGTTCACTTGGTATGGTTGTGTGTTCATTAATGACTCCTTGTACACCAAGGTATTATTTAATATGGCTTGAGGTGGCATCTCTAGTTTTTCTTTCATTCATTTTAGCAGGTATATCATATACCGTATATGTTTAATCTTTATTATTATCTCTCTCTGTGTATATATGTGTGTGTGTTTGTGATCATAATTATATTTGTGTTATTTACCAGTTCTTATATGACCCATTGGTAATTAATGATATTTATAATATATAAAGTGATATTTACATAACAAAATTAATGAATTATGAGTAATGTGTGATGTTGATGTGTTCTTCATCTTCCTGTAACCCATGTGATTGAACTATCATCATATGTACTGGGAACTGGTTCTGTTTGATATTCATTAGTACACCCAGGAACTTGTAGATTAGAAATAGAGGACGATATAGAGAGATATAGTTAAAGAGGGATGGAGAATAATATTTATCTTATAGGATAGCCCTACCCCCCCATACATGTGTTGTGCTTGTGTTAGTCATGTGCCCACCAAAAATCTGCATCAACATTTCTTTCCCTTGAGCTAATTATTAGTTAGTATAGTTAATGGGAAAAGAAATATAATAGATTTACTGATAATCTGCTAATCTGCTATGCTCATGAAATCATAACCACTCTTAATTGTTCTACCATCTTAAAGGACATACATCAAGCTAGATGTTATGTGCTGTAATTATCACAAATGATGTACATACTTACCACATGAGGTAACACTATCACAATTCGTAGATTCTTCAACTGGAACAGGATAGTGTGTATGGCTATTGACAACTTCACAGGTCTCTTGAACTGGTACAATGATATGAGATTGTACATACATATAAATAGGTATGAGAATATATATACGTAGGCATGAGTCTGTACATACATAGGTAGGAGACATTGCACACATAGGTATGACATGTTATAATGTTGAGTCTCTTAATGGTATGTGTTGAGTAACTCACAAATGATGTGCATTGTACTCACCACATTGAAGATCAATACCAGATTCTTGTATCGGAACACAATTGGGATGGTTAGAATCTGTGCGGCCCTCTTGTAATGGGACACTTATGCTGCTCTCTTGTAATGGGACACTTATGCTGCTCTCTTGTAATGGGATGGTTAGTCCATAGTTTACTCCATGATGTGTTTGCCCAAGGCATATTGGATCTGTCGTAAGAGAATCACATATTCATACATTACATAGACATTAGACTTGACATGAATACGAGACATGACATAGGCATGAGACCTGACATTAAATCCTGGATTTACTTACCCCACGGAAGAATATTAGTGGAGTAAATGTCCCCTGTTGTTTCTTGAACAGGGATACACTCGTGATAGTTTGTGGGGCCATCAAAAATAATTAAACAACTTTCTTGAACTCCGACATCGTATTCAAAATTTACTCCATAATGAGAGCATCTGATGTATATACTAGGAACTATAATATAAATGGTATACATACAGTTTGTAAGTGTGGTATTTGACATTATTCATTATGTAATTTTGTATCAGATATTCCATGCAGATTGTAACACACCAGGGTTTCACCAGGGTTTTTTGTTAGGGAAGGGAAAGTATTGATCATGTGAAGCACACTGCTCCTGGGGGTGTGTAGGGGTATGCTCCCCCAGGAAATGTTTAATATTTAGGACCTCTGAGGTTGCTTCTGATGGCTTGATATCCCTCCCCCCCCCCTCCACTGTATGAAATCCTATGTACATAAATATGTAGTTGTATAAAACTATGCATACATGTTTGCATCTAATGTTACAAACTGAGAATAAAAAAGTGAAAGACAGTTTAATAGAGTAGTCAAGACAATTCTTAGAAGGCACATGTAAGGTATATCATAAGGCCAATTACTTATAATACAATTAACCATTCCTTAATTAAAGTTAGTTTTAGACTGCCATTGTTATATACTAAACCCAAAGCATACAAATCCGCGAACAACTTCAATATAGCAAAATATTCGTATTTTTTAGTACATAACTCCTTTATACATGTCTATAGGGAACTGCTCATTAACTAGGTGATATAAGCTACTGGATCAGTGATAAGCAGTGGTGTGGAAACTGCCAGTCATGCAGGACATTGTCCGATAAATCTAGTGAATGTCCGGTAAATTGAAACTGAACTGTATACAAAGTATATTGGGAGAAGGACAAGAGTGGTGAAAAGAGGTCAAAATGTCCGGCAGTTGGCTCAAAGTTTCCACACCCCTGGTGATAAGTCATGTTCAAATGGTAAAATGAGAATGAGAAGTTAAGAGAAAAGTTGAGGTACATGTAAAATAAAATATTATCATTAATTATATAAACTGTATAGTATTAGTCAACATGGGGTCAATTACAATGCAATGTAATATATTACTTTACTATCACCTTAAAAATCAGTAACTATTACTAATATCTCCTAAGTCAATGTAATATATTACTATTATTATTACTTTAGCAATCAGTAACTATTACTAATACCTCCTAAGTTAGTGTAATATATTACTATTACCTTAAAAATCAGTATATTAATATTACTATTGTTGAATTACTATAGCAGTGAGGTTTCTTTGAAAGATTTCATGTTTTAAACTAAGTGACCATTGCATTTAATGTTCATGAGTTTCTCAAAAAAAGAATCAGTAAGTCTATACCTTTCCAGATGATAAAATGTCTTACAATACTAAAACGTCTCTGTACTGGTCCTACTATAAATAATCATATTACTTAAGGTCAATTACAATTTCTATTATTATTACCTCAACATTGAGCCTATTACTAATACTTACTTGACTGTCTATTCCTATTACTATTACCTTGAAACAGGTAATCTTTACTATTAATATTACCCCATTTCTGGTATTAATACACATACCCATGGCTGCCATACTCTTTTCTCGTATATTTTCAACTGAATGAATCTATTCAAAATATTTTGTTTTTAGTATTATGATCAATTAGAGAGTTCAATACCTTTGAGAGTCGATTTGCCTCTGATAAAACATTTTGTTGTATTAAGAGACTGATGTTACAGTTTCTTCATAGTATGCTCTGTTCATAAATTATGGTGTGATGATGGGTAATGTACAATTAGTGTAACTCAATAATGAAATAATGAGTTGAACGTTGACAGATTAAAGTGACAGATGAAAATAATGTCATACACAATGGTGCAGGAAAAAATGGATTGTAAACATTTTCTGTGATCAGGATGAATATAAAATGACTTTTACTTAGTCCTAGTTTCATTAGAAAACAACAAACTCACCAACACATAGGAATAGGATATAGAGAAACAGGAATAATGTATTCTCATTACCAGACTCTTGTATTGGCCTAGTTTCTGTTACTGGAATTAATGAAAACAATCACATAAAAATTTGCAGTGTAATTTGGTGTACATATGCAGTATATACCAGGTATACCACTTGCTGGTGTTCAGAGGTTTATATACCTTCAGCCCTACAGGCCTCGGGTTGTAATTCATATGATCAACATAAACCTCCTCCATAGCATATATCTGGCATTTACACCTCCTAACCATGGTTATATTACATGACATGTGCCAATATACATGTGTTTTAGTATAAGATACCATATTAGTTGTAATAGGGACATGTTATATTATAATTATAATTATTATGATATATTACTCTGTGTAGTCTCGGTACCAGATGTCAACGCTAAACGCAGAAGGGCATCTGGGCAAATGCTGTCGAATTCCTGACTACATGACGTTGCGTCTAGGAAATTCAGAACACCAATCAGATTAAGGAATCCACATTACATTATATTTCAATATATTATTGCTTTACTGACTTCATTGTTTCGTAATGTTCATCGTTTCGTAATGTTCTTCCAGGGATATAGGTGAATAAGAGAAGAGAAGGCCATATTAACTAGTAGTATTGATAATACTGAATATCCTTCCTCCAGATTATGGAACAGTGATAAATCCACACACACTACATGCCATGTTTGTCTTGATCATGTGATTATCACATGACATATGACAACATCTCAATGACAATACTTCCTACTTAGTCAGGAATTCGACTGCATTTGCCATGACACCCTTCTGCATTTTAGCATGGGTATCTGGTATTGAGGCTATACTCTGTGTTCATTGATCCAGCAGATGGATTGATGTAATTTTCAAACACTATTGATCTGGTAGTATATGTAAAATAGTGGTAATTAGTCCTCAATCCTAAGGTTCTTTTATGGATTCATAATGAACAGTTATCTACCCACACACACACAGCCTTATAATACTCCCATACATAGGAATTTCAAAATACTTTATTCTAATTCATATAGTCCAATACTGGGTTCCTTTTGAACAATGATAGACTGTGTACACTATTAGGACTAATACATAAGCAGGATAACAATTGTTTTGTCAGGACTTGACCCCATAATTATGTCATAATGATTGATAATATTGCATGTTTCATGGATTGATTGTATCAATCTTCTAAAACATGATTTCTCAAGCCATTTTATTGATGTAATTGATATTATAATAAGTGTACTACTAATGTCATCTGTTTTGATTATAAATTGCTTTACTCATACTCATATTTATTGAGAAAATGCTCATTTTCATTGAAAGAATCAGATACTATAGATAGATATAATATCGGATTGGTATCAGTTATTGGTACATATCTAAGTAATTATAATTTTATTGGATTATCAGTAAAATCTCTTATCGGTATATTACTAATTTCATGATTCTTTATATGAGAGGCAACCCACATTAATGTTTGACTACAGTAATGTACAAATACAATAATTATAAGATTAGGCTCATAGCTTACCACATTCATCATCATTTGATGAGACAGAGTTTGAATCACTTGTTGAACTTCTCTCATTCTGTGTAAAATATTAGAATATGCATAATTGTCACATATGCCTCTTCCAAATGAAATATTTTCTTCATTTCGATTGTTAGAGAAATGTACAGCATAGAACTGGTTTTATAACAATTCCTATTAGTGTATACTGAAACAATGCAATTGAATACTTAGACAAGGAAGGTAAACAATCTGTGTTTGGAAGCTGTTAGACTGTTTATTTTTTCCATTGTTACCTTAATAACATGAACTACTAAATATAATCAGGCAGTCTTATGTATTTGGTACAGAGTGAACATTATTATTGTCTTATTGCAATATCTTCATTTAATGTTTGTATTACTTTATCTGAAATTAAAACTTTATTTACGGCACATAGCTCATTACCACACTACTGTATTTAGTAACATTAGCTACAACAAATAATTATGAATAATCAAACATGTTTGACGAAAGTGTGAAGATATACTGATTCACCTGTTTTTATAATTATATTAAGGGAGGGGATTCCCCTTGCAAAATTATGTAAGGGAAAAAACCATTTATGAGAACTAGTGACATCTGAAAATACATGTTAATCTCTCCAGTCTCTACATAAACTTATACCCACAGTGACATATACAAGTCATATGAATGATTAGAGCTTGTTTGTTCAACAGTTATGTGTGTATACGTATCTTAAATAAAGATTTTTTTCGTTCCATTATATTAATTAGAAAGACAGAAACAAATAGAGAGAGAGAGAGAGAGAGAGAGAGAGAGAGAGAGAAGAAGAAGAGAGAGAGATACAGAGAGAGAGACACAGGAGACAGACAGACAGATATAGAGAGTTGACTAAACATTGAGGTTACTCCTGCCATGCCAGAGGGATTCTCCCTCTCTCTTTATATGTAATACATAAGTAGCTGAACGAACAATGTGTTTCATGTGTTCGCTTGTTTAAATATCATTCATGTATTTAGTATAGGATGCCTTACTATAGAAACTAACACAATTAATAATCCAAATTTTATTTTCACTTATACCGCTATATAGTAAACAGTTCTTTTGTATTACTTCACAAATAACATATTTAACTTACGGTTTCCATATCTTCACTTTTTCATATGTAAAGGACAAGTAGACAGGAAATAAAGTTTGGTTAGTTTAGTGCACACTTACAAGTGTTTAAAAGAATATACCCATCACGTGCTTGATAAACAGCGTGTGTTTTTAATTATTAGATCATCATTTACGGTATACATTCCTCGAATTTCCTGTCCAAAACACAGCCTTTGTTTGAAACTTATTATAACTTCGATGCAATGATATGATGAAAGTTGTTTATGACAATGCATATCTTATAATACAAATGCTATTTATTATAATAATTATGAAATTACTGCCCAAGGATGCACTGCTGACTGCAATAACACTTTTGTAGCAAATTCATAATTTATGTTGGGTCATATTTGTTGTGTTGGTTATTAGAATAGTTTTTTTCATAAACATATTTGAATTGGTTCCTCTGACAACTACCTATTTATGTTAACATGTATTGATTTCATTATGAACATTAATAATAATTGTATTATGAATGTTCTTATACACAAATTACGTAATTTAGAATGTGTTTGTAGTTAAAAGGAGCCCTACGTAATATTAAACATAGTTATAATTTGGAATGTTTTTATATAGAAAATACATCTTGTTCGTTAGTATACATAATTGTAGTTTAGAATGTTCATATTTAAAGAGTCCTCTTAATATAATAACTAAATGATTCAATTAAACTTGTAATATAATTGCTACTGTTGTCTACTGTACTAATACTGGATTTTTATTATTGAAACTCACCTCCACAGAATATAGATCACTATATATTTATTACTCTCCACAATTTCATTGTTTCATTGCAGCCTCTAACAAACTTCTACTCTTGCTGTGCTTTATGACTAAATGCAGTAATATGGTGTGTTTTTATATGCTGTTGTTGTTATTTTATAATGTATGTCCTTATGTACATGTATGTAGGAATGTGCTTAATATGGACAAGTTTATATAGATTTTGTATAGTAGTCATATATTATTCAGGTTTTGGTATAGTCAGCCATTTTTGAAATTCTTATTTGCTATATATGGGCTGTGTTTAGAATACTATGTATATATATGTTTGTATTATGATTTGAGTGTTCCAGACATTTCTTTATTATACCTTTTTTAATTCTAGTAGTACATATTGATTGTCATGCCCTTATTGCAGAACACCCATACACACACATACACACACGCACACCCATATCCATACACACCCACGCATACCCATACATACACATACCCATACATACACATACACATACCCATACACACATACCCATACACATATACTCATACACACACATACCCATACAAACACATACACATACCCATACACACATACCCATACACATATACTCATACACACACATACCCATACAAACACATACACATACCCATACACACATACCCATACACATATACTCATACACACACGTACCCATACAAACACATACCCACACACACATACAATATGTAGACTTTGATTAGTGGGTGTGTAATAGTAATAACAAACACATGTGCTATTTGAGAGGGTATGAGTATGGGTATGTGTATGGATGTGTGTATGGGTGTGTGTATGAGTATTTATTAGAAGTTGTAATTGCACCAAATTATTAAAGTTACAATTTCTGTAGTTAATCAAAATGTATTCGTGGACTCATCATATAACAGACACTCATACAATTAAAAGATCCTTAAATAAATATGAAAACTTAATCTCTCTCAGCACTATATTACATGTCTTTTTGAAACATAGTTTAATAATGTAATATATAGCCTTTGTAATATGTATAATTATAAGTAATCTTGGTGTTACACACATACACACTAAACCCAAAAGATACTTAATGTATATATTAACCTAATTCAGTAGTTTGCACAAGCTGCAGTAAATACTTAATAAACCAGTCATGCATATTAGTTCACCTTTGCAAGCACATGGTCACCTTTGGAGCTACGTATATGTATATATAAGCAGAAAAAGTATCTATTTTGTGAAATCCATTTTGTGAACAGCAAAGTTAGGAAACTTGGTAGCTATTTAACTTGAAACAAAGAGGTATGTGTATGATGTGTATATGTGTGTTGGTATTTAAATAATACAATTCATAAACTCAAACACCGGACTCCAAAGGTGTGTCTATGTGTGTAGCAGTTATGTTTAGATGTATGTAGATGTCTCTAGGAATCGTCTGGAAATAGCAACTGTGAGTGATATAAATTATCACAATTTTGTAACCAAAAGGTTTTAGCAAAAGTCACTTGTTATTTTTGTTCCTTGTATAATAATAATTATTATTTGAAGTCTCCCAGTAGCTTGTTTGAGCCGCCAATGTTCGTAGTTTTCCCAGAAATTTGTGAACAGACACAATAAGATTACAATACCTTTCCGCCTACGTTTCGCGCTGCATCAAATCAAATACAATTGAGGTAGTCCTGGCTACAACCTCAAGGACTAGCTCCAAGCATTCTTGCTAAGAAAGTTACTTTCTAGTTTCTAGTTTCACTTATTTTAAGTCATGTGCTGTGCACATGATTTGCACACATGTAAGCGTTTTCTGAGGACTTCTCTTTGTTAAACGCTTCACAGATGACCTTTCTTTCTTTTTTTAAATAAAACAGAGACTAAGATGTAAGATTATATTATAGAGATACACATATGTTCCATGTACCTTTTATATTTAAAGATATTAAATGATAGCATCCATTCAGTTCACAGTTTTACTTCATTTGATAGCAGAATTTCGTTCTTGACTTTTGTTACTTTATACCTTTTGTATCATTAAACAATCTGAAGTTAACCTTTATATTACTCAGACCCATACAAAGGACCAATGATGTATGCATAATACAATTATTATAATCTTTTGGTGTATTATGTTTATATGATTATTGTTTGTTTCACATTTAATATTACTTTGTCACGTGATGGTGCTCGTTTGTTATTGTACTTCCCTTTTGGGATGACATTGTATGTTACACTCAAATGTTCTTATATACACCAGAGTGAAAAGGGAGTTTAGACTAAGAGATTGTCTTGTGTTACAATTGTATCGTATGTTTATATAATAACCAATGAATATTAATGATGTCCGTAATTATTCCATTTTTGTATTTAATAGTGATTTTGATGACATCAAGGGAATTTCATATGTATATATATAATTATGTATACACAATTATGAGTAAAGAGAAGGGGAATTGAGTGAGATAGTAATCACAATATTTATATATTTTATATGATATAAATTATAATAATAATATTATAATAAATTTTAATATAATTATTGATTTTAATATTAATTTTAATATTAATTTTAATATTAATTTTATTATTAATGTATATAGGTGTAAACTGAGCAATTCGATTGGCTAGTAGGCTAGTACCAAATTTCTAAATTACTTAAACATCACTCCTTTTAGACACCTTAGCTATTGGTGTCTAAGAGCTTGCAGAATTCCATCAATCTCTCGCACTTCATCCTGTGGATCTATATTGAACTAACTTGGATTAATAAATCTCTGGTCTTGGTGTCTGTCTAGCTATTGTATACATCTTGTAATATTTTTTATATAATTTTATAATTCAATCAGGAAATAAACAAGCAAATCAGAAAGAAAGAATTGTATTAATTTAATATACCTGATAGATCATTTGTTTATATAAGAATTATGAAATGTGTACAGTTAGGATATTAATTGTATATAAAATCTGTTGTATATGTATTGGTTGTAATGTACTGGTTCTAAGTTGCACTGGATGTATTAGTTATACTAGTTGTATTGGTTGTATTACTACTCCATGTTGCCAATGAAGAGAGCATGCTTACATCATATTGCTTGATGGTTGCAACCTACTACTTTTTACTATTCACTAGGCAACTTTGGAGTTGGCAACAAGTTGCCTACTCCGTATTGCCAATGAATAGAGCATGCTTCTACTTTGTGACATCATGTTGCTTGATGGTTGCAATCTACTACTTTTTACTATCCACTAGACAGCTTTGGTATTGGCAACAAGTTGCCTACTCCATGTTGCCAGTGAATAGAGCATGCTATAGCAAACAGTTCTTTTGTATTACTTCACACATAACATTTAATTTACAGTTTCCATATCTTTACTTTTTTGTATGTAAAGAGAAGTAGACAAGAAATGATGCTTGCTTAGCACACAATTACAAGAATATATAGATCACGTGCTTAATATAGTGTATATTTTCAATTACTAGATCATCTATTTACAAAATACAGTGTTTGTTTGAAAATTGATTTTATTAACTCTCCTCTATTGTAATTATAAACTCAATGCAATGATATGATTAAGTTGATATTCATGATAATGCATATTATGATTATGAAATTACTGCCCAAGGATGCACTGCTTGACTGCAATAACATATATAGTCTGTCTATAATAATTAAATCATCATTTACGATAGTAATGCATTTCTTGAATTTTCTATCCAAAATACAGTCTTTTTTTGAAACGTTGATTTTATTAACTCTCCACTATTGTAATTATCAACTCAATGCAATGATATGATGAAAGGTGTTTATGACAATGCATATCTTATAACAAAAATAGTATTTATTATAATTATGAAATTACTGCCCAAGGATGCACTGCTGACTGCAATAACATTTTTGTAGCAAATTCATAATTTATGTTGGGTCATATTTGTGTTGGTTATTACACTCGCCACGTAGCGTAGGCGGAAGGGTACGGTAATCGTTTTGTCTGTGTGTCTGTGTGTCTGTCTGTCTGTTAGCACGTTTTCTGGAAAAATAAAAACATTGACAATTCAAATGGGGTACTGGTAGACTTCAAATTATACAAGGAAAAAAAATAACTTAGGAATTCTTCTAAAACCTTTTGGTTCTAAAGTTATGACAATTTTTATAACTCACAGTTACCGTTTCACAACTTTAAGATGAAACGAGGGCAATAACGAGAGTAAATATGGACACACAAAACACAAGTGATCCTGTTTCATGGCTGTCGCTAGCCAAGAAACACTTCAAACCAAAAACAATCGAGGTAATGGTTGCTACTACACCACACCATTGATGCAAGATAGAAAGCTACCTAGCTCCACCTACAGGTATGTGCATGCGTCATGTACTAAACACGTGGTAGAGGCGATTCAATAGTCAATACGTTTTCACACGGAGACTTTAGAGGTAGACTTGAGAACTTCTTCATTGTTTGAGAATTAGATGTAAGATATAATTATATACAAATTATACATTTCATTGATATCCTTATTTAGTCTTTTAGGATATAAAGTTATAACAGTTTTAATTAATGCCCATAAATGTTATATATCTATTCCATGTAACAAAAGTATTGTTTGTTTCATACACAAACTTTATTATATTTTGAAAAAAATTGTAGTGCTTTGTATTACTTTGCCATGTAGGCGAGGGTCCCATCCCGACGGCGCTCGTTAGAATGGTTTTTATAAACTTATTTGAATTGATGTCATTATGAACAATAATTATCATAATTATTAATGTTTATAATTATATAAAACAGTCCTGCTTAATACATAATTATAATTTAGAATGTTCATATTTAAATTGAGCCCCACTTATATTATTGCTACTGGTGTCTACTGTACTAATAGTGGAATGAAACTCACCTCCACAGAATATAGATCACTATATATTTATTACTCTCCACAATTTCATTGTTTCATTGCAGCCTCTAACAGACCTCTACTCTTGCTGTGCTTTATGAGTACATCCAGTAATATATATGCCGTTGTTGTTATTTTATAATGTATATCCTCATGTATATAGGAATGTGCTTAATATGGACATGTTTATGTAGATTTTGTAAAGTAGTCAACCATTTTTCACGTTCTTAATTTCTATATATGGTTTCTGTTTAAAATACTAATACGAATATGTGTATATGATTGTATTAAGATTTAATTTTTAGAATATCCATACACACACATACCACTCTCATACATACACGCATACACACACGCATACACACACACACGTGCCCATACATATACATACCCATGTATACACACAATACACATACTCACCGACACACATACACATACCCATACACACACATATACATACCCATACACACATGCACATACCCATACACACATACACATACCCAATTACCCATACACACATGCACATACCCATACACACACATACACATACCCATATACAGTGTTCTGCCCACACTGGTCGGCACTGGTCAGAAATAACCACCTCTCAGATGAATTAACCACCTCTTAGATAAATTAACCACCGCTTAAATAAGTTAACCACTTCTCTGATATAACATATATAGGCTACTGAGACAGAATTAAGTATATACTGGATAAACAGCACTAAATGCATAGTAGAATCCAACCACCATTCTAAATATCCTGGGCAGAACACTGCATATACACATACACACACATATACCCATACATACCCATACACATGCATACACATGCTATACTTGTAGACATTAATTATTAGTATGCTGTAATATGTAGAGTGGGTGTGTAATAGTAATAACAAACACATGTGCTATTTGAGATGAGTATGGGTGTGTGTGTATGGGTATATGTAGGTAACTATTAAAACTTGTAATTGCACAAAATTATTAAAGTATAGTTAATTCAATTTTGAGAACTTTTTACAAGCATTATCAAAACAATTCATTTGGTCGTCAAAAATATATTTATAATATTTTTAGACAGGCAATCATACAATTAAAAGATCCTTAGATAAATATGAAAAATTAATCTCTCTTAGGACTATCTTTTGGAAATATTGTTTAATAAAGTTTAATAATGTAATGTATAGCCAGTATAATCTATATTGTAAAGTTGGTGTTACACACATTCACACACACACACACACACACACACACACACACACACACACACATACACAACAGCATCTGTAATAGTAATAGCCTTGCAATAATTTTAATTATTAATTAAAAACGGCCACCTAAGATTAATTAGGAGAGCACATGGTAAGTAAAGTTTTCAAGGGAGTAGGATCTTTTGTAATCCAGTAGGAATAGGCCATTGTTTGACTTCAGGGTTTTGTAAGTAAGTTATTATTACATGTATTTACTGGTGCATTGGTGAACAGGACTCTATAAGCATTTCCAGATACGGATAGAGAGGGGAGAGTTGGGATCCCACCAAGATGTCTTTAACCCCCATTTCTGGTTCCCAAGGCCAGACTATCCCTGTCAGGAGTCCAATAACACCAAAGTATCAAAGCATATGTGAATATGTTAAAAGTTAAGATTGTTAAATACTGTTTGTGACACTGCATGCTTTTGACCAATAAAGTCCCAAATATAGGAAAGATCTGAACCATGAGTGAAATATTGGGTCGTCTGACTAAAGCTCAGAGGAGAATCACCGTCTTCGTTTCTGTGACAGGACAGAAACTTTACACTGTTGGTGTTGGAATTGTGCACTACCTGCCTCAGTGGTTCAGCTAGCTTGCCCTTTCCACCCAACACGTAAATACACACTAACACACACACACACACACACACACACACACACACACACACACACACACACACACACACACACACACACACACACACACACACACACACAAAGTCACTCATTTCCCATAGTGTAAGCATACATAGAGATACGTATCATTAATTATTTGTTTTTATACTAACCTTTTGGGATGACATTGTTCATTACACTCAAATGTTCTTATATACACCAAAGTGAAAAGGGAGTTTAGACTAAGAGATCGTCTTTCTCAGCTTGTGTTACAATTGTATCGTATGTTTATATGATAACCAATGAATATTAATGATGCCGTAATTATTCCATTTTTGTATTTAATAGTGATTTTAATGACATCACAGAAATTTCTTATATATAATTATGTATATAATCGTGTATATCAAATTATGTGTAAAGAGAAGGAATAATTGAGTGAGGTAGTAATCACAATATTTATATAATATAAATTATTATAATAATTTAAAATATAATATGAAATTTCAATATTATAATTATTAATATTAATATTAAAGCATGTTTTATTAAAATTTTTTTTTTGCATTAGAATGATGGCATATGGTTGTGTAAAGGCAAAAAAAGTGGGTACGGGTATCCTGAAAGTGCGATCAAGCTGGTGGGTGTGGTCTCAGTTTGTGGGCGTGGCTATTACCTTGTAGGTGTGTCCTATATCCTGTGAAATGCTCAAAAATCAACCATTAGAATCTTCACTAACCTGGATGAAATTTAATGATATTCATAGCCATAAAATGACGTCAGTGGGTTGGGTCAGTCCAGAGGGGTGTGGTTTTTACATTGTATGTACGTTTCTTTCCATTTCCAATATTTCACTTCCTATCCATTAACCCTTAGAACACTGATGTCACATACTGTATAGCGGGTATTTTTCGTGGGGTAAAACTTCGGTGGTTTCCGTGGTTGTGAAAGAAACCACGAATATATTTCTTACACAAATTTAGCACTAAAGGTATACCACGCCCATTAATCGTAGTGCTCGCGCTTTATCGTCATCACGTCTGACACTTCACTACACGACTACACGGGGTAGAAGCACTTTGACATGGCTTTATATCTGTACTTCAAGAAAAAGGAGAACTTACCCGATCCCAATGGCCCTTTAGCACAATCTGTTCCTTCGAGTTCGATTGAAGCTGCAAACACGAATGTTCGATCTGTTATAGAGTCTGATACGCCGCCTCAAAAAAGAGGCCAGTATGGAAAGTACACTCCTGAACAGAAGGCTATGATCGGTAAGAGATCTGCTGAACATGGCGTTGTTGCTGCTGTCCGGTACTGCATGAAACAATTTCCAAATTTAAAGGAGAATACTGTGAGGGACTGGAGAAATGTGTACAGGATTGAATTCAAGAAAATCTATCATATGCATGTGCATAATGTGGGGGCGTGGTCAACGAGGCGATGCATATAACACGAAATTTTTACCACAAATGACCGGAATTGTGCAAATCCACGAAAGTTTTACCCCACGAAAAATACCCGCTATACGGTAGGTGACGTTTCACCCCTAAGTGGTTCGGAGTGTGTTCCTAGCATTAGGAAGCCCACCAAATCCTTGTAATTGATGTCAGGAACAAGCCCATGAAAATGGCTAAAAAAGTTGCTGCTTTTTCGGCCTGAAATTGTAGGTGTAACTGATAACAAGTGGGGTCATTTTGTTTACCCCAGTTCCAGTCAAAAGAGGGAGAGCACTGCATTTGATTTAATCCTACAAAGCGCTTGGGGACTTTCGGGTACCGGTAAGTAAGTTGGTAGAAGTAGTGCTCCATGTCGGAAAAGGAGCCAGGTTTGGGGTAGAGAAAGTGAACGGTGGCCAAAATATATGCAACTTGATAGAGTTGCCAGTGTTGGAAATGGGAAGTAATTTGAAAACAAGCTCAGTGCTGTAAGGGTTAATATATAAGGGTGTAAACTGAGCAATTTAATTGGCTAGTACCAAATTTCTAAATTACTTAAGCATCACTTCTTTTAAACACCTTAGCTATTGGTGTCTAACTATTGTATAATTTATATTACATCTTGTAATGATGTATGTCCTCATGTATATAGAAATGTGCTTAATATGGACAAGTTTATGTAGATTTTGTATAGTAATCATATAGACATATTATTTAGGTTTTGGTATAGTCGACCATTTATCACGTTCTTAATTGCTATATATGGGCTGTGTTTAAAATACTAATACGAATATGTAAGTGTTTGTATTAAGATTTGAGTGTTGATATTCCAGTTATTTCTCTATTATACCTTTTTAATTCTAGTAGTACATATTGATTGTCATGCCCTTATATGTAGAACACCCATACACACACATACACGCACACATACACACCCACACTCACACCTATTGGTGTCTAAGAGCTTACAGAATTCAATTGATCCCTCACACTTCATGCTCTGGATCTATATTGGACTAACTTGGGTTAATATATCTCTTGTCTTGGTGTCTGTCTACAACTATTGTATAATTTATATTACATCTTGTAATATAATTTTATATTTCAAGCAAATCAGAAAGAAAGAATTATACCTGATAGATCATTTGTTTATGTAAGAATTACGAAATGTGTACAGTCAGCATATAAATTTTATATAAAATCTGTTGTATTAGTTGTTAGGATTATATTGGTTGTAATGTACTGGTTCTATTGGTTGTACTGGATGTATTAGCTGTGCTAGTTGTATTGGTTGTATTAGTTGTAATGGTGGTAATGCATTAGTTGTAATGGTGGTATTGGTTGTAATGCATTAGTTGTTATAGTTATAAAATGCGCGTGAGGTTTATAACAGCCCTAGCAACGAGGGCGGCACGCCCGAGTGCGCTGGCTTAGAATTCTGTTATAAACCGCACGCGCATTTTATAACTGTTTTCTAGCCACCCACTTCAATTCAAACACTCGCCTTGCTACCTTCCAGCAACTAACGAAGGATAATGTTTATATGTATGGCGTTCTTAGAAGTTCTTCTATACATTCAAACAAGTTGAAAGTCTGTACTGTTAAAAATACGGAAGTTATGAAGCTTAGCCAGAGTGTGGGCGTAGCCCGGGACGTTTCATACACTCGCCTTGCTGTTCTTCTGCAACTAACGAAGCATGAATTTCACATCTGTAGCTTTCTTAACACTTCAACTCACCAGTAAAAGAAATTACAATCTTGAATCTAGTAAAATGCAAGAGTTATCGAGCTAAAAATAGCTGTTTCTGCAACGCCCCGCCCACAGAATTTTCTAATTTACGCATGCGCTATACTATTACCTTGGTTACAGCGTCTGCGAAACTGGGAAGTTATAAACCGGTCTATAACTTCCTTTTCTACCATGCCTAAAGTAAACTGACCAATCAGATTGCTTAAAATGAGGTTGATAAATGTGTTATCAACCTCTTCAGGAGGTTGATAACTAGTTATCAACCTCTTATTTTAATCAATTTGATTAGTCACTTTTACTGCATTTCCCGCTCATTGCTGGGAGATAGGAAATATTGTTTTCTGTTATTTCTTATTATTTTCCATGATATTTTATTATACAACAATTTTAAATTATGTGTACGGTTTCTACTGGATTTATCAAACCTCGTGCCTTCGGCCCTCTGTTTGATAAATCCAGTAGAAACCTTTACCTCGGTGTATAACCTATACATAGTTGAAATATAACACATAGCAACAACATAGTAACAGGCTAGAAGTATTAGTTATATTACTTCTACTGGTTGTAATGGTTGTGATGTGGATGTATTGGTTGTATTGGTTGTATTGGGTGTAATGGATGTATCAGTTGGGATGGTTGTATTAGTTGTACTTGATGTAATGGATGTATGACCAGATGTAGTTGGAGGGGTTGTGGATATCTGGCTGGATGTGGGGTTAGAAGTGTAGCCACACATGATTGAAAGGGAACTGGATGTATCTAACCCTCCTCCCACTTCGAGCCACATATCTAGCTGCACATCCAGCACACTAAGAGTATAGTAACACTTCAACAAATAGAATATGCAAGCAAAATTTGTAAACCCAGATGATACTGAACTGTCCATGTACAAATAGTATAACTGAATGTACTTCTGTACTGATGTGTCAGTTGATCACAGTCAGATAAGCACAATTATGCCACTAACTCATTGTATATAATAATAATTTTTTATTAAGTTGATTAATCAGTATATTACTGATATCATCAGTGTACTAGATATGATATATATAATATTATAATTATATATATCAATGCTGTGAATGAAACAGAATAGTCATCACATTTTTGATGAACAATTTACCAACAAATTATTATACCGAGTCATTTAAAAATAGAATCGAAACAAGAATAATATAGAAACATGTTCAAAAATGAAAGAGGATGTAGAAGTTTTAATAACGAATAATTATAATATTGCAGTAAATTTTGAGTACTGTCTCCTGGACACCATTCCTGCAGAAATTATCAGTACTGTAAATGAAACAGAATAGTCATCACATATTTGATCAACAATTTACTGAGTGATACTTGTGTACGTACGGTTGTTATGTGGATGTGGTATTTCATTTGTTATTCTATATAATTATATATATATATATATATATTATATATAATTATATATATATATATAGTATGATGGTGACATCATCCCTTTGATGTGGTGAGTTCTATATATTGTATATAGACCTTCCGTGTGCATACTATGCAGGAGATCTCACCATCATACAATATATTGTATATAGTATGCTAACAGGTCCTACACTGCAAAAAATAAATGGTTAAAATAACCATTGTATTGGTTAGTGCAGTTGCAAGGAATAGCATGTGTTTCAATTTAGATTGTCAGTTGTCATAGAGGATGTTGTGGCTACATGCATGTATGTTACTACGACGTAATGTGCACCAAGTATTGGAAAGTATAAATTAAATTATGTGTTTGCGGGTTTACAAACCTTTTTACATGTACTTTAGTATAAATTATACTAAATCTTTGACAGGAAATATGAGTAGACAGCACCCTAAAATTATAGTGATTCAACTATATTTGAATATAATTAGTACAAATTGTCTGTGGTATAAAATGTATGTATTCCGAACAACCAACTAATTGTTGAATCCTTACAACAGTACTAACCACTAAATTAGTTATTTTAACTGTTTTTTTTTACAGTGTATATATCACATCCTCGGACACAAAACTCAGGTCCTATATTTTGTATATACGACCTGTTAGCATACTATATATATTACATGTATACTATATATACATACTATATATATATACATGTATATATATATATATATATACATGTATATATATATATGCTATATGTGTGTATGTTATACCACCGCTGCGAGCTATATATCACATCTATACTCACCGAGTCCGAGGGCGTTATAATATATACCGAGTGGGGTGGTATAATTTATTTATACCACAATGAAACTATGCTTGTGCAGATGCTCGGCAGCGTTGCACACATGTTGTAGCAGTGGATAGAAAAGAAGGACTGCAGATCACGGATTACAGACTGATGTCATGTGACACTGCTGGGCATCATGTGACACTTATATTGCTTGGCTGGTTATAAAAAGAGGAATAAGAAATGGAGAAACGGAAACAGGAAACGAGGAAACACGGGTTCACCACATAGTGATTGCACATAAGAATACTGCCTCGCTGTATTCGGTAGCTAGAGGGCTTTGATCATAGCCTAAAAGATTGGTTTGAATACTACAATAGCAGAAACCCAAAATGGAGGATGCTCTCAAAATGGAGCAAATCATGATAGTGAGGTAGAGAGAATTTAATGCATATTATAATAATGCAAATTATAGCGTTTGATACTGAGTTAGCAAACAATGGTTCAGAGCCCTCTCATCTTAAAAAAAATACACATAAAATTATTATTGAGCAACAATTATGCAATTAACATAATATCCACAAATTGTAACTAAGCTACAAGGAAGAGTATTAAGCTACAGAAAGTAATCATTATTGTTATAATTGCCACAAAATTATATTTAAAATTATTAGCTACAATGCTATGCTACAGTTTTGAGGTTGAAATATCAAACACAATTTGTTAAAAATGTAAACTCAGTCAGCAAGTATCAGTATAGCTTGTCTCATTTCATCATACTCCTCTTCATCTTCATGTATATGTCTCTCTGTAGAGTGATGTGTTTCTCTATAATCACAAAACTGAGTATTATATTTCTTGATTTTAAACTTACCCAAACATTTTGATGATATATTAATCACCAGTATACCAAATACCACAGTTGTCAGTGAAGCAGTAATATATGACAGAGTTTGTGATGTATGACTCCTTACCGATATACATAACAAAGCAACAATAATCTGTAGTATAACTACAAAGAGACAGAATGAATCCATCCTGTTTAAACCATTCTGCCTGAAAGGCTTGACATAGGCTTGTAAAACTAGCAAAGGGATCATTGCTATCACTTGAAGAAACAGCATTAAAGTAACATCAACCCCTCTCAGCACTGTGAAGACAATATATATGTACACAACAACTAATACTCTCACACCAAACCAATATCCAAGTGTATGTTTATATGGTCCATGAAATGATTCTATGAAGGATCAAAAGTGATGTAAGCGTTTCCATCTCAAGAAATAGTTCCCAAATGTGACAATTATTATATATGGAAGTATGAATAAAATTAGTGTCACTATAGCTATAGAGAAAAGTATGATGTGTTCCTTATCTTGTAAGTAGACAACACTACCATCTCCATACCATACAATGATATTGTCATTATTTCCTGTTTCAACACGAGCATATATTAGTATATCAATACTAGTGATGAGCAGTTTTGAAAACGAAAGATGGATGAGTGTGGCCAACACTTGTACCGATGATGCTGCTGTCTGATTTGAGATACGAATGGAGTATCGGCTTAAAACAATAAACACAATTACAATGGTCCATATGTATACTGGAAATATAAACTGTAGTCCTGTCTTTATTGGTGTTGTCATTCCATTATAAAAGCACAATGGAAATCCAAGGTTGAGATTCATGAGTGATACAAAGATTCTCATTCCTGATATAAACACATTATCATCATCAAGATAGTCAATAGTAGAAACAGCAATAATATTATTTGTAAGTATAATACTAGCAAGTGGTCCATCTGATAATGTGAGTCTAAAGAAGAGTAAAACGGTCACGAGTATCACTCCAATGGCAGCATAACCTACTAAGGTGAGAAGCCATAGGTTAGAACAATGTTTGCACTCAGTAGTACCAAATATAATGCTAAGTGTATTTATACATTGTCCACAAAGAACTCCAGTTTTACCATCAATACATATAGAATGATCTATATCTGATACATTAATTGCTATTGTATTTGATCTACAGTTACCAGATGGACATATGTTAGTAAATCCAAGTGTGGAATTGTTTATTCTACCAAGCCATGATCCAATTGATCGAGTGATAAGCAATGTACTTATGTTACACTCAGCATTTGTAATTACTTTAGTAATGAAATGATCGCATTCACAAATTCCATTGTTAGATAATTGGAATCCAATTGGACAAGGGTATACATAAATAAGAGCTGACAAGCTTGGTTGATTTCCTAGTATAGCCAATTGCAAATATCCATGCTTTGCTTGGTTTGTTTTACTGTGTATATTGTACGTAACATTGCTACATCTAAGTCCAGAAAGGGATACTAAGTCTTGACCTTCCTTCAAAGTTAACACATCTTGTGATAAATGAGGACCATAATAGTGGTAGGGAGTAATTGAAGCACTAACTGGTGAGTATACTATTAAACCCATAGCATCCACTGCTACTATGCTGAGTGTAATAGACTTACCAGGGTATGTGTCAATGATTTGAATTGCTGTTCCTGAACCTGTAGAATTTAGTTGAATTTTATCATCACTTACATTTGATTTGCTGCAGTAGCATATTTCAACAGGTACTGAAGATAAATGCTGTAAACTATTATCTGTTGGTATAGGTTCAAATGTGGCATTTAACAATACTCTAATATCAAGATCAGTAGAGTAATACTGGGTACAGTTGTATATTAATGCAGCATAGATACTATTTCCAGCTAACCCAGCTTTGTTATTAATAAAGGTCATTGTAATATCTAAATCATCAAAGTTTGATGTGTTTACACCTAACTGTATAACACACATATTGTCTCCAGGTACTGGACTATTTGCAGCATATATTGCGCCACCATAAAGTAATGCTTTGTTGTTGAGAAATGTTGCATGTAGTGGTGAAATTAAGAATAGATATGATGAATGATAAAGAGATATTGCTGCTCCATTAGTACCGATGTTATTTGTGAAAGTCATTCTTCCTTGTATAAACAAGTTAGTATTGTAAACTGCCAGGACTGGATTCTGACTTTCATGAAAGTAACTTTCTCCACATATGGTAACATTTTTCCAATTGACAAATATCATTGTTGCAACTTGAAAGTATAAACTAACAGTATATTTAGTGAGTTTCATCTCACAGCTTTCCAAAATAATAGAATGGTTAGCTTTCGAAGGTCTCACAACTGCATACACTCCAGACTGAAATAAAGCTTCAAAGTCTATTTTAAATTTCAACTTTCTCATGAGAAATTGCTTGAAATTGTTACCACAGCTTTCATGAATGTCCATATAAAACATCTCACCATACTTTAATGTTTGTGATGTTTGCCCACCATGGTCTGCAATGTACACAGTATCCAAAAACATTGTAAGCAACCTAGGCGAGTCTAGTGTACCACTGCTACATTTACCACAATTAAAACTATGAATAGTAATACTAGACCCTCCAACTTGATTTGTATCAGCAAGCAAACCTCCACCATGGAAACTAGTGTTTGTTATAGAAACATGTGATTTTTCCATACCGTTAAGAAAGAAAATTAACATTCCTCCAGCTACTGATCCATAGTTGAAATCACTTATTGTGCTTTGTGTTGTAGTAAAATTAGCAATATAATCTGTCTGTGTAAAAATAACAGTCAATCCAGCAGCTCCTACAACAGGTAATTGACAAGCTTCATATTCTCTGAGACTTGAAAGTGTTGGAATATTAGGAATTTTATTAAAATTTACTTGAAGTTTTGTTTCTTTTATTGTCACTTGAGCATTGTTTTCACTATCTGCACTTTTTCCTCTATTTTTGAATATTGCTGCAATACCACTGCCTGGACATAAAGTTGTATCATCACTGCAGAGAATGCCACCTTGTCCTTCGGACACTATTGTGCTTACTACTTCAAATGTTCCAAAAGGATTTAGAATTAAAATAGCATACCCAAAGTACTTGTTATCAATATTGACCTCTCTTATTGTCACATTGTTACAGAGATTAAACATTAGTACTGCTCTTTGTTTATATAGAAGTTGAGGATGAGTATTATTGAAATTTGTAATAGCTGTGCTTGGAATGACCCCTCCGCAACCATCAAAACGAACATTTGCCAATAATAAATTGGTGATATTTATGAAACCAAACCCAGAACCAGGAGTACCAACAGGAACACAACGTATAGTGGAGTTTCCATTCACACCCTGAACAGTGAGGTTGTTGATATTCTGTACAGTGCAGTATCCATCAATTTTATATAATTCATAAGTTGACACATTGAGCTTTAGTACCAAATTGTTTGGTAGTTGTGTTGAAGAATTACTGCAAAGCATTTCCTTCAGTTGATTAGTATTAGATATGATGACATATTTCGATATTACTCCTTGTGTTCCAGTAAGTGTAAGTAGAACCAAAAATACAAGCCAGGAACTGGATAAGTATTTGGGTATATAAATTTACATTAATGTATATTAGGATAAATAATTAGTTTAGCTAAGAATTTAATTCGTTTTAACAGTGTATATACCATTACAGTACTATTTAAACCAGATTGATCACACATGACTTTAATAATAGAATAGGCAAATGTATTATAATACAACATACCTATTCATATTTATTGTTTTCACTCTTGTTCTTTGAACTGATGTTGGTAGTTTGTAAGACTCTTGTGTATGTAAATGGCTGCATACAATAGTATGTACATTTAATATATACACAATATGTGTATGTGTATAATTATGATGTGCACAGCTTATGGTAGGATTGACACCGTTGCAACTTCCATAATTTATAATACATAAAAGTATATAATTATAGCTTAAGTTTCAAACAGTAAACGTAATTATATAATTCATTCCAGCTTCTTACCTTTTATAGCAGTAACTTTTTGTTTCCACAATATACAATAATGGACTGAGCAGCCAACCAAATAATTAACTGTCTAAAGTGATTTGTTGTTTCAACCAGTTTGATTTTATAGTTTCACAGGCTGTGTTTTCCCCAATATTCAATATAAAGTTTGGAAGTACTTTGTAGTGTTAACAATCAACAACCTTTTACAATAAACTTTAGCATTATTAGGAATTAACAAACTCATTTCCAAACAAATGTATAAGATACAAAATTACATGTTTCAGTTTACTGAACTGCATTAATAAACTATTATTTTAACTAAATTTTAACTAAATTTGGTTAAGATATCTGTGATAGTGAATGAAAATAACACTGACATATTTGTTTTCATTATCATTAAAACTACATAACATTGATATGATAATTGCATTTGTTTTCAGCATGTATAATTATATATACATGAATGTATTGTTCTTTCCCTTTTTCATACGACAGCCAGTTTTTATTATGGCCCATAGGGCCATCCCTATGATTGCTTTCCCATGAGTTCGAACTATATATATAATAATTATAATAATGTTATATGTACATGTAGTTGATAATATTAAATACTAGTAATCTAGTATATCCTAACAGTATATGACAGTTAGTACAAGTTGTAATAATTATGCAAGTATGCGTTGTTAAGGAAGTTACATCATTCCCGGGGGCTTGGCCAACTGATGTATTTCAGGCTTGATAAATTAAAGTTAGCCATGATTATTGAATGCTGGACACCACAAAGCAGTCATAGGTATACCTTTTTCTCTATATATCTTGTCATGCATCATAAACGTTTTAGTTTATAAGTTTAAGAATATTGGAAAGAGTCTATTTAGATATGTATTGAGCAGACATGGATGAAATCAATATTATACTGCAAGCAATACACTTCATCTTATATATTTGTGACATTATCAACATGTATGTCTAAGACTTGAAATGACACTGTTAAGGAAGCTATACAAATAGTTCCAATGTTCCTTCTTTTCTCTTTCTCCTATAATACTAACACTTATAATCTTGACAATGAATAGGCAAAACTAAGTTTTAGTCACTCTCCATTTACTTCTAAATATACTTGTTATGCATTGTTTTATATAATAATCAGTATGTGTAGCTATTCTGTTTATGAATGAAAATGTATATCAGCGCATGTGAGTTTAAGTGAATGTCATCACGTATTTAAATTTCCCGTGTTTTTCTTGCTAAATTAAATAAAGTACACATGATGACATGATATACAAACCAAATACCATTACAATAAATAGTTTGGGACAAAAAATATATATATAATATATATTATATATAAACACTTATCACCTTGATGTATAATATTGTAACGAAGAGTGTTTGACCAATCAGATTGCTTAATTTAAATGCTGAATTGGATACATAAGCATAAAAATGTGTATCTAATGGAGTGATTGAAATCAACATAGTATAATCAGTTGTACACCTAAGTCAACATTAATCCAGTAGCAAATACATGTACTTGAAATCTTTATGTAACGCAAGATATAATAAATAATTCAACTTGGGTTTTCTTCTAAATAATAATGTTAACCAGTTTAATCATACATACATTAATATGCCTACAAAAAAGGCAATTGATTGATGGTAATTGTAATTCAGTATAATTATGCTTATTCATTTTAGACACTTTCTTTTCTTTTCATTAATATATAAATAACTGTACCAATTATGTTAATGTATATATACTGTCTAACATATAAGATGTCATACATGTAAGTTTAAAAGTAAACCAGCAAACTGAAAGATATCATTTTTGCTAATATTATTAAAATGTATAATTATAATTATGCACAAACTTATAAACAACTAAACATTAAATTTACTACTTCTACTATACTAACCAATTATTAATTTTGTATGTTTTAACAAATTTGTTTTCTGATAATTAATAAGGACAGATTTGTCTGATAATATAGATCAACTTGAGATGTTTATTTGACTAATAAGGTACATATTACTTTCCACAAATGAGTGATAAACAACAATATATATACCTAATCATTGTAGACTCTTCTTTCATTTCCATTCACAAGCATAATTCTTTTGACTTGTTTGGATATTTGTAGAGTGGCATGTTTGTTAAGGAAGTTACATCATTCATCGTCAGGATTAGTTAAGGACACCTCTTGTCTACAAATCATGTTATATCATCAAATTGCTGTGTAAATGCAACTTTAATACTACAAATACACAAGAATACTCTCAAAATAATTATGTAGTGAGGTAGAACGTTTGATACAATTTAAAATCTAGCTTTTGATTTCGAGTTAGCAGACTATGTTCCAGAGCCCTCTCAAATAAAAAAAATATTATTATTCACCAACAATTATTATAAATCCCAATTGAAAAAATATCCAAAAATTATAACTAAGCTACAGAAAAATCATTATTAATTTAGATCATTAATAGGTACAATGCTATGCTATAGTTTTGAGGTTGAAATATCAAACACAATTTGTTAAAAATGTAAACTCAGTCAGCAAGTATCAGTAAAGCTTGTCTCATTTCATCATACTCCTCTTCATCTTCATGTATATGTCTCTCTGTAGAGTGATGTGTTTCTCTATCATCACAAAACTGAGTATTCCATTTCTTGATTTTAAACTTACCCAAACATTTTGATGATATATTATAATCACCAGTATACCAAATACCACAGTCATCAGTAAAGCAGTAATATATGACAGAGTTTGTGATGTATGACTCCTTACCGATACACATAACAAAGCAACAATAATCTGTAGTATAATTACAAAGAGAAAGAATGAATCCACCCTGTTTAAACCATTGTTCCTGAAAGTTTAATGAAGGTTAGTATTACACCAGGTTAGTGTCATATTGTATAATATTCCATTTTGAAACTGATTGGAGTCGCATCCGCCCACTCCCTAGTACCACCTTAAGATGTGGTAACAATCATACAGAACATAATACTGTATATCTAAAAGTACATGTATGTGTTGTATTGTATATGTACTGTTACATGTACAGACTATTGAACATGAAATAGATGTGCAGGAAAGCAGGTTGCTTCCATGGTCCCATGATTTGGACTTCCTGTTTGAAGGGAAGGACAGGAAGTAGATGTAGATACTATATTATCACTTGTAGAGCATCAGATATTAGTAGAAAATTTCAATATCTTATTAGAAGAAGAGAGAAGGCAGGGCTGCAAAAGTGGAGAAAGAAAGAATAGATCATCTATACTTTTCACTGTACAAAGTAATGGGTTATTTTAACCCTTACATGAGTTTCAATTCATCCTGAGACTGTATAAATCAAGTGAATTTTACTATAAGTTTGATTGGTTTACTGTCATGTCTACACTTTCTGCAGGCTGTAATATATATGTACACACTGTAAAAACTGATTGCTTGTTTTAATCAATTTGATTGGTTATTTGAGTTTCATTTGCTTAATAGTGCTTTTTCATTTGTTCTATATGAAGTATATTTCTAGGTCATGATTACAAGTAGTAATAATTTATTTCTTTTCATTTTGATCTATATTGACTAGCATAAGGTACATCCCATAATGAAGAATACAATTTTAACAATTATAAACATCATTATTATATAGATGTACATAAACATGATTATTATGTTCCTAATGGATAATACATCTGTACTTCTCATTAAGTACATAATAAACATGTTTACAACAGAAAGTAAACATAGTATTTTCAACTAAATAGAAATATACTTCATATAGAACAAATGAAAAAGCACTATTAAGCAAATGAAACTCAAATAACCAATCAAATTGATTAAAACAAGCAGTCAGTTTTTACAGTTTGTACATATATATTGCAGCCTGCAGAAAGTGTGGACGTGACAGTAAACCAATCAAACTTATAGTAAAATTCACTTATATAAATTCACAAAAAGAACGTGTGTCCAACATAATTATAGGTGTCTAATTTTATTTACAAAATCTGTTGTATAGAGCTGTTGTCCCTACATACTAGTGTTGTTATAACTATAACTAAAACCCCTTTTATAGTAAGGCATTTTGTTTTTTATTTAATGAAACTATAACTAAATTACAGGCTTACTGTAATAACTAACTAACTAAAATGAAAATTGGCTGATAATGGGGACTTTTAGTTAGTTAACTAAAACTAAAACCTTTTAGTAACCCTAATATTACGTTAGTTAATTACTAAACTAAAAGTGTGAGAAACTATAACTATAACTAAAAGTAGCCATGATTGTCAAACTAAAACAACACTACCACATACAATAATTGTTTCGTGAAAACAAAATATATTTAATGAACATATATAACTAAGATCACACTCTGATAATATCTTATTTGTTCATTTTTGTTTCGTATTTGAAATAAGAAACAGGGTACTCTTAACTATTGCAGTGTTGGTACGTGTTGACACTTCAGCATCTTTCTTGTATAGTTGATAATAAAATGCTGGTACAACCTTCGGAATAATTAAAAATACTTGACTCAACAGAACTACAAGATGCTGTGCTAGTGCTGCAACAAGAATGGCATCATTTTTTCGATTCAGTGAGTTCAAGATTCGTTCAATCGACTTAAAAGTTAAACCGATGAATATATATGAGAATACAAAGATACTAATCTTTTTTGTATCTTTGAAATTATTATGGTCAATTTTACGAGACAAGATGGCAAAAACAAGAAGCAGAAATACTAATAGCATTGTATATGCAACTGTAATTAGATCAAAGATATCTTTATATTCACTAGAACACTCTGTTGATATCACTTTAACTGGAGGAGTTTCAGTTAGTAAATACATTGCTACCTCTGTGTATTGTATAGGATTAACAATAATCCATAAAATAATTACAAGATCTGGTAAACAAGATATTAATAGTGTCATAAAGAAAAGATAACGATCTTGCCATAATTTACCAGTTTTGCCAAAATGTGTAAATACACGATATATCCGAACCAGTCTCGTTAGTACAGTGGCAGTAATCATATTCACACCATTTTGTGACAACCAATATTCAAGGAAACACAATGCAGAGTAAGTTGTTGGATCAAGCTGGGGAATAAATTGATGGATTGTTTCAAATATACTTGCAAACAAAAGCTGATAACATCCTAAAAAGATCAATAAGCTTAGAAATGGGCTCATAGCACGTACGTGAGGTGTATTATGAAGACCCAACATTAGACATAGCATTAATGTAACAAAAACAAACAACAAGGTGGCTACAGTATATATGTATATAGCATATACTGTGTTTAGTAATTCATAACGCAAAACAAAATCATCAGTTGGAATACTTTCTTCTGAAATATTCCACAGGGAGAGATTGTTTTGTAATCCATCATATTCTCCAATTTTAATCGTACTGCCATTCCTTATATGGAATATATCAACAGGTGTTACTGTTTCACGATTATCAGTAAAACTAATATCAGCTACTGCACCAGCAAATGATACATTCTTTAAATGATCTTCAATAATATCAGTGATTTCTATATTGTTGTATTCATAATCTTGTAATGATAAATGTTTGGTTTCAAATTCTGGAAGAGAACTGTTAATAGCTAGAGCTAATGACCAAACTTCATCGTACATTGGATTTGCATAAGGATTGTTAACAAAATTGAAATCAGATAAATATTGTTGAAATTCATCTTCCTCAGACAATGCAGCTACTTCTGAGTTATATTCATCAAGATATTCTCTATAAGTACGACCAGAAACTAGAACATCATCAAGATCTCTTCCCTGTAAAGGTATGTGCAATAGAGTAACATTTTCTAGAGCTGGAAGGAGTATCTCTAAATCACAAACAGCATTATCGATAAACTCATCAAATGTTTCAGAATAGAAAACCCACACATATCCAGGCCAGATAAGATTCCTTTTGGCTGCTTCACATATTAAATATGCTGATTCAGGCATACCCATTGAGGCAAAAATAATTCGAGCACCTGTATCTTGTATTAGATCTAATGCCGACTGAAAAAATGAGCTACCTATACCAACAGCTTGGTCTACAAGAAGTGTATAGCGAGTGTTCGATGTGATTTCTTTTCTAAACGTGTTAGCAGTTGTTCGAAAAAGTACACCATTTCCGTCATAAACTTGAGCTACTCTTGTCCAACTGAATCTCTCCATAAGTGCTATGGTGGTAGTAACAAAGACAGCTGATGAAGGTAAAACACGCCATAAGTGTCGGTACATTTCTTTATCTCTAAATGTTTCTGAAATTGACATTGCCATTTGCAAAAGATCAACACCTTCTCTTCCAGCTAATGGAGATATGCTAGCAGTAACAGTAGAACAAGCTAATCCAATCACAGCTATAGCATTTGTAGTATTAGGTTCCCATTGTAATGCATTATCAGCAAAGTTAGTCAATCCATTAATAATAACCGTTCTACCACAACCATCAGAGCCTCTTTCAATCAACTGTATTTCATAACTTGATAATAATTGAGAGTTGTTATTGATCTCTTTGACAGCTAATCTTGCTGCTGGTAGTAACTCCAAACCTCTATCCCAACCTGAATCATCTCTTGGATCAGAATAAGGTAACAATACAAGGACTGGTAGAGACTGTTTCTCATTGGAAGCACTTGTAGATCCAATAGTTAATAAGCAGATAAGAAATCTGGAGAATAATAACATAATGTTTCTTGTGAGCATTGTTCAATTCAGAGTTTTGAGCTGTATCCAACTTTGGTTATATTACAGTACAATTATAACCATTGCCTTATAAGGAAAGGATATGACTTTTGTATGAATACACTTTCGTAAACATGATCAATAAAATTTATAAATTGTGATTAGAATTGAAATAAAGGATGAATGTCTAAATGTAGACTCCTTAATACTTGCTATCACTTGGGAATATATCTTTATTAATGATGTTATAATGAATGTTTTTACTAAGCATGTCAACTGAGGCTGCATAATATATAAAATAACATTGATGTTAGTAATACATATATATATATATATATATATATATATATATATAGAACATGCTCATGAGGGGTATATTAGATGTACCCACAAAAATGATATATAGTCATAATCCCCAATGTATATCAAATATGCCCAAGAGTGTGGCATCTTTTGTATGGGATATGGGTTGTATTGAGAACCCATAAGCTGAAAGACGTCATGTTTGCTATGTGTATCCTAGTAACCATAAATGCATCATACTAGTTTATACCTTTCTCCTTGTAACTGTTATTGTGTCATAATACATTTACTGTATAGTCTATTCACTCTAGCTCTGAAGAGCACAGAATGAATTTGATTCAAACACATTGGAATTTCCACCTTTTTCAGAGTTTAAAAATATCTTTAAAGTCTTACATCACTGCAGGAAACAGTTGTTCTAACATTCCACAAACAATGCATAACATAACTTGCCCTCAGAACATAATTATGTCTACAATAGCCCAATGTTTTACTGTGCTATACATTATGCAAAAACTTTATCTATAAGCACTACTTTACATGTTATGAATAAAAGGCTTGAAATAAGACTATAGTAGAATTGTTATAACATTATATAAAATTATTCATCACTTGAAATCCTCATCATCGATTCTTCACTACTTTCATCATCGCTCGAGTTTGATTCAGTAACATGTATAATAAACTCATTCATTGTTCATGGAGTCCATCTTGCTCCTAAAACTTATCTTCTACCTCTACTTGTGGTTATCTTTGATGGATCACAATAATTTTGACGAAACAGTTAGGTTTAAAATTTAATGATCACTTTCTTAATTAATGATACTGCTAAGTTTAACTGTTAAGGTAGTACTAGGGAGTGGGCGGATGCGACTCCAATCACTTTCAAAATAGAATATTATATAATATGACTCTAACCTGGTCTAATAGCAACCTTCATATCTTCTGATCAGCTTTATATTGTCCTGTAATTGAAGAAATATGGTTAAAATCGCCATTTTTGCAATCGCAATAAGTACAAAACCACAAAAGCCACGCCCACCAATCATGGCGTGCACCAAGTACAATGTATTTTGAGAAAACAAATAGAGCAGTTTTCTGAAAATTCATTTTACTTTTATACTTACAAGAGGCTGAAGAAAGCTGAATTCTGTAGCTTTTCACTGAAACCATAAAATCTACCTTTCTAGACACTATCAAACTCCGATCTTTCTCAGAGAGCAACTACAGTTATCAGTCAAAACATTTAGGCCCAATAATTATACCCCTGGGTGGGTGTGGCTTCCAAAAGATACAGAATTGAACCAGATTGTATGCAGCAAGAAGCTGGCAAAACTAGAAACCGATTGGAGTTTCATCTACCCCTCCCCCTAGTACAACCTTAATAGGTTTTTGTCATTCAGTTTTCAGACAAATCATTTTTTTGTTTGTTAAAATATCACAATGATTCTAGCCCCATTCCAGTCGCATTTATAGTAAAATTCTGGTCTACAAGTATTGAGATGATACTATGAAAGAAGACAGTCTCAACGACTACAAAGATTTGATCTCGAATTGTACGCCATTTTCCTAATTAATCATATCTACGCATGCGCATTCGTGTACCCGGAACGGATTTCAGTTCCGTTGACACAATTATTCCGTTCCGTAACCACACCCTCCATATAAAATTATGTACTGGTACTATTATATGGAAGGTGTGGTTACGGAACGGAATATTTGTGTCAACGGAACTGAAATCCACTGTACATGTAAGCATACCGTAGTGATAACGTTTGTGAGCAAATACATTCTTATAATAATGAATATAATAAATATTAATATTAAAGCCATTGTATAATAATATTGTATTCTATCATAACCATTGGAATACTGAATGGTTGACACAGTGACTGACACTACTTCTTGTAGGATGGCAGACAGTGCTGTAAGTGAAATAGAGAATATACATCATCTGTAAGTGAAAGAGAATGATAATCAATACATAAACACAAAGACTGACTTTTATTGATGAACAAATTTTAATGCATTTATGATTGTATGATTTCATAATGATATATAGTATTTCTGCAATCTACAAAAAATATTCACACTATTCAAAACAATGGAAACAAGAATAATGAAAAACATTTTCAATAAAAATGAAAGACGATGTAGGGACATCAAAACCCAAAAAGCATGCAAACATGCAAGGTTGGGAAGCTAACATAGGACCCAAAATCACTTCCATATAATCATAGCTCTTTGTATTTTGTTTTATAGCAGTGTAAGTATTTATGTAGGGTTATATGGAACCAATGTGCTCTATAAGAGAATATTTCGAGAAGTTGATAGTTTGAACATTAAAAATAATTTGAACTGTTATTATAATAATAATAATAATTACTGGAAAGTCCTAAAGGTTACTAATGATATATGGAGTCATGTTTACTGACCACAGTAATAAAGAATTTATAAGTTGCCATAGCAACTTTTTAATTGTTTTGATATGACATATGTGGTGCCATATCATACTACTAGTGATAATGCAGTTTTGTGATTATGAATCTTTTGGTGCTGAATTCTTCATAGTTCAAGTTGGATTGCTGCATTGCAATTACCATGCTATAATTGGTAAACAAATAGTTCTTGTGAAATTATGGGATTTACATTGTGTTATGTAGAGACTGTCAACTGAAATGTGCATTGATTTCCTGTACAACATGGTAGTACCTGAGTGTGTAGCACTATTGTTTGTCTTGTTATCTGTACCTCTAATGAAACACTGTATCAAGTCATGATAATTGAAATCACACAAGACATGTATCATACAACAACTACATTCAATGAGTATGTTAATACTAGTATGTTGAGACAAATGTTAGCATGTACTTAATTTAGTGACCTGTGGGTTTAGTGAGTATTAATTTTAACTATTAACATTGTATCCTTAAGGTGATTTTGTTATTGTTTTTTCTTTTCATATACTAGACAATCTTTTCCTTTTCTTCCTTCGTGAGTTTCTTCTTGTGATTTTGTCAAGTATCCTCGAGAGTCTATACAATGTAAGATTTAATGATATATGTAAGGCTATTAAAACCAATACACTGGAAAATTATAACCTCGTTCAGGCAGTACCTATAATAGCATGTTAATACTTACCAAAAAGCTAGCATTAAATTATTTTGGCTTGTATTAAATCTGTAGAGTGGCCAATATCTAAACTATGTATCATCAACTGACTGACATGTACAAAGTATGCATATATATACACCTAATATGTATGGCTAGTATTATTTTAGGCACTGTGTAGGGATAATGCTAATAAATATTGTTACCAACACACCTATTTTCAAATAGAGTTTTTGTATATATTTTCCTCATTTTTTGACTTTATGATGAGATTTAAATTGTGTCAAATTGACTCCAGTGATTAGTGTGTATGCCATTACGAAACACATTGAGTCAATTAACAGAGTTACTGCTGTTAGTAATAATATAATTGTAATTAATTTTGCTATGTTGCAAATGTATAGCAAGCTCTTTGGTCCAGTGGTGCACCATAGGAGCTTAATTAGAGAGTTACAATTACACATACAAACCTTCACTTTTTTGTGGACATTCTGTCTGTGTTGTTGCATCCTTTTTTGTTTCAGCTTCTGGTTGGTCAATATACTGTACTATAGCATTTTATCAAAGTACACACCTAAGGCGTAGATTTAATGTTGTGTTTATATACTGTATCGATTACTGCATTTATTATGATTCTGTAATATCAGGAATACATCAATGAAAAAATGAAGGGTTGGAACATGCAACTCTCATGTAAATAATTAAAAAGCAAAACAGAGCATGTGCTAAATGAGTTACTATTTTAAGAATATATTGACTACACCCATAACTCTTGGATACGCAACGCCGGGTGAAAAAGAATGAAATCTAAATACAAACTAACTGGAATTGTAACTCTAAGTCTTGCTGCAATTTGAGTTGTTGTAGAAGACATTTTCATATTTAACTCGTTATGGGTGTGGTCAATATATTGATTATATTATTCTAAAAATAGTAACTCGTTTAGCACATGTTTTGTTTACTTTTCAATTATATATGTGGGAGTTGCCTACCCTTCATTTTTTCATTGATGTATTCCTACTAATATTTGAATGTACTGTATAACATTGCAATGTTATACTGTATATAACAGCTGGTTTTTTTTTCATGGACATAAAAATTTGCGGTAAGAGAAAACTGTTCCATTAGCAATGTATTTCGCATATTAAAATCTCATCCCATAATTCACACATGCGATTGCAGTCGATTGAAGAACGTGTAAATAAATTTCTATGGAATGTTATTAATGCGTTCTTGAATCGACTATAAAAATTAAGCAAAAATACCAACTATACGGTAATAAGACCATATATGGTACTATACAAAAATACTATAGAAACCCTATCCCCCTGTGTAGTACCATATATACTATAATTAGTTCATGTTGGAAGCACAAACCCAGTTAATATTCTATTATAGTATTCTAATTATTTATGTGGCACAAGCCAAAATGAATGCATCTGCAAAATTAACACAATAATAATATAAAATTAACGATACTGGATTAACCACTACAAGTACTGTTGATACATACATGTACCTTATGTGGTAGTGAGTGTGAGTCATAGTTTATGGTTCATTTGAAGTAATAATATTATTAATGTTTACTATAGTGGTATATACAGACACTATAGTTATAAGAATGTGCATAGTCAGTTTGGTTAACTTAATAATAAATGATATACAATTTAATAAATCCATTTTTTACAGAATATAATTATGTTTTATCTAAAAGTTGAGTTCTTTAATAAAAAAAAACAATGAAATTTTGGGAAGAATGTTATGGTATTAAACATGGGTAATAATCAGAGGTTTTGATATGTTTTGAAGCATGAGGATCAACAATGGTTAGTGTGTGTGCCTTTGGGAATACATCTTGAGCCAATTAACAAAACTTTAAAGCTGTTAGTGACAATAAAAGAGAGAACTGTGCTCCACCAAATAAGAAGCTCTTTAGGTCAATGGTGTGCCATAAAAATACTCTGGACAATATTATTTTCATGCTTCAATAATCGTAATGACACCTTATTTGGAATATTAAAATCTTCACATTTTTATTCAGATACATTGGCATTCATACGCATGATTTTATATGGAAGGGGAGAAGGGGTGACCAGTGATATCTCCCAGTCCTAAAATCATGACAATTTTTATACTAATTTAAAGTAATACATCTCATTTTAGATTATCCTGGCATATCTAGCTGAAATTAAACATGTTTTTGATATTGTTTCTTAGCAGACTGGATCAGCGGGAGCAGAATACTCAGAGATGAGGTTGTTGTAATTAATTCATACTTATATTCATTAATCTGTAATCTCATTAGTTGAAACAGTACAGTAAAAAAAAGTGTGCTAACATTTATGTAAGTAACTAACTTGCAAAGATTTCCTCTATCGGTAACTCGGTAAATTCTCTAAATAAAAGGCCAGGTTGAGGCAGGTTGAGGCAGGTTCCCAGACTATATCTTCCTTTGATACATGTTTCAGCTAATGAGATCCCAGAGACAATCAATACATGATAACTATATTATAATCTACCTTTTCTTGGTACTCAGTTTAAGCCCTCCAAATCTCCAAATAAAAGCTAAATTATACTCTCTCTCTTACAATTATTATTTCGCAATGTTTGATGTTTCACGACTGATCGTCTGGTAAGAGTTATTGTACATCCTGTCACACAACATATGAATAGTATTGCATGTTATCACTTTGTTCAATAATGATATGTCTTGATGTCATTATGTAAGGGGAATATGTTAGTAAACTATAATTATAGTAGATATAATATACAAATGTGTTATTATGTGTTTAGATATGTACTAAGTGCTTATTATTACATGCACACATTTGCCAATCAGTTAGTATATTATATTACCACTCATTATTAGTAAACTTATCACTAGTCAGTATATTATTGTTCATTAATATTCACTACTAGTATATTATCAGTATATTATCAGTATATTATACGTAGTGCTGAATACTACCAGTCATTATATTTATAATTATACTCATGATCACTGTAATATTATTTACATAAATACACATGTACATATAATTAGGTTGTTTCTTCATATAAGGATAGTATTGTAGCTATATTACCTTAACAAACTAATATAATACTTATACAAACCACACAATACAATGATCTCATTGCCCATACACCTACTATAATTCTTATACCATATTATAAATATAACATTATTTTGAGATATCTAAAGTAACCGACAATTATACATACATACATACACACCCACTCTTGTACCCAACATACACATACATGCATTTGTACACATGTACATGTATATGTAATTATGTATATAGATAAACAACACATATGTATATAAACACATACATGTTCATATACATACACAATCACATAATTATGTGATAGGAACTTCTATACAATTATCGTTAAACCTAAAACTCTTGCTTTTTGCTATGACAGCAGCTGTTTAGACCTCAAATGATTAGAATTTAATTGTAGTTGTCAAATGTTGTCCTCCATCTTTGTGTAGCTAATAAATGGCTTAGTTTGATCGTTCAATAATTAATAATTATAGGATCTTTTGATGTTCACTTGGTATGGTTGTGTGTTCTCTGTGTGTGGTTGTGTGCTTGTGTGTGTGTTTGTGTGTGTGTGTGTGTGTAGGTGTGTATTTACGTGTTGGGTGGAATGCCCAAACTCGTAAATGAATCGGAATAATGCCTCCGATCCTGGACAATGGATCTGCTCTAAGAGTGTGTGTGGTCATAATTATATTTGTGTTATTTACCAGTTCCTATATGACCCATTGGTAATTATAATATAAAAAGTGATATTTACATAACAGAATTAATAAATTATGAGTGATGTGTGATGTTGATGTGTTCTTCATCTTCCTGTAACCCATGTGATTGAACTATCATCATAATTATTGGGAACTGGTTCTGTTCTGATCTTCATTTGTACACCCAGGAACTTGTAGAAAAGAAATAGAGGATGATATAGAGAGATATATTTAAGGAGGGATGGAGAATACTAGTTTTCTTATACGATAGTCCTACCCCCCATACATGTGTTGTGCATGTGTTAGTCATGTGCCCACCAAAAATCTGCCTTTACTAATGGAATTTCATGGCTGCTTGGTAGGTGTGTGGGAATCAGAATCCCCAATCTCCTATTGTTTAAACTTTAATTAAAAAAAAAAACAACATTCCTTTCCCCATGAGTTAAATAAAATCCTGATTAGTATAGGTCTTTATTGCACTTTTTAACACAGGTCTACAGATAATGGGAGAAATATAATGGAGTTACTGCTATACTCATGGAATCATATCCACACTTAATAGTTCTCTCATCTTAAAGGACGTACATTAAAATGTTATGAGACTAACTCCAGCTAGGTGTTATGTGCAGTAATTGTCACAAATGATGTACTTACCACAAGATGCAATACTATTGTAATCAGTAGATTCTTGTACAGGATGGATATTGACAACTTCACAGCTCTCTTCAACTGGTACAATGATGTGAGTGTTAATTCCATGTTGAGAGTGAGCTAAAGAGAGAGATTTGCCACACGTATATGTGCTCAATAGGTGTAGGATTTGAGTAGTGTTGTTTTAGTTTAGAAATTTAGTTTTAGTTAGTTACATTACTTGCAGTTAGTTTTTGAACAATATTTTCAAGTTACATTCCTGAACAGAGTACCATAATCTTCTGCATACGTAGCAAAGGTTAATATCAGTTTTGCATAGCCAGCCCTTCCCACCCTGGCTTGTAGAGTGGGAGGGGCTGGCTAGTGAGACTAGGTACTTTGTGTAATACATGTTTTAACAAAATTAACTACAACATTACTCTTCTTTCTTTTAATCTGTTCTTGTAAATGTTACAAAAGATAATCAAAGTACATGTATATACCGGGTGATATCTTTATAAACGTTTTAGTTATTTTAGTTATTTTAGTTATTTTAGTTAGTTTAGCTTGCGAACAATTTAGTTTAGTTTTAGTTAGTTACTCATTTGATCACTTTATTTTAGTTACTTTTAGTAGTAAAGGTAAAACAGGCTAACTAAAAGGGGTTTTAGTTTTAGTTAACTAAAACAACCACTAGACATGAACATGGGACTGATATATACATAGGCATGAGACTGACAAACATAGGCCTGAGACTGACATACATGTACATAGGCATGAGATTGTACATACACAGGCCTGAGACAGTACATACACAGGCATGAGACTGTACATACACAGGCATGAGACTGGCATACATAGGCGATTGTACATACATAGGCATGAGTCTGTACATACATAGATATGAGACAGTACACACATAGGTATGACATGTTATAATGTTGAGTCCTCTAATGGTACCTATGTGTTGAGTAACTCACAAATGATGTGCGTTGTACTAACCACATGGAAGATCAATACTCCTTGTAGATTCTTGTATTGGAAAACAAACGTGTTGGTTTGTGTAGCTAGTGTTATGAACTATGCTGCTCTCTTGTAATGGGACTCTTATTTGATTAGGTCCAGAGTTTACTCCATGATGTATTTGCCCAAGGCAGCATATTGGATCTACTGTAAGAGAATCACATATTCATACATTACACAGACATTAAACTTGACATAGGCATGACTCTTGCTGAATATAATATAAATGCTGGATTTACTTACCACAAGGAAGAATATTAGTGGTGGAATAAATGCCCACTGTTGTTTCTGAAACAGGGATGCACTCAGGATAGTTTGTGGGGCCATTGTATCCAAAATCTACTCCATAATGAGAGCATCTGATGTATATACTAGGAACTATAATATAAATGGTATACATATAGTTTGTAAGTGTGGTATTTTACATTATTGATTATGTAATTTTGTATCAGATATTCCATGCAGATTGTAACACACTAGGGTTTCAAATTTGATCATGTGAAGCACACTGCTCCTGGGGTGTGTATGGGTATGCTCCCCCAGGAAATGTTTAAATTTTAGACCCTCTGAAGTTGCTTCTGGTGGCTTGATATATATCCCTTCCCCCCATTGTATGAAACCCTGCCCTGCATACATAAATATGTAGTTGTATAAGACTATGCATACATGTATGCATCTAATGTTACAAACTGAGAATAAAGAGTGGAGGACAGTTTAATAGAGTAGTCAAGACAATTCTTAGAAGGCACATGTAAGGTATATCATAAGGCCAATTACTTATAATACAATTAACCATTCCTTACTTAAAGTTAATTTTAGACTGCCATTGTTATATAATAAACCTAACACCATATCAATCCACAGACAACTTCAATGTAGCAAAATATTTGTATTTTTAGTACATAATTCCTTTATACATGTCTATAGGGAACTACTCATTAACTAGGTGATATAAGCTACTGGGTCAGTGATAAGTCATGTTCAAATGGTAAAATGAGAATGAGAAGTTAAGAGAAAAGTTGAGGTACATACATGTAAAATAAAATATTATCATTAATTATATAAACTGTATAGTATTAGTCAACATGGGGTCAATTACAATGCAATGTAATATATTACTTTACTATCACCTTAAAAATCAGTAACTATTACTAATATCTCCTAAGTCAGCGTAATATAATTTCAATTACCATTGCCTTAATAATCAGTATATATACTATTATACTATTACTAATACCTTCTAAGTCAGTGTAATATATTACTATTACTATTACCTTAAAAATCAGTATATTAATATTACTATTGTTGAATTACTATAGCAGTGAGGTTTCTTTGAAATATTTCATGTTTTAGACTAAGTGGCCATTGCATTTAATGTTCATGAGTTTCTCAAAAAAAGAATCAGTAAGTCTACACCTTTCCAGACAATAAAATGTCTACCATTACTATAAGGTCTCTGTACTGGTCCTACTATAAATAAACATGTACTTTTACAATTACTATTACTACTACCTCAACATTGAGGCTATTACTAATACTTACATGACTGTCTATTCCTATTACTAATACTTACATGACTGTCTATTCCTATTACTAATACTTACGTACTTGACTGTCTATTCCTATTACTAATACTTACATGACTGTCTATTCCTATTACTATTATTATTAACTCAGTTTTTTAATTACCTATTACTATTACCTTGAAACATGTAATCTTTACTATTACTATTACCCCATTTCTGGTATTAATACACGTAACCATGGCTCCCATACTCTTTTATTGGTCTAGTTGTTATTAATATTACATAATCTATACAATGCCAACATTTATTACCTGAATGCTGCCAAATCTTTTTGTATATTTCATAAACCATGTATTGCACAAATAGTAGCTTGATGAATACATAAAAATGAGAACAACACTTTCCCTGTTTCATTCTCCTGCCCGTGACCAAATTTGCAACCATTCGTCATTGCTGCTCTCTCTAGAACCAACACAAACATGATAACTAATCTGGGAGGGCTGCAAAACCTCTACTGGTGCACAAGCCTAGGATCAAATCATTTGATGTCTCTCCCCTTATCCATACTATTCCAGGCTTGTTGTCAGCTTTAGCTGGCAATTCACTAATCAATAACCTCCCATGCCCAGGGAACGCCACACACATAGAGGTACTGACTCTATGATCTCCCCGTACACACACACACACACACACACACACACATGCAACTCACACATACCGAATTGTATATTATATGTGTAGTGACATGAAATATTTGCACACGTTTACTTACACTTGATGACCCATTCTCCTCTTTCTCTTTCATTGGTAACAGGCTCTGGATCTATAAAATAATTGGAGCTAAGAACTGCCTGTACTCTAGATATTGATACTAATGCGGCTGTACTTTCATTCCCCTGATACTGATTAAATGGTGGAGGGAGAGGAACCAGACATTGTGTTCCTCCTGTGTCTCGTACTAGAAGTCTAAGTGCTCGTAAGACGACAGCTGGAACTAAAAGAAAGGTGAATGTGATATACATAGACTATATACTGTGACTATTTAGTTTTGGAAATATACTGCATAGAAACTTGAGAGGAATTATGGTAACATTTGTGATTGCATTGCCCCTTCAGATAACAACTTTAGTCTTTAATTTGCTGAGAAGGTTTAATTACTTGTGAAAAGCTTCTTCGATACATACATGGATGAAGGACACTTCCACTACTGTTGTACGTATAAAGAGTGTTATATTGTGTATTGTGGTGAAATTCATAACAAGTTTGTGATGTTACTTACCACTATTTCGTACACATACCAGTGCACTTGGTTGTTGTTGTACATCTGTAGAGCAACCATACTGTGTTCTGGTGAGTGTGAGTATAGCAGACACTATGGTGTCTGGAAAACAATGTAGCACTCTTGCAAGTGTGAATATGACAGGTAATAGACTAACCACTGGACAACTGTTCCACACTCTAATAGGTGTGAAAGTTATCGCTGGTCCTATATAGATAGATACATGTATATAGATGGGTTGTGTTATCTATGTTATGTTTTGTATCAGTGCACCTCATTGAAAATTTGTATTGTTAAATCATATAATTGTATAGTATATAATAGGGCTGAGAAATGGTTGATATTCTGAAATCGAACTACAAATCGATTGATAATCAATTAAAATCAGCGGAAGTAATTAGGCCAATTAAGTCAATTAATACAGGAAACCCCTCCCATTTAATGATCAAAAAGGCTTCCTGTCACTTCCATATTGTACATTATATACTGTCACATGCTTAAAAAGTATGTCTTTTGGAATAATTAGCCTAATCGATAATCAAAAAAATTTTCAACGATTAATCATCCCAGTCTTTGTATATAAGCCATGTATAGATAAGGGATATACCACCTGCTGGCGTTTGGAGGTTTGTGAATATACCTCTAACCCTGTGATAACCAACAGATCAATTAAGAATCTATTAATATATTTTAAGTTCATCTTAACAAAGACGTAGCAGATCATGTGTCATGAAGCAGGTGATCCAGAAGGCACTTATGTTTTAATGGTTATGTTAATTGTGGTTATTATTATTAAGAATAATAGATGAACCAGGATTAGATTAACCCAGGTAGAGACAACCACTCAGGATGATGGCCCTTGGGTTATATTTACATCATCATCTTCTACAACAGCTGGTATATTTGTCATGTAATCATGGTTATATCTTATATTTGAATTATATATGACCACCTGCAATTTCTATTAGTTTTATATGCTATAATAATTACATAGTTTTGTATTACTGGAATTAATGAAATCACATAACAATTTGCTTTAGTACAGTCTAATTCTATATAATTTGGTGTATATGCCAGATATACCAGCTGCTTTTGTTAATAGGTTTACATATATACACCTTCAGCCCTCCGTAGCATATATCTGGCATATACACCTCCTAACCATGTTTTAAATGTATAGGTTATGTCATTCCATGAGTGCTATATCAGGTTTATAATCCCGAGCCTGAGGGCAAGGTGATTATAAACACAAATGGACATGATGTAACCCATATATTTCATGACTTCAAAGTTATGTTTATACAGCTTAATGAAACCACAAATCACATGTGCACATCTCAAACCATGGTGCACGTATCACATTTATAGCACTGCTGGAAACATTGAAGGGTGGCTTCATCCTGACATATTACATGATACGTACTAATGTACATGTACATGTGGTGTAGTATAAGATACCACATTAGTTATAATAGTGACACATTATATTATATTATTATTACTATTTATTACTCTCATTCAACACATGTCTATTCATCCAGCAGCTGGATTGTTTTAATTTTCAAACACTATTGATCTGGTATTATTTATAAACTAGTCCTCAATCCTAAGGAATAGGATATTGTTCTATTATGGATTCATAATGAACAGTTATCTACCCACACACACACAGCCTTATAACACTCCCATACATAAGAATTTCAAGATTATTCATATAGTCCAATACTGGGTTCCTTTTGAACAATGATGGATTGTATACACTATTAGGACTAATACATTAGCAGGATAACAATTTGCTTGTCAGGACTTAACCCCAAAATTATGTCATAATGATTGATAGTATTGCATGTTTCATGGATTGATTGTATCAATCTTCTAAAACATGATTTCTCAAACTATTTTATGCAATGGAAATAATTTTTTTTGTTTAGAAAACATAGCTCTATCATATATAGTGAATATTTCCAAAGGCAATGCATAAAATAATAGGTGTAGGAACAAGGTGATCACTGTGAAGGTGCAATTGTTACACGGCTTTATATGCTGGCATGAGGGGGAAGATGGTATGGGAGGGGGCAGTGTGTCCCTTCAATATAAAAAATGGAGCTGTACAGCATAAAACTCTAAATTAGCAAACATATTGTGAAATAAAGAGTCATACTGGTTATTACACTAAAAATATCTGAACACAATGAAACTGTACGTTTTGGCTGTATTGTAAGTAATATTTATAGGGACATTGCTAAGGAGGACATCCCCATGGTTCCTTTAATGTACCTTTGAAGGGTGAAAAATCTATAAATTTCAACCATGATCTTTTATATGTAAAGTTACTAATATGTTGGTATTGATATTACATATTGTTATTTTAATATGTAACAATGTTACAAATGAATAGTGGTGTTGTCAAAATCTAATAAATGTGACTATCCAAGAATGGTTGCTTCTTCATATAAGGAATATAATACTATATATAATACTATATAGATTGTTTGTAAATAAAAGATTATCTCCATATATAGTGATGCAACCAATAATTAGATCAGTAGTAATCAGTTTTGGTCATTACAATTACCGGTCTTAATCTCATTATTAATTTTTAATATCAGTATCGGATTATTTCTGAAATATGTAATTTATATTATAATAAGTGTACTACTAATGTCATTTGTTTTGATTATAAATTGCTTTACTCATACTCATATTTATTGAGAAAATGCTCATTTTCATTGAAAGAATCAGATACTATAGATAGATATAATATCGGATTGGTATCAGTTATTGGTACATATCTAAGTAATTATCATTTTATTGGATTATCAGTAAAATCTCTTATCGGTATATTACTAATTTCATGATTCTTTATATGAGAGGTAACCCACATTAATGTTTGACTACAGTGATGTACAAATACAATAGAAATGAATTATAAGATTAGGCTCATAGCTTACCACATTCATCATCATTTGATGAGACAGAGTTTGAATCACTTGTTGCACTTCTCTCATTCTGTGTAAAATATTAGTAGTACATTATAGGTTAATGTCTGGGTTATATTTAAATGCCTCTTTCAAGAGGATGATAAAATGAAATATTTTCTTCATTTCGATTGTTAGAGAAATGTACAGCATAGAAATGGTTTTATAACAATTCATATTAATGTGTACAATTGAATACTTAGACAAGAGATGTGAACAATTTGTGTTAGAAAGCTGTTAGACTGTTTATTTTGTCTAATTAAAATATAATCAGACAGTCTTATCTATTTGTTACAGAGTGAACAATATTTGTAAAACTTTATTTACGGCACGTAAGTAGTAAAGCTCATTACTACACTACTGTATTTAGTAACATTAGCTACAACAAATAATTATGAATAATCAAACATGTTTGACGAAGGTGTGAAGATATATACTAATTCGCCTGCTTTTACAAGGGAGGGGTTCCCAATGATGTAAGGGAAAAACCAATTATAGGAGCTAGTAATTTACAGTCACGTATGAAAATAATTGTTAATCTCTTCAGTCTCTCCATATCGTTATACCCACAGTGACATATACAAGTCATATGAATACACATACAAGTCATATGAAAGAGCTTGTTTGTTCAACAGTTATGTGTGTATATCTTAAATAAAGATTTCTTTTCATTGTATTGTATTAATTAGAGAGACAAACAGGCAGAGAGAGAGAGAGGGAGAGAGAGAGAGAGAGAGATCCAGAGAGAGACACAGACAGAGAGATACAGGAGACAACAGACAGAGACAGAGAGTTCACTAAACATTGAGATTACTCCTGCCATGCCAGTGGGATTCTCCCTCTTTCTTAATATATAATATGTAAGTAGCTAAACAATGTTTTTCATGTGTTCACTTGTTTAAATATCATTCATGTACTACTATAGGATGCCTTACTAGAGAACTAACACAATTAATAATCTAAATTTTACTTTCACTAACAATAGAGTACTTATAAATATAATTATTATTAGTAAATTTTATATCGCTATAGTAAACAGTTCTTTTGTATCACTTCACAAATAACATATTTAACTTACAGTTTCCATATCGCTTTTTTGTATGCAAAGGAGAAGTACCAGGAAATATGCTTACTTAACGCAAACTTACAAGTGCTTAAAAGAATATATATATCACGTGCATTAAACAGTGTGTGTTTTAATTATTAGATCATCATTTACGGTAAAGATGCATTCCTCGCATTTTCTATCCAAAATACAGTCTTTTTTTTGAAACGTTGATTTTATTAACTCTCCTCTATTGTAATAATTATCAACTCAATGCAATGATATGATAAAAGTTGTTTATGACAATGCATATCTTATAACTCAACAAATTATTTATAATAATTATGAAATTACTGCCCAAGGATGCACTGCTGACTCCAATAACATTTTTGTAGCAAATTCATATTTATGAAGTGTCATATTTGGGTCATATTTGTGTTGGTTATTATAATAGTTTTTTTCATAAACATATTTGAATTGGTTCCTCTGACAATTATCTATTTATTTTAACATGTATTGATTTTACTATGAATATTATTAATAATTATATTATCATAATTATGAATGTTCTTATACACAAATTGCGTAATTTAGAATGTGTTCGTAGTTAAAAGGAGCCCTACTTAATATTAAACATAGTTATAATTTAGAATGTTTTTATATAGAAAAAAGTCTTGTTTGTTAGTATACATAATTGTAATTTAGAATGTTCATATTTAAATTGAGTCCCACTTATATAATTGCTACTGGTGTCTACTGTACTACTAGTGGAATGAAACTCACCTCCACAGATTATAGATCACTATATATTTATTACTCTCCACAATTTCATTGTTTCATTGCAGCCTCTAACAAACTTCTACTCTTGCTGTGCTTTATGACTAAATCCAGTAATATGGTGTGTTTTTATATGCTGTTGTTGTTATTTTATAATGTATGTCCTTATGTATATAGGAATGTGCTTAATATGGACAGATGTATATACATTTTGTATAGTACTCATATATTATGTAGGGTTTGGTATAGGGAACCATTTTTGAAATTTTTATTTGCTACATATGGGTTCTGTTTGGAATACTAATACGAATATATGTAAATGTTTGTATTAAGATTTAAGTGTTGATATTCCAGTTATTTCCATATTATGCCTTTTAAATTTTACTATAGTATATTGATTGTCATACCCACATATGTACATGTAGAATACCCATACACACCCATACACACACATACATGCATACACACCCACATTCACACCCATACCTATACACACTCACACACATGCCCATACATACACATACATATCCATACACACATACACATACACACACATACACATACACACACATACATGCATACACACCCACATTCACACCCATACCCATACACACTAACACACATGCCCATACATACACATACACATCCATACACACATACATGCACATACCCATGTAGACATTAATCATTAGTATGGGGATATACCTGTAATATGTAGACTTGGATTAGTGGGTGTGTCTTGTAGTGTAATAGTAATAACAAACACATGTGCTATATGAGATGAGTATGTGGGTGTGTGTATAGGTGTGTGTATGGGTGTGTGTATGGATGTGTGTGTATGGGTATATGTAGCTAACTATTAAAACTTGTAATTGCAGCAAATTATTAAAGCCTTTACTTGAGAATTTTGTACAAGAATTAATATTTCATTATCAAAACAATCGTTTGATCATCAAAAAATGTATTTATAATATTTGTGGACTCATCATAACATGACAATCATACAATCAAAAGATCCTTAGACAAATATGAAAAATAATCTCGCCTGACTATGAATCTATATTACATGTCTTTTGGAATATTGTTCAGCAAAGTTTAAAATGTACATGTAATATATAGCCTGTGTAATCTATATAATTATAAATAATTTTGGTGTTACTAACCAGAGCTCTCAACTCTCACGCATTGCGCGTGAGACACATGCATTTTACGCAAAACGCATGCTTCGTGTCTTCACACTCACGCATATATCAAGTTAAATGAACAAGATGTAGACATAGGTGTGTACGTAAGGGCGTGTCTTAATTTTACCATAATTATACGTGTGACAAAACGTGAATTGTGCAATCTAGAGACCAAGGTTTGATTGACTTGGGGTTCTAATTCTGTCATTAGGAAGTTTGGTGGTGCTTCAACTTATAAAATCAAATTTCAGAAAAGCTTTTATTTACAGGCTGCTAAAGGGCAACTATGGAATACAACAAAGCACATAGTAGATTAACATTCAGTTATTAGTTGCTTATTAGTTGTTTATTATGTAATGAGACTGAGTAAAGACACATCTCACTCATAACTAAAGCACTCTCACTCATTTTGAATTGTGTTGTCACTCATTTCAATGCTAAGAGGTTGAGAGGTCTGGTGTTACACACACACATGCGTGCACACACACACACACACACACACACACACACACACACACTTTTTCTACTTCTGCCTTCACTCAAATTAATGGTACAGGCCACACTGGTAGAGAAATAAAAATGTCCACTTATGTTTTCGGACGAGATGAACAAAACTTCTCGTGATTCCTCAGACCTTGAGGTATAAATGTTCTTCTACAAAACTCATGGCACTGATGTCAATGCCGATGCACTGTGTTTCTGCTACCTGTGGTTCACCAGGCCTGCCCTACTTTGAGCTACAAAACCACATCCACTCTCCGGGCACTTCAACATTGCCTCAGCCTCACCTATCCTGTTCTCTCTTTGATGCTTCCTCTCATCCTCTTACACACCTTCAAATCCTCAGCTTCACTATTCAGCTCAACCATTATTGCCCTGATGTTACGCCTCTAGCTATCACAGTCTCGTGCTAACACACACACACACACACACACACACACACACACACACACATACATACACACAAATACAAATACTTTAATCATAGACAAGCATAAACAATAAACACTTAAACCCAAATTAGACTGTAAGACCACATGCCTAACCTTTAATGTCACATGCTGACCTTAGTAATGTGTACAACTTGTCATATGTCACAAATCCACATGGTATTTGTAAGAAAGAATTGCCAGGTATGTGTATCTACTTGCATGTATTGCTAAATATTGTTAAATACATAATTATTCCATTTTTGTATTTAATAATGATTTTAATGACATTATGGAAATTTTATTTGTATAATTATGTATATACTTATGTATACCAAATTATGTGCAAAGAGAAGGGGTAATTGAGTGAGGTAGTAATCACAATATTTATGTATTATAAATTATAAAAATTTTAATATTGTAATTATTAATGTTAATATTAATTTAATATTAATTAACATCCTATCACTCCATACATAACCCCAAGTTTGAATGAACTTACCAGATCCTCCCCCTCTTCACTGCCAAGAGGACGGATGGGGAGATCCCCTTTGGTAATCATGTGAGGGCTCCTCCCCCGAACTAAGACCACACCTATCCACCGCAGCTGCATGCAGTCTTATAAATAGGTGATAATGGGTGTGGTTTCATGGGGAAGTCACAGGTTACCGAACCCCCGCCCAAAGTAGCACACCCAGGTGTGCACCTACTTCCTCATTAATTACCTACCCCTCTCCATGCAATTACTTTGTACATTATTATAGTTGCACAGTAAAATATGCATTAAACAAATCAACCTACTACCACACAATTGCAATGTAGAAACTAAACTTAAGTTAAATGTTTCCAACCAGTACTGATGACAGTGTTGCCAGGTCTTGTCTTGGGGTTCTGATATATCTGGCATACGCAGATGACTGCCATCGACCCAGCATCTGAATAGTGAACTCTGGAATCCCCACTTGTGTTGCTGTTGTGGCTGCCCCAATACGAAAACTGTGCCCAGCATAATTTGATGAGTCCAAGCCCATTTGCAACAGTGCCTCCCAAATTACTACCACCAATCTACCCCTGGTCAGAGGTGACCCATCCTGATACAGAAATAGATGTCCCTGCTCCCTGGAACGAACCGCCAGGTAGGCTGCCATTGACTTCACTGGACACACTATGTCATGGGTTATGCCAAGATAAAGAGTGACCCCCAAACGGAATGGATCAGTCTTGCTCTGACGGATCCGCACTGACACAAGTGTTGGGCGTTGAATCGAGTCTAACGCTATGTCTGACAGTAACAGAGGAGCTGGGTTATGCAATGATGAGCCTGATGCTGAGTAGACCGTGAATTCACCAGAGCGTAGAAATCCAAAGAAGCCCAGACAGCAAGCTGCCCACAACATTTGATAGTCTGGATTCTGTTCTCTTGACCACATTGCGTGTAAACTACGTAGGATAGTAGGAGTAATTGGCAGTCAGGGTCTGGTTGGAACTGTTTGGGGGGCACGGCGAATCCCCTTCAGGACATATTCTAATCTGGGGAATGTCCCAGGGCCAAAGGGGTCTTGGAAACCTGCACTAATCTGCAGGTGGCGGATAGCCGACAAGTAGGACTTGATCAACTGGTACTTCAGGGATTGTAAGGATAAAAATGTGACATACCTACAGAGTAGTGTTTCTGAGAGGGGCAGAGGTTGAAGGTTGAATTGTTAACAGAAGGCTAAAAATCGACGGTTGGCCGATGCGTATACTCTTGCTGTAGCTGGTGCTATTCCGTCTGAAAAGAACTGCTGAACAAAGATGTCCAGGCTGGAGATGTCTAGTCCGGCTTGGAGACCAGCAACAGGTCTACCAGGGTAGTTGGGATGGCTTGAGGTTCTCGGTTGGCCTGTGGGTGGAGAGAAAGAAAAATAGACCTTTGATTCCTGGAGATAGTGTCAGCCGCCATGTTTCCATTGCCGGGAAGGTGATGTGAAGTGACTGAGAACTGATGGAATGCTGACAGAAACCACAAGCATTGCAGGAGATGCATGACACGGGGGTGACGTGATGTACCAGACTTTAGGCAAGCCACAACTGCCATATTGTCACAGCTAAACTGAATTGACTGTTCTGACCACTGCTGTCCCCATAGCATGCCTGCAAAAACTATTGGCACCAGCTCTTTTGCTGTAATATGGACTTCGGCCCAACAATCTGGCCAAGCCAGCTGGAACCACTGACTGCCAGAGAATGCCCCACAACCCCAGTTACCTGAGGCATCAGATGTCACTATCGTTGATGGTACTGGAAGCCTCAGTGTAGATACCCCATACCAGTGGGAAAGGAATGTATCACTGATTGTAATCTGGCCAGTTTGTCCTGTGGTAATCTCAATTGCTGTCGGATGGTATCAATCTCAATCCCCAGAAAGACCAATGTTGGTGATGGACCCTGCACCTTCTCCATTGCCACTGGGACTCCTAGAGATTGGCAAAGCTCCAAAGTTGTTGCTAGGTCCTGCCCACAAACTGGGGTCTCGGGTGGACCCAAAAGGAGGTAATCATCCAGGTAGTGTACCTGGTACTGGATACCCTTCCTCGACATTCTCCATGCCACTGTGTCGGCTACTGCTGAGAATAGTTTGGGGGCTGATCGAAGGCCAAATGGGAGGGCTGTGTCCAAATATGTTTGCCTTTCCCATTGAATAGCAAGGAGGGGCCAGTCATCCCTGTGTACTGGAACAACCAGGTAAGCACTCTTGAGATCCACTTTAGCTAGCAATGTCCCCCGACCCAGTACTCTCACCATTTGTACTGCATCCTCCAATCGGGCGTACTGGATCGATGTCACATCCTGGGCAATTCTGTCATTGATGCTGTGGCCCTCTGGGAATGACAGGTCCACAATCAGTCTCCACTGTCCCGGTTGGGACTTGGGGACTAAACCAATGGGGCTCACCTGGCACAGTGGTAGCAGCGAATGGGGGAGTGGGCCAAGCAGACGCCCAGCTTGACATTCCTGCTGTATGTGAGCGTCGACCACTGCTGGTCTTTGGTTCACTGAACTGTGGTTTCGCTTCGCTGATTGTAGCCTAACCTGTGAACGGTCCATTCCCACTCTAAACCCTTCGGCTATCCCCTGCAACAGAAAAGACACATATCTTCTATCTGGGTGACTCTGCAGCATCTCCTGGTAGTATCAGCCAGGATGTATGATGGAAAGGTCCACACCACTGTTGTATCAAAAGTGGGGGTGGAATGGTGACCTGTCCTAACCTCTCCAGGTCGGCTATATACTTGTAGGACTCACCACATTTGTTGCATGCCAGTGATAGATGACCTGTGGAACGAGAATTGACTCTTAACACCACTACAGCCCCTGCTATTGACAAATTAGCAACAGTGCCCCCCATTGACGTGCTAACTGTGTCTGCCAAATAAGGCTAATATGTTGCAGTGTGCCTGCATACCTGGCATGGCACAGGCACCTCAGCTACAAATCTGCAACCTGTGGGCTTGGCACCCCAGTGTACAGGCCAGGTCCATATGGCCCAACCCTCTACACAAGGTGGCATAGTTGACCATCAAAACTATTTAATATGACCCCACCACATAGACAACCAGGACAATGGAGATGAGACAATTCTATGCATATATGACATAACACAACACCAAATCAATAATAATCAATCATAACAATGTCCAAACACAATAATATGCAAACAGAATAATCCACATGTAGACTGCAATAATTACTCGTAAAGAAATAACAGAAGCACAAAAATGAAATAGAATAAAGTAGCAACAAATTAGTACACTAGAGTATATGCAGAGAAGCATATAATGCAGACAGGACAGCATATGAACATGACTAAACAAGAGGCTGTGACTCCTGTCCTCTGGACTTTACCCTGTCAACGACGTCCCCCCCCCCCACTAGGCTGGTTCTGGCTTTGGGGTATGTCCCGACTTGGTCCTCTGCTCTGTTGACGTGGTTGCCGATATTCAGAGTCCTCTGGGGTGTCTGCACAGTCCCTTGCCATATGCCCTGGTTGTCGACATGTGGCACAACGATGGCGAGATGTGTACGTCCCAGGGTACACACACCTGCCCTTGTTCCATGAGACACAAATTCTGTCCAATGTCTCAGGGCGAATGCAACTGCTCAGGCGTGATTGACGACCCACTTGGGGCTCCTGTGGTGGGGGTGGTTGAGTGGGTGGGTGTCGAGGAGTCTCCCTAACCCCCCTGAGAGCACAGTCCTCCCAATTGTGGTCCACTTCCCGGCATAGTTGGCAAAACTGAGTCATTGTCCCCTCTGCTCGAGACAGTACATAAGATATAACACATACGAACATGCTGCTAACCTGAAAATGGTCCAGTAACAGCCGTTGCTGACGATGAAGACTGCTGGGTTGATGAAGAGGGATCTGAAAGAGCCGCCTGAAGTTCCGTCCTGATGGCTGAGCGGATAGACGGCAGCAAGGAGGCGAGGAGCGGGGTGGACGCCTCCCTGTTCTCTGTAACCTCGCCAGGCTGCTGTCCACCCGACGAACTGGTTTCTTCCATGGTCATCTTAATCCACAGCAGATAGCAACAGAAGGGTTGACCACTACCAACAAAAAGAGGAACTAGCCAACTTGCCGAATACAACTAAATAACGATGAAACTAGACCTCCACAAAGCTGACTGACTAGTTGCAGTTGACCATCTGACTAATGACAACTGCGCTGCACTCTGACGATGTGTCTCATGCGGGTAGACACGCCCAGGCTTCGTTCTGATGTTAACTATGCTTAAATCACTATTATAATTTTATAATTCAATAAAGAAAACAAATCAGAAAGAAAGAATTGTATTAATTTAATAGATTATTAAGAATTACAAACTGTGTACAGTCAGCAAATTAATTGTATATAAAATCTGTTGTACGTATTGGTTGTAATATACTGGTTCTATCGGTTGGACTGGATGTACTAGTTGTACCTGATGTAATGGATGTACAGTGTAATTGATGCATGACAAGATGTAGTTGGAAGGGTTGTAGATATCTGGCTGAATGTGGAGCTAGAAGTGGAGCCAAACATAATTGAAAGGGAACTGGATGCATCTAACCCTCCTCCCGTTTGTAACCCCACATCTAGCTGCACATCCAGCGCCATTCACATTACATCTGGTGTGACGTGTCAACCTTTCTCGTACCATGTCTGTCTCAACACCCAATGCCTCTCCAACCATGTATGGCTACACATCTAGCCCTTCTCCCAATTCATCTGGTCACACGTGGCCAGGAATGGTGGTAGGGGGCTGGATATGTGGCCAGATGAGATTGGAGTGTAGCTGGTGGCTGATAGAGATGTAGGAAGCTGATAGTGAGGATAGGCACCTATGTTTAAAAGCATAAAATGTACTTTGGATTGTTCCTAACATGAAATGGCAAGCAGGAATCCTCAATAAGGAGTTTCTAACCCTCGTTTGAACTCACCTTATGAAGAATATTGGTATATGGTGTAGTTTGGATATTGAGAAAATACCAGAGTAGGAACTATGAATATTATCATTATTATGACATGTATTGATGTGATTGGTGCGCAGTTAAATTTGATATGATAGAAATAATACAAAGAACAGAAAGAAACTTGTTACAATTATTGTGTGATGTTAGTGACATTATGGCGTGTATGTGATTATACTTTGAGGTGTTACGAACATAATTATTTCATTATCATTCCCAGTTTCTTCGACTGGTATTTCATTATCACTCCCAGTTTCTTCCACCGATATTCCATTGTGATTCCCAGTTTCTTGGACTGGTATTTCATTATGATTCGCAGTTTCTTCGACTGGTATTTCATTATCACTCCTAGTTTCTTCCACCGATATTCCCTTGTGATTCCCAGTTTCTTGGACTGGTATTTCATTATGATTCGCAGTTTCTTCGACTGGTATTTCATTATGATTCCTAGTTTCTTGGACTGCTATTCCATTAGGATCCCCAGTTTTTTCAACTGGTATTCCATTATGATCCCCAGTGTCTTCAACTGGTATCCTGTTATCATTCCCAGTTTCTTCGACTGCTCTATTAAAAACCAGTGGTTTCCACTGAAAAGAAGATGGTCTGGATAGATTCGTGATGAAAAGAGGATTGTTTCCAAAGCAGGTAGGTGTCAAGATCGATTCTGGGGATAAGATATACATGTATAATTATGTATATATTTTTATAAGCTCATATGGCACATCATTCACCCAAACACCTTCTTATTTGGTGATACACAGTATGTGTTTATGGCTGGCATACTTTTTAAATAAATAAATACATATGTATATATAATTATATTGTTATAACAATATAAATTATATAATAACCCTGTTAAATGGCTCAACTTATTTTACAATGGTGCATAAAATTATCAAGCTTGAATAATTGGACTCATACTTCAAAACCTTATGAAGACTCAGTTATATAAGTGTGACTGAGTTTAAGTACAATAAAGGTATATATTTTAAGCAGAAAACCACTTCATCCCCACTACATAGCAAATTTCTGGCTAGAACACTGATACATACCTTTCATAATAAAGCGTGAGTCTCCCCTTCCTCTATTATTAATAGAACTAGTTTCTGGAATTTTCCAATATATATACTTAACATACGGAATATTTTGTACTAATGAAGAGGATACAATCAAACTGTTTTCACAGTCTGGATGTAGATATGTATAAATAACTGGAGGAGATAGGATTACCAGGCATTCTGTCCATGTGTCTTGTATACATACCACAAATTTAAGTAACCTTGTTGAATCTAAATTGTAGATAAAATTAGTAAGAATGATATATACATACATATATATGTTACTATAGCCATCATAATTATTGGGTCAGATAGCTCAGTGTGTCCGTACATTAGGGATAGTACATATCAGTTACAGTATAAGTTAGTCATGTATCTAAATCCTCAAACGTTTACACGCTAAATTACATTGTTGTTGAGTTGACACCTACTTTATTATGTATTTATTATCAGTTTACTGTATATATAGTTGTAATATATTTTCAATATAACTAAAATCATGATTAATACATTATTATATTATTATTAGTTATTAGTATATGTACATACATTGTGAAATAAGTGTTAACTCAATATGAATGTATTTCAATTTGTAGCTCTAACACTTAATTAGTAATTGTTTGTTTGTCTCTGACAAATAATTATCTGTTCGTAACAGAACAAAGAAATTGGTGTCATTCAGCAAATGGGAATTTTGAATTATGTACTTTCTTTAGAGTGGTTTTGATATTTTGCTTGTAGTCATTGGCATGTGTGTGGGTTAATTGTTGTTTTTTTATGTAAATTTATTTTATTACCTGTGGCCATCCTTATAATTGCTTTCCTTGGGGTTGAATCTATATGTATACATATACGTATGTGACCTAATTTTCGAAAAGGGATCTTTTCCCGCAAAATTATTATGATAAACTGATCACTTGTCATTCCGTAATTTTGTACAGGAAATGAAGGAAATTTGGTATCCAACAAGCTTAATAATACCCCTTCCTGGATACCAAATTTCATTGACTTCCTGTACTAAATGGCGGAATGACAAGTGATTGAAGGTAAGCATTTGATCATAATAATTTTGCAGGAAAAGGTCCCTTTTTGAAAATTAGGTCACATACATTTGCCTGTGTCACTTACGCAAGTATGTGTTGTATACATAGTTGAGGAAGTTGCGTCATTCTGAGGGGCTCAGTCAATTGATGGTACATAAAAGAATGTGCCTTTGAGCGAAGTATGTACTTCAGCTTCTGTGCACTAAGACTGCAGTTTTTGAGTACACAGAAAGGTAGAGTCACTAGTGCCATCAGTAGTGATTGACACATAGTCATCGTTAAACAATTACGTATAAAGATATTTTTTCCTAATATTTGTTATGAAATAACATATGTATTATCACATAATAGTATAATGGTACTTCATCTGGTACTTCATCTGGTACTTCAATCATGTACTAAATTACAGACTGGCTGAGCTATCTGACCCCTGTTGTTATGGTAACATATATTATCTTATTTGTGGATCTGCTGATGTTCAATTAAGTTTGCATGTCAGAAGATATCTTAAGTTAATGTTACTCTTATTAGTAGTAGCTAACTAATAAAGGTTTCCTATAGTCTGGTTTAATTAATTAAGTTAACCCTTAGAGTACTGATGTCACATATATGTGACATTTGACCCCTATGCGTTTCAGAGTGTGTTTCTAGCATTACAAAGCACTGCAAATGTTTGTAATTGTTGTTAGGCATAAGCCCATGAAAATGGGTAAAAAGGTTTATGGTTTTTCGGCCACCCTTTGGTCTAAATAACGAGTACGGGTGGAATTTCAAAAGGCGTTGACCTCTCGTTAATGGAGTTTCAGTGACCCAATCCATGCAATCTGGTGGGTAGCTGAGACATTTTCCTTGCTGTAAAACTCGAAATTGTGGGTGTAGCTGGGCCAACATGCAGTGGGGTCGTTTTGTTTGCCCCAGTTGCAGTCAAAAGAGGGAGAGCAATGCATTTGGATTAATCCTACGAAGCACTTGAGGGATGGTAGAGATAGTACTCCATGTCGGAAAAAGAGCCATGTTTGGGGTAGAGAAAGTGAACGGTGGCCAAAATATACGCAGCAGAGATTCCAGTGTTGGAAATGGGAAACATTTTGAGAAGGGTTAAAGTTTCTGCATGTAATTGTACTACTGTAAATAGTAACAAAACCACAACCCACTCACTATTTATAGTAGCCTAGAATATATAATGTAAAGTAGCAACACTTTACATATGCATGGAGAAGCAGCTGTTTAAAGCATTCAATAAAATTAACCCTTAGAGAACTGAGCTTGTTTTTCAAAATTTTCCCATTTCCAACACTGGTAACTCTATGGCATATATATTGGCCACCGTTCACTTTCTCTACCCCAAACTTTTTTCGACATGGAGTACTACTTCTACCAACTTGCTTACCAGGACTCGAATGTCCCCAAGCACTTTGTAGGATTAATTCGAATGCAGTGCTCTCCCTCTTTTGACTGCAACTGGAGCAAACAAAATGACCCTGCTGCATGTTGGTACCAGCTACACCCACGATTTCAGGTTTTACAGCAAGGGAAATGCCTCAGGTACCCACCAGAGCACATGAGTGGGGTCACTGAAACCATGATTTGAGTAGGCGGCGAGGTTCGAACCTCCATTAACAGGGGGACACCCCCCTTCAAAATACCCCTCATACTTGTTATTTAGGGCAAAGGGCGGCCGAAAAACCATCAGCGTTTTTAGCCATTTTCATGGGCTTGTGCCTGACACCGATTACAAGCATTTGGAGTGCTTCGTAACGCTAGGAACACACTCTGAACCACGTAGAGTTGAAATGTCACATATATGTGACATCAGTCATCGAAGGGTTAATGCTACACAAACCAATAGACTGTATGCCTTATATGCATGTTTTATAATAATACTTACTTTTGTTGGTCACACATACGAGTGACCTAGTTTTCTTTTCATCCAATACTTGGTTTGATAAATGATATACCTATAGGATTTAGAAACTGTTATTAATTGATAAACACACTTACACACACACACACACACACACTCAACACAAATTAAACAATAAAATGGTGCATTTAATTTCAAACCAGATATGGAAATTGGAAAACCAGTAGTGTCTCAACTATAGACGTATTAATATGTTCAAAGAATTGTTATGGAATTGGGTTCAATGGAAATATGTAGATATTGGAACATGTGGGAACCAAATTTACTAAGGGACTTTTACTGGGGGTTTCCCATTTACAAAATGCAAGGAAATAATCAATTATAGGTGTGGTTTCACAAGAGTGTCAAAACTCTTTCGTAAACTATACTGGTAGATCTTTGTAACACAGACATGTAATGATACATGGCTATATAAACTAGATTTACTTGTTTAGTTTGTGTGTTCAAAAAGTTTGTTTAGATCAGAAATGAACTTTGAGAGAGAAAAAGAGAGAAGCCGAGATAGTGACAATGACAAAAAAACACACGGATAAGCCTAATTCACAGTAGGACAGTTATCACTAGTGTTCGCATTTATGTACATCTACACATGCAAAGTATTATTTAATGTAAATTTAGGAATCCAGTCAAAAAAAACCCATATATTTCATTATGAAATCCCAGTTTTAATTTCCTGTATATATGATGTAAATTTATGAACACAACATAACTGTGAACTATCCTAATGTGAAACAAACTAGAGAGATAGTTGATAATACCCAAGATGGGTTTAGCCAGGCAACTATCTATAGAAATACAATTATAATATAATTATAAAATTATTATAATTATATTATAATTATATGAATGAACAATTTGTTTGTCTGGTCTCTTGTTTGAGAATTGTTAAATATTATTCATGACTAAGTAATGATTGTTGTAAAACTATAGGATGATTTAAAATACAGAAACTAACATAATTAATAATCAAGATAGGATAGTAAAACGTAGATTACATATTTGTGGTTGATAGTACAGTAAGCACTATTTTTAAAAATTTCATCCTCTACTTTTGCTTGTAATATTCACATACATGACTTACAGTAGCTTTTTCAGACTGAGATTCCATCTGGATATGTCTACTGGAGGGAGTTCACCTGTGAAGATTTTCGTTTGCTCACCAAATGCTTGAAATAATGCAATCACGTGGTGTTTATAACGTCATATATGTTTTATTATGTCATTCATTTGTGGAACAATGTAAATAAAACATTCCATAATTATTCACTCCCCCTTACAAAGGCCATTCAACGGTACGATATAAGCTAACAATGATATGATTACATAGTTGACCTTCATGACTAATACACCTTATATTATATGTATTCATTAATTTTACTTGGATCAACACAGCAAAACTGTTGTAGTTGTATATAATAATTACAATAGAATATTATTTTCATAAACTAATTTTTTTTAATTATAATTTTCTTGTGTTACTAATTATTATCATATGACTCACAAAGTGTTAGATCATTCTTGCTGGTTTTTTGGGCCACATCCTGAGGCCTTTAAGGATAGTTTCTGCAGTCTTGCAGTCTGGTTTGGAGTGTTACATTGCAGTAGATCTAGAATGAATTATTAGTACTAAGTAACAGCTTAATGATATACTCATTTTATACTCATTGAAACAACACATCAAATATATATATATATGTGTGTACTGTTGAAGACACAATTGACTACAACACAACTGCCATTTAATGTCAGTCTATGACCTTGACAATTGAGTAATTATACATTATATTAAGCATAATTATTTATTCATAGTATTGCCAAATTTGTATCTATACTTATTACTTAGTTATTTAAATGATTTACACTAACGTCTGTCCACATTCAGCTGTCCCTTTGCATTGGAGAATATGTAGATTTCTAGAACATTAAAATCTTGCATAGAACAAGAATGAACTTACATCAATGGAAAATATATTTCATTAACCACTTGGATGACGTATAAATGGTTGTTACCTCATGTAAGGAGTCACGAAATAATGTAATTAGAAAGAATCCTGCAGTATAATATTCAAACATACAATATGATTGCTACAATCATCTCAACTACAATTGTAATCATTATTGAACTCACCTCCACAGAATATAAGTATATAGGATCACATTATTTCTTTGCATTAGATTGTCTCAAGCAATGCCTCCACACAGTTTATGGTCTATTGCTGATAGATACTAGCTTTTATAGGTTGTATTTGCAATGTATGATGTATTTTATGATGTATTTATAGTCTGCATATGTAATATTATGTCTTTACTACATGTACCGATACAAATATTTGTATGTAGATTTGCATTCCTATATATACCATATATGGGTTTGTTTATGGAGGTATGTTTGTGATTTCTTTATGTGGTTGACATTCCATAGATACTTGTCTAGTAAGCTCTTTTTTTACTGATTAGCATATGTCTCACATAGCACACCCACAACACACCCACACCACACCAATACCTCGATCACCCACACACAATCATATACTGACATGTACACATACCCATATATATCTATACATACATAGTTACATATCCATATACATTTATGCACATACCAATATATACACCATACACATCCACACACAACACATTCATACCCATACAAGCATTCACCCATACACATAATCATATCCATACCCATACACACATTCATACACACATCCATATCCATACCCATACAACAAACCCATACACACATTCATACGTATACACACACTCACACCCATACACACATTTATACACACCTTCATGTGCACACACACATACATACACACGCACACACACGCACATACACACATTCATACACCTTTATGTGTACACACACAAACATACACCCATACACATTTATATGCACACATATGCACATATTCATACACACATTCACACACACCTTTATGCACACATACACACTCCAATACATCAAATAGCACTTACACATTTGTTAGAAGTTAATTGTTATTGCACTACCAGACACACTCACCAATCAAAGTCATGATATTATTTTAGTAGTATGAGCTATTAAAACTTGTAATGCAGTAAAATTGTTAGAGTTTTGTATAATTAATTATCTATAAGTAATTTTGCTAATGTTATATTCAATGCTTGATTTCTCAAAGCATTTCATTAGCCCAAGAGCCCATAATGACAGAAAAGTTAAGAGAGTAGGAGCTGGAGATATCCATGCATTTAATTTGAATCGCATACTAACAGCAAATTGCTTCAGAGGATTGAAGATCAACTATTCACCAGTATTTGGGAGTGTTTGACATATCTGCATTACACCATTTACAAGTTGAAGTTGTGACTTATGAAGGGAGAGCAAAATGGTTACAATGAAGGGCTTCTTACTACATTCTCAATGGCTTTACTATCAACTTCTTCACAGTCTATAAAGTAACATGAGTTAGAGTATCACCCGATCTTTTCCTTTGTTTCACTGGCAGCTATTCATTTTGTTGAAACCATATTTAATGACAGAACTTGTAATTATGTTGTCTAAAAAAAAATAGTAACAGATGGTCAGACAGATAGTTTGACCAATTCAATCAAATGCGTGTTTCTTTACTACTCTTACTCTATTGCTTTCTGTCTTTATGGCATCCTGGTATTATACTTTAATATTTGTAATGTGACAAAGTTCATACAACACAAGAGCTTTTTTAATAAACTTTATTCTTAATTATAATTGGCGTAAAAATTCAACAGTTTCTATCACTCTTCATATAGTCTTCTCTTGTCACAGGATGGGAGTGTGGTCTGTAGTTTTAAAACAATTTCAGTATTTAAACCATAATATAATTCCCTTTGATCTTAGCACGTATTAAAATAATATAAAAACCGGGTGAATATGATATTTAGTACATACCACCCTTTTCTTCATCATAACCAACCATCCTCTATGGTGAAATATGGTTTAAATTGTTCATACACTTTCATGCTATTTTGCATCCCTCGGTCTTTGCCTTCAGGATCAAAATAGTATGAATCTCTCCTAATAGATATGTAACATATATATCATTATTATCACTTATTATAATGGATTATCTCACAAACTATTTACAATGTTTAGGAGCCATTAACTAAAAGGTGGGACAACTGGTTGTTTTTTTAAAGTTAGTCATATCATTGGGTGGGATACTACCACCACAAAACAACTCCGTTTTATTAGACATTGTCCAAATAATAATTATAAACAATGTCTGAACATTTAATAGTAAGATGGGACAGAATGAGAAAATTCTGAGATTTTGTGGATGTTTCAGGTTCATATTTTTCATAACATCCAGTATGAATAATATAATAATATTAATTTGACTATAGATATAAACGGAAATTTGATTGGCTAGTAGGCCCAGTACCAAGTTTCTATACCATTAAGGTATAGCTACACTGTGTTGTTTAGTTGCTATAACAACTTTTATAGTCTAAATTGGTCAGACATTGTATCTAAGAAATTTACTAACCAATGGTATCTAAAAGATATATTAACCAACGGTATTTAAGAGATATATATATTACCCAATCGTGGTGTATATCCAACTACTGTATATATAATCATAGTTTAATATTATTTATAATATCTTATAGCTTGTTGAAAATATTAACAGATTATGGCTGCCAGGAATACTATGTACTAGCTAGTTTCAACTTGACGAGACTTAACTGTTTATTATGCCCCGTAGGGCCATCCCTATGATTGCTTTCCTACGGGTTCGAAGTAATAGTTAGAGCCCTCTCACGAGGGCTCTAAGTTACTTAGATCTATTACCATTTTCTCTTAGATGGCGTTGTAAAGAAGTGATTATTTGGAACAATGTTTTTGGTGGATAAACTTCACTGTCCTGCCTTCTTGCTCCCATTATGAACTCTGCTGTTCGCTCTTCCATTCTGCTAGCTGTCATTTGTGTTAATTCATCTGAAATATTTCCTATTTGTCACGATGAATTCCAAATACTACATGCCCATTTTGTTGTGTGCAAGGTTTTCTTGGTATTCTGCTTTGAAATGCTTGTATTATATCATATTTTGTTACAGTATATATATAGCAAATCTGTCTCCTTTGAACTTTGAAGCCATACTAATTAGCTTATTTAATATTTAGCCGTGGTTTCTATTGCGCGTGTGGTTACTATGAATCTAGTTGTTAACGAACAAAGTTTATACAAGCGTTTTGATTGGCTTCAATTAATGCGTGGGTGTAACAACGTAACGCGCACATTTAGCTGTGCTCTAACCAACACTATTAACCCGTTTTTGGGCAATCTGATTGGTTGATTTCTGTTAGGTATGTATGTTATAGTTATAAAATGCGCGTGCGGTTTATAACAGAATTCTAAGCCCTAGCATAGATAATAGACTACTTACTCTATTATCTATGGCCCTAGCAACGAGGGCGGCACGCCCAAGTGCGCGGGCTTAGAATTCTGTTATAAACCGCACGCGCATTTTATAACTGTTTTCTAGCCACCCACTTCAATTCAAACACTCGCCTTGCTACCTTCCAGCAACTAACGAAGGATAATGTTGATATGTATGGCGTTCTTAGAAGTTCTTCTATACAGTCAAACAAGTTAAAAGTCTGTACTGTTAAAAATACGGAAGTTATGAAGCTTAGCCAGAGTGTGGGCGTAGCCCGGGACGTTTCATACATTCGCCTTGCTGTTCTTCTGCAACTAACGAAGCATGAATTTCACATCTGTAGCTTTCTTAACACTTCAACTCACCAGTAAAAGAAATTACAATCTTGAATCTTGTAAAATGCAAGAGTTATCGAGCTAAGAACAGTTGTTTCTGCAACGCCCCGCCCACACAATTTTCTAATTTACGCATGCGCTATACTATTACCTTGGTTACAGCGTCTGCGAAACTGGGAAGTTATAAACCGGTTTATAACTTCCTTATAGTTGAAATATAACACATAGCAACAACATAGTAACAGGCTAGAAATATATATTATATGTTTGTGTCACTTGCGCGAGTATGCATTGTATATACGTAGTTAAGGAAGTTACATCATTCCCGTGGGCTCTGTCAATAATGGGCGTGGCGCGTAAAAGAACGCGCGCTCAATCTATCACTTACAGTTTCGTAACCCGGGGGCTTTTGAAAAAAGAATGAATTAATTTTAATAATAATTCCAACCACACCTACCATGGATGTAATATACTGATTGCGAGGTGTGGCTCATCATCTCATTAAAATCAAAACAAATGAATACAGGCAATTTGCAACTTTCTCCAACTTCTGGAGCAATCTAACACTCACCTCAACCTTGCTTACCAATTACTGCAAGCACAGCATCTACTCAAGTCTGCACACGAACGCTATTTGTCACTTATTCTCCCAACATCCCTTTCTCTCTCGCTAGAACCAGCTAGAAACCCAAGTCTATACATCACACAAACATCAACATAACGTTCTACTCTCCTCTCCTTTCACTTTTTTTTTTTTTTAAGTACTCTAAGCTAACTCCAAAGTAACATCAAAGGGCGGACACTTGAATCAAAGCACCGCTAGACCACATCCAACGAAGCGTAGGCGTTTTGAACAATAGAATGCCGACATGCCGCCACCACATTGGTATACTCTTGTAATCTACAGTAATTTGGGGTGTGGTACATCCAAGACCCAGCCATTGCAGTGAAATTTAACAATGTAATAAGTAGGTGTGGTACTTCCTATCTGACAGGATGTTGTAAAATTACAACACTAAAAAACTGAAAGTGCTATACAGACCAGCAGAAAGAAAGCTGTGTAGCTTACGTAGAAACTGGAACTAATAGCTAGCTATTCTACCTGAAATATATTTCTAAAGTTCTACAATGTTCTTTAAAAGGTAAACAGAGTAGATAATCGAAATGATAACTATAATAGGCTGATGTATTTCAGGCATCATAAAGTCAGCCATGATTCAGTACTGAATGATGGACACCACAAAGCAGTCATAGGGATACTATATATCTTGTTTTTTATTCATAAATTATAACTCAATGAAGAAAAAAACCCAACAAATTAGAAGTAAAGAGTTGTTTTAATTATACATACCTGATAAATGGTGTGAAAAAATAAATGATATTGCATGAGGTATGCATAAAATACAATTTTGATAAGAGACATGATATATTAAAGAATGATGAAGATATTGATGTAGTATCATAATATGATAGAGAGATACCTGATTTATTAAATGATGGTGAATATATAAATGATATTGATCGATATAATATCATAATATGATATAGAGATACCTGATATATTAAATGATGGTAAATACATGTACATAAATGATATTGATATTATCATAATATGATAGAGAGATACCTGATATAATAAATGTTGGTGAATACATAAATGATATTGATATAGTATCATAATATGATAGAGAAGATACCTGATATATTAAATGATGGTGAATACCTAAATGATATTGATCGATATAATATCATAATATGATAGAGAGATACTTGATATATTAAATGATGGTGAATACATAAATGATATTGATATAGTATCATAATATGATAGAGAGATACCTGATATATTAAATGATGGTGAATACCTAAATGATATTGATATAGTATATCATAGATGGAGTTTAGATATCTGATATACAACAAAAAATGGTTGATAATCAAGTGGTGAATGAATAAACAAATATATTATACAAAACCTGAGTAATAGAATGGATGATATAAGTGTACAATGCATTGCGTGATGGTAATATAGTGATAAAAGTCCAAACATTTGAAATACATAACAGTAAATGGTAGAATTATCTAATGAATATATGTACAGGTGTGATTGGTGTCATAATGTTAAATGTGACATGACATAAGTGATTTGATACAATGAACACAAGATTTGTTTTGTTGTGTTATGATTATAGCACGTGTGTTATTATACTTGTATGTGTTACAAATGTAATTATTTCATCATTCTTTTCATTTTCTTGGACAGGACTATTGAAAAGCAATGGATCCCTTCGGAGAAGAAGCGGTCTGGGTAGATTTGTAAGATCTTTCATGGCTATTTCAAAGCAGGTATGTTTAACTGATGTCAAACCTGGCGGCAAGAAATATATATATATATATATATATATGTATAATAAATATATTGATATCCTCATATAGCATATCAATGGCCTAAACACATTCTTATTTGAAGCTGCAGAACTTTGTTTTTGTTTTTTTTGTAGGGCTGCTTGGCATATTTTATTATGATCGTATTGTTAGTAATTCTTTGTTGGCTCAAGAAATTTTTCCAATGGTACATATGATTACCACTGTTCAGCCATGCTTCAACACACACACACACACCTTTCATGATAAAACATGAGTTTTCTCTTCCTCTTTTAGCATTAGTTTCTGCGAGTGTCCAATACATACACTTTGGAATATCATGTACGGATGAAGGGGACACAATCAAACTATTTTCACAGTCTCGATATAGATTACTACTAACTGAAGGAGATAGGATTACCATAAATTCTGTCCCTGTGTCTGGTACTACAGGTTTAATTAACCTGACAGTGTATGTTGGAACTAAATTGTAAAAAAGAAGGTACATAATTATTAAACATATCGTACATATATAATATTATTATGTAATATATAGACCATGGTTAGGAGGTGTGTGTGTGTGCCAGATATACTGCCTGCTATGAAAGTTTATAGGGCCGAAAGATATATCCACATAAACCTCCCTAAGTCAGCATCATGCTTTTATCAATCTTTCTATTTTTAAGTTGATCACATAATGTATTATATTCATACGTACATGTATTTATGTAATACTATAAGTTGGTTCAGTATAGAGTATCGACACAATTAGTAGAATGACTGTCAATACATGAATAGATACATGTTCTACTCATTGTGTCAATACTCAATACTAATCCAAGTTATCACAATTTAGATTTTATTTATGGTAAAGTATTTTCTTACCTTGTATTATAGGAATGTATTGTACATTTGTAATCTCTGATACATCTATGTTCTGAGTTTCCTCTTCGTCTTCAAACACACAGAGTCTTTGATACGATAGTGTGAAATGAACTGTAAGATATTAAAATGATATATAATTACATTTTGAGATAGTTTACACACTCTTTGTTTCCAAGCTATCTACATACCTATAATAATATTTGTGCTATTATATATTTTCCATAGTCTCAAGATCACAGCTGGTGTACCATGTAACCTAACATGAAAACTACTGGTTGAGGCAAGCCCCATCTTAGTCAGGTCTACAAACGCTCTGTGATCTTGTTTGTTTACTTGCTTAGCAGCAAGATGTGGATTTTGTCCAGAAAAAAAAATCTTGTAACCCAAACATACTGTACTCATTTATGACTTATGAGATATAGAAGTAACCATTAGACTATGGCTGCTCTTGACTAATCACTGTGAAGTTACTGTTGTTGTATTATTCTAATCAGACAGTTTGTCCAGTCAAATGCAATTTTGTCTGGACAAAGATGGTGGAAAATGGCCAATTGCTGGACATTATTTCAAGCACAGAATGTATTATATATTCATAATTACCATCATGATTCTTTCCTCTAACCAGTATTTTACTTGATAAATGATATGCCTATGGGATTTAGAAGATGTTATTTATTAGTACACACACACACACACACACTGGTAAAAGTAAAAATTACTATATTGACTCCCCCATTTATATTATATACTTATATATATATATATATATTCAAATTGGTGGGACACACACACACAAACATATCATGTGATTCTCTGAATTGCTGTCCCTGGGAAATTCCCTTTTTATACTGTGATAATAAGCATTGCAGTATAGTATATAATGGTTGCCTTTTGTACATTTCAGTAATTATGTGCATGATGATGATATTGAATTAAAATGTAGCAAGACATGTCAGCAAACAGTCACTATGATCCAATGTAGTATAATAATTACAGTTGTATATACTTTAGTATTGACATTATAAACTAAGTATAATGCCATCTTTAATCAGGTGTTACACTACTTTTATTAATGGTGTCTACCCTTATTAATCTTCCTCCCTCAAACTATTTATAAACCCTCGTTAATAATAATAAGGTATATACGTAGCTCATTGTTGTTCCTCTGTTAAGGCTATGATACACAACAAACATCTTAGATCAACATATTAAATACTATCTTATAATTATATTGTCTGCTCACCTTTGCCATATTTGTGGTGAAGCCTATCCTGACAAATTTGAGTAAACACAACCTTTTTTGTGCGTTATAAACTCGCGTGTTGTGCATGTGTGTACAGTGTGCCTTTGATATGTCGTGTGACGTGATCATATATATATATAATATATTGGCACTTGTATGTCATATAGTATGACCTTTTATGTATGCAGCTTAATGAGATTATATATGAGTTACAAAGGGGAGTAATGGTCATTCATAATTACCATGACCTTAGACAAATATTTATCACTTTAGTTTAGAATGACCAACCATCTTTGTAGTTTGTACTAACACCATTTATCCTTCCTATTCATTTTGTGTATGTCCAATTTTAATCCATTACTTTAAGTCATAGTATAATCATGTATTAATCTTATGACATTAAACTATACAATGTATTATATACATTTCAATTTTGAGGCCATTGTGAATGTAAACAAACTTTAGTATAAATAGTTTACAAAAAGAACATAATTTTGATATCAATTCATAAGATTATTGAGGGACTGGGCTAAACTAAACTATCCTTCTTCTATAGGTAGAGTTACAAACATAAATACATGTATATTTCAATGTTGGCAAATTTTTTGTATATATTTGATAAACATTTAAGGGCAAAACGTTTGTAAGAGAAAAAAGACTATGAGAAATTCTTAATGATTGCATCAACTGCTGCAATAATGAAGAGGAGTACTTTACTAGTTAAATATATCTGTTAAGAAGAATTCTTTATTTTTTTGTTAGTAAACCTGATAGGGAATACTTGAAATACATCACTAATTTTTATTCTATAATCTCCCCTGTTAAAAATCTGAATTCTTTTATGCATAGTTTACTTGACTCAACACAATAACTAATACCAACACTGAGATGATATTACTATCAGCTCCTCCCAGTAGCTTATATTTTGTTATCTGCTTACCTCAACAACACATCAGTGGTGATTTTATGTATTCTTTGGCTAGTCACAGCACATCTTTTCCAAAACATGACTAATACACTTACAACAAGAACTAAAAAATGTGTGTTAATAATTTATTTTTATTATAGGAAGCCAAAATAGATGCTATAAATTTGTAGGATTTCCCAATAAAGATAGTATTCACTACATGCAGCCCAGTAATACTATGCATATACATCTATAATACATGTATTACTATAATTGTATAGTTAGCATGTGATTTATTTATGAAACTAATAATAGTATTAGTACTACATTACTACTGTGGTTTTGGAGTATATTTACTATGACAATTATAATAAATATATATATTTATTATAATTATACTAAATTTGTTTTACACATGCATACATTTCATACTAGCAAATACAACATGTATTATTGAGATACTATAGGTCACATGGTCTGGTCATCCAGATATATACCACCTACACACACACCCACACAGTGGTTAATTACTACTATATAAGCCATAAGACACACATATTAATGCACAAATAGAGGGGAGGGTCAATACAAATGACACAGTCATAGTAATGTGTGTGTGTATGTGTGTGTGTGGGTGTGAGTGTGGGTGTGTCAAACACTTATCACTGTGGGTGCCATACTCTTGGATTTACAAGTCTATAAACATAGGCATGCATTTCAACATGTTATAGTCTCATGCAGTCAACATACTGCTAAAATGAGCTTCTACAGGAATTGGGGTAGTGCCAATCAATTCGTTTGGTCATATGACCTTATTTAAATATAGTGTAACTAGAGACTATAGAACTTTCAAACTTGCTTTTCTATATTTCTGTAACGTACAACAAATAATTATTTTTGTATCTTTCTTAGAAATCTTCTATCTATAAGTTAGAATTTTGAGTGTTTTCAAATTGTAAAGATATAATATACCTACATATAAAAGTTGGTTACAAAATCCAACTCACACACACAATTAAAATGTATCACTTAATGGTTAGTTAGTGACATGAATTCATCGATTAATTGACAATTATTACATTCTGGACTGTCAAAAATACAAATCTATCACATTTTCCCCAGACATTCCATTATTTTAGTAGTATGTTATTGCAATATTGAAATTTGTTTATTAGTCCTTAAAATGACACAATGGCTCTTTAAACCTCAGCTTAATAACTTTGATCTTCAAGTACAAGATTAGCATACTCATGTTGTTATTCTGAAAACTGGTATCAGTTTTTGATAAAGTTAAATTTGTTTTTTTTTTTTGCTCACAGGACCATTCCTATGATTGCTTTCTGTTAGATTACCAATCCTATTCTATTGCTTTAAAATAGAGTAGGAAATATACCACTATTCAGAAACCTCACCTTACCAATAGTAACACGTTGCAGACGACTATACTAATAGCTCTGGAACCAGGCTAGCTCAGCTAGTACCAAAGACACGCACACTCTGAAGCTTATGCAGGATCAACTGGTGGTTAATTGAATCAAATGCTTTCGAGAGATCAATGAATAAAGTACCCACAATTTCATCGTAATCCACGTATCTTCTCCAGTCATCTATTTACCTTGAGGTTCCTGCAGAAAAGATCGCAATTGCCTATAGACCAGTTTCTCAAACACCTTAACGACTACTGGCACGCCGGAAATAGGTTGATAATTCCCTACATCCATCCTGTTTCCATCTTTGAATTTAGTTCCCTTTTATTAATTTTATATTAAACAGATGATTTAAACTACCAGCAATCACGGGTGCTGTAAACCTGATATCCCATCTAGGCCAGTTGCCTTGTCCACATCAAGAGATTGAAGTACTTCTAGAGTATCTTCAACATTAAATTTACAAAACTGAAAGCTTGTGTCACTTTCCTTTAGATTTCGGTCATTAACAGCTGTGCTACCAGCAAACAAACTTGTGAAGTATTCATTGAATACCTCCACCATCTGTAGGTCATCTGTATCCTCACCATTTTCAGTCATTATAACTTGAATAGTTTCTTGTGTTGTTTACCCCCTAAGATTCTTAATTGCCATCCAAGCTTTCTTTGGATTCCTGAAATCATTACACACAGCTATGACGTTGATTGTTTTAGCTGCTTTCATTGTTGTAGTTACAAGGTAGCACAACCTTTTATATCCATTCCACAAATCACAGTCTCTCGTCTTGAGATATTTACGGAGCATCCAGTATCAACTTCCGTATATCGTCATCAATCCATGGGAGTTGATTTTTTCGTGGTCTAATAATCTTCACAGGTGCATGTTTGTTCAGCACCTCAAAGAACATAGATTTCCAATAGTTCCATGTTTGATCAATATCCTTATACTTCCTTCTGGAGCACAATCATCATATTCTCTTGGAGAGTCTCCCGGACACACTTGTTGTAACAATGCACTGTAAATGTCTCAACCAGTAGTGGGAACGTATCGCCTGTTTAGAATATACTAATACAGGGATCACTAACACAACAGGGTATTATTCCACTTTTCTCACAGTTCTTTGGATGTGTACGTAGTGGTAATAGTATCGATAAGAGTCTGGGAATCACTAGCGACCCTTGTTGGATCCATTATCAGCTGACTAAAACCATATTCTTCCAGAAAGCCTTGTAAGTTGCCAGAGAACGACTTGCTTGTGAACATATTACAATTTAAATCTCCGATTATGACAACTTCCTTTGTATATTTTCAGGGAGCTTTCTATACTCATGACAATATCATGGAAGATGTTTGGTGGCCCACCACCCGGAGGATGATAGGCTACTACAAGTAGAATGTCCCTGCCTGTCTTAGGCCTCTACTCCAGCCACAAAATATCCTCACCATCTAACTCAATGTCTTGTCTCCTTATAGCCTTCATAAACGTGGGGACAAAAGCAAGTACTCCACCACCACATCTATTTTCATCACTCTGTACCCATCAATTAATCAATGTTATATATTAACTAATGGAACATTATGCATCCCTCACACTTCGTGCTCTAGTCTAGTTTGGGTTGATAAATCTCTTAAAAACCTGATTTTGATGTTTATCTAACTATCATATAATCATTAATTATTTATAATATCTTATAGCATTTATTTATAATGCTGAAAATAGTAGGCTACCAGAATCCATAACATATACTAGTTTTCAATTTGACAAGACTTAAATTATTTTTTATTCATGAATTATAGCTCAAAGAAAAAAAAAACAGCAAATCATAAATTAATGATATTAATGTAGTTAGTATCTTATAATATACATGTAGTTTGGATATCTGATATTAAGTGTTGGATAAATAAACAAATATATTATACAGAATCAGGGTAGTAGAATGGATGGTATAAGTGTACAATGCATTGCCTGATGATATTATAGTGATAAAAGTCCAAATATTAATGTAATACTTTCAGGTTAAGATGATTGCCTGGATGAAAATTGATAATGGTTGAAACAGTAATAATTATTGAATGTCTGAGAATAATATATTTGATACATGGTTTAGTTTGGAAATACATACCAGTAAATGGTAGAATTATCTAATGAATGTATGTACAGGTGTGGTGGTGAAGTAATGGTAAATGTGACATGACATAAGTGATTTGATACAATGAACACAAAATGTGATTTGTTGTGTGATGTCAGTAAGATTATAGCATGTGTGTTATTACACTTGTAGGTGTTACAAATGTAATTATTTCGTCATTCTTTTCAGTTTCTTGGACAGGACGATTTGAAAGCAATGTATCCCTTCGGAAAGGAAGCGGTCTGGGTAGATTTGTAAGATCTTTCATGGCTATTTCAAAGCAGGTATGTTTAACTGGTGTCAAACCTGAAGACAAGAAATATATATGTTAGTAACTCTTTATTGGGTCAAAAAATTTTCCCAATCCTGCATACTGTATGATTATCATTGTTGAGCCATGCTTCAACAACACACACACACACACGTACACCCACACATGGTGTCTGTATCCTGCAATAGTAGTCTTGCCATAATTATAGTTATTAATTAAAAAACGCCCACCTAGGGTTAATTGGGAGACCATGTGTGTATAGGCGCATGGTAGGTAAAGTTTTCAAGGGAATAGGATCTTTTGTAATCCAATGGGAATGGGCCATTGTTTAATTTCAAGGTTTTGGATGTGGGTTATTGTTACATATATTTACTGATGCATTGGTAAACAGGGTATGAGCATTTTCAGATGTGGATGGAGAGGGGAGGGTTGGGATCCCTGCAATGTCTTTAACCCCCAGTTCTAGTTCGCAAGGCCAGACTATCTGTGTCAGGAGTCCATTAACACCAAAGCATCAAAGCATTTGTGAATATGTGGAAAGTTAATACTATTAGTGACACTGCTTTATTTTATGTAGTTATTTGCTAAATCCATACCACTTTTTACTATAATCAAAAAAACATATAGACTCTGTAAGCCTGCATGCTAAAATCATAACCACAGGCTATATCAAAATGAGTTGGATAGACATGTGTTATGCTTGTTTAATTAGTTTAAGCTTAGTACTTTGGCCAATAGAATTGCTAGTTGTTGAATATTGAAACATTCTAACCCCCAGTTCTGGTTCTCAAGGCCAGACTGTCTGCTTGCTTTCACTGTCACCTTAATGTGTTGCCAATACAACAATGACATTAAATAAATTATAATATATGCATGTAGGCCACAGCATGGTGGACTGGGACTAGGGACAAACCATAGGAATAAGAATGGGTGATTAGGCTTACCAGCACTGATTATTCCAATATAATGGACGAATGGGGTTGTCTGACAGCAGGCCAATCAAGGTGCAGGCCTTGTCACCAGACCTTTTAGTTAGGCCTGGCAAGGTCTTTGAGAATTAACTGAGGTTAAATCTCCCACACCAAACATCAACACACACACACACACACACACACACACACACACACACACACACACACACACACACACACACACACACACACACACACACACACACACACACACACACACACACACACACACACACACACACCTTTCATGATAAAACATGAGTCTCCTCTTCCTCTTTTATTAATAGTACTAGTTTCTGCATACATACACTTTGGAATGTCATGTACGGATGAAGAGGACACAATTAAACTATTTTCACAGTCTGGATATAGATTACTGATAACTGGAGGAGATAGGATTACCATACATTCTGTCCCTGTTTCTGGTACTACAGGTTTAATTAACCTGACAGCATATGTTGGAACTAAAAAAGAAGGTACATAATATCATAAATAATGAGACATCATATATATAATCATTTATTATATATGTAATATATAGACCTTGGTTAGAAGGTGTATATGCCTGATATACTGCCCTGCTATGGAGGTTTATGTTGTAGGGCTGAAGGGTATATCCACATAAACCTCTGAGGTGTATATGCAAAATGTTATACCAAACCACATCAAGCTCAGTCTGTGAGCACTTTAAACTATAAATCTTACTTACATCAAGATCTCAATATAGCTGAGTATTGATATAGGCAATTGCATCACCTATGATTAGATGACCAGATAGTGTATTTGTTTGTAACATCTTTAATGTAATTGAGATTACATAATTATTTAAGTTTAGATTTAGTGAGTATTAATTTTAATACATATAATGTAAATATATAATGTTTCCATACTATTATAATTATAGTAGCCGGAAACATTCAGCAATTTTATCTACTCGCTAAAATTTTACCAGCTAATAAAGGTCACCTCAACGTCATACACAATATTGTCCATCTATGCTGTTGTCTTACTGCACAAGTACAGTCCTGATATACTTTGTTAAGATATGTGCAAATGATGATTTTCAAGCTACGTGTGCCCATAACAATTTTGGACTGAATGTATCTCATTGTAAAACTATCAAATGGCACCCAAACAATAGAACAACTAACACTGTGTCCATGTGTGTGATTGTAAACTATATAGTATTTCACAGGGACACTGATATTAGATAGGATGTGATATAGGCAATTATGAAATATATAGATGTATGATTGTATAGGAGGTATACATGTAGGTGTAACACTAAAATTATGTTATGTCACTTACTAGTGTTTGGTAAACACAAAAGTGTACTTTTATTCCTTTTATCTGACACTTCAATAACTGCCTGTATGTGTGTAGTACTAATTATAGGACAGCAGTACTGTACTCTCAGTGGGATAGGTTCTACAGTGGTGTAATTAATGTATTTATATAATGAATCTTTCATACTTATCAATCTTTCTATTTTTAGGCTGATCAAAGTAATGTATTATACATCCATACATACATATCTATTCATGTATTGACAGTTATTCTACTCATTGTGTCAATACTCAATGCTAATCCAACTTAATTTAAAATCCAGAAGAAATAAAATGAAAATTAGATGTACTGACTTCATGTTTTTTTGGGTTTTTTTTTAAACAAATGTGGTTAACGAGAAAGCTGGAATAGCACAAGTTGCTAATATTAACTACATGCGGTGATGAACACCTCATCATTTTGAGGGTAGAGCTGAGTACATTCATGGGCAAAGAACGCCTGCACCTATAGTGGGGTTCAAACCTGCAACCTTTCAATTGCAGGTCAGCACTTTAACCAACAGGCCACTAGTACATTTACGTAGTACTAGTATGGTAAAGTGTTTCTTGCCATGTATTATAGGAATGTATTGTATATTTCATACATCATGTAAAATAAACCTTGTGTTAAATTCACAAACTACAGTGAAACACCTCCTGTATTTGTGGCATATGTGTTTCAGGGATGTGTTCAAATTACCATAGTATAAGTCAGTATCATACTTTTATCAATCTTTCTATTTTTAAGCTAATCACATAATGTATTATATTCATACATACATGTATTAATGTAGTACATTACATCATAAGTTGGATTAGTATTGACACAATTAGTAGAATGAATACTAATCCAAGTTATGATCCACAGTAGATTAAATGAAAATTAGATGTTATTACATACATAACACTATTTTGTAGAATGACTGTCAATACATGAATAGATACATATTCTATTCATTTTGTTAATACTGCAAGTTATGATCCACAGTAGATTAAATGAAAATTAGATGTTATTACATACATAACACTATTTTGACTTTATTTATGACAAAGTGTTTCTTACCTTGTATTATGGGAATGTATTGTACATTTGATACATCTATGTTCTGAGTTTTCTCTTCATCTTCAAACACATAGAGTCTTTGATGTGATAGTATGAAAGGAACTGTAAGATGTTGAAATGATTATTATATTTGTGCATTTTGAGAACATTTACACACTCTTTGTTTCCAAGCTATCTACACTGTACATACCTATATAGTATTTGTGCTATTATATATTTTCCTTAATCTGAAGATTACCAGAGCTGGTATACCATGTCATGAAAACTACTGGTTGGCATGCCCCTCTGATGACTATTATCTGTCTAGTAAATAGAACACTTATGATATTAAACGCTAACTTCACTAGTGTCACATCAGCCAAGATAAGAGGTATACACAAGGCTATAGAAATAATTTTGTTTTCCTGTCTGTTAGTTTGTCTGTCTAGCTATCTTCTTAATATAGTAATAGAGTATGCACTTAGCTTATTAAATCAATCCCCTTGTTTTGTATTACCATCTATTTTGAGTTGACTAGATTCATAAGGATGTCATTAGTACCCCCAAATACTACACATCTGTACATCAAGTCAAATTTCATTATGAAACCCTTTTTTTTTAGTGTGGTTGTTTCTATTATAGTCTTAGTGTATTCTTGCTAGTATTGAACTTGATTGCTTGGTTGGAAGTATTCTCCAGCCTTTAGCTTCTAACATAAAGGCAGTATTGTATATAGTAGCTTCAATACAGTGTTATAAAGTGTTTTTTTTTCTTTTTTTCGACTGTCCATCAATCTCGATGACGACTGTTTTCAAGTGTCATTATGTGAAACACAGGACACTCGAAACACTTCATGCACAGTAGTATAGAAAGATGGCGTCGTGCCCCCACCATGCAGTCTCTCTGGGCTTCCACGTCTGACACTAGAGGTACACAGGTGTGCAACAAGTCTAACAGAAAGTGAAAGCTGCCCCGCAGTAGCCGCTAACTGGCCTGTTGGTGCCACCTGTTGACCTGCAAAGTAGGTTCATCCGCGTGCCACTTTGCTGAAATGACCGTCATTGCCATAACTTAGCAATCGCTCTTTTCACCATTCACCAACCTGTTGCCGTTAGTTTCACCATAACTCTGGCACGGGGCCCTAACCAGGTACTGACAGCTGGAGCCAGATGAGCCCGAGACTACAAAATTTTGGGCAGGGTCGTCACTCCCTGAGGTGACAGAGCACCCCGTGCACCCACGTGGTTATAAAGTGTAGTGTTTAATGGACATGTTAGTAGAGAAATAAACATTTTCCTAACCTACTCTGTTCAATATGTTGTATTCCTCCTATATGCTGCCTGTACAAACCTATTTAATTTATGCTAGACAATTAAATGTACGTATGTACACTATTATTCATAATTACCATCATGATTCCTTCCTCCAACTAGTAGTTTGTTTAATAAATGATATTCCTATAGGATTTAGAAGCTGTTATTTATTGGTACACACACACACACACTCACGCACTCATGCATGCACATACACATGCACACACACACAGGGATGAAAATCTGTCCAAATCTGGCAACAAAAAAGGTCTCTTGGCAACAAGAGGGCCTAAAGCAAACTTGCCATCTCAAGGTCAAAGGTTATGCATAGTCTCACGTACCCAGTCCTCCCCTCTAAATAACGTGGGAAGGAGCTGGGTACGCTAGACTGGGTTATATGTATGTGAAGTAGATATTATAACACAAGAGACAATCAACTCTTTCTTGGTAAAAGGGCTTCTAGTCCAGGTGCATTTATTAATTTCAGTTAGTTTACTGCTGTGGGAGGGACCATCAACCTTGTTTAGTTGAACACCCCTGCACACAGACACATGCACACACACAGACATGCAGGTAATGGTAATAATTAAAAACACACTATATTGACTTGTCCATCTATATTATACACACACACACGCTTATATATGTATATATACATGTATATATAATATATATATATATATATAAATTATATGTGTTATATATATCATGTTTCAGAGGTCTATATGCGTTATATAAACCTGCCACGAGGTAAGATATCACCCGAGGGCGTAGCCCGAGGGTGATATCATCCGAGTTGGCAGGTTTATATAACGCATATAGACAGATGAAACATGTTACAAATGTATATCTGATATATTTTAGAATGAGATTCATACCTTGGATTGTCCCGCAAGAGATTGTCATTGAGTCCGTAAGAAATCGCCATCGAGTTTCACAAGGTTGATATTTTAAAATATCAACCTATTTTGAGGTTTATATGAGAAATATAAACTTACACGCCCCATAGAAATGTATGGGCTATGAATCTCATTATGAGATATATATATATATATAATATTATATATATATATATATATATATATATATATATATGGTGGGCCATGGGACACACAAGCACAAACATACGTATCATGTGATTCACTAAATTGCTCTCCCTGGGAAAGTCCCTTTTTATACTGTGATAATGAGCATCACAGTATATTATGTAATAATGGTTGCCTTTTGTAATTATGTGTATGACGATATTGAATTAAAATGTAGCAAGACATGTCAGCAAACAATCACTATGATCTAATGTAGTATAGTATTATTATAGTATTACAGTATATTATTTGTGTACGTAATTGAAGTTAAATTGTTTCTTCACATTCTAGAAGAGTTAGTCATGATAGCAATGATACTATCACCTATTACGTCCAGACTCACTAATTTTGGATCTCACATTAATTGTTGTACATAACTATTCTAACTGCATACTCACTTAAAACATTTTCATCTAAATAAGTATGTAAATACTTTTTATTGTATCACTCAAACCACACACACACACACACACACACACACACACACACACACACACACATGAACATACATGTATTGTAGTTTTGATTACAGCTCCTATTTGAATATAACTTTTTCATACAATAATAATAAGATACATAAATATAGCTAGTTCTTCTGTTAAGGGTATCATATACTACAAGCATCTTTAACATATTATATTGTTACTTACCTCCATCTATCTCAAATAGGAGTAAAATGCCTTTTTTACTATCAAATCACGTGTTGTGTATGTTTGTGCCGTGTGTCATTTATGTCGTGTGGTATAAAGATATATTTGTATAATTATATCGGGACATATATGGCATATATTATGACCTTTTGTGTATGTGGCTTAATGATATGAGTTAAACATATGGTATATTAAAGGTCATTTACATTTACCATGACCTCAAAAAATGTTAATACGTAACTTTAGTTTAATTAGAATGACCAACAGTCTTACCTTTACTATTTTCATGTAGTTATCTTTCCCATTCCTTTTTAAGTATGTCAAATTTCCTTCATTATTGAGTTACAGCATAATCATGTATTAACCTTATGACTATTCACTATAGTACATCTGAAATGATTGTGAATGTGAACAAATTTTAGTATAAACTGAAGGATTTGTAGATCAAATTTAAACTAAAAATGATAATACGTGTATGTAGCTCGTCTCACAATAGTCAGACATCTACCCTAAGCTGGCTATGAATGATTTGGTAATTTTTTTTGTATGACAGCTACCTGATACATGGTAGAGCTTGAGTGCTGTTAAGTAGGTGATTGAGCATGTGTGACACATGTAACTATAATTCATATGTGATCAGTTAGAAATATTTGAGCCTTTGAGGCTCTACTAGTTCCCATACAAGACATAATTATGATATTAATTCACAAGATAATTATTTTTCCTTAATTAGAGAGGCTGGGCCAAACAAAACTAATATAAATGTCCTGTTAAAAACTTATATATATGCATATATGAATCAACACAGTAACAAAATTAAGATAATATTACTATCAGCCCCTCCCAGTAGCTTACATTTTGTTAACTGCTTGCCTCAACAAAACATCAGTGATTTCATGTATTCTTGGCTTGTCACAGCACATCTTTTCCAAAACATAACTTATGATCTTACAACAAGAACTGATGTTAATAATATTTACTTTTATACAAAGCCGAAATATATAGATGGTATAAAGTTGTAAAAGTTGCTAATATAGTATAGTATTCACTAGATGCAGCCTATGTATGTACATCTATAATGGACTTACATTACTAATAATAGAATTTCTATTGATAATATTACTATAATTCTACATGTATGTATAATTACTACTACTAATTATGCCATAAGACACACATGTTAATACATTTATGTTGAGGGGAGGGTCAATACAATGCCAATCAATTCGTTTAGTCATATGTCCTTCACTATTAAAATTTAAATATAGTGTAACTAGAGACTACAGAACTTTCCAACTTGCTTTTCTATATTTCTGTAACTTACAAAAAATAATCATTTTGGTATCTGTAGCTTTCTTAGAAAATCTTCTATCCAACAAAGTAAGTTAGAATCTTGAGTGTGTTTTTCAACTTTTAAAGATATAATATACCTATAAAAGTTGGTTACAAAATCCCACTCACACGCACAATTAAAATGTATCACTTAATGGTTAGTCAGTGACATGAATTCATCGATTAATTGACAGTTCTTGACTGTCAAAAATACAAATCTATCACATTTTCCCCAGATATTCCCGTAATTCTAGTGGTATGTTACTGCAGTATTGAAATTTTGTTTATTAGTGCTTAAAATGACACAATGGCTCTTTGAACCTCAGCTTAATAACTGTGATATTCAAACACAAAATTAGCATACTCACGTTGTTTTTTTTTTCCATAGGACCATTCCTATGATTGCTTTTTGTTGCTTTACCACTCATACTCTATTGGTTTTAAAATAGAGTAGGAAATATATATATAATTAGGCTACCAGTATTTGAAAATAAAATGCTTCACTTGGCTGGTGCATGAAAGTGAGATAGCTTGGTGTGGTCTTAATGTGGTCTGATAAAAGGTTCCAGCTTTTGGCACCACTGTGTTGGAAAGACTTCCCAAATATTTCTCTTGTATGCACTCTCAGAGACAACTTAATCTCACCAAATGTACAAACAGTTCCAGGTTGGCGACTAAACAGTGACTGTAAGTACTCTGGTGCCATTCCATGTACACATTGATATACAGCCTTCAGCTGTTGCAGTGGTCTTCGTTGTTTCAATGTCATCCATTAGAGTTTGGCTCTTAACATGCTACTTAGTGTTCTGAAGGTACCTGTAGTATGATTCACATACCATAATTGTTAAGTGTTTCCGGAGCTTTTTAGAACAATTATTCCTTACTACCGAACAATACTCTAGATAAAGCAACACAAAAGTATTGTACATCACCTTTTTCGTCTTCAATGGCAAGTATTTGTATACTCTCCATAGCATTCCCAGACTTTGCTAACCGTCTTAACTACAGAGTTAATGTGCTCCTGCCAGCAGAGCTTGTCATCGATAAATACACCAAAATAGATACTTGACTGATTTCTTGCTAGCCAAGGTTTGGCCTTCATGTTCTACACTTATATGTTGAAGTTGAGGAAGCCTTTTCTTCCTCCCCAGGAACATAGTGTGTGTTTTCTTGACATTGACCCTAACCCAATTCTCTCGGAACCATTTGACCATTATCTGGAAACCAGTTGTTAGCTTCTGTCTCACTTCATCTGCCTTCTCTCCATGACAGTAAAGAATGGTATCATCAGCATAAAGCTGAATCTAACATGAATTTACAGTAGCTAGCAAGTCATTCATAATAATAATGAACAACAGTGGACCCAGTATTGAGCCCTGGGTGTCTCCACTATTGATTTGCTTCAAATGTGATCTTGCCTTACCAATAGTAACACATTGCATATGACTATACAGATAGTTCTGGAACCAGATCAATGAATAAAGTACCCACAATTTCATCGTAATCCACGTATCTTCTCCAGTCATCTATTTACCTTGAGTATACCAAGTCTTGCATAATATACCCGGGATTGGGAACCTGTAACGACTACAGGCAGGATGGAAACGAGTCATTAATTCCCTACGTCATCCTGTTTTCTTCTCTGAATTTAGCTGTTTTCTATTCTCCAGGAATTTCTTCTTTCATTAAACTTAGATTAAACAGATGATTTACAATCACGGGTGCTGTAAACCTGAGGCACTTTGTCGATATCCCATCTAGGCTAATTACCTTGTCCACATCAAGTATTCATTGAATAACTCCTCCTTGTGTTGTTTACCCCCTAAGATTCTTAATTGCCATCCAAGCTTTCTTTGGATTTCTGACATCATTACACACAGCTGTGACGTTGATTGTTTTAGCCGTTCTCATTGTTGTAGTTACAAGGTAGCACAACCTTTTATATCCATTCCACAAATCATGGTCTCTCGCCTTCAGATATGCCTCCAGTGTCTTTCTTGCATGAACTTCTATATATTATCATCAATCCATGGGAGTTGATTTTTTCGTGGTCTAATAATCTTCACAGGTGCATGTTTGTTCAGCACCTCAAGGAACATAGATTTCCAGTAGTTCCATGTTTGATCAATATCCTTATACTTCTCTACCTCCTTCCGGAGCACAATCATCATATCCTCTTGGAGAGTCTCCCAGTCACACTTGTTGTAACAATGCACTGTAATTGTCTCAACCAGCAGGTTGGAACGTATTGCCTGTTTAGAATATACCAATACAGGGATCACTAACACCACAGGGTATTATTCCACTTTTCTCACAGTTCTTTGGATGTGTAGTGGTAATAGTATCGATAAGAGTCTGGGAATCACTAGCGACCCTTGTTGGATCCATTATCAGCTGACTAAAACCATATTCCTCCAGAAAGTGACATGAGTTTTTTGTGAGCATATTACAATTTAAATCTCCGATTATGACGACTTGCTTGTATTCCATTAGGGAGCTTTCTATACTCATGACAATATCATGGAAGATGTTTGGGGCCCCACAACCCAGAGGATGATAGGCTCCTGCAAGTAGAATGTCCCTGCCTGTCTTAGACCTCAACTCCAGCCACAAAATATCCACACCATCTAACTCAAAATCGTTTCTCCTTATAGCCTTCATAAACGTGGGGACAAAAGCAAGTACTCCACCACCATATCCATTTCGATCCTTCCTCGTCACTCTGTACCCATTAATGGCCACTTCTCCATCATCAACTGAACTATCAAACCATATCTAAGAGATATATTATCTAAGAGATATATTAACCAATGGAACACTATGCATCCCAAACACATCATGCTCTAGATCTAGTTTGGGTTAATAAATCTCTTAAAAACCTGATCTTGGTGTTTATCTAACAATCGTATAATCATTAATTATTTATAATATCTTATAGTATTTAATTATAATGTTGAAAATAGTAGGAGATTTATGACTGCCAGGATCCATAACATAAACTAGTTTTCAATTTGACAAGACTTAAATTATTTTGTATTCATGAATTATAACTTAATGAAGAAAAAAAACCAGCAAATCATAAATTAATGATATTAATGAAGTCAGTATCTTATAATATACATGTAGTTTGGATATCTGATATTAAGTGTTGGATAAATAAACAAATATATTATACAGAATCAGGGTAGTAGAATGGATGGTATAAGTGTACAATGCATTGCCTGATGATATTATAGTGATAAAAGTCCAAATATTAATGTAATATATACTTTTAGGTTAAGATGATTAACTGGATGAAAATTGATAATGGTTGAAACAGTAATAATTATTGAATGTCCGAGAATAATATATTTGATACATGGTTTAGTTTGGAAATACATACCAGTAAATGGTAGAATTATCTAATGAATGTATGTACAGATGTGATTGGTGCAGTAATGGTAAATGTGACATGACATAAGTGATTTGATACAATGAACACAAAATGTGATTTGTTGTGTGATGTCAGTAAGATTATAGCATGTGTGTTATTACACTTGTAGGTGTTACAAATGTAATTATTTCGTCATTCTTTTCAGTTTCTTGGACAGGACTATTGAAAAGCAATGGATCCCTTCGAAGAGGAAGCGGTCTGGGTAGATTTGTAAGATCTTTCATGGCTATTTCAAAGCAGGTATGTTTAACTGGAGTCAAACCTGAGGCAAGAAATATATACATATAATAAATATATTGATATCCTCATATAGCATATCAATGGCCTAAACACATTCTTATTTGAAGCGACAGAACTTTGTTTTATTTTTTTTGGATGGCCGCTTGGCATATTTAAAGAGGATCATATTGTTAGTAACTCTTTGTAGGCTCAAGACATTTTCCTAACGGTACATACTGTATGATTACCATTGTTGAACCATGGTTAAACAACACACACACACACACACACACACGCACATACAGCATCTGTATTCTGCAATAGTAGTCTTGCAATAATTATATTTATTAATTAAAAACGCCCACCTAGGGTTAATTGGGAGACCACATGCGTATGAGCACATGGTAAGTAAAGTTTTCAAGGGAATAGGATCTTTTGTAATCCAGTGGGAATGGGCCATTGTTTAATTTCAGGGTTTTGGATGTGGGTTATTGTTGCATGTATTTACTGATGTATTGGTAAACAGGACTCTATGAGCATTTTCAGATACGGATAGAGAGGGGAGGATTGGGATCCCTGCAAAGATGTCTTTAACCCCCAGTTCTGGTTCCCAAGACCAGACTATCTGTATCAGGAGTATAATGACATCATTGCATCAAAGCATATAATGTTGAAAGTTAACACTATTAGTGACACTGCTTTATGTTATGAAGCTATTTGCTAAATCCATACCACATTTTACTAAAACATATAGATTCTGTAAGCCTGCATGCTAAAATAATAACCACAGGCTATCAAGATGAGTTGGATAAAAACATGAAAATAGAAAACAAAAGCACTAGAGCTGAAGATAGACCTACATCTGTTATGCCTGTTTAATTTGTTTAAACCAATAAAATTGTTAGTTGTTGAATTTTGAAACATTTTAACCCCCAGTTCTGGTTCTCAAGGCCAGACTGTCTGCTTGCTTTCACTGTCACCTTAATGTGTTGCCAATACAACAATGACATTAAATAAATTATAATATATGGGCATGGGCCACCATATGCTGGACTGGGACTGGGGATAAACCATAAGAATAAGAGTGGGTGATTAGGTTGACCACCACCAATTATTCCATTATAATTGACCAGTAGGTTGTCTGACAAGAGGCCAATCATTCCAATCAAGGTGCAAGCCTTGTCACTAGACGTTTGGTTAGGGCTGGCAAGGTCTTTGAGAATGGTTAAATCGCCCACACCAAACACACACACACACACACACGCACACACACACACACACACCTTTCGTGATAAAACATGAGTCTTCTCTTCCTCTTTTAATACTAGTTTCTGCATGTATCCAATACATACACATTGGAACGCCATGTACAGATGAAGAGGACACAATCAAACTATTTTCATAGTCTGGATATATTTTACTAATAACTGGAGGAGATAGGATTACCATACGTTCTGTCCCTGTGTCTGGTACTACAGGTTTAATTACCCTGACTGTGTATGTTGGAACTATATTGTAAAAAAGAAGGTACATAATTATTAAACATGTAATTATATAATAATAATATATAGACCATGATTAGGAGGTGTGTATGCCCAATATATTGCCGGCTATAGAGGTTTATGTTGATATAACCCAAGGCTGTAAGGCCGAAGGGTATATATATCTGCATACACCTCTGAACACAGAAGGTGGTATATCTGAGATATATGGCAACTAAATATGGTTTATATTTATATTATTATGGCCATCCCTATGATTGCTTTCCCACAAATTCGAACTATATATATATATATCTTTATTTTCTTGTGTCCACTTACGCGAGTATGCATTGTATACGTAGTTAAGGAAGTTGTGTCATTCCCGGGGGGCCCGGTCAATTAATGGGCATGGCACGTAATAGAACGCGCGCTCGAACACAGCAGAACGAAAGCTTACATAGAAACTGGAACTACTAGCTAACTATTCTACCAGAAATATATTCCTAATGTTCTACAACATCCTTTAAAAGGTAATCAGAAAAGATAATCAGAAAAGATAATCAAAATAATAACTATAATAGGCTGTTGGACACCATAAAGCAATCATAAGGATACTTTTTTCTCTATATACACTTGTATGTACTATGATTTAACCATTTCAAATTTTAATGAGGTGTATTATGCAAAATATTATACCTAACCACATCAAACAGTTACCATGGTAGCATAGTATATACATATAATATATATATATATATATATATATATATATATATTGTGAAAAATCAAAGTAAACCACAGGTTTATAAATCAGATATAACACCCTGCAGTCAGATATAAATCCTGCCATTGACACAGCTCTAATTTAAAGCTAAGTGTAATCAAATTACTTTTCAGATAAACGTCACCTGCAAATTGAGTCACATAATATGTTATGTTCTATAGGATGTAATATAAGTATATCAAACACCTTTTACTATCCCAATGACTAAAATCTTACAATTTACTACATCAAGATTCCAACCTTATTACACACAAAATAAACATATGTATCATCTGGCCATCTAGATCCAAGTGAACTATAAATCTTACATCAATATCCCAATATAGCAGAGTACCGGTATGAGCAATTATCGGTACAATACTTACACATTTCCTATAACTACCTGACTAGATGGTTCATCCGTTTGTTCGTTTGTTTATGGGATCTTGATGTAGTAAGTTATAAGATTCAGTCACTGGGATCTACATGACCAGAGTAGAATTATTGAGATACCTATACTAGTATAAATGCAACCCTATAAAAATACCTTAAGTCTACATAATTTTGAAGTTCAGATTTAGTGAGCTTTTAGTATATATAATGTGAATTTAATATTTCCATACCATTATATAGTGGGTGGAAACATTCAGTGATTTTATCAACTACCTGAAGTTTTACCAGCTAATAAAGGTCACCTCAACATCATACACAATATTTGTCAGTCATTGCTGTTGTCTTACTGCACAAGTACAATCCCGATAACACTGTGTTTATGTGTGTGATTGTAATCTATATAGTATTTCACATGGATAATGATATTAGATAGAATGTGATATAGGCAATTATGAAATATATGGATGTATGATTGTATAGGAGGGGGTATACATGTAGGTGTAATGCTAAAATTATGTTATGTCACTTACTAGTGTTTGGTGAACACAAAAGTGTACTTTTATTCCTTTTATCTGACATTTCAATAATTGCCTGTACGTGTATAGTACTAATTATAGGACAACAGTACTGTACTCTCAGTGGGATAGGTTCTACAGTGGTGTAATTAATGTATTTATTATCAAACATCTACATGTATAATCTATCTAATCATCAGAGGGGCAAGCCTAAAGAACATGTACTATATTCTTATTTATTTTTTGTTTGCTCAAGTCATTATTTAGTGTGGTTGTTTCTATTATAGTCTTAGTGTATTCTTGCTAGTATCGAACTTGATTGCTTGGTTGTAAGTATTCTCCAGCCTTTAGGTTCTAACATAAATGCTGTATATGTATATAGTAGCTTCAATACAGTGTTTATTGTGTAGTGTTTAATGGACATGTTAGTAGAGAAATAAACATTTTCCTAACCCACTCTGTTCAATATGTTGTATTCCTCCTATATGCTGCCTGTATAATGACTCAAACCTATTTAATTTATTTTTGATGAATTTGATTTACAGATGATCAAGTGCTAGACAATTATTGTTCATAATTACCGTAATGATTCCTTCCTCTAACTAGTAGTTTATGATATGCCTATAGGATTTAGAAGATGTTATTGGTACACATGCACACACACTTGCACTGGTAATGGTAATAATTAAAATTGACTTCTCCATATATATATATATATATACATGTTGGTAGGACACACACACACAGACATATCATGTGATTCAGTGCAGTGCACTCCCTGGAAAAGTTCCTTTTTATACTGCGAGCATTTATATATATATATATATATATATATATATATATATATATATATATATATATATATATATATATATATATATATAATATATAATATATAATATATATATATATATATATATATATATATATATGTAATATATAAGCATAGCAGTATAGTAGTTGCCTTTTGTACATTTCAGTAATTATGTGTATGATGATGATATTGAATTAAAATTTAGCAAAACATGTCAGCAAACAGTCACTATGATCTAATGTAGTATAATATTAGTATAGTATTACAGTATATCATTTGTACATAAATGAAGTTAAATTGTTCCTTCACATTCTCGAGGGATTACGCATACACACATGCACATATAGTAGTTTTGATTACAGTTCCTATTTGAATATAACTTTCTTAATTTCATACAATAATAATAATAAGGTACATATAAATATAGCTAGTTCATGTGTTAAGGCTATGATATACAACAAGCATCTTTAACCCTTAGAGCACTGAGCCTGTTTTTCAAAATTCTTCCCATTTCCAACACTGGCGAATCTATTGCATATAATTTGGCCACCGTTCACTTTCTCTACCCCAAACTTGGCTCCTTTTCCGACATGGAGTACTACTTCCACCAACTTGCTTACCGGGATTCGAAAGTCCCCAAGCGCATCGTAGGATCAAATCAAATGCAGTGCTCTCCCTCTTTTGACTGGAACTGGGGCTAACAAAATGACCCCACTGCATGTTGGCACCAGCTACACCCACGATTTCAGGTTTCACAGCAAGGAAAATGCCTCAGCTACCCACCAGAGGGCATGGGCGGGGTCAAAAATTGCTAAATTCGTCGGCAGCAAGGGGGCTGCGCCCCCTTTGAACCCCCGCATTAATGGGGGGACACCCCCCTTTAAAATCCCCCCCGTAGTCTTTATTTAGGCCAAAGGGTGGCCGAAAAAACATCAACTTTTTTACCCACGTTTATCAGCTTGTGCTTGATGCCAATTACAAGCATTTGGACAGCTTCATGTAGCCAGGAAGAGACGGCAAACCACATAGGGGTGAAATGTCACATATATGTGACATCAGTGCTCTAAGGGTTAACATATTAACATCTTATATTGTTTGCTTACCTCTGTCATATTTTCATATACTGGCAAATGTGAGTAAACAAGCCCTTTTGTGCTGTCAACTCACATGTTGTGCATGTGGTATAATGTGCACCGTGTAACATTTATGTTGTGTGGTATGCTATATATTATGGCCTTTTTGGTATGCAGCTTAATGAGATTATATATGGTTTAAAAAGTGAAGTAAAATGGTATTAAAGCTCATCTACGTTCACAATGACCTCAGAAAATAGCTTTAGTTTAGTTAGAATGACCAACAGTCTTACCTTTACTATTTTCATATACTGTAATTATCCTTCCCATTCTTGTTTGTGTATGTCAAATTTCCTTCATTATTGAGTTACAGTATAATCATGCTTATGACACTGGTGATCGTGAATATGAACAGTTTAATATAAACTGAAGGATTTATAGATACACAAATTTAAACTAAAAATGACAATACATGTATGTCACTCATAGTCAGACGTCGCTGGCTATGAATTATTTGGTGTATGACAGCTACCTGATACATGGTAGGGCTTGAGTACTGTTAAGTAGGTGATTGAGCATGTGAAACTGTGACACATACAACAATAATTCATATGTGGTCAGTAGTTTAGTATTTGAGGCTCTACAAGACATTAATTGACAAGATGATTATTTCTTAATTAGAGAGACTGGGCTAAACAAAAACTAATATAAATGTGATGGAAAAACTTTTGTAAGAGAGAACAGACCATGATAATTCTTAATGAATGCTGAGGATGAATACTTCACTAGTTAAATATATCTCTCTCTAGAAGAATTCTGGATTTTTTTTGTTACTAAACCTGATAAGGAATACTTGAAATACATCACTAATCTTTGTTCTATAATCTCCCCTGTTAAAAATCTGAATTCTTATATGCATAGTTTACTTGACTCAACACAATAACTAATACCAACACTGAGATGATATTACTATCAGCTCCTCCCAGTGGCTTATATTTTGTTAAACTGCTTACCTCAACAACACATCAGTGATTTTAGTCACAGCACATCTTTTCCAAAACATGACTTATACACTTACAACAAGAACAAAAAAATATATGTTATTAACTTACTTTTATACAAAGCCAAAGTAGTTGCTATAAATTTGTAAGAGTTCTCATTATAGTATAGTAGTCACTACATGTATTCCATATATGTGCATTACTAAGTACATACTAATAATAGAATTTCTATTCATAATATTACTATAATTGTATATATATAAACAGTATGTGATGTGTTTCCTCATGTAATACTATTATAGTATTAACTAGTACTACATTACTACTGTGGAATTATATAGAGTATATTTATTAGGACATAATTATATTCATTTATTAACCAAACCAAAACCAACCAAAAGCTGGAACCTTTTATCAGACCACATTAAGACCACACCAAGCTATCTCACTTTCACCAGCCAAGTGAAGCATTTTATTTCTAAATACTGGTAGCCTAATTATATATATATATATATATATATATTTCCTACTCTATTTTAAAGCAATAGAGTAGGAGTAGTAAAGGAACAGAAAGTAATCATAGGAATCGTCCGGTGGGCAAAAAAAAGAAAAAAAAGAAAAAAAATTAACTTTATCAAAAATTGATACTAGTTTTTAGAATAACTTCTTTGGCTCTTAACATGCTACTTAGTGTTCTGAAGATACCTGTAGTATGATTCACATACCATAATTGTTAAGTGTTTCCAGCCTCAATTGGAGCTTTTTAAAACAATTTGTCCTTACTATCGAACAATAATCTAGGTAAAGCAACACAAAAGCATTGTGCATCACCTTTCTTGTCTTCAATGGCAATTATTTGTATACTCTCCATAGCATTCCCAGACTTCTGCTAACCTTCTTAACTACAGAGTTAATGTGCTCCTCCCAGCAGAGCTTGTCATAAATAAATACACCAAGATACTTATCTGTTAATCAAGGGTTGACCATCATGTTCTACACTGACATAAATGTTGAAGTTGAGAAAGCCTTTTCTTCCTCCCCAGGAACATAGTGTGTGTTTTCTTGACAACGATTGACCCTAAGCCGATTTTCCCGGAACCATTTGACCACTGTCTGGAAACCAGTTGTTAGCTTCATCTGCCTTCTCTCCATGACAGTAAAGAATGGTATCATCAGCATAAAGCTGAATCTAACATGAATTTACAGCAGCTGGCAAGTCATTCATAAAAATAATGAACAACAGTGGACCCAGTATTGAGCAGGATCAGCTGGTCGTCAAATGCTTTCGAGAGCTCAATGAATAAAGTACCCACAATTTCATCGTAATCCACGTATCTTCTCCAGTCATCTATCTACCTTGAGTACCAAGTCTTGCATAATATACCCGGGATGGCCTAAAACCAGATTGGGAACCTGTGAGCAAGTTGTTTTCCTGCAAGAAAGATCGTAATTGCCCACAGACCAGTTTCTCAAACACCTTAATGAGTACAATGCATGCATGTCTGTTCAACACCTCAAGGAACATAGATTTGCAACAGTTCCATGCTTGATCAATATCCTCATACTTCTCTACCTTCTCCCAGAGCACAATCATCATATCCTGTTGGAGAGAGTCTCCCAGTCACACTTGTTGTAGCAATACAGGTTGGAACGTATCGCCTGTTTAGCATATACCAATATACAGTGATCACCAACACCACAGGGAATTATTCCACTTCTATCATAGCTCTCTGGATGTGTGGTGGCAATAAAAATCAATAAGAGTCTGGAAATCACTAGTGACCCTTGTTGGATCTGTTATCAGCTGACTAAAACCATATTCCTCCAGAATTGCCATAAGTTGCCAGAGAGTGAGTTGCTTGCGAGCATATTACAATTTAAATCTCCAATTATGACAACTTGCTTGTTTTCCATTAGGGAGTTTTCTATACTCGTGCCAATATCGTGGAAGATGTTAGGGGCCCCACAACCCGGAGGACAATAGGCTACGGCAAGTAGAGTTTCCCTGCCTGTCTTAAGCCTTAACTCCAGCCACAAAATAGCCACACCATCTAACTCGAGGTTTTGTCTCCTTTTAGCGTGGGGACAAAAGCAAGTACTCCACCACCATATCTATTTCGATCCTTCCTCATCACTCTGTACTCATCAATGGCCACTTCTCTATCATCAACTGAACTATCAAGCCATGTTTAAGAGATTTATTAACCAATGGTATCTAAGAGATACGTATATTAACCAATGGAACACTATGTGTCCCTTACACTTCATGCTCTCAATCTAGTTTGGGTTAATAATCTCTTAGAAACCTGATCTTGGTGTATATCTAACTATTGTATAATCATAGTTTATATTAATTATTTATAATATCTTATAGCATTTGTTGAAAATAGTAACAGATTTATGGCTGCCAGGATCCACAATGTATACTTATTTTTCAATTTAATGAAACTTACGTAACTGTTTATTTTTTATTCATAAATTATAACTCAATGAAAAAATCAGAAGTAAAGAGTTGTCTTAATTATACATACTTGATATATTATATGGTGTGAAAAAATAAATGATATTGCATGATGTGTGTATCATATAATACAGTTTGGACAAAGATACATGATATATTAAAGAATGACAAAGATATTGATGTAGTATCATAATATGATATAGCGATATGTACTTCATATATTAAATGATAGTGAATAACTCAATGATATTGATATACGTAGTATCATAATATGATAGAGTTTGAATAAGAGATACCTGATATATATTAAATGATGGTGAATAACTTAATGATATTGATATACGTAGTATCATAATATGATAGAGTTTGGATAAGAGATACCTGATATATTAAATGATGGTGAATAACTCAATGATATTGATATACGTAGTATCATAATATGATAGAGTTTGGATAAGAGATACCTGATATATTAAAGGATGGTGAATAACTTAATAATATTGATATACGTAGTATCATAATATGATAGAGTTTGAATAAGAGATACCTGATATATTAAATGATGGTGAATAACTCAATGATATTGATATACGTAGTATCATAATATGATAGAGTTTGGATAAGAGATACCCGATATATTAAAGGATGGTGAATAACTCAATGATATTGATATACGTACATGTAGTATCATAATATGATAGAGTTTGGATAAGAGATACCTGATATATTAAATGATGGTGAATAACTTAATGATATTGATATAGTATAATAATATGATAGAGTTTGAATAAGAGATAAATGATATATTAAATGATGGTGAATAAATTAATGATATTGATGTAGTTAGTATTCTTATACATGTACTTTGGATATCTGATATTCATATTAAATGTTTATTAATTAAGTGGTGAATAAATATATTATACAGAATCTGAGTAGTAGATTAATGGATGATACAATGCATTGCCTGATGGTAGTATAGGGATAAAAGTCCAAATTTAACATAATACTTTTAGGTAAAGATGGTTGTCTGGATGAAAATTGATAATGGTTGAAACAGTATTAAATCTGAGAATAATATTTGATACATAGTTTAATTTGGAAATACATACCAGTAAATTATCTAATGAATATATGTATAGTGTGATTGATGTGGCAATGTTAAATGTGACATGACATGTGACATAAGTGATTTGATACAATGAACACAAAATTTGTTTTGTTGTGTGATGTCAATACATGTGTGTTATTATACTTGTAGGTGTTACAAATGTAATTATTTCATCATTCTGTTCAGTTTCTTGGACAGGACTATTGAAAAGCAATGGATCCTTTTGGAGAAGAAGCACTCTGGGTAGATTTGTAAGATCTTTCATGGCTATTTCAAAGCAGGTATGTTTAACTGATGTCAAACCTGGAGGCAAAAAAATATAATTATAAATGAATATATTGATATCCTCATATACATGTAGCATATCAATGGCCTAAACACATTCTTATTTGAAGCTACAGAACTTAGTTTTTTTTTGTAGGCCCACTTGGCATATTTAATGATGATCATATTGTCTTTGTTGGGTCAAGAAATGTTTCCAGTGGTACATATGATTACTATTGTTGAGCCATGCTTCAACACACACACACACACACACACACACCTTTCATGATAAAACATGAGTCTCCTGTTCCTCTTTTAGTACTAGTTTCTGGATGTATCCAATACATACAATTTGGAATGTCATGTACAGATGAAGAGGACACAATCAAACTATTTTCACAGTCTGAATATAGATTACTAATAACTAGAGGAGGTAGGATTACTATCCCTGCGTCTGGTACCACCGGTGTGATTAACCTGACAGTGTATGTTGGAACTAAATTGTAAAAAAGAAGGTACATAATTATTATGTAATATCATTATATCTAATTATATAATAATATTATTATGTAATATATAGACCATGGTTAGGAGGTGTGTGTGCCAGATATACTGCCTGCTAAGCAATTATAGGGATGGGCCTGAGGGCCATAACAACCCACTAACCAAAAAAACACCAAGATACTTCATTCTTCTCCATCGCTGGTGATATACATCAATTCAAATTACTATAAACACCAGTTTTGCTTGTGCTATACTGGAAAATATAACACTCGCACTGGTGCTAATATATAATATATAATTAATATTTGTACTTATATCATAGCAACCATTATTTTGTGTTCAGATAGCTCAGTGTGTGAGCACTTTAGTATCATTAAGGAAAACAAACATTTTACTCAATTTACAAAAGGGACTTTTTCCTGCTTAATAGTTTTTATCAAATGCTCATTAAAATAATTGCTTACTACATGTTTTGCCATTTTGTATATGCAGTCCATGAAATTTGGTATCCAGGAAGAATTATCATTGATCATCTTAGATAATGGTGTTGGCCTATACAAAATGGGAGAATAGTCAGCATTTAAAGTTAAGTTTAATCAAGTTATTTTGTAGAAAAAAGTCACCTGCAAATTGAGTCACATAGTATGATATGCACTATAGGATGTAATATAAGTGTATTGAACACAATTTACTACATCAATATCCCAACCTTACACACAAACAAACAGATACACCATCTGGTAATCTAGATCACAATAACCACAAATCTTACAGCTTACTACATCAAATATTCCCACCTTAATACACGCAAACAAATATATGCCCACCATCTGGTCATATAGATCCCAGTGACTATAAATAAATCAATATATCAGAGTATTGGTATAGACAATTGCATTGGCTACACATTGCCTATAACTAGATGACCAAATGGTTCATCTGTTTGTTTGTTTGTTTGTGGGATCTTGATGTAGTAAGTTATAAGATTCAGTTACTGGGATCTACATGACCAGATGGTGTATTTGTTTGTGAGTAACATCTTTAATGTAATTGAAATTACATAATTTTGAGGTTTAGATTTAGTGAGTACTAATTTTAATACATATAATAATATTTCCATACTATTATTATTATAGTGGGTGGAAATATTTAGCAATTTTATCAACTCGCTAAACTTTTACCAGGTAATAAAGGTCATCTCAACATCATACAAAATATTTGTCAGTCATTGCTGTTGTCCTAATATACTTTAAGATATGTGGAAATGATGATTTTCAAGCTACATACGTATGCCCACAACAATTTTGGACTGAATGTATCTCATTGTAAAACTATGAAACAATAGAACAACACTGTGTCTATGTGTGGGATTGTAAGCTATATCGTATTTCACACAGACAATGATATTAGATAGGATCTGATATTGGGATAGCCAGCCCCTCTCCTCATTTAGAGGGAAGGGGCTGACTAATGAGACTATTTATGCATAAACTTTGATGTTGAGATGGCAAGTTTGCTTTGGTGCCAAAATCAGGCCCTCTTGTCACCAAGAGTCCTTCTTTCTCTCCAGATTTGTTAAAAAAGCAACAAAGTTTCACCTCTGAAGTAGTCTTTCATGTTTCAAACTCCTTGTGAGAGCACTGGTTATGAATCAATAAAAGTCATTTTGATTTAAATACTATTTACTTATCATATAAAATAAAGCTTATGTTAAATAATTAATACAATTCATAAACTCTTGTTTACTTGCAATGAAACACTACCTGTATTTGGGACATCTAATTATGTATATATAAGGGGTGTGTTCAAATTAATGTTGTTTCATATTTATCAATCTTTCTATTTTTAAGCTGATCAAAGTAATATATTATATTCATACATACATATCTACAGTTATTCTACTCATTGTGTCAATACTCGAACAAATAAAATGAAAATTAGATGTACTGACTTCATGTTTTTCTATCAAGTGTTTTTACCAAATGTGGCTAATAAGAAAGCTAGAATAGCACAAGTTGTTAATATCAACTACATGCGGTGATGAACACCTCCTCATTTTGAGGGTAGAGTATACTCATCGGTAAAAAAAAAGCCTGCACCTATAGTAGAGCTCAAACCTGCAACCTTTTCATAGCAGGCCAGCACTTTAGCCAACAGGTCACTAGTACACTAGTACTAGTATGGTAAACTGTGTATTATAGGAATGTATTGTACATCATGTAAAATAAACCTTATGTTTGATAATTAATACAATTCACAAGCTACAGTGAAAATTATATCCATACATACATGTATTAATGTAATACATTACATTATAAGTTGGATTAGTATAGAGTATTGACACAATTAGTAGAATGACTGTCAATACATGAATAGATACATATTCTACTCACTTGTGTCAATACTGAATACTAATCCAAGTTATGATTCACAGTAGATTAAATGAAAATTAGATGTTATTACATACATAACAATATTTTGACTTTACGTATTTATGACAAAGTGTTTCTTACCTTGTATTATAGGAATGTATTGTACATTTGATACATCTATGTTCTGAGTTTTCTCTTCATCTTCAAACACGCAGACTCTTTGATACGATAGTGTGAAATGAACTGTAAGATATTAAAATTAGATTTTGAGATACATTTACACACTCTTTGTTTCCAAGCTATCTACGTACATACTTATATGGTATTTACATGTATGCTATTATATATTTCCCTTAGTCTCAAGATCAGGGCTGGTATACCATGTAACCTACGTATCATGAAAACTACTGGTTGGTGCCTGCCCCATCCTAGCCAGGTATATAATTACTCAAACCTATTTATTTTTATTAAATCGATGAATTTGATTTACAGTTGATCAAGTGGTAGACAATTAAAATTAGTGTTAGTGTTAGAAATAGTTTTGGAAAGTGTCCAATAGAAATATCTGGACAAAACAATATTTGACCAGCTAGTTGTGGATTTTGTAAATCTCGTAACCCAAACCTACTGTACTCATTTATGACTTATGAGATATAGAAATAACCACTAGGCTATGGCTCCTCTTGACTAATCACTGTGAGGTTACTGTACTTGTTTTTTTGTATTATTCTTATAATTAATCAGACAATTTGTCTGGACGAAGAGGGTGGAAAATATCCAATTGCTGGACATTATTTTGAGCACAGAATGTATTATATATTCATAATTACCATCATGATTCTTTCCTCTAACCAATAGTTTTCTTGATAAATGATATGCCTATAGGATTTAGAAGATGTTATTTATTGGTACACGTACACACACACATACACACACACACACACACACACTAGTAAAAGTAATAATTAAAAACACACTATATTCACCTCTCCATCTATATTATATAATTATATATAATTATATATATATATATATATATATATATATATATATATATATATAATAGATATATATATATATATTGGTGGGAACACACATCATGTGATGCACTGAAGTGTCTCTGGGAAAATCCCCTTTTACACTGTGAGCTAAACATCATTTTTATGTCAATATTAAACTCCAACAGCAATAATTATATAGGACATTATAGTATATATATGTAATATATATACCATGGCTTCGAGGGATATATGGCGAATATAAGACCCGAGCACCGAGATATTGGCCCGAGGTGAAGCCGAGGGTTAATATCGAGGTGCGAGGGTCTTATATTCACCATATATACCGAGAAGCCATGGTACATATAATATATTCTATAGCTAACAGAATCATCAAAGAACAGACACGAGTAACAGGCTAACACACCTTACACTTTCAGCGATATGGGGCGAATAGTTCCTGGGAGAAACGCCCATATATTGATTCTTTTTTTTAAGAGACAAAGAGAGCTTCTTTTGTGTGTTTACTTGTCGACATAGCCTTCATTCTCTGTAGACTTTTAGTGACTAGATCGACTGCGCATGTGCATGACGTCATACCAGGGATGATATATGGCATATATCCCTGCTGTACTCGTGAACGAACTTTGATGTGGTTGTATAACTTCCCTGCGGTATAACTGCCCTGTGGTCGGGGATATATGCCATATATACGCCCTGTCGGCTCTTTGATGTTTCTGTTAACTATGGTATATATATATATATAATTATAAGCAAAGCAGTGTTGTATTGAAGTTGCCTTTCGCAAATTTCAGTAATCACAATCCAAATAAGTATATTGATGTATGAAGTTACATGTGTATGATGAAAATCTAGCAAGAAATGTCAGCAAACAATCACTATCAGCTACCATAGTATAGTATTCATATAGTATTAGTATAGTATTACAGTTTTATATACAAACATGTACTCATAGTTACTAACGTAAACTAAGTATAATGCCATCTTTAATCAGGTATTACACTTTTTATAACTTCTATTAACGGTGTGTACCCTTGTTAATCTTCCTCTCTTAAACTATTTATAAACCTTCGTTAATAATAATAAGGTACATATAAATATAGCTCATTGTTGTTCCTCTGTTAAAGCTATGATACACAACAAACATCTTAAATGAACATATTAAATAATATCTTATAATTATATTGTCTGCTCACCTTTGCCATATTTGTGATGAAGCCTATCCTGACAAATTTGAGTAAACACAACCTTTTTTTGTGAGCTGTCAACTCACAACGTGTCATGTATGTGGGTGTAATGTGTACCGTGTGCCTTTGATATGTCGTGTGGCGTGATCTTATATGTATATGTATTTGGCACTTATATGTCATATAGTATGACCTTTTATGTATGCAGCTTAATGAGATTATATATGAGTTACAAAGAGGAGTAATGGTATTAATGGTCATTCATAATCACCATGACCTTAGATAAATGTTCATCACTTTAGTTTAGAATGATCAATCATCTTTGTAGTTTGTACTAACACCATTTATCCTTTGTGTATGTCCAATTTTAATCCTTATTAAGTTACAGTACAATCATGTATTAACCTTATGACATTAAACTATACAATGTATTATATACATTCTAATTTTGAGGCCATTGTGAATGTGAACAATCTTTAGTATAAATTAAAAGATTTGGTGAATAAAAAAAAAAACAAATAGCTACAACTAGTTCACAAATAAAACATAATTTTGATATCAATTCATAAGATTATTGAGGGACTGGGCTAAACTAAACCTGATAAGAAATACTTGAAATACATCACTAATCTTTATTCTACGTATAATCTCCCCTGTTAAAAATCTGAATTCTTATATGCATAGTTTACTTGAGTCAACACAATAACTAATACCAACACTGAGATGATATTACTATCAGCTCCTCCCAGTAGCTTATATTTTGTTAAACTGCTTACCTCAACAACACATCAGTGATTTTAGTCACAGCACATCTTTTCCAAAACATGACTTATACACTTACAACAAGAACAAAAAAATATATGTTATTAACTTACTTTTATACAAAGCCAAAGTAGTTGCTATAAATTTGTAAGAGTTCTCATTATAGTATAGTAGTCACTACATGTATTCCATATATGTACTGTACATCTATAATGGAACTTGCATTACTAAGTACATACTAATAATAGAATTTCTATTCATAATATTACTATAATTGTATATATATAAACAGTATGTGATGTGTTTCCTCATGTAATACTATTATAGTATTAACTAGTACTACATTACTACTGTGAAATTATATAGAGTATATTTATTAGGACATAATTATATTCATTTATTAATATTATAATTATACTAAAGTTATTTTACACATGCATACATTTCATACTAGCAAATACAGCATGTGTTATTAAGACACTATAGATTACGTGGTTTGGTCATCCAGATCTACAAGTGTATACCACCTACTCATACACCCACACAGTGATTAATTACTACTAAGCCATGAAACACATACATTTATTGCACGTGTAGAGTGGAGGTTCAATACGAATAACAAAATCATAGTAATGTGTGTGTGTGTGTGTGTATGTGTGTGTGTGTGTGTGTGTGCGTGCGTGTGTGAGTAGTGCCTCCATGCGACAGGATGAAAACATCTTACTTTGACGGCTAAACTACTCATCGAGCTAGTATTAAGGCATCTATTTGTTCCATTGTTATGTATATCAGGGTTTTGACTACGTAGTTCATTTACACTGCAAGTTGCTTGCAATGCTCCAGTGTAGTTCTCGAAAAAACCATGGCTCCTGCATGAATGTGTGCAAGGCCAATCAAAATCAATATAGTCACACTTCATCATGACAAACAATGGCAGCAATGTGTTATTTGGAAAAGAAATCATTATTTCTGAAGCAACACCAAAGACTGGTATACCTTTCATTAGGATATGTTGGCAGAGTTGAAGGTAAATGGAGAGATTCTGGAGGGGAAGATTAAAGATAACTAATGGCCAAGGACAGGGGTGCACAATGGCACCTACACTATTCAACTTGTATTTCAATTTAGTGATTGAAACATGGTGCAATCAGTGTGAAGAGGATGGTGTGTCGATTCTAAACAGCCAGGTTTGAGGTCCTATAAACATAATATATCCAAGCAACATGAGTTGCAGTTTGCTGCAATAACTAGTCCATTGAAAGAAAAGATTACCCATGCTATGAATAAGTTGTTTACAGTTACAAGTCAAAGGGGTCTTACCATCAGTGCCCCAAAACTAAAGCTGGCAGTAGGAGGCTCTATTGAACATCAACAGGAATTACAATTTGATGAGATGCAGATAGAGTCAGTTGAGGAGTCTAAGTATTTAGGTTCAATCATAGCAAGGAATGGCTCAATAAAAGGTGATGTAAAAGAAAGGATTTGCCAAGGTATCTTGTGCCTTTGGCAGTTTGAAGAAGTCTGTCTTTAAGAATAAACTGTTAACTATTTCCACTAAGTGTACACTTTACAAAGCAGTTGTCCTTGGGACCTTACTGTATGATTCAGAGACATGGACTTCTAAGCGGGATTCTGTAAGAAAGTTGGAGAGTTTCCATAATCATTGTCTCAGGGGTATCACACGATCGCAGCAGCATGTCAGTGGCTTAGACATAGGGGGGGGCAGCGGGGGCTTGACCCCCCCCCCCCCCCCCCCTTAATTTAAGACAGAGGGGGCACAGCCCTCTCTCAAATTTGAATGAGGCAGTAAATTGTAAAACCATTTACCAATTCAATTTTAGACAATTTTAAAACTATGTATTGTTGTTGATTTATGCACGTTTAACATATTTCATTATTGTATATCATGTCAAGTTTGAGCCCACCCCCCCCCCCCCCCCCCAATTTTTTATGGTTTTAAGAGATTTGGAATAAAGGAGCAGGTGGAAAAAACATTGTATGTTAATGGTATATACGGCAATTGAAGTGGTTAGGTCATCTCACGGATGCCAGAATACAGAATGCCAAAGCAAGCATTGGTTGGATGCTTGAAGAAGAGCAGACCTTTTCACCGAGTTAAAATGAGGTGGAAGGATAGATTTCACAAGGACATGAAATCGTTAAACATCACACACTAATGGTATTATATGGCTCAAGATAGGAAGAAATTGTATGAACTTTGTCATGAAAGAATGGAAAAAAAGATGAGTAGATGCCTTGAACAGAAAACGGTTACATAGACGGCAGCTCAGACATGCTACATCACAAAATACATCATTAGGTGGGCATGGAGTAGCAACAAAATTCAGTTGCCAAACCTGTCATAGGCGTTTTAGACGTTCAGGAGATCTCAAAGGCACTAGTGTGATAGTGTATGAAGTAGGCTGGTGTCAGGGAGAACTCAGATCACTAAGTAATGTGACAGACAGAGAATCATCACACTCTTCCCACATCCCACCCTTGTGTGTGTGTGTATTTTGTGTGTCAAACACTTGTCACTTATGGAACTCAAATACCCTTACAGATACATATATGGAGTCTATGAACATAGTGATATCAGGTATGCATTTCAACATGTTATAGTCTCATGCAGTCAACGTACTGCTATAATGAGGGAAAAACTGATACAGGACGAAATGGGTTGATAATTCCCTACATCTATCCTGTTTCCATCTTTGAATTTAGCTGTTTTCCATTCTCCAGGAATTTCTCCTTTCGTTAAACTTAGATTAAACAAATGATTTAAACTACCAGCAATCACGGGTGCTGTAAACCTGAGGCACTTTGCCGATATCCCATCTAGGCTAGTCGCCTTGTCCACATCAAGAGATTGAAGTACTTCTAGAGTATCCTCAACATTAAGTTTACAAAACTGAAAGCTTGTGTCGCTTTCCTTTAGATTTCGGTCACTAACAGCTGCGCTACCAGCAAACAAACTTGTGAAGTATTCGTTGAATAGCTCCTCCTTGTGTTGTTTACCCCCTAAGATTCTTAATTGCTATCCAAACTTTCTTTGGATTCCTGAAATCATTACACACAGCTGTGAGGTAGGTTGTTTTACCCGCTCTCATTGTTGTAGTTACAAGGTAGCACAACCTTTTATATCCATTCCACAAATCACAGTCTCTCGCCTTCAGATATTTATGGAGCATCCAGTGTCTTTCTCGCATCAACTTCTATACATCGTCAATCCATGGGAGTTGATTTTTTCGTGGTCTAATAATCTTCACAGGTGCATGTTTGTTCGGAACATAGATTTCCAGTAGTTCCATGTTTGATCAATATCCTTATACCTCTCTACCTTCTTCCGGAGCACAATCATCATATCCTCTTGGAGAGTCTCCCAGTCACACTTGTTGTAACAATGCACTGTAATTGTCTCAACCAGCAGGTTGGAACGTATTGCCTGTTTAGAATATACTAATACAGGGATCACTAACACCACAGGGTATTATTCCACTTTTCTCACAGTTCTTTGGATGTGTAGTGGTAATAGTATCGATAAGAGTCTGGGAATCACTAGTGACCCTTGTTGGATCCATTATCAGCTGACTAAAACCATATTCTTCCAGAAAGTCTTGTAAGTTGCCAGAGAACGACTTGCTTGTGAACATATTACAATTTAAATCTTCGATTATGACAACTTCCTTTGTATATTTTCAGGGAGCTTTCTATACTCATGACAATATCATGGAAGATGTTTGGTGGCCCACCACCCGGAGGATGATAGGCTACTACAAGTAGAATGTCCCTGCCTGTCTTAGGCCTCTACTCCAGCCACAAAATATCCTCACCATCTAATTCAATGTCTTGTCTCCTTATAGCCTTCATAAACGTGGGGACAAAAGCAAGTACTCCACCACCATATCTATTTCGATCCTTCCTCATCACTTTGTATCCATTAATGGCCACTTCTCCATCATCAACTGAACTATGAAGCCATATCTATGTAAGAGATATATTATCTAAGAGATACGTATATTAACCAATGGAACACTATGCATCCCAAACACATCATGCTTTAGATCTAGTTTGGGTTAATAAATCTCTTAAAAACCTGATCTTGGTGTTTATCTAACAATCATGTAATCATTAATTATTTATAATATCTTATAGCATTTATTTATAATGTTGAAAATGGTAGGAGATTTATGGCTGCCAGGATCCATAACATAAAGTAGTTATCATTTTGACGATACTTAATGACTTTGTATTCATGAATTATAACTTAATGAAGAAAAAAGAACCCAGCAAATCATAAATTAATGATATTAATGTAGTGAGTATCTGATAATACACATGTAGTTTGGATATCTGATATACATATTAAGGGGTTAGTAATTAAGTGCTGGATAAATAAACAAATATATTATACAGAATCAGGGTAGTAGAATGGATGGTATAAGTGTACAATGCATTGCCTGATGATAATATAGTGATAAAAGTCCAAATATTAATGTAATATATACTTTTAGGTTAAGATGATTAACTGGATGAAAATTGATAATGGTTGAAACAGTAATAATTATTGAATGTCTGAGAATAATATATTTGATACATGGTTTATCGACATATACCAGAAAATGATAGAATTATGTATGTACAGCTGTGTTAAATGTGACATGATAAGTGATTTGATACAATGAACACAAAATGTGTTTTGTTGTGTGACATCAGTAAGATTATGGCATGTGTGTTATTATACTTGTTGGTGTTACAAATATAATTATTTCGTCATTCTTTTCAGTTTCTTGGACAGGACTATTGAAAAGCAATGGGTCCCTTCGGAGAAGAAGCACTCTGGGTAGATTTGTAAGATCTTTCATGGCTATTTCAAAGCAGGTACGTTTAACTGATGTCAAACCTGGAGGCAAGAAATATATATATTGATCATATTGTTATTAACTCTTTGTTGGGTCAAGAAATTTTCACAGTGGTACATACTGTATGATTACCATTGTTGAGGCATGGTTCAACAACACACACACACACATACACACATACATGGCATCTATATTCTGTAATAGACTTTTCAGATACGGATAGAGAGGGGAGGGTTGGGATCCCGGCAAAGATGTCTTTAACCACCAGTTCTGGTTCCCAAGGCCAGACTATCTGTGTCGGGAGTCCAATGACACTAATGCATCAAAGTATATGTGAATAAATTATGTTGAATGTTAATGACACTGCTTTATGTTATGTAGCTATTTGCTAAATCTATACCACTTTTTACTATAATCAAAAATACATATAGACTCTGTAAGCCTGCATGCTAAAATAATAACCACAGGCTATCAAGATGAGTTGGATAAAAACATGACAATAGAAAACAAAAGCACTAGAGCTGAAGATATACCTACATGTGTTATGCCTGTTTAATTTGTTTAAGCTTAGTACTTTGGCCAATAAAATTCTTAGTTGTTGAATATTGAAACGTTCTAACCCCCATTTCTGGTTCTCAAGGCCAGACTATCTGCTTGGTTTCGCTGCCACCTTCATGTGTTGCCAATACAACAATGACATTAAATAAATTATAATATATGGGTGTGGGCCACCGCATGCTAGACTGGGACTAGGGATAAACCACAGGAATAAGAACGGGTGATTAGGCTTACCAGCACCAATTATTCCAATATAATGGACGAATGGGGTTGTCTGACAGCAAGCCAATCATTTCAATCAAGGTGCAAGCCTTGTCACCAGACCTTTTAGTTAGGGCTGGCAAGGTCTTTGAGAATTAACTGAGGTTAAATCGCCCACACCAAACACCAACACACACACACACACACACCTTTCATGATAAAACATGAGTCTCCTCTTCCTCTTTTATTAATAATACTATTTTCTGCATGTATCCAATACATACACTTTGGAATGTCATGTACGGATGAAGGGGACACAATCAAACTATTTTCATAGTCTGGATATATTTTACTGATAACTGGAGGAGATAGGATTACCATACATTCTGTCCCTGTTTCTGGTACTACGGGTTTAATTAACCTGACAGCATATGTTGGAACTAAATTGTAAAAAGGAAGGTACATAATTATTAAACATATCATACATATAATTATATAATAATATTATTATGTAATATATAGACCATGGTTAGGAGGTGTGTATGCCCGATATACTGCCCTGCTATGGAGGTTTATGTTGATATAACCCAAGGCTATAGGGCCGAATGGTATATCCACATAAACCTCTGAACACAGAAGGTGGTATATCTGACATGTATGGCAACTAGATATGGTTTATATTATATTCTCCAAAGTGAAGGCAGAACAATTGGAGAAGCAACAGACACCTACAAAGGTTTTATCTTTCCAGAAATATATTAATTATAACACGCCTACTCGTGCTATATCACATTTATATAGTCACCTCATCCTTGGGCCTATGGCCCTTGTACTCAGTGATTATAAATGTAATATAGCACTTGTAGGCACGTTATAACTTCTTATGAGTGTTTTATAATCACTGAGCTTGAGGGCTGTAGGCCTGAGGGCAAGGCAATTATAAATTTGTTATAGCAGGTGAGTGTCGCAGTCTTGTAGTTTGTGTCGCTGTGGTCAATGTCAGTTTTTATATCTGATCCCTGTGTGATATCCATCAATTCAAACTACTATAAACACCAGTTTTGCTCGTGTTGTACTGGAAAATGTGGCACTGACATTTGTGCTAATATATAATATATATAATTAGATATATATAATATAATTGTACTTACAGTCTTATACCATAACAACCAAGCAGCAGTTATTTGATGGAGTTTATACAGCACAAACTGCATCAAATAACTGCTATAGTAAAGAGACATCATAAAACGATGCAAGAATCTTTAAAAAAATTAAGACAAATAACTATGATAGATTGTTGAGTCATCAGCAATGATTTAGGGTAGAACTTTTATGACTGTCTATAGACAAGTTTATGACTGCCTATAGACAAGTTTAGTCAAAGCAGTAATTCTGGACTAAACTTGTATAGTATTTCTTTCAACTTTAACATCCTCACTGCCATCAATAGGCATATACAGTACATATGTACTATCATTGCAATACTGGTTTATGTAGAGCTGGTAAGAGAGCTGTAGAGCACCTGTGCAGGTGCCCCGAGAAGGTGACCCATTAACTTTCCTAGACCTCTGAGTTAACTAACCCATTGAACTAACCTTGTACGAAGAATGCAGTACTTAACCACAAATAGTCCTCTAGCCTTAGGGCTCATTAAATATTCAGGCTAGGGGTAACATACTACTGGGTACACCTTTCCAGCTAATGCCAACCCTGTCACTCAGACTGAGTGAAGTCTGAGGAGAGAATGCAAAACAAAACCGATTGCAATGCCCTGTAAACTTCTTGTAATTTGGATATAATGAAATTCGAATACAAATATGTAGTAAAACAGTGTCTGTAATTTCTTGTTTATTTTATTTAGTTCTGTATTATATTATTATAACTGTGAGCTCTTGTCAGATACCGTTTTTGGTATTATTAGTGGCCACTATTACTTTGTTTTAATTTATTATTATCTCATTTATTTATTTGTTTGAATATCATGCTGGGTGAGACCTACTTGTGGTGGGCAAGAAAGAAGGGAGGGGGTGATGAAATCAGAGAAGCGGCTGTGGTTAACAATTGATTACTAGTACACCACTACCCTTGTTATCCTAGACTGCTCATTGACTACCACACCTACGTCTTCCACTGCACCAGCAATAGAGTGAGACATTAACTTTGTTTAACAAGGTTAAACATCAGTCTACTCTAGATTTGGAATGTTTTCTTATAATGTAGAGCTGTCTGAACTGATAATTTTACTCAATTTACAAAATGGGACTTTTTTCCCCCTAAATATGTTTTTTTATCAAATGCTTATTTTAATTGCTTGCTACACATTTTATCATTTTGTATATGCATGCAGTCAATGAAATTTGGTAATCAGAAAAAGCTGTCATTGAGTGTCTGAGATACCAAATTGTGTTGGAGAAAATTGGTATAGTCAGCATTTAAATTAAGGCTGGGAATCAGCTGAGATTCTGAAATCGATTATCACTAACTTCAAATCTATTCATAATCGATTTAAATGAGTGGGAGTAATTAGGCCAATTAAGCCAATTAATTAAGAAACTCCTCCCATTTCATTATCAAAAAAGGTTTTTGTCCTTCCATATTGTACATTATTCACTGTTGCATACTTGAAAATATGGTTGGCCGAAAATTAAGTTTTGTGATTAGTACTCTAGGTTATTTGTGATTATTGCAATATTGTAACTACTCATTGATACTATCTATGATATCAAAAAAATGCTCATTTTTTAAAAAGGTGACACTTCTGATCCTTATTTTAAGAGCATACAGCTCAAGACTAATTGTTATAGTATTCTTATTATTACACATATTATTAAGACAATATATTGCCATTGCGATAATATTGGCAGTCCAAAATCATGCAATACATTTATTGAATTATTGTCCAACCATAATTAAAAGTATGTCTTCTAGAATGATTAGCATAAACAATATCACAGACTTACAATCAATAATCTGAAGAATTTTTAATATCGACTGATTAATCGATTAATCATCCTAGCTCTAATTTAAAGCTAAGTGTAATCAAATTACTTTGCAAATAAAAGTCACCTGCAAATTGAGTCACATAATATGTTATGTACTATAGGATGGGATATATACATATCAAACACAATTTACTATCCCAGTAACTAAAAGTTACTACATCAAGATCCCAACCTTACACACAAATAAACAGATACACTATCTGGTAATCTAGATATGCACCAATAACCACAAATCTTACAACCCTATTACACGCAAACAAACAGACACACCGTGTGGTCATCTAGATCCAATTGAACTATAAATCTTGCACCAACATCATAATATAGCAATTGCATTGCCTACACATTGCCTATAAGCAGACGACCAGATGGTTCATCTATTTGTTCATTTGTGGAACCTTGATGTAGTAAGTTATAAGATTTAGTCACAGGGATCTACCTGACCAGATGGTATATTTGTTTGTGAGTAAGATCATTGAGATACCTATACTAGTGTAGGTGCAACCCAATATAAATATCTTAAGTGTATATAATTTTGAAATTTAGATTTAGCGACTTTGAGTAGTATATAATGTGAATATAATGTTTCTAATTATATAGTAGGTGGCCAACTTCCTAAAATTTTACCAGCTAATAAAGGTCACCTCAACGTCATACACAATATTGTCCATCTATGCTGTTGTCTTACTGCACAAGTACAGTCCTGATATACTTTATTAAGATATGTGCAAATGATGATTTTCAAGCTACTTGTGCCCATAACAATTTTGGACTGATTGTATCTCATTGTAAAACTATGAAATGGCACCCAAACAATTGAACAACACTGTGTCTATGTGTGTGATTGTAAACTATATAGTATTTCACATGGACAATGATATTAGATAGGATGTGATATAGCCAATTATGAAATATGTGATGATTGTATAGGAGGTATACATATATGTAGGTGTAACACTAAAATTAACTTACTAGCGTTTGGTGAACACAAAAGTGTACTTTTATTCCTTTTATCTGACACTTCAATAACTGCCTGTGCATGTGTAGTACTAATTATAGGACAACAGTACTGTACTCCCAGTGTGATAGGTTCTACAGTGGTATAAATAATGTATTTATTATTAAATGACCTTTGTGGTGTTCAGTTTTCCCACTATAGGCTTTTGGGTACTGCACCATCCTGTATATCTTCTTAGCTCACTTAGAGCTTGATGTTGTGTCAATCATTTAATCATAGAATAAAAATATTACTTAAGTATAAAATTATACTTGTGGGGTAAATTAGTCTTTCACATGTATAATGTATATAGATGTAGCTGTGTGATAATTAAATATTATGCCCTTCTATTTCAAACTCCTTGTGAGAACACTGGTTGTGTATCAATAAAAAGTCATTTTGATTTAAATACTGTTTTTAAAATAAAGCTTATGTTAGATAATTAATACAATTCATAAACTCTTGTTTACTTGCAATGAAACACTACCTGTATTTGGGACATATATTTAATTATGTACTTAAGTGGTGTGTTCAAATTACCATACGTAGCAATGTTATGAATGTTTCATACTTATCAGTCTTTCTGCCGATCAAAGTAATATATTATATTCATACGTATATATCTATTCATGTATTGACAGTTATTCTACTCATTGTGTCAATACTGAATCACTAATCCAAGTTATGATCCACAGTAGATTAAATGAAAATTAGATGTTATTATAATTATACATAACAATATTTTTGACTTTATTTATGGAAAGGTGTTTCTTACCTTGTATTATAGGAATGTATTGTACATTTGTAATCTCTGATACATCTATGTTCTGAGTTTCGTCTTCACCTTCAAAAACACACAGTCTTTGATCAGATAGTGTGAAATGAACTGTAAGATATTAAAATGATATATAATTACATTTTGAGATAATTTACACACTCTTTGTTTCCAAGCTATCTACATACCTATAATAGTATTTGTGCTATTATATATTTTCCATAGTCCATTGCAATAATTATAACTATATAAGATGGAAAATGGCAATAATGGGCACTTTTAGTTAGTTAACTAAAACTAAAACCCTTTTAGTAAGCCTAAAATAATTAACTATAATACCCATAAGTAAAATTGTGAGAAACTAGTTGTACTATAACTAAACTAAAAGAGGTTATTATTGTCAAACTGAAACAACACATTTGTAGATCAAGTCATTTTTCGTTATGAAGTGTGGTTGTTTCTATTATAGTCTTGGTGTCATTATCCTCACAAGTTCTTGATATTTTGCTATGCTCAGATGCTTCAACTTTCTTACTAGTATTGAACTTGATTGCTTGGTTGTAATTATTGTCCAGCCTTTAGGTTCTAACATAAAAACAGTATTGTGTATAGAAGCTTCTTATAGTGTGTAGGGTTCAATGGACAGGTTAGTAGAGAAATAAACATTTTCCTAACCCACTCTGTTCAATATGTTGTATATGCTACCTGTACAAACCTATTTATTTTGATTAATTTATTATTGACGAAGTGCTAGACAATTAAATGTATGTAAACTATTATTTATAATTACCATCATGATTTCTTCCACTAACTAGTAGTTTGTTTAATAAATGATATTCCTATAGGATTTAGAAGATGTTATTTATTGGTACACATACATATGTACATACACACACAGGGGTGAAAATTTGTCGCTTTTTTGCCAAATCTGGCGACAAAGAAGGTCTCTTGGTGACAAGAGGGCCTGAAACAAACTTGCCATCTCAAAGTTATGCATAGTCTCAGACACTCCCCTCTAAACAAGGAGGGGAGGGGTTGGCTATGCTAGTCTAGGTTATATGCATGCGTGATAGATAGAAATAACAATTTGCATGATGGCAGAAGAGATAATCAACTCTTTTCTTGGTAAAAGGGCTTCTAATTTCAGGAGCATTTATTAATTTCAGTTAGTTTACTGCTATGGGACCAGAAGTGGTTGATGGTGACACCAGAACCTTGTTTAGTTACACTCCTGCACACACTGACACACACACACACACACACACACACACACACACATACACACACACACACACACACACACACATACACACACACTGGTAATGGTAATAATTAAAAACACACTATATTGATTTCTCCATATATATTGGTGGACACACACACACAAACATATCTGATTCACTGAATTGCTCTCCCTGGGAAATTCCCTTTTATTAAATGTAGCAAGACATGTCACCAAACAATCACTATGATCTAATGTAGTATAGTATTAGTATAGTATTACAGTATATCATTTGTGTACATAATTGAAGTTAAATTGTTCCTTCACATTCTAGAGGGGTTAGTCATGATAGCAATGATACTATCACCTAATACTTGCTAATTTTGGATTTCACACTAATTGTTGTACATAACTATTCTAACTGCATACTCACTTAAAACATTTCCATCTAAATTAGTACGTAAATATTGTTTATCATCCATCTTTTTATTGTAACACTGTAACTACACACACACACACACACACACACACACACACACACATACACACACATGTATATATGCTAGTTTTGACTATGGCTCCTATTTAATAATAATTTTAAATTTTTTGTCTCTGTTTTATTTTCCATTGTATTATATTTGCCATTAACATGTGCCATACCCTTTGTGGACCAGAGGTGTGGATATATAGGTACTACATAGATTAAGGAAGGATGCCAGGACACTCTAGTGTCCTTTCAAACAAGCTCAATTAAATAACTGTAGTAGTACTAACGTAAAATAAGTATAATGCCATCTTCAATCAGATATTACACTTTTTATAACTTCTATTAATGGTGTGTACCCTTGTTAATGCTCTCTCCCGTCCTCAAACTGAAAAGTTTATTTATAAACTTTCTTTGATTTCAATAATAATAAGGTACATATAAATATAGCTAGTTCCTGTTTTAAGGCTATGATATACAAGCATCTTTAACATATTAACATCTTATATTGTTTGCTCACCTCTGTCATATTTTTGATAACATCTTATCACTCCACACTGATAAAGTACATTAGTATTAGTATTAGCATTAGTACAAACTGTCTTCCTGTCATGTGTCGTGCATGTGATATATATGCGTACGTACCATACCGTGTGTAATTTATGTCGCATGGCATGAAGATATAATATGTGTGTAGTATATACTGGGACTTGTATGGCATGTATTACGGCCTTTTATGTATGCAGCTTAATGATCTGAGTTAGAGTAATATGGTATATTAAAGGTCATTTACATTCACCATGACCTCAGAAAATGTTCATAACTTTAGTTTAGTTAGAGTGACCAACAGTCTTACCTTTACCATTTTCATGTAATTATGCTTCCCATTGTTTAAGTATGTCCTGTCAAATTTTCTTCATTATTGAGTTACAGTATAATCATGTTTATGACACTAAACTATACACTATAGTACATCTGAGGTGATTGTGAATGTGAACAGATTTTAGTATAACTAAAAGATTTGTAGATTCTACAAATTTAAGTTAAAAATGATAATACATGTATGTAGTTCGTCTCACTGACATCTACCCTAAGCTGGCTATGAATGATTTGGTAATTTTTTGTATGACAGCTACCTGATACATGGTAGAGCTTGAGTACTGTTAAGTAGGTGATTGAGCATGTGTGACACATGTGACACATGTAACTATAATTCATTTGTGATCAGTAGTTTAGTTAGAAGTATTTGAACCTTTGAGGCTCTACTAGTTCCCATACATGTAATTATGATATTAATTCACTAGATAATTATTTCTTAATTAGAGAAGCTGGGCCAAACAAAACTAATAAAAATGTCCTGTTTAAAACTGAATTCTTATATGAAAGCTAAAACCAACACTAAGATGATATTACTATCAGCTCCTCCCAGTAGCTTATATTTTGTTATCTGCTTACCTCAACAACACATCAGTGGTGATTTTATGTATTCTTTGGCTAGTCAAAGCACATCTTTTCCAAAACATGACTTATACACTTACAACAAAAACTGATGTTAATAATTATACAGAGTCAAAGTATATGCTATAAAGATACTAAATATAGTATTGTATTCACTACATGCAGCCTATGTATGTACATCTATAATGGACTTACATTACTAATAATAGCATTTCTATTGATAATATTACTATAATTGTACATGTATGTATAATTAGTGTGTGATGTGTTTTCTCACGTGACACTATTAGTACTACATTACTACTGTAGAATTAAAGTATATTTATTTATTTATACAATTATATATATTATATAATTATATATATATAAGTATAATATTATAATTATACTAAAGTTGTTTTACACATACATTCATTTCTAAATACAGCATGTGTTATGAGATACAAAAGGTCACATGGTCTAGTCATCCAGATACCTACTCACACTTGTTAATTACTACTAAGCCATAAGACACACATATTAATACATTTATGTAGAGGGAGGGTCAATACAAATAAGACACACATATTAATACACATTTATGAAGAGGGGAGGCTCAACACAAATAACAAAATCATAGAAATGTGTGTGTGTGTGTGTGTGATATAGAGTCTATGAACATAGTGATATCAGGCACATATTACAACATTTTTTAGCCTCATGTAACCAATATACTGCTAAAGTGAGGTAAAATCTGATACATGTAATAGAATTTGTGAGCTTCTGCAAGACTTTTGGTAGTGACAATCAATTCGTTTGGTCATATGACTTTCACTATTAATATTTAAATATAGTGTAACTAGAGACTACAAAACTTTCAAACTTGCTTTTCTATATTTGTGTAATGTACAACAAATAATCATTTTGGTATCTGTAGCTTTCTTAGAAAATCTTCTATCCAACAAATTAATTTTGAATCTTGAGCTTTTTCAAATTGCAAAGATATAATATACCTAGAAAATTGCTTACAAAATGCCACTCAAACACACAATTAAAAATGATACTTAATAATGGTCCTGAAAATGACACAATGGCTCTTTGGACCTCAGCTTAATAACTGTGATCTTCAAACACAAAATTAGCATACTCATGCTGCTATTCTGTTTTTGATAATGTTGAATTTGTTTTTTTTTTGCCCCACAGAACCATTCCTATGATTGCTTTCTCACAGGATTAATATGCTATGTATTTATGTAACTATATGTGTTGCATTCATAGCTACATCAGTCCAGGGGCTCGAGCACTAGTACTCACTATTCAGTCAATTAATAGGTGCGGCACATTAACAAACACATGCTCAAGCTACACCAGTAGGAAGATACTAATAGCTGTTGTATATAGTAGACAAACATTATAAAACAATAGAATCTTTGAAAAGTAAGAAAAACAAAATAAGTATAATAAGCTGTTGAGTTTCAGACATGAGGAAGTCATCAGCAATGATAGAACTTCGAAAGAGAACTTCAGATTCATCAAATATTCTGACTGGGGGTACAATTTTTCAGGTCCCAGTATTTAGAGTACACAGAATGGTAGAGACACTAGTACTGTCAGCAATGATTGATAGTCACCACAAAGCAATCATAATGATATATCTTTTTAAAATAATGACTGCAACTCTAGTTAATATTAATATTGTGAGTCAACAAATTAAAATTCCACTAAAATGGATTCTAGTTTGTACACACACGCACACCCAACACATGTATAATATACACATACACTATATATACACATATACTAGACATTTAATTTTGTTTTAATGCACAAACAATATATACCTTCTTATATGACATCACTTGATACTATACAGTCTTTCAGTTTATGTATAATAGCTCTTATCTATACCTGGGAAGGGATTATCTTTCTTCAAGTTTGTATTAACCCGGTTTTATGATAATCAATGAATATTAATAAATTTTGTCTGTCATTAAATAGTGATTTTGATGACATCACTGACATTTCAGCTCATTTTACATTAAGTTGAACCCTCTCTCTTAATAGTATAAATACAAACATTATTGTGTACATGTGCGTTTGTGAATGTATGGAATGTGATCAATGTGATGAAACTGCTTATCAGATTGGATAATTGATATTGTACAGTATAGATCATGAACAAGGTGATACAGTTGATATATACGATACAGCAAAAAAGATATACAGTTGATAAATGCAGAAGAGATGACATATGTGATATATGATAAGTACATTACAGTTGGAAAGATAATGTATAAGACAATATTGATGGGTAGTAATAATGAGCAAAAGTGCTATAATTATGAGTGAACCGATTAAATAAGTAACAGTTATACTATTATACATGTATTATACAATCAGAAGTGGTTTACATGTGGTTTAGCTTGAATGTGGTACATATATATAACTGTGTCATTATTAGTGCTTACTCTAACACAATACTGAACATATATGGCAAAGAGAAATGTTTATGTGTATTCAATTTTCTTTCTAGGTGTTATAAAGATCATAGCTCTCTCATCATTCCTTTGACCTGTAGCAGTTTTTTGAACTTGAGTATCGAATAAAAAAGAGTCCCATTGGAGAGCTAGCAGTCTGGGTAGATTAGCAAGGAACAGGGGATTATCAATGATGAATTCATAACAAGATTGTCTAAGTGAATTCATAATAGATCCTGGACCTGAGTAATGACAATATATTAATACCAGGGCTGAATTTATAATTTGGTTCGGGTGGGTGGGGGCAAAACAGCTGTTTAAGTATTTCATGGGGAATACTTAAATTTTTCCACTTGTTATTCTAACCATCCTTAGATCACCACTGATGCATTTTTAGAGCAGAAGTTTTCTTGACAACGAGGTTACAAATTATTGCTTTGTTAACATAAATTAAGGTATCAACCACATGACTCTAGCCTGGCTCTCTACCCAAATCACAAACTATATCTTCAATGATTCCTCCTTCACTTTATTACTATTACCATTAATCAGCTGTGACACATCATACCTTCTTACCCTTCCCTCGTGATTTGATATACAAAGGGGCCATTCTTTAGATTCATGTCAGTACACACAAGCAGGTGGTCTGTGTTATACTTCGTTCCTGTCTTCACAGATACATCCATGCACTTATTCATATTTATCCAACGCACTATTACATAATCTATACAGTGCCAACATTTATTACCTGAATGCTACCAAATCGTTTTGTATATTTCCTTCTTCATAAACCATGTATTGCAAATAGTAGCTTGATTAATACACAAAATAGGGAACAACACTTTCCTTGTCTCATTCTCCTGCCTGTGACAGAATTCACCCCCCTTCGTCATCACTGCACTCTCTAGATCCAACACAAACATGATGACTATTCTGGGAGGGCTGCAAAACCTCTGCAGGCACACAACCCTGGGATATAATGGGTGACACCATCGTTTGATTCCCTGGCCTTATCAATACTATTCCAGGCTTTAGCCGGCAATTCACAGATCAATAAGTGAAAAAAACCTCCCAGGGGATGCCATATATGTGGAGGTACTGACTCTATGATCCCCCCATACACACACTTGCACACACACACACCAGATTGTATATTATATGTATTATGTTGTGTAGTTACATAACATATTTGCACATTTTACTTACACTTGATGACCCATTCTCCTCTTTCTCTTTCATTGATAACAGGCTCTGGATCTATCAAATAATTGGAGTTTGGAACCGCCTGTACTCCAGATATTGATACTATTGCTGCTGTACTTTCATTCTCCTGATACTGATTAAATGGTGGAAGGAGATGAACCAGACATTTTGTCCCTGGGTCTTGTACTAGAGGTCTAAGTGATCGTAAGGTGGCTGGAACTAAATTTTAATAACAAAAAGTACATATATTTATAGTCTTCAAGCTAAGTATAAAATGAGGATGTAGGATAGTAATAGTAATAATTATTAATTTATTGTTATAATTGTAGAATGTACGTTTCAGTAAAATGGACCACCTGTGCATTGATGTGTGCCATTAATTACACATGTGTGATAACTGTTATCATAGTTACAGCATCTGCCACTATACCAGTAAACTAGGAAGTTATAAACTAGATAACATGTATAACAACAACATGGTAACAGGCAATTAATATAAATAATAGTGTTAACTTAAACAGTTAATTATATTTTTTATTTCAGATTTACTTGATACTCATGCTGCAGGGTTTGATACACTTTATAGGATACATATATGTTTAATGTATGTACATGAAACTAATTATATGTTGTAAGCAGAGTTTTTGATACTTTTTGATGCATGGGCCAAATTGGCTCAAAAATGGTTAGTGAGTGTGGCATTGGGTATACATCTTGAGCCAATTAACAAAGAGTTAATGCTGTTAGTGTCAATATGATCATAATTAATTGTACCACTGGCCCAAAGAGAGAACCGTGGAGTTCCAAATAAGAAGCTCTATGAGCCAATGGTGCACCATATGAGCTTATAAAAAGCACTGGTTGTGAGTGTTTAATGGTTAACACAACAGCTGTCCTGTGGTTTGTAACTGCCATACACTTTGTAACAAGAATACCTATATAGAGTCACAGTAATAGTTAGATATTTACTTCCTATTTGTGATATTGATCCAACATGTGGTAAATTATCATCTTGTTCCTGTAGATAATAGACAGTACTTTGTTTGAGTGTTGATATGAATGTTGTTCTAAAAGAAATCAGTTACTTCTTGTAATATTGTTTTATTACATAAAAACATATACTAATGCAGGTTTAGCCTGTTTCTCATATTAATTAATTTTTCCTAAACTCCTATTATGTTACATATGTATATACATATGTACATATGAAAGCCAAGCAATGTATTACTAACTCTAGTCTCGTCTCCAGACTGCCATGCCCTACAGGTGAAAGACAGTTGTTTCAAATTCTTGGTCCAAGCTCAAAAGTCATTTCCACTCAAAACGAATATTCGTTACAATGAAAGACGTTTGATGCTTGTACCAAGAATTTGAAGCAACTGTTCCAGAACATCTTTCACCAGTAGGGTGTGGTGGTTTGGGGATGGGACTAAAAAAAACCAAGCGTGAATTGCGAAGGTGTTAAAAGCTTCAATACCTCAGATCCCATTTGGTGAGGTGTATAATACTACTCTTTGTTTTTACTGTATAATACTATAGTTTGTTTTACACATGCATTTTCATTCTACTAGTAAACACTCTTGAGGACTAGGATGTGTTTATGTTGGTTACTACAGTGTTTAGTTACCATGCAGGAACATATGGTGTCATAGTAACCTACACCCACATGGAGGTGTAAACTGTATTTAAGCCACAGATCACACAATAATTATTGCTAAATTTAGTAAGGTTAATTCAATGTACATTCAGGACCACATGTGATGATTTCGTTATGTATGTTTGTATGTGTGCGTGTGTATTTTGTAGACTCAAATACATAACATAGATAGAGTCAATGTATGTAGATAAAAAATAATATTAATATTAATGATGTAAGTTAACAAATTAAAATACCTCTAAAATGGATTGTAGTTTGTACACACACACACACAATGTAATATACACATACATTCTAGTATGTACACACACGCACACACAGTATATAATATACACATACATTATATATACACATATACTAGACATAATATATACCTTTCTATGTGACATCACTCGATACTATACACTCTCTCAGTGTATGTATAATAGCTCTTATCTATACTAGAGAATTGATAAGAAGGGATTGTCTTTCTTCAAGTTTGTATTAACTCAGTTTTATGATAATCAATGAATATTAATAATTTTTGTCCGTAGTTGCCAATTTAGTGATGATTTTGATGACATCACTGAAATTTCACAATTGAACCCTCCCTCTTAATAGTATTAATACAGGCATTAATGTGTACATATGCATTTATGAATGTATGCAATGTGATCAATGTACTTATCAAATTTGCAAAATTGATATTATACAATATAGATTATGAATAGATAATACATGCAATATTGTTGATATATATAATACACCAAAAGAGATACACAGTTGATAAATACAGAAGAGATGACATATGATAAGTACATTACTGTTGGAAAGATGATGCTTCATAATAAGACAATATTGATGGGTTAGTAATAATGAACAACTAATACACTATGAGTTAACTAATTAAATAGCAGTTGAACTATTATACATGTATTTATACATTAGAAATGGTTTACATGTGGTTTAGCTTGAATGTGGTACATATATATAACTGTGTCATTGTTAGTGTGTAACAATACTGAACATAACATAGAGAAATGTTTATGGTGTGTATTCAATCTTCCCTCTAGGTGTTATAAATATCAAAGCTCTCTCATCATTCCTTTGACCTGTATCAGTTTCAAATAAAAAAGAGTCCCATTGGAGAGCTAGCAGTCTGGGTAGATTAACGAGGAACAGAGAATTATCAACAATGAATTCATAACAAGATTGTCTAAATGAATTCATATTAGATCCTGGACCTGAGTAAGGACAATATATTAATACTAGGTGATAAAGTTAATAATATACTTACAGACAGACAAACAAACACACGCACACACATGCATCCACACACACTCGTTCGTGCACACACTCATGTCCTGGCTGTTTGTTTACTATTATTACAGTCACGTGACACTCCTCTACTTGAGAGAACAAATAAGAAAATTTGTATATAGCTGGCGTGCTCTAACTTAGTGGAGTACAGTTGTGGCGCTGCCAGTACACCTCTACTTTTGAACCATCTCTTGCACTGAATGCACCGTATAGAGCCTGTCTGCTCATGCATTTATGATGACTCCTGTTTCCACAACTAGCAAAGGTTCAGGTGGTAATGGCTGGTTGGTTGTCTTGATTTTTCAGTCTCAGTCTAACTGCAGTCGATGTTCTAGCCTGGCTGTCATTGATGCCTCTTGATGTGAAACATCAGTGGACTGCCAGACCTCCCCAGTCAATGACTGCATTCTTAGCATTGCACAGCACCACACTGTTCACATACTGATTATTTTCTCTCAGCTGTGTATTTGTGTCTAGCTTTATCACTCTCTAGAGTGTTTCCACAATCTTCACATATATACATCATGGGATGTTTGTGTGGTAATATATTGGAAGAAGTCTGCCTTCATTATGTAATGTTCAGGCTTCCTGTAAATATGATCCAGCCATTCCAATTAAGATTTAGACACTTGTAGTCAGTCTCTAAATCTACATAAATTTCCTCTTAGAGCTCCCCCTCTGATTGTAAGTGGACCTTTATACCTTCATGAAATGACTCGATAATTTCCACTAGTTTGTCAGAGACTCCTAGCTTTGACAATGCAAGCCTTAAAGCTGCATGTGACACTGAATCATATGCTTTTTGCAGATGTACAAAAATAAAATATTGTGTGATTCCATATTCTATCGCTTTCTCTGTAATCTGTCAGATGGTGAAAAACACGTCTGTGCATCCTCGGCCTCTCCTAAAGCTGCACTGGGTCTCTGGTAGCTTGTTCTAAGCCGATCTCTGTAGTTTACCTTGAACTATCATGTCTGCAGTCTTTTCAACAACCTCAAGAAAAGATATTCCTCACCAGTTATCACAGTAGCTAGCAAAGGTTTCTCTTCTTAGGTATTGGGATCAATATAGTATCCACCCATGCCTGGAGAATGTCTGCCCCTGCCACACTGAGGAGATCAGATCTAGCAACATCTCTTTAAAAAATTCATTACCCCTGCCTGCTTTAACCATTTCAGGGAATATGTTGGAGTTCCCAGGTGCTTTTTCATTTCTTAATTTACCTAGTGCTCTATCTACCTCATGTAGTGATGGTTCCTGTGCAAGTCTGATACCAAAGGACACTGTCTTATTCCATTCATTTCTTGCATATCAACAATATTATGTACATTGAGGACTCTGTTAAAATACCTTCTCCACCTTGCTTTTTGCGCCTGTGGTGAGATGAACAAGTCTTCATTCTTATCCATGATGTTCACTTCTCTCAATGGAGTCAACCTTTTTGTTCTATATTGTAAGGGAATGCATTGCTGTACTTGCTTCCCTACAAAATGCTCCTCTCTACCTTTTCCTCCTTGCTTCACCTCTAGCTTCTCTAAACTTCACAAGAATGTCTCTATTTCCTATTGTGTAGTTGTTGTTTCTCTGCTGTAGGGCTGGCTTCAGATTACTTATGGACTCCTGAAACCAATCTAGACCTTTTCTTTTCACTATGCCCAATAATGATTCTCCTGACTCAACCAATGATGAATGCAATGCTTCCCATTTCTCTTCCACAGAACCTTCCCTAGGGTACATGGCTCTAGCCTGGATCCCTACCCAAATTACAAACTATATCTTCAATGATTGCTGCTTCACTTCATCACTATTACCACTGCCATTTGATATACAAATGTGCCGTATCTTTAGCTTGATGTCAGTACACAAGCAGTGGGTCTGTATTATACTTCGCTCCTGTCCTCACACATCCATCTATACACTTATTCCAACACACTATTACATAATCTATACAATTCCAACATTTATTACCTGAATGCTGCCAAAATTTTAGTATATTTCCTGCTTTATATTGCAAACACTTTCCCTGTCTCATTCTCTTGCCCATGACCAAATTTGCGCCCATTCGTCATCACTGCTCTCTCTAGAACCAACACAAACACGAAAACTAATCTTGGAGGGCTGCAAAACCTCTGCTGGTACGCAAGCCTGGGATGAAATGGGTGACACCATGATTTGATGTCCCTGCCCTTATCAATACTATTACAACCTTGTTATCAGCTTTAACAGGCAATTCACAAATCAATAAGTGAAAACACCTTCAGGGGATGCCACATACGTGAAGGTACTGACTCTATGATCTTCACACGCACACACACACATGCACACACACACACTCGCATACACTGGATTGTATATTATATGTATTATGCTGTGTAGTTACATAACATATTTGCACACATTTACTTACACTTGATGACCCATTCTCCTCTTTCTCTTTCATTGATAACAACTTCAGGATTTATCAAATAATTGGAGTTAGGAACCACCTGTACTCCAGATATTGATACTATTGCTGCTGTACTTTCATTATCTTGATACTGTTTGAATGGTGGAGGGAGATGAACCAGACATTGTGTCTGTGTCTCTTGTACTAGAGGTCTAAGTGATTGTAAGTCAATGGCTGGAACTAAAAGAAAGGTAAATATACTGTTGAGTATGATATACATAGACTATATTGTGTGACTATTTTAGTTTTGGAAATATATATACTGCATAGAAACTTGAGACGAATTATGGTAACATATGGGATTGCAATACCCCTTCAGATAACAACTTTATCTTAATTTGCTGAGAAGATTTAATTACTCATGAAAACCTTCTGTACATACATGTACAAGCAATTTGATTATTACTATAGTACAGTAGACATCTTTCTAGTAAGGAAACTTAATTGTCTTTAGCTAATATTTGTAGAATAAAGGACACTTCCACTAGTGTTTTATAAAAAATGTTATATTGTGTATTGGGGTGAAATTCATAACAGGTTTGTGATGTTACTTACCATAATTCCGTACACATACCAGTGCACTTGGTTGTTGTTGTACGTCTGTAGAGCAACTATACTGTGTTCTGGTAAATGTGAGTATAGCAGACACTGTAGTGTCTGGAAAACAATGTAGCACTCTTGCAAGTGTGAGTATGACAGATACTATAGCAATCACTGGACAACTGTTCCACACTCTAATAGGTGTGAACGTTATAGGTGGTCCTATATAGATAGATGTAGATGGATTGTGAGTTTTTTATATATGTTATTTGTATATCAGTGCACCTCACTGAAAATCTGTGTTGTTAAATCATATAATTGTATATTATATAAGTCATGTCTAGTTGGTGTATATAAGTGATATACCAATACCTGCTGGTGTTTGGAGGTTTGGGGATATACCTGGAATCTTGTGACGACTAAATCTTTCAATAATATTTAGCAAAATGTTTTTGAAAATAGCTCACTGATAAACATGGTTACCATGGTATTAATATATTTTTAAGCTCACCAGTGCAATGAAGCAACAAGAATATTCATATTTGAAAGAAGTAGCATATCATGTGTCATGAAGCAGGTGATCCAGAAGGCACTTATGTTTCATTTGTTTTCATGATTATATTATTATTGTTAAGAATAAGGGAATAATAGACCAACTTGGATTAAATAAACAAGCAAATGAACCAAGATTAGATTAACCCAGGTAGAGAAACCCACTCAGGATGATGGCCCTTGGGTTATATTCACATGCACATCTACAACAAGTGGTGTATCTATCATGTACCTCATAATCATGTATATAACTGATATACCACCTTCAATTTCTATTAGTGTGCTATGCTATAATAATTATCAGGGGTGCACCGTCATCTGGTGCTATGGCACAGAAATTAGCTCTTCAGTGGTCTTTAACAGCTTCAAAGAGCAGAAAGGCATACTCAGCAATTGACTAAGGGTGTGGCTAGTGAGAGTTATATAATTATTATATTAAGCATCTAATTGATTGATCAAGCCATGTGATCGTTAAGATTAGTGGTAAATTGTTTGAGCATGCTTTCTGTGCCCCAAATACTAATCTGGCGCTGTGTATAAACAGCCCATGATCTTCAACATCCTGAATTATGCATAAATATATAATAATTATGTATATATAATAGTTATTGAAGAAGCCTGAATGATTGGGTAATTCAATGTTTGACATTCTTTATTTGTCTCAACAATCAATGATATTTTATTAACCAAACATTTTGATAGTTCAGTGGTATAGTAATTCTAAAACAGTAAACGTATATGGATACATGCACGAATTAATTATATTACACACACAGCAATGTGAACATTATACATTACCATTGTTAGCTGTTGAAGTTTGTTTTACAGTTGTAATCTCTGATGCATCAATGTTCTGACTTTCTTTTTCTTCAGACGCACTGACTCTCGATGAATTATCACTTTCTTCCTGTAAATAAGACAGTGTTTTGAGTATTTGTTTATTTATTATGTAATTATAAATGAAATCACTTACTATGTAATTAAGGAATAAATTATATTATTGCTTGTTTCTGACATTAGCAAAGAATTTATTATTCTTAACAGTCTCTTATGTATCATAGATACATACAAGCCTACATACATACACAAACATACATACGTACATGTACATACTTGCACACACACATGCTATGTATATATAATTTATATGTATGTATGTGTTATGTATGTATGTACATATGTATGTATGTATGTATGTCTGTACGTATGTATGTATTATGTATATATATACATATACTTGACTCAACACAATAACTAAAACCAACACTAAGTGATATTACTATCAGCTCCTCCCCAATATTTAACATTTTGTTGCTTACCTCACAACACATCAGTGATTTTATGTATTCTTAGGCTAGTCACAGCACACCTTTTCCAAAACATAACTTATACACTTACAACAAGAACTGATGTTAATAATTTACTTTTATACAAAGCCAAAGTATATAGATGGTATAAAGTTGTAAGAGTTCCTAATATAGTATAGTATTCACTACATGCAGCCCATACATGTACACCTATAATGAGACTTTCATTACTTTCTATTCATAACATTATTATAATTGTATACAATTAAAGTCTGTTCACATTCATGATGTCTTTAAAATTAGGATGTGATGACATTGTATGTAATATAGTGTATAGTTTAATGTCATAAGGTTAATACATGATTATACTATAACTCAATAATGAAGCAATGGATTGAAATTTGACATACACAAAAAAAAACAACGGGAAGGATAATTATATGAAAATGGTACAGGTAAAAAGATTGTTGGTCATTCCAAATTAAAATTATAAACATTTTTCTGAGGACAAGGTGGAATGTGAATGATATACCATATAGCTGTTTTTTTTCATAGACATAAAAAGTTGTGGTAAGAGAAAAATGTTCCATTAGCGATGTTTTTTAAACATTAAAATTTCGTGCCATGATTTATGCACGCGATTGATTGAAGAATGTGTAAATAAATTTCTGCAGAATGTTATTTATGCATTCTTCAACCACAAAATTAAGTGCATGAAAATAAATTTCCTGTGAAAAATACCTGCTATATGGTAAATATACTTAATAAACATTCATTTCATACAGCATGTGTTATGTGATACAAGGTGTCACATGGTCTGATCATCTAGATACCTAATCACACACCTCCACACAGTGGTTAATTACTACTAAGCCATCATAAGGTCACAAAATCATAGAAATGTGTGCACGAGTTTGTTTGTGTGTGTGTGTATGTGTGTGTGTAATCTTTTCTGAAAGTTGGAACATGGAATGTTCGTTCCATAGTGGATACTGAGGGCTCCATTGAAGTAGCCAGTCAAATGGATGGCAAGAGAGGGGAGGACAGAAAGGTAGACCAGGTTGTAAATTAGTTGGCTAGATATGATATTGTGGTGGGAGCACTTCAAGAAACCAAGTGGTTTGAGGATGAGGTTTATGAGGTAGACAAGAGTGTGGTTCTGACAGCTGGTAGGAATACACCTGCTCAAGGCGAGATAGTTCAGAGGGGAGAGGGAGTAACACTGGTGCTAAGAGGCTTGGCTCTGGCTGGTTGGAGACGTGCTGGGAAGCGGTGGAAAGCTTGGAGCCCAAGATGTGTGTCAGCGTGTCTGCAAATGGATGGGAGTGCTGGGAGCAGATTACACATGGTTTCCTGCTATGCACCTACAAGGGCAGCAAGCAGAGAGGACAAGAAAGCTTTCTTACAGGAGCTTGAGAATTTCATCTCCTTGGTGCCATCAGGGGAGGTGTATATTCTTCTCGGGGACTTCAATGCTTGTGTTGGGTCTAGGGAGAGTGATGAACAGTGGACAGGTGTGAGGGGTTCACATGGGTATGGAGTAACCAATGATGCAGGTAGAGACCTGCTGTCCTTTCTGTCTTCCCATCAGGCAACTGTGTGTAATAATTGGTTTGAGAAGAAGGACATCCATAAGCAGACATGACAACACCCAAAGTCTAAGCTATGGAGTTGCATAGATTTGGTAGTCATGAGGGAAAGGAACAGAGGAATATGCATGGATGTACCTGCAAAGAGAGGAGCTGTATGCAACACTGATCACCACCTTGTGTGTGCAAAGCTTAGGCTACGGGGAGTCAGATATGGGAAGAGAAAAGGTAGCAGGGCAAAGGACAAGAGGTTTGATGTAGAAAAGATGGCTATCAGCAAGGATGGAGAAAGTGCTGTAAGGGATGAATATCTGAAGAAAGTGCTGGAGAGGGCAAGGGAAACCTGGTGTGAGGATAATGGAGTTGATGAGAAATGGTTGGCAATACAATCTGCCACAGCAGAAGATGTGCTAGGGAGAGCAGGACAATCGCAGCCAAATTGGTTTCGTGATGCAATGCAGGAGCTGAAGCCTCTCCTCAACCTCAGGGATGTAGCTTATTCTAGATGGTTAGGGACAGGAAAGCAGGAAGATCTCATTAGGTTCAAGGAGGCTAGGAGTGAAGCAAGAAGGTCTGCAAGGAAAGCAAAAAATGCATGGTTCCAGGAGAAGGCAGAGGAGATTGTGAAGGAATGGTTTGTTGGGAAGAAAGTGTGGAAGATCATCAGTGACATGCAGCGAGGGAGAAGAGGACTGATCCCCTCTAGAGCAGTGACAATATGTGATGAGGATGGAGCCCCATGTGTTAGCACAAGTGATCAACATCAGCGCTGGAGAAGGCATTTCATCAAAGTGTTCAACATTAGGAGCTGGTTTGATGAAGAGGAAATGAATCGAGTGAGGCAGAAGGAAGTGAGTGAGGTTCTCGGAAGCATACCTGAAATGAAGGATATAGAGAAAGCACTGGGCAAATTAAAAAATGGGAAGACAGCAGGCAAATCCAACATCTTGCCAGAGATCCTAAAGCAGTTCCTCATTTTTGTAGACCTCCGCAAAGCTTATGACTCTGTTCCACGTGAAGCACTGTGGGCTGCATTGGGGAAGTTGGGGGTGCCAGATGTACTAGTGGACGTTGTCAGATGATTTCACACTAACATGATGGCTAGAGTTAGAGTCGATGGAGAGCTTTTGGAGGAAATTGGAGTAAATAATGGTCTGCGCCAAGGTTGTTCAATGGCCCCAACTTTGTTCAATTTGTATGCTTGTGTGATGGCTTAGAGGTGGCTGGAGAGAGTCCAAAATGAGGAAGATGTGGGAACTCGAGTGCTATACAAGCTAGACCAACAACCTTTTCGCAAGAACACTAGAAATGCATGTGAGGTGTTAGTGAGCAAGGGGGAGTTTGCAGATGATGTGGTACTGCTGGCTTCTACAAGACAAGCTGTTGACTGTGAGTATACAGAAGACTAAGTTCATGGTGGATGGCCATGGAGTAGCGGAGGAGGAGAAGCTACCTCTTGCAGTAGATGATGGTTCCATTGAATGGGTCAGTGAATTTCCTGTCTCTAATGGCAGAAAGTGGAAGGTCACACATGGAAGTGGACAAGAGAATCGCAAATGCTTCAAAGGACTTTGGGGCTCTTAGACAGGCTGTTTTCAAGGACAATCACTTGTCAGTTATCACTAAGAGAAATGTGTACAGGGCATGTGTGCTCACTGTGTTGTTTTATGGTAGTGAGTGTTGGGTACCACTCAGGAGGGATGTGAAGAAGCTGAATAGTTTCCACTACAGATGCATCCATACAGAGCAGTGGGGAGATGTAGAGACCATCGAGACTAAGCTGGTGAGGAGATGTCTGGAGTGGCTTTGACACTTGGCAATGATGCCAGATTATCCCTAAGATATGCCTGTTTGGATGGTTACCCCAAACACGTCCAGGAAACCCGAGAAGGAGGTGGAGAGATATAGTGAAAAGAGATTTGAAGGTGGTTGGAATGAGTGTTTGCAATTGGTATAGTGAGGCCCAAGATAGGGGTAAGTGGAGCGCAGCCTGGAACCAATCCAAAGCCATTGGTTACTGTGCAACGTTTCCATTTTTATAGTCGTTTCCGTCAGCCAGAGGAGTCCATATCTACATTTGTTGCGGAATTGAGGAACCTAGCAAAAGACTGCGATTTTGGTACAACACTAGAGGACAATTTGCGGGATAGACTGATATGTGGTATTGCTGACCAAATCCTACAAAAAAGATTGTTGTCAGAACAGAACTTGACTTTCAAAAAGGCCTTTGAAATTGCTCAAAGCCACGAATCTGCTGCAAGAAATGTTGTTACATTGCAGGGCTCAACACAAGTACACAAGCTAAAGGGGACTCTGGTGCAGATATCCCCTGCTATCGTTGTGGACAAAAAGGTCATTTACAAAACAACTGTAAGTTCAAAGCTGCAACTTGTCATTTTTGTGGTAAAGTTGGTCACATTAAGCCAGCCTGTTGTTCTCGGAAGTCGTTCCGCCGTCATTCTCGTTCATCTACAACTCACAAGTTAACTCCCTCAGCACCTCGATCATCTGAATCATTTGTCCATCGTTCATCAACTCGTTCATCATCATCGCACTCATCTGATGTAAAGCAAATTGTGGAGGAACCTGATCAGCAAGAGGAGTACACTTTATTTACACTCCCTTCTAGCACTTGTGCCCCTCTATATGCCACAGTGACAGTTGATAACAAACCATTGACAATGGAAGTGGATACAGGGGCGTCATTTTCTGTGATTTCCAAAGCAACGTATGATCAAATGTTCACTTCACATCAATTGCAGAAGAGTAATATCAAACTCAAGACATATACTGGGGAACTACTACCCATGTATGGTCAATTCACCACTGAAGTTCACTATCACAATCAGGAATTACCTTTAAGGTTCATGGTGGCAGGAAAAAACGGGCCAAGTTTACTTGGTCGTGAGTGGCTGCACTCATTACGACTAGACTGGAATACAGTACTTTCTATAAAGGATGGAAGTCTGTCTACAATACTTGAGAAGTATTCAGGTGTTTTTAGTACGGGTCTAGGTACCTTGAAGGGGTTTAAAGCCAAACTATTTGTGGATAGCAATATTAAGCCAATCTTCTGTAAAGCTCGTCCAGTCCCTTTTAGTATTTGTGCACAAGTTGAAGCACAGATCGATAAGCTTCTACAACAGAACATCATTGAACCAATCACATTCTCCAATTGTTTCTGTAATGAAACAGGACAAGTCAATTAGGATCTGTGGTGACTTCAAACTGACAGTCAACAAGGTTTCAAAGCTGGATAGATATCCATTACCCAGAATTGAGGATCTTTTCTCACATCTGTCAGGTGGTACGTCCTTCACCAAGCTCGACCTCAGTCAAGCTTTTCAACAAGTGGAACTCGATGAACAATCTAAACAATACACTGTTATTAATACCCATCATGGCCTCTTCCATTACAATCGTCTACCATTTGGCATTTCATCGGCTCCTGGGATATTTCAACGCACTATGGAGAGTGTTCTATCTGGGATCCCTAAAGTCATCGTCTACCTTGATGATATACTGGTAACAGGCACCTCTGAAGAGGATCACTTGCACAACTTGCAGATGGTTCTCCAGAAGATAGAAGAAGCTGGGTTACATCTAAAGAAGGACAAGTGTAAGTTCATGGTACCCAGTATTACTTATTTAGGCCATAAAGTTGATGCCTGACAAGATTGAAGCTATAGTCAGTGCCCCCCATCCCAAAACAGTAACTGAACTTAAAGCCTTTCTAGGACTTGTGAACTATTATAGTAAATTCATACCTAATTTGGCCTCAGTTTTGTATCCCCTTTACCAATTGTTGAATAAAGGAGTGGATTGGTCTTGGACTATAGAAAGAGAAAAAGCCTTTAAACATGCCAAGACACTTTTGACTTCTAACAATGTATTAATTCATTATGATTCTTAGAAAGCTCTTGTTCTAGCTTGTGATGCATCTGCCTATGGAGTGGGAGTTGTACTGTCTCACAGATTGTCTGATGGATCTGAACGTCCAATTGGATTTGCATCCCGGGTACTATCTCTGGCCGAACGAAATTATAGTTAGATTGAAAAGGAGAGTCTTGCATGTGTGTTTGGAGTAAAGAAATTCCACTCTTATCTATATGGTCGCAGATTTACTCTAGTTACAGATCACAAGCCACTTTGACCCTACTTCATCAACATCGTGCCATTCCAACAACTGCTTCGAACCGAATCTAACGTTGGGCATTGACTCTGTCCATGTATGAATACTCCATCTCTTTTAAACCCTCTATTGCCCACAGCAATGTTGATGCACTCAGTCGACTTCCTCTTTATAATGTTTCTAGAGAGCCACCGGTACCAACCGAAACTGTGCTCCTTCTACAACAAATATCTGAAAGTCCCATTTCTGCAAATCAAATTCGCAGATTGACCTGTCGAGATCCCCTTCTCTCAAGAGTATTGCATTTCGTACTTTCAGGATGGCCTGAAGAACTTGAACCATCTGAGGCATCTTTAAAACCATTCTGGTCCAGGAAGCTTGAATTGTCTGCCCCAAGATAGCATACTACTATGGGGAAATCGTGTTATTGTGCCTTCCCCTGGACGTAATGTGATACTGCAAGAACTGCATGCCTGTCACCCAGGAATTGCACAAATGAAGACACTAGCTCGAATGTTTGTTTGGTGGCCATGCTTGGACTCAGATATAGAAGAATTTGTGAACAAATGTTCAATTTGTCAATCTCAACATCCAGCTCCACCACCTGCTCCTATTCATCCTTGGAAATGGCCAATAAAGCCCTGGTACAGAGTACATGTGGACTTAGCAGGGCCGTTTCTCAATCACATGTTTCTCATAGTGATAGATGGCCTATTCAAAATGGCTGGAGGTCAGGCTCCTATCTTCAACTACATCAACTTCCCTCATCTCATCACTTTGCACAATTCGGTATTCCCTCTGTCATTGTTTCAGATAATGGTCGTAACTTTACCAGCACTGAGTTTGAACAGTTTTTAACTCAAAATGGCATTAGACATTTACTATCGTCCCCCTATCATCCCTCATCTAATGGCCTGGCAGAGAGAGGAGTTCGGATTTTCAAAGAGGGAATGTCCAAATGCACTGAAGGTACACTGCTAGACATAATTTCTCATGTGTTGTTTTATAATCACATCACACCACAAACCACCACTGGTCTGTCACCTGCAGAGCTCCTTCAGAATCGCCGACTACAAAGTCATTTGGACTTACTAAAACCAGATCTTCAAGCTCGTATTGATTCTTAATTGCCATACAAGCTTTCTTTGGATTCCTGAAATCATTACACACATCTGTGAAGTTGGTTGTTTTAGCCATTCTCATTGTCATTGTTACAAGGTAACACAACCTTTTATATCCAAATCATGGTCTCTTGTCTTGAGATATTTACAGAGCATCCAGTGTCAACTTCCACTTCATCAACTTCCGTATATCGTCATCAATCCATGGGAGTTGCTTTTTTCGTGGTCTAATAATCTTCACAGGTGCATGTTTGTTCAGCACCTCAAGGAACATAACAGTTTCAATATCCTCATACATGTACTTCTCTATCTTCTCCCAGGGCACAATCATCATATCCTCTTGGAGAGCCTCCCGGTCACACTTGTTGTAACAATGCACTGTAAATGTCTCAACTGGTTGGTTGGAACATATCACTTGTTTAGCCTTGTGAACATATTGCAATTTAAATCTCTGATAATGATGACTTTCTTGTTTTCCATTAGGGAGTTTTCTACATATCAAGCCATATCTAAGAGATATATTATCTAAGAGATATATATATTAACCAATGGTATCTAAGAGATATATTAATCAATGATATCTAAGAGATATATTAACCAATGGTATCTAAGAGATATATTAACCAATGGAACACCATACATCCCTCACACACACTTCATGCTCTGGATCTAGTTTGGGTTAATAAATCTCTTCGAAACCTGACCTTGGTGTTTATCTAACTATCGTATAATCATAGTTTAATATTAATTATTTATAATATCTTATAGCTATAATGTTGAATATAGTAACAGATTTATGGCTGCCAGGATCCATAATATATACTAGTTTTCAATTTGACATGAATTAACTGTTCATTTTGTAGTCATGAAGTATAATAACTCAATGAAGAAAAAAACCAGCAAATCATAAATTAATGATATTAATGTAGTGATTATCTGATAATACACATGTAGTTTGGATATCTGATATACATATTAAGGGGTTAGTAATTAAGTGTTGGATAAATAAACAAATATATTATACAGAATCACGGTAGTAGAATGGATGGTATAAGTGTACAGTCATTGGCTGATGGTAATATAGTGATAAAAGTCGAAATATTAATGTAATACATTAGGTTAAGATGATTAACTGGAGAAAATTGATAATGGTTGAAACAGTAATAATTATTGGAAGTCTGATAATAATATTTGATACATGGTTTAGTTTGAAATACATATACTAGTAAATGGTAGAATTATATGATGAATATATGTACAGATGTGATTGGTGTCGTAATGTTAAATGTGACATGACATAAGTGATTTGATACAATGAACACAAAATGTGTTTTGTTGTGTGATGATTATAGCACGTGTGTTATTACACTTGTAGGTGTTACAAATGTAATTATTTCGTCATTCTTTTCAGTTTCTTGGACAGGACTATTGAAAAGCAATGGATCCCTTCGGAGAAGAAGCGGTCTAGGTAGATTTGTAAGATCTTTCATGGCTATTTCAAAGCAGGTATGTTTAACTGATGTCAAACCTGGAGGCAAGAAATATTATAGTAATTATAAACAAATGTATTGATATCCTCATATATATAGCATACCAATGGCATAAACACATTCTTATTTTAAGCTACAGAACTGTGTTTCTTTCGTAGTGCCACTTGGCATATTTATTGATGATCATATTGTTAACTCTTTGTTGGGTCAAGAAATTTTCACAGTGGTATGATTACCATTGTTAAGGCATGCTTCATTAATACACACACACACACAACACACCCACACATGGCGTCTGTATTCTGCAATAGTAGTCTTGCAATAATTATAGTTATTAATTAAAAAAATGCCCACCTAGGGTTAATTGGGAGACCATGTGTGTATGGGCACATGGTAGGTCGAGTTTTCAAGGGAATAGGATCTATTGTAATCCAATGGGAATGGGCCATTGTGTAATTTCAGGGTTTTGGATGTGAGTTATTGTTGCATGTACGTATTTACTGATGCTTTGGTAAACAGGACTGTATGAGTATTTCCAGGATATGATGGACTGGGACTGGGGATAAACCATATAGGAATAAGAGTGGATGACACACACACACACACACACACACACACACACACACACACACACACACACACACACACACACACACACACACACACACACAAACACACACACACATTACATACATACACACATGTACATACATACAAGCATACATATACACACACACACATACACACAATGTTTAATTCTCTTAAACTAACAAACACCCACCCAATCCTGATTAAATAACCACAAGTTTATACAAAGATTCAGTGCATGTGCAGTCTTTACCAATGGACAGGTGAGTTAAATCCATTACAATCCAAAAATATGATGAGCAAAACAGACCCTTAAAGTACACCCCTCATAACTGTAAACTCCATTTCTCTTTAATTTTATACATGTATAAACTGGTGCTTTGGTGCATGGATGAATGTTATCATTTGTTACTAAAATAACAAACAAACCAGAAAGCCTTAAAAGCTATTTAAAAATCAAACTCGGATAGAGAGGGGAGGGTCGGGATCCCACAAAGATGTCTTAACCCCCATTTCTGGTTCCCCAGACCAGACTATCCGTGTTAAATAGTCCTGCTGCATCAAAGCATCAAAGCATATGAAAATGTTAAGTAAATAATTGAATACTATAGTTATATAACAACTGTACTTTTGAATTTTGTATTTAACTAGTACTTTTTGGGTTTTTAATCAATAAAAGAGGTTCTGAGATCAGCAACGTGACTGATCAGTATACTAGTTGGAGTAGGTTCCCCACTGCTCACCTCAGTGGTATAACCAGGACAGGGGTTCCACCCAACATGTATGAACAAAGCACTTTTCGATGTGGGTAACCTTAGGGGAGAGTCATCGTCTGTGAGATCAGTGACTTGACTGAACTTTATACTACTTGGTGTTGGTCCCTCGCTGCTCACCTTAGTGGGATGACCAGGACAGAGGTTCCACCCAACACGTATATACACACCTACACACACAAATATATTTTAATCTTACAATTATGATATTGCAGAGTATATGTAATTCCTAACTAGACTAGAAAACCACATGTTAACCTCAAAGTAATAAACACCTAAGTACACCAGTTTAACCTCAAAGTAATAAACACCTAAGGTACATTGCAGAAGCACATGCTGACCTTTAAAACACATGCATAAAATCACAAGGTCACATGGTAGCCTGAAAGATGTGCCAGGTATGTGTATCTAGCTGCATCCTAATAATGTATTGATAATGTGTATTAATCTACTAATGAATTATAAATAATATACATGTATTAACTGATGCTTTGGTGGATAGGACTTAAATATAATTATTAAGGATACAATGTACAAATAAAGATCAACATTAAAATCGGATAGAGAGGGGAGGGTTGGGATCCCACCAAAGATGTCTTTAACCCCCACTTCTGGTTCCCAAGGCCAGACTATCCATGTCAAATTGTCCAATGACATCAAAGCATCAAAGCATATGTGAATATAATAAATTTAAGATTGTTAAATACTGCGTGTGACACTCCATGCGTTTGACCAATAAAGCCCTAAGTATGGGGGAGCTCTGAACCATGAATGAAATACTGGGTCGTCTGACTAAAGCTCAGAGGAGAATCACCGTCTTCGTTTCTGTGACAGGACAGAAACTTTACACTGTTGGTGTTGGAACTGTGCACTACCTGCCTCAGTGGTTCAGCTAGCTTGCCCTTTCCACCCAACACGTAAATACACACCAACACACACACAAGCACACACACACACATGCACACACCTTTCATGATAAAACATGAGTCTTCTCTTCCTCTTTTAGTACTAGTTTCTGCATGTATCCAATACATACACTTTGGAATGTCATGTACAGATGAAGGGGACGCAATCAAACTATTTTCACAGTCTGGATATATTTTACTGATAACTGGAAGAGATAGGATTACCATACATTCTGTCCCTGTGTCTGGTACTATGGGTTTAATTAACCTGACAGTGTATGTTGGAACTAAATTGTAAAAAAGAAGGTACATAATTATTATGTAATATATAGACCATGGTTATAGAAGGTGTGTATGCCCAATATACTGCCTGCTATGGAGGTTTATGTTGATATAACCCAAGGCTGTAAGGCCGAATGATATATATATCCGCATACACCTCTGAACACAGAAGGTGGTATATCTGAGATATATGGCAACTAAATATGGTTTATATTAAATGTACTGTGATTTAACCATTTTAATTTTTAATGAGGTGTACATATATGCAAAATATTATACCTAACCACATCAAACAGTTACCATGGTAGCATAGTATATATTATATATAGTTATATTATACATATTTATATATATATATACACACATATATATATATATAATTTATTTATAGGTTATATCCTGGCACAAGGGCTATATCAGATTTATAAAAACCGAGCCCGAGGGCGAGGTTTTTATAAATCTGATACAGCCTGAGTGCACGGGATATAACTAATATATATCCCACGTGGACCACACTTTGCGCAAGCGTGTTCAAAACATTCATTGTTTGTCGAAAATGAGTAGTGATAAAGAGAATGTTGTTCCTGGTAAAAAGCAGAGATTATCTCTGTCTTTATCTAAGAAACAGAAATGACGTTTTGACGAGACATCCGTTGAAGAGATTGCACAATTGGAAAAGCCACACATGGCGAAGAACACCAAAGTAAGCTCAAAATGGGCAATGAAGAATTTGACAGAGTGGTTTCTTGATTATAACAAACAGAATCCCGATTTGCCATGCCCAGAAAGTATTCTTACATCTTCGCCTCTTAGCAAGGAAGAGCTCAGCAAGTTCTTGACCATTTTCATTGCAGAAACTAGGAACCAAAATGGGGAAAAGTACCAGCGTAGAACTGTCTGAGGGGCTGTAGGTCTGAGGGCAAGGCAATTATAAATTTGTTATAGCAGGTGAGTGTTGCAGTCTTGTAGTTTGTGTCGCTGTGGTCAATGTCAGTTTTTATATCTGATCCCTGTGTGATATCCATCAATTCAAACTACTATAAACACCAGTTTTGCTTGTGTTGTACTGGAAAATGTGGCACTGACACTTGTGCTAATATATAATATATATAATTAGATATATATAATATACCGTATAGCCGGAAATATTGACGAGAATTATGTTTGGCGATTCACTCAAAAAAGGCAATTGGCTGTATCTAATATTGGCGATTTCTTCACTAGCTCGTTGTTTTTCCTCCAAAGTAAGTCCAGGCAAACCAGATTGGGAGGAGTTTTTTCCACTTTCTTGAAGTAATGCTACATTCTTCACTCATATAACGTGTTACAGTACCGTAGTATGCTTGTTTAACGTATAACACGTGGCCGTGAAACCACACCCTGAAATTTTAAAAATTTGCGAGCTTTTTTTTTGGCGATGTTACAGCTAATCGCCAATTCGCCAATATTTGTTCCTTGTCAATATTTCCGGCTATACGGTAATTGTACTTACAGTCTTATACCATAACAACCAAGTAGCAGTTATTTGATGGAGTTTATACAGCACAAACTGCATCAAATAACTGCTATAGTAAAGAGACATTATAAAACGATGCAAGAATCTTTAAAAAATTAAGACAAATAACTATGTTAGATTGTTGAGTCATCAGCAATGATTTAGGGTAGAACTTTTATGACTGTCTATAGACAAGTTTATGACTGCCTATAGACAAGTTTAGTCAAAGCAGTAATTCTGGACTAAACTTGTATAGTATTTGTTTCAACTTTAACATCCTCACTGCCATCAATAGGCATATACAGTACATATGTACTATCATTGCAATACTGGTTTATGTAGAGCTGGTAAGAGAGCTGTAGAGCACCTGTGCAGGTGCTCTGAGAAGGTGACCCATTAACTACCTCTGAGTTAACTAACCCATTGAACTAATCTTGTACGAAGAATGCAGTACTTAACCGCAAATAGTCCTCTAGCCTTAGGGTTCATTAAATATTCAGGCTTGGGGTAACATGCTACTGGGTACACCTTTCCAGCTAATGCCAACCCTGTCACTCAGACTGAGTGAAGTCTGAGGAGAGAATGCAAAACAAAACCGATTGCAATGCCCTGTAAACTCCTTGTAATTGGATATAATGAAATTTGAATACAAGTATGTAGTAAAACAGTGTCTGTAATTTCTTGTTTATTTTATTTAGTTCTGTATCATATATTATTATAACTGTGAGCTCTTGTCAGATATCGTTTTTGGTATTATTAGTGGCCACGATTACTTTGTTTTAATTTATTATTATTTCATTTATTTATTTGTTTGAATATTATGCTGGGTGAGACCTACTTGTGGTGGGCAAGAAAGAGGGGAGGGGGTGAAGAAATCAGAGAAGCGGCTGTGGTTTAACAATTGATTACTAGTACACCGTGCGCATGCGTGACCAGTCCCCTTGTTATCCTAGACTGGTCATTGACTACCACACATACGTCTTCCACAGCGCCAGCAATAGAGTGGGATGTTAACTTTGTTTAACAACAGTCTACTCTAGATTTGAGTGTCTGAGATACCAAATTGTGTTGTAGAAAATTGGTATAGTCAGCATTTAAATTAAGGCTGGGAATCAGCTGAGATTGTGAATTCGATTATCACTAACTTCAAATCTATTGATAATCGATTTAAATCAGTGGGAGTAATTAGGCCAATTAAGTCAATTAATTTAAGAAACTCCTCCCATTTCATGATCAAAAAGGCTTTTTGTCCTTCCATATTGTACATTATCTACTGTTGCATACTTGAAAATATGGTTGGCCGAAAATTAAGTTTTGTGATTAGTACTCTAGGTTATTTGTGATTATTGCAATATTGTAACTACTCATTGATACTATCTATGATATCAAAAAAATGCTCATTTTCTTTAAAAGGTGACACTTCTGCTCCTTATTTTAAGAGCATACAGCTCAAGACTAATTGTTATAGTATTCTTATTATTACACATATTATTAAGACAATATTTTGCCACTACGATAATATTGGCAGTCCAAAATCATGCAATACGTTTATTGAATTATTGTTCAACCATAATTAAAAGTATGTCTTCTAGAATGATTAGCATAAACAATATCACAGACTTACAATCGTTAATCTGAAGAATTTTTAATATCGACTGATTAATCAATTAATCATCCTAGCTCTAATTTAAAGCTAAGTGTAATCAAATTACTTTGCAAATAAACGTCACCTGCAAATTGAGTCACATAATATGTTATGTACTATAGGATGGGATATATACATATCAAACACAATTTACTATCCCAGTAACTAAAATTTACTACATCAAGATCCCAACCTTACACACAAACAAACAGACACACCATCTGGTCATCTAGATCCAAGTAAACTATAAATCTTACATCAAGATCCCAATATAGCAATTGCATTGCCTACACATTGCCTATAACTAGATGACCAGATGGTTCATCTGTTTGTTCATTTGTGGGATCTTGATTTATTAAGTTATAAGATTCAGTCACCAGGATCTATCTACCTGACCAGGTGGTATATTTGTTTGTGAGTAAGATCATTGAGATACCTATACTAGTGTAGGTGCAACCCAATATAAATACCTTAAGTGCACATCATTTAGAAATTTAGATTTAGTGACTGAGTAGTATATAATGTGAATATAATGTCTCTAATTATATAGTGGGTGGCAACATTCAGTCAACTTCCTAAAATTTTACCAGCTAATGAAGGTCACCTCAACGTCATACACAATATTGTCCATCTATGCTGTTGTCTTACTGCACAAGTATAGTCCTGATATACTTTATTAAGATATGTGCAAATGATGATTTTCAAGCTACTTGTGCCCATAACAATTTTGGACTGAATGTATCTCATTGTAAAACGATCAAATGGCGCCCAAACAATAGGAAAAACTAACACTGTGTCCATGTGTGTGATTGTGAACTATATAGTATTTCACATAGACAATGATATTAGATAGGATGTGATATAGGCAATTATGAAATATATAGATGTATGATTGTATAGGAGGTATACATGTAGGTGCAACACTAAAATTATGTTATGTCACTTACTAGTGTTTGGTGAACACAAAAGTGTACTTTTATTCCTTTTATCTGACACTTCAATAACTGCCTGTATCTGTGTAGTACTAATTATAGGACAACAGTACTGTACTCTCAGTGTGATAGGTTCTACAGTGGTGTAATTAAATGTATTTATATAATGACCTTTGTGATGTTCAGTCTTCCCACTAGGTTTTTGGGTACTGCACCATCCTGTATGTCTTCTTAGCTCACTTAGAGCTCAATGTTACATGAATCATTCAATCATAGAATAAAAATATTACTTAAGTATAAAATTATACTTGTGGGATAAATTTAGTGAAGTAGTTTTTCACATGTACATGTATAATGTATATAGATGTGGCTATGTGGATTATTAATCATTACACCCTTCTATTTCAAACTCCTTGTGAGAACACTGGTTGTGAATCAATAAAAACTCATTTTCACTTAAATACTATTTACTTATCATGTAAAATAAACCTTATGTTAGATAATTAATACAATTCATGAACTCTTGTTTGCTTGCAATGAAACACTTCCTGTATTTGGGACATCTAATTAGGGGTGTGTTCAAATTACCATAGTAACAAATGCAGTGCATATTTATCTTTCATATTTATCAATCTTTCTATTTTTAGGCTGATCAAAGTAATATATTATATTCATACATACTTGACAGTTATTCTACTCATTGTGTCAATACTCAATGTTAATCCAACTTAATTTAAAATCCAAAATAAATAAAATGAAAATTAGATGTACTGACTTCATTTTTTTAAATTTATTTTTTAACAAATGTGGTTAACGAGAAAGCTGGAATAGCACAAGTTGCTAATATTAACCACATGCGGTGATGAACACCTCCTCATTTTGAGGGTAGAGCTAAGTATACTCATGGGCAAAAAAAGTCTGTACCTATAGTGGGGTTCAAACCTGCAACCTTTCAATTGCAAGTCAGCACTTTAACCAACAGGCCACTAGTACATTTACGTAGTACTAGTATGGTAAAGTGTTTCTTGCCGTGTATTATAGGAATGTATTGTATATTTCATACATCATGTAAAATTAACCAGGTCAGGTGCACATAGTCAACTGAGGTAGCATATAAGGAAGCTCTTGCCATTACAAGTTCACTTTGTACTGAATTGCTGTAATCTGTGCAATCATTAAATTACCCACCCATATCCCACCACTTATTTTATAACTATCATGCTACATTAATCATTCCGGGATGGCGATATCCCCTGTGGGGCTTATCCCCGCAACAGGCTTGCAGGTGAAGACAAGCGTCTTTCGCCAAGGCCTGGGGACCCCGGGGGGACGCCTGTCGGCCCCCAAATTTCAGGCAAAGAAAAATTAAAATAAAATTGTGTTTAATAATAATAATGGGGCAAAATAATCATCAATCAAAAGCATATAAACCATGAGATGTTTAAGAAAACTTCCCCACTAATGGTGCTACAGTTAGGTTGCATTAATGAAAATTACATGTTATTACTTTATTTATGACAAAGTGTTTCTTACCTTGTATTATAGGAATGTATTGTACATTTGATACATCTATGTTCTGAGTTTTCTCTTCATCTTCAAACACACAGAGTTTTTGATGTGATAGTATGAAAGGAACTGTAAGATATTGAAATGATATATATTATATTTGTGCATTTTGAGAACATTTACACACTCTTTGTTTCCAAGCTATCTACTACCTATATAGTATTTGTGCTATTATATATTTTCTTTAGTCATGAAAACTACTGGTTGGTGCAAGCCCCACCCTAGCCTGGTCTACGAACGCTCTGTGATTTTGCTTGTTTGCTTGCTTACCACTTCAACAGGCAATTACCATATCCTTATATTTATTCTTGTGTGCTCAGATGAGCATGTACTATATTCTCATATTTATTCATTGTAATTCTTTTTTGCTCAGGCATGCCCCTCTGATGACTCTTATCTGTCTAGTAAATAGAACACTTATGATATTAAATGCTAACTTCACTAGTGTCACATCAGCCAAGATAAGAGGTATACACAAGGCTATAGCAATAATTTTGTTTTCCGTTCTGTTAGTTTGTCTATCTAGCTATCTTCTTAAAATAGTAATAGAGTATGCACTTAGCTTATTGAATCAATCCCCTTGTTTTGTATTACCATCTATTTTGAGTTGACTAGATTCATAAGAATGTTATTAGTACCCCAAATACTACACATCTGTACATCAAGTCAAATTTCATTATGAAACTCTTTTTTTTAGTGTGGTTGTTTCTATTATAGTCTTGGTGTATTCTTGCTAGTATTGAACTTGATTGCTTGGTTGGAAGTATTCTCCAGCCTTTAGCTTCTAACATAAAGGCAGTATTGTATATAGTAGCTTCAATACAGTGTTATAAAGTGTTTTTTTTAAATTTTTTTCGACTGTCCATCGATTTCGATGATGACTGTTTTCAAGTGTCATTATGTGAAACAGTCATGCACAGTAGTATAGAAAGATGGCGTCGTGCCCCCACCATGCAGTCTCTCTGGGCTTCCACGTCTGACACTAGAGGTACACAGGTGTGCAACAAGTCTAGCAGAAAGTGAAAGCTGCAAAGTAGGTTCATCGCGTGCCACTTCGCTGAAAGGACCGTCATTGCCGTAACTTAGTAATCGCTCTTTTCACCATTCACCAACCTGTTGCCGTTGGTTTCACCATAACCCTGGCACAGGGCCCTAACCATGCCAGGTACTGACAGCCGGAGCCAGCTGAGCCCGGGACTACACAATTTTGGGCAGGGTCGTCACTCCCTGAGGTGACAGAGCACCCCGTGCACCCACGTGGTTATAAAGTGTAGTGTTTAATGGACATGTTAGTAGAGAAATAAACATTTTCCTAACCTACTCTGTTCAATATGTTGTATTCCTCCTATATGCTGGCTGTACAAACCTATTTATTTTGATTAATTTATGCTAGACAATTAAATGTACGTATGTACACTATTATTCATAATTACCATCATGATTCCTTCCTCTAGCTAGTAGTTTGTTTAATAAATGATATTCCTATAGGATTTAGAAGCTGTTATTTATTGGTACACACACACACGCATGCACTCACGCATGCACACACACATGCACACACACACAGGGGTGAAAATCTGTCCAAATCTGGCAACAAAAAAGGTCTCTTGGCAACAAGAGGGCCTAAAGCAAACTTGCCATCTCAAGGTCAAAGGTTATGCATAGTCTCACGTACCCAGCCCTCCCCTCTAAACAAGGAGGGGAGGAGCTGGGTACGCTAAACTGGTTTATGTATATGTGATATTATGGCACAAGAGACAATCAACTCTTTCTTGATAAAAGGGCTTCTAGTCCAGGTGCATTTATTAATTTCAGTTAGTTTACTGCTATGGGAGGGACCATCAAACTTGTTTAGTTGAACACCCCTGCACACACACACACGCACACACACAGACACACACAGACATGCAGGTAATGGTGATAATTAAAAACACACTGTATTGACTTCTCTATCTATATTATACACACACACACATGCTTATACATGTATATATATATATATATATATATATATATATATATATATGTATATATATATATATATATATATATATATATATGGTGGGCCATGGGACACACACACACAAACATACGTATCATGTGATTCACTAAATTGCTCTCCCGGGGAAAGTCCCCTTTTATACTGTGATAATGAGCATCACAGTATAGTATATAATAATGGTTGCCTTTTGTAATTATGTGTATGATGATATTGAATGAAAATGTAGCAAGACATGTCAGCAAACAATCACTATGACCTAATGTAGTATAGTTTTATACAGTATATTATTTGTGTACGTAATTGAAGTTAAACTGTTTCTTCACATTCTAGAGGGGTTAGTCATGATAGCAATGATACTATCACCTATTATGTCCAGACTCACTAATTTTGGATCTCACATTAATTGTTGTACATAACTATTCTAACTGCATACTCACTTAAAACATTTTCATCTAAATAAGTATGTAAATACTTTTTATTGTATCACTCAAACCACACACACACACACACATGAACATATTGTAGTTTTGATTACAGCTCCTATTTGAATATAACTTTTTCATACAATAATAATAAGATACATATAAATATAGCTAGTTCTTGTGTTAAAGGTATGATATACAACAAGCAACTTTAAAATATTATATTGTTACTTACCTCCATCTATCTCAAATAGGAGAAAATTGCTTTGTTTACTATCAAATCACGTGTTGTGTATGTTTGTGCCGTGTGTCATTTATGTCATGTGGTATAAAGATATATTTGTATATATCGGGACATATATGGCTATATTATGACCTTTTGTGTATGTGGCTTAATGATGTAAGTGGTATATTAAAGGTCATTTACATTAACCATGACCTCAAAAAATGTTAATACGTAACTTTAGTTTAATTAGAATGACCAACAGTCTTACCTTTACTATTTTCATGTAGTTATCTTCCCCATTCTTTTTTAAGTATTTCAAATTTCCTTCATTATTGAGTTACAGCATAATCATGTATTAACCTTATGACTATACACTATAGTACATCTGACATGATTGTGAATGTGAACAGATTTTAGTATAAACGAAAGATTTGTAGATCAAATTTAAACTAAAAATGCTAATACATGTATGTAGCTCGTCTCACAATAGTCAGACATCTACCCTGAAAATGATTTGTAATTTTTTCTGTATGACAGCTACCTGATACAAGGTGGAGCTTGAATACTGTTAAGCAGGTGATTGAGCATGTGTGACACATGTGACACATGTAACTATAAATCATATGTGATCAGTTAGAAGTATTTGAGCCTTTGAGGCTCTACTAGTTCCCATACAAGACATAATTATGATATTAATTCACAAGATAATTATTTTTCCTTAATTAGAGAGGCTGGGCCAAACAAAACTGTCCTGTTAAAAACTTATATATATGCATATATGAATCAACACAGTAACAAAATTAAGATAATATTACAATCAGCCCCTCCCAGTAGCTTACATTTTGTTAACTGCTTGCCTCAACAAAACATCATTGATTTTATGTATTCTTGGCTTGTCACAGCACATCTTTTCCAAAACATAACTTATGAACCTACAACAAGAACTAATGTTAATAATATTTACTTTTATACAAAGCCAAAGTATATAGATGGTATAAAGTTGTAAGAGTTGCTAATATAGTATAGTATTTACTACATGCAGCCTATGTATGTACATCTATAATGGACTTACATTACTAGTAATAGCATTTCTATTGATAATATTACTATAATTCTACAAGTATGTATAATTAGTGTACTACTACATTACTATAGTGTGTAATTAGAATATACTTATTAGGACATATAATTATATATATAAGTATAATATTATAATTATACTGAAGTTGTTTTACACATACATTCATTTCGTATGTGTCATGAGATACAAAAGGTCACATGGTCTGGTCATCCAGATACCTACTCACACTTGTTAGTTAATTACTACTAATTAAGCCATAAGACACACATGTTAATACATTTATGTAGAGGGGAGGGTCAATACAATGCCAATCAATTCGTTTAGTCATATTTCCTTCACTATTAAAATTTAAATATAGTGTAACTAGAGACTACTGAACTTTCCAACCTGCTTTTCTATATTTCTGTAACATACAAAAAAAACTCATTTTGGTATCTGTAGCTTTCTTAGAAAATCTTCTATCCAACAAAGTAAGTTAGAATCTTGAGTGTGTTTTTCAACTTGTAAACATGTAATATACCTATAAAAGTTGGTTACAAAATCCCACTCACACACAATTAAAATGTATCACTTAATGGTTAGTCAGTGACATGGAATTCATCGATTAATTGACAATTCTTGACTGTCAAAAATACAAATCTATCACATTTTCCCCAGATATTCCCTTATTCTAGTGGTATGTTATTGCAGTATGAAATTTGTTTATAGTGCTTAAAATGACACAATGACTCTTTGAACCTCAGCTTAATAACTATGATCTTCAAACACAAAATTAGCATACTCATGTTGTTTTTTTTTTATAATTAGGCTACCAGTATTTAGAAATAAAATGCTTCACTTGGCTGGTGAAAGTGGGATAGCTTGGTGTGGTCTTAATGTGGTCTGATAAAAGGTTCCAGCTTTTGGCACCACTGTGTTGAAAAGACTTCCCAAATATTTCTCTTGTATGCACTCTCACAGACAACTTAATCTCACCAAATGTACAAACAGTTCCAGGTTGGCGACTAAACAATGACTGTAAGTACTCTGGTGCCATTCCATGTACTCATCGATATACAGCCTTCAGTTGTTGCAGTGGTCTTCGTTGTCATCCATTAGAGTTTGGCTCTTAACATGCTACTTAGTGTTCTGAAGGTACCTGTAGTATGATTCACATACCATAATTGTTAAGTGTTTCTGGAGCTTTTTAGAACAATTTTTCCTTACTACCGAACAATAGTCTAGATAAAGCAACACAAAAGTATTGTACATCACCTTTCTTGTCTTCAATGGCAAGTATTTGTATACTCTCCAGAGCATTCCCAGACTTCTGCTAGCCGTCTTAACTACAGAGTTAATGTGTTCCTCCCAGCAGAGCTTGTCATCGAAAAATAGATACTTGACTGATTTCTTGCTAGCCAAGGTTTGGCCTTCATGTTCTACACTTATATGTTGAAGTTGAGGAAGCCTTTTCTTCCTCCCCAGGAACATAGTGTGTGTTTTCTTGACATTGACCCTAACCCGATTCTCCCGGAACCATTTGACCACTGTCTGGAAACCAGTTGTTAGCTTCTGTCTCACTTCATCTGCCTTCTCTCCATGACAGTAAAGAATGGTATCATCAGCATACAGCTGAATTTACAGTAGTTGGCAAGTCATTCATAATAATAATGAACAACAGTGGACCCTGGGTGACTCCACTATTGATTTGCTTCAAATGTGATCTTGCTTTACCAATAGCAACACATTGCAGATGACTATTATACAGATAGTTCTGGAACCAGATCAATGAATAAATCAACCAGATCAATGAATAAATAGATGACTGGAGAAGATACGTGGATTACGATGAAATTGTGGGTACCAATTTCATCGTAATCCACGTATCTTCTCCAGTCATCTATTTACCTTGAGTACCAAGTCTTGCATAATATACCCGGGATTGGGAACCTGTGAGCAAGTTGTTTTCCTGCAGGAAAGATCGTAATTGCCCACACAACAGTTTCTCAAACACCTTAACGACTACAGGCAGGATGGAAATGAGTCACTAATTCCCTACGTCATCCTGTTTTCTTCTCTGAATTTAGCTGTTTTCTATTCTCCAGGAATTTCTTCTTTCATTAAACTTAGATTAAACAGATGATTTAAACTACCAACAATCACAGGTGCTGTAAACCTGAGGCACTTTGTCGATATCCCATCTAGGCAAATCACCTTGTCCACATCAAGAGATTGAAGTACTTCTAGAGTATCTTCAACTTTTACGGAACTGAAAGCTTGTATCACTTTCTTTTAGATTTCGGTCACTAACAGCTGTGCTACCAGCAAACAAACTTGTGAAGTATTCATTGAATAACTCCTCCTTGTGTTGTTTACCCCCTAAGATTCTTAATTGCCATCCAAGCTTTGTTTGGATTCCTGAAATCATTACACACAGCTGTAACGTTGATTGTTTTAGCCGTTCTCATTGTTGTAGTTACAAGTTAGCACAACCTTTTATATCCATTCCACAATCACGGTCTCTCGCCTTCAGATATTTACGAAGCCTCCAGTGTCTTTCTTGCATCAACTTCTATATATCGTCATCAATCCAGGGGAGTTGATTTTTTCATGGTCTAATAATCTTCACAGGTGCATGATTGTTCAGCACCTCAAGGAACATAGATTTCCAGTAGTTCCATGTTTGATCAATATCCTTATACTTCTCTACCTTCTTCCACAGCACAATCATCATATCCTCTTGGAGAGTCTCCCAGTCACACTTGTTGTAACAATGCACTGTAATTGTCTCAACCAGTAGTGGGAACGTATCGCCTGTTTAGAATATACCAATACAGGGATCACTAACACCACAGGGTATTATTCCACTTTTCTCACAGTTCTTTGGATGTGTGGTGGTAATAATATCGATAAGAGTCTGGGAGTCACTAGTGACCCTTGTTGGATCCATTATATCAATTGACTAAAACCATATTTGTCCAGAATATGACGTGTGTTTTTTGTGAGCATATTACAATTTAAATCTCCGATTATGACCACTTCCTTGTATTTCGTTAGGGAGCTTTCTATACTCATGACAATGTTTGGGGCCCCACAACCCGGAGGATAATAGGCTCCTGCAAGTAAAATGTCCCTGCCTGTCTTAGGCCTCAACTCCAGCCACAAAATATCCACACCATCTAACTCAATGTCTTGTCTTCTTATAGCCTTCATAAACGTGGGGACAAAAGCAAGTACTCCACCACCATATCTATTTCAATCCTTCCTCATCACTTTGTACCCATTAATGGCGACTTCTCAATCATCAAGTGAACTATTAAGCCATATCTACATAAGAGATATATTAACCAATGATATCTAAGAGATTTATTAACACTATGCATCCCTCACACATCATGCTCTAGATCTAGTTTGGGTTAATAAATCTCTTAAAAACCTGATCTTGGTGTTTATCTAACAATCGTGTAATCATTAATTATTTATAATATCTTATTTATAATGTTGAAAATAGTAGGAGATTTTTGGCTGCCAGGATCCATAACATATACTAGTTTTCATTTTGACGAGACTTAAATCACTTTGTATTCATGAATTATAACTTAATGAAGAAAAAAGAACCTGGCAAATCATAAATTAATGATATTAATGTAGTGGGTATCTGATAATACACATGTAGTTTGGATATCTGATATACATATTAAATGGTTAGTAAATAAGTGTTGGATAAATAAACAAATATATTATACAGAATCACGGTAGTAGAATGGATGGTATAAGTGTACAATGCATTGCCTGATGATATTATATTGATAAAAGTCCAAATATTAATGTAATACTTTTAGGTTGATTGACTGGATGAAAATTGATATTGGTTGAAACAGTAATAATTATTGAATGTCTGAGAATAATATATTTGATACATGGTTTAGTTTGGAATTACATATACCAGTAAATGGTAGAATTATGTATGTACAGCTGTGATTGGTATGGTAATGTTAAATGTGACATGATAAGTGATTTGATACAATGAACACAAAATGTGTTTTGTTGTGTGATGTCAGTAAGATTATGGCATGTGTGTTATTATACTTGTTGGTGTTACAAATATAATTATTTCGTCATTCTTTTCAGTTTCTTGGACAGGACTATTGAAAAGCAATGGATCCCTTTGGAGAAGAAGCACTCTGGTTAGATTTGTAAGATCTTTCATGGCTATTTCAAAGCAGGTATGTTTAACTGATTTCAAACCTGGAGGGGCAAGAAATATATATATTGATCATATTGTTGGGTCAAGAAATGTTCACAATGGTACATACTGTATGATTACCATTGTTAAGGCATGCTTCAACAACACACACACACACATACACACATACACGGCATCTATATTCTGTAATAGTAGTCTTTTCAGATACGGATAGAGAGGGGAGGGTTAGGATCCCGGCAAAGATGTCTTTAACCCCCAGTTCTGGTTCCCAAGGCCAGACTATCTGTGTCAGGAGTCCATTGACACTAATGCATCAAAGCATATGTGAATAAATTATGTTGAAAGTTAATGACACTGCTTTATGTTATGTAGCTATTTGCTAAATCTATACCACTTTTTACTATAATACATATAGACTCTGTAAGCCTGCATGCTAAAATAATAACCACAGGCTATCAAGATGAGTTGGATAAAAACATGAAAATAGAGAACAAAAGCACTAGAGCTGAAGATAGACCTACATATGTTATGCCTGTTTTATTTGTTTAAGCTTAGTAGTTTGACCAATAAAATTCTTAGTTGTTGAATATTGAAACGTTCTAACCCCCATTTCTAGTTCTCAAGGCCAGACTGTCTGCTTGCTTTCACTGCCACCTTCATGTGTTGCCAATACAACAATGACATTAAATAAATTATAATATATGGGTATGGGCCACTGCATGCTGGACTGGGACTGGGGACAAACCATAGAAATAAGAGTGGGTGATTAGGTTGACCAGCACCAATTATTCCATTATAATTGACCAGTGGGGTTGTCTGACAGCAGGCCAATCATTCCAATCAAGGTGCAAGCCTTGTCACCAGACATTTGGTTAGAGCTGGCTAGGTCTTTGAGAATTAACTGAGGTTAAATCGCCCACACCAAACACACACACACAAACACACATACACACACCTTTCATGATAAAACATGAGTCTCCTCTTCCTCTTTTAGTACTAGTTTCTGCATGTATCCAATACATACAATTTGGAATGTCATGTACAGATAAAGAGGACACAATCAAACTATTTTCACAGTCTGGATATATTTTACTGATAACTGGAGGAGATAGGATTACCATACATTCTGTTCCTGTTTCTGGTACTACAGGTTTAATTAACCTGACAGCATATGTTGGAACTAAATTGTAAAAAGGAACGTAAAACATATCATACATATAATTATATCATAATATTATTATGTAATATACAGACCATGGTTAGGAGGTGTGTATGCCAGATATACTGCCCTGCTATGGAGGTTTATGTTGATATAACCCAAGGCTATAGGGCCGAATGGTATATCCGCATAAACCTCTGAACACAAAAGGTGGTATATCTGACATATATGGCAACTAAATATGGTTTATATTATATTCTCTAAAGTGAAGGCAGAACAATTGGAGAAGCAACAGACACCTACAAAGGTTTTATCTTTCCAAAAATATATTAATTATAACACGCCTACTCGTGCTATATCACATTTATATAATCACCTCACCCTTGGGCCTATGGCCCTTGTGCTCAGTGATTATAAATGTAATATAGCACTTGTAGGCATGTTATAACTTCTTACGAGTGTTTTATAATCACTGAGCTTGAGGGCTGTAGGCCTGAGGGCAAAGCAATTATAAATTTGTTATAGCAGGTGAGTGTTGCAGTCTTGTAGTTGGTGTCGCTGTGGTCAATGTCAGTTTTTATATCTGATCCCTGTGTGATATCCATCAATTCAAACTACTATAAACACCAGTTTTGCTCGTGTTGTACTGGAAAATGTGGCACTGACACTTGTGCTAATATATAATATATATAATTTTATATATATAATATAATTGTACTTACAGTCTTATACCATAACAACCAAGCAGCAATTATTTGATGGAGTTTATACAGCACAAACTGCATCAAATAACTGCTATAGTAAAGAAACATTATAAAACGATGCAAGAATCTTTAAAAAAAATTAAGACAAATAACAGTTACTATGATAGATTGTTGAGTCATCAGCAATGATTTAGGGTAGAACTTTTATGACTGTCTATAGACAAGTTTATGACTGCCTATAGACAAGTTTAGTGAAAGCAGTAATTCTGGACTAAACTTGTATACTATTTCTTTCAACTTTAACATCCTCAATAGGCATATACAGTACATATGTACAATACTGGTTTATGTAGAGCTGGTTAGAGAGCTGTGGAGCACCTGTGCAGGTGCCCCGAGATGGTGACCCATTAACTTTCCTAGACCTCTGAGTTAACTAACCGCATTGAATAACCTTGTACGAAGAATGCAGTACTTAACCACAAATAGTCCTCTAGCCTCAGGGTTCATTAAATATTCAGGCTTGGGGTAACATGCTACTGGGTACACCTTTCCAGCTAATGCCAACCCTGTCACTCAGACTGAGTGAAGTCTGAGGAGAGAATGCAAAACAAAACCGATTGCAATGCCCTGTAAACTCCTTGTAATTGGATATAATGAAATTTGAATACAAGTATGTAGTAAAACAGTGTCTGTAATTTCTTGTTTATTTTATTTAGTTCTGTATCATATATTATTATAACTGTGAGCTCTTGTCAGATATCGTTTTTGGTATTATTAGTGGCCACGATTACTTTGTTTTAATTTATTATTATTTCATTTATTTATTTGTTTGAATATTATGCTGGGTGAGACCTACTTGTGGTGGGCAAGAAAGAGGGGAGGGGGTGAAGAAATCAGAGAAGCGGCTGTGGTTTAACAATTGATTACTAGTACACCGTGCGCATGCGTGACCAGTCCCCTTGTTATCCTAGACTGGTCATTGACTACCACACATACGTCTTCCACAGCGCCAGCAATAGAGTGGGATGTTAACTTTGTTTAACAAGGTTAAACATCAGTCTACTTTAGATTTGGTATGTTTTCTTATAATGTAGAACTGTCTGAACTGATACTTTTACTTAATTTACAAAATGGGACTTTTTTCGCTAAATAGGTTTTTTATCAAATGCTCATTTTAATTGCTTGCTACACATTTTGTCATTTTGTATATGCATGCAGTCAATGAAATTTGGTAATCAGAAAAAGCTGTCATTGAGTGTCTGAGATACCAAATTGTGTTGGAGAAAATTGGTATAGTCAGCATTTAAATTACGGCTGGGAATCAGCTGAGATTGTGAATTCGATTATCACTAACTTCAAATCTATTCATAATCGATTTAAATCAATTAATTAAGCCAATTAATTAAGAAACTCCTCCCATTTCATGATCAAAAAGGCTTTTTTTCCTTCCATATTGTCCATTATTTACTGTTGCATACTTGAAAATATGGTTGGCCGAAAATTAAGTTTTGTGATTAGTACTCTAGGTTATTTGTGATTATTGCAATATTGTAACTACTCATTGATACTATCTATGATATCAAAAAAATGCTCATTTTCTTTAAAAGGTGACACTTCTGCTCCTTATTTTAAGAGCATACAGCTCAAGACTAATTGTTATAGTATTCTTATTATTACACATATTATTAAGACAATATTTTGCCATCGCGATAATATTGGCAGTCCAAAATCATGCAATACGTTTATTGAATTATTGTCCAACCATAATTAAAAGTATGTCTTTGGAATGATTAGCATAAACAATATCACAGACTTACAATCGTTAATCTGAAGAATTTTTAATATCGACTGATTAATCATCCTAGCTCTAATTTAAAGCTAAGTGTAATCAAATTACTTTGCAAATAAACGTCACCTGCAAATTGAGTCACATAATATGTTATGTACTATAGGATGGGATATATACATATCAAACACAATTTACTATCCCAGTGACTAATATTTACTACATCAAGATCCCAACCTTACACACAAACAAACAGATACACCATGGCATCTGATAATCTAGATATGCACCAATAATCACAAATCTTACAACTTCTGCTACATCAATATCCCAACCCTATTACACGCAAACAAACAGACACACCATCTGGTCATCTAGATCCAATTGAACTATAAATCTTACATCAAGATCCCAATATAGCAATTGCATTGCCTACACATTGCCTATAACTAGATGACCAGATGGTTAATCTGTTTGTTCGTTTGTGGGATCTTGATGTAGTAAGCTATAAGATTCAGTCACCAGGATCTACCTGACCAGATGGTGTATTTGTTTGTGAGTAAGATCATTGAGATACCTATACTAGTGTAGGTCCAACCCTATATAAATATCTTAAGTGTACATAATTTTGAAATTTAGATTTAGTGTCTCTGAGTAGCATATAATGTGAATATAATGTCTCTAATTATATAATGGGTGGCAACATTCAGTCAACTTTCTAAAATTTTACCAGCTAATAAAGGTCACCTCAACGTCATATACAATATTGTCCATCTATGCTGTTGTCTTACTGCACAAGTACAGTCCTGATATACTTTATTAAGATATGTGCAAATGATGATTTTCAAGCTACATGTGCCCATAACAATTTTGGACTGAATGTATCTCATTGTAAAACTATCAAATGGCACCCAAACAATAGAACAACTAACACTGTGTCCATGTGTGTGATTGTAAACTATATAGTATTTCACATGGACAATGATATTAGATAGGATGTGATATAGGCAATTATGAAATATATAGATGTATGATTGTATAGGAGGTATACATGTAGGTGCAACACTAAAATTACGTTATGTCACTTACTAGTGTTTATTAAACACAAAAGTGTACTTTTATTCCTTTTATCTGACATTTCAATAACTGCCTGTGCATGTGTAGTACTAATTATAGGACAACAGTACTGTACTCTCAGTGGGAGAAGTTCTAAAGTGGTGTAATTAATGTATTTATTATCAAATTAATGACCTTTGTGGTGTTCAGTGTTCCCACTTGGCTTTTGGGTACGTACTGCACCATCCTGTATGTCTTCTTAGCTCATTTAGAGCTCAATGCTGTGTTAATCATTTGATCATAGAATAAAAATATTACTTAAGTGTAAAATTTATCTGTGTGATAATTAAATATTACGCCCTTCTATTTCAAACTCCTTGTGAGAACACTGGTTGTGTATCAATAAAAAGTCATTTTGATTTAAATACCGTTTTTAAAATAAACCTCATGTTAGATAATTAATACAATTCATAAACCCTTGTTTACTTGCAATGAAACACTACCTGTATTTGGGACATATAATTAATTATGTACTTAAGGGATGTGTTCAAATTACCATAGCAATGTATACTTATCAATCTTTCTATCTTTAAGCAGATCAAAGTAATATATTATATTCATACATATACATGTATATCTATTCATGTATTGACAGTTGTTCTACTCATTGTGTCAATACTGAATACTAATCCAAGTTATGATCCACAGTAGATTAAATGAAAATTAGATGTACATAACAATATTTTGACTTTATTTATGGCAAAGTGTTTGTTACCTTGTATTATAGAAATGTATTGTACATTTGTAATCTCTGATACATCTATGTTCTTAGTTTCCTCTTCATCTTCAAACACACAGAGTCTTTGATACGATAGTGTGAAATGAACTGTAAGATAATATATAATTACATTTTGAGATAATTTACACACTCTTTGTTTCCAAGCTTTCTACTTACCTATATAGTATTTGAGCTATTATATATTTTTTTTAGTCTGAAGATTACCAGAGCTGGTATACCATGTCAGGAAAACTACTGGTTGGTGCAGCCCTATCCTAACCAGGTCTACAAACGCTCTGTGATCTTGCTTGTTTTACTTGCTTACCACTTCGACAGGCAGTTACTGTATTCTCATATTCATTCTTGTTTGCTCAGGTGAACATGTGCACTATATTCTCATATTTATTGAATGTAATTCTTGCTTGCTCAAGCTTGCCTCTCTGATGACTATATATTATCTTTCTAGTAAATAGAACACTTATGGTATTAAATGCTAACTTCACTTGTTTTGCATTACGATCTATTTTGAGTTGACTAGATTCTAGTGTCGTTTTAGTTAACAATAACTATAACTAAAACCCTGTTTAGTAAGGTACTGTGACTTTTAGTTAACTAACTAAAATGGAAAATGGCAATAATGGACACTTTTAGTTAGTTAACTAAAACTAAAACTAAAACCCTTTTAGTAAGCCTAAAATAATTAACAATAATAATAACCATAAGTAAAACTGTGAGAAACTACTCATACTATAACTATAACTAAAAGCACTCATTATTGTCAAACTAAAACAACACATTTTTAGATCAAGTCATTTTTCATTATGAAACTCATAGTGTGGTTGTTTCTATTATAGTCTTGGTGTCATTATCCTCACAAGTTCTTGATATTTTGCTATGCTCAGATGCTTTGACTTTCTTGCTAGTATTGAATTGGTTGTAATTATTCTCCAGCCTTTAGCTTCTAACATAAAGGCAGTATTGTATATAGTAGCTTCTTATAGTGTGTAGGGTTCAACCGTTCAAATGGACATGTTAGTACAGAAATAACCATTTTCCTAACCCACTTGGTTCAATATGTTGTATTCCTCCTATATGCTGCCTGTATAATGACTCAAACCTTATTTGATGAATTTGATTTACAGATGATCAAGTGCTGGACAATTAAATGTACGGTATGTACACTATTATTTATAATTACCATCAGGATTCTTTCCTCTAACCAGTAGTTTGCTTGATAAATGATATGCCTATAGGATTTAGAAGATGTTATTTATTGGTACACATACATGTACATACATACACACAGAGGGGTGAAAATTTGTCGCTTTTTTGGTGACAAAGAAGGTCTGGTCTCTTGGCATGAAGCAAACTTGCCATCCTAAAGTCAAAGGTTATGCATAGTCTCAGACACTCCCCTTTAAACAAGGAGGGGAGGGTTGGCTATGCTAGACTAGGTTATATGCATGCGGAGTAGATAGAAATAACAATTTGCATGATGGCAGAAGAGATAATCAACTGTTTTCTTGATAAAAGGGCTTCTAGTTCCAGGAGCATTTATTAATTTCAGTTAGTTTACTGCTATGGGACCAGAATTGGTTGATGGTGCCAGGTGATGGCACCATCAACCTTTTTTAGTTAACACTCTGCACACCCTCACACCCTCACACACACACACACACACACACACACACACACACACACACACACACACACACACACACACACACACACACACACACACACACATACACGCACACACCACATACACACACCACACCACACACACTGGTAAATGGTAATAATTAAAAACACACTATATTGTTTTCTCCATATATAATGTATTGGTGGACACACAAACATATTATCTGATTCACTGAATGGCTTTCCCTGGGAAAATCCCTTTTATACTGCAAGTATTTATATATATATTATATATATATATATATATGTAATATATAAGCATAGCAGTATAGTATGTAACTATGATCATTAGTAATATTATAGTATTATTATAGTATTACATACAGTATATCATTTGTGTACGTAGTTGAAGTTAAATTGTTTCTTCACATTCTAGAGGGGTTAGTCATGATAGCAATGATACTATCACCTATTACTCACTAATTTTGGATCTCACATTAATTGTTGTACATAACTATTCTAACTGCATACTCACTTAAAACATTTCCATCTAAATTAGTACGTAAATATTGTTTATCATTAATCTTTTTATTGTAATACTCAAACTACACACACACACACACACATGTATATATACTAGTTTTGACTACGGCTCCTACTTAATAATTATTTTAATTTTTTTGTTTCTGTTCTATTTTGAATTGTATTATATTTGCCATTAACATCTGGCATGCCCTTTGTGGACCAGAGGTATGGATATATAGGTACTACATAGATTAAGAAAGGAGGCCAGGACCCTCTAGTGTCCTTTCAAACAAGCTCAATTAAATAATTGTAGTAGTTACGTACTAACGTAAACTAAGTATAATGCCATCTTTAATCAGGTGTTACACTTTTTATAACTTCTTTCAAGGTGTGTACCCTTCCTTGTTAATGCTCTCTCCCTTCCTCAAACTGAAAAGTTCATTTATAAACTTTCTTTAATTTCACACAGTAATAATAATTAAATATAGCTAGTTCCTGTGTTAAGGCTATGATATACAACAAGCATCTTTAACATATTAACATCTTATGTTTTTGCTCACCTCTGTCATATTTTCTAATGACTCTTATACTGACAAATTAGTACACACTGTTTTTTGTCATGTGTCGTGCATGTGATATATATGCGTACCACGTGTAATTTATGTTGCATGGCATGAAGATATAATATGTGTATATATATATATATTGGGACTTGTATGGCATATATTACGGCCTTTTAAGTACACAGCTTAATGATATGAGTTAAAAAGTGGAGTAATATGGTATAGTAAAGGTCATCTACATTCACTATGATCTCTGAAAATGTTCATAACTTTAGTTTAGTTAGAATGACCAACAGTCTTACCTTTACTATTTATCTTTCCCATTCTTTTTTGTGTATGTCAAATTTCCTTCGTCATTGAGTTACAGTATAATCATGCTTATGACACTAAACTATACACTATAGTACATCTGAGGTGATCATGAATGTGAACAGTTTTAATATAAACTGAAGGATTTGTAAATCAAATTTAAACTAAAAATGATAATATATGTATGTAGTTCGTCTCACAATAGTCAGACATCTACCCTAAGCTGGTTATGAATGATTTGGTAATTTTTTTGTATGACAGCTATCTGATACATACAAGGTGGAGCTTGAATACTGTTAAGTAGGTGATTGAGCATGTGTGACACATGTGACACATGTAACTATAATTCATTTGTGATCAGTAGTTTAGTTTGAAGTATTTGAACCTTTGAGGCTCTACTAGTTCCCATACATGTAATTATGATATTAATTCACTAGATAATTATTTCTTAATTAGAGATGCTGGGCCAAACAAAACTAATAAAAATGTCCTGAATTCTTATATGAATCAACACAATAGCTAAAACCAACACTAAGATGATATTACTATCAGCTCCTCCCAGTAGCTTATATTTTGTTATCTGCTTACCTCAACCACACATCAGGGGTGATTTTATGTATTCTTTGGCTAGTCAGAGCACATCTTTTCCAAAACATGACTTATACACTTACAACAAAAACTGATGTTAATAATTATACAGAGTCAAAGTATATGCTATAAAGATACTAAATATAGTATTGTATTCACTACATGCAGCCTATGTATGTACATCTATAATGGACTTACATTACTAATAATAGCATTTCTATTGATAATATTACTATAATTGTACATGTATGTATAACTAGTGTGTGATGTGTTTTCTCATATGACACTATTAGTACTACATTACTACTGTAGAATTAAAGTATATTTATTATGACATATAATTATATATATTATATAATTATATATATATATAAGTATAATATTATAATTATACTAAAGTTGTTTTACACATACATTCATTTCTAAATACAGCATGTGTTATGAGATACAAAAGGTCACATGGTCTAGTCATCCAGATACCTACTCACACTTGTTAATTACTACTAAGCCATAAGACACACATATTAATACATTTATGTAGAGGGAGGGTCAATACAAATAAGACACACATATTAATACACATTTATGAAGAGGGGAGGCTCAACACAACTAACAAAATCATAGAAATGTGTGTGTGTGATATAGAGTTTATGAACATAGTGATATCAGGCGCATATTACAACATTTTTTAGTCTCATGCAACCAATATACTGCTAAAGTGAGGTAAAATCTGATACATGTGATAGAATTTGCGAGCTTCTGCAAGACTTTTGGTAGTGACAATCAATTCGTTTGGTCATATGACCTTCACTATTAATATTTAAATATAGTGTAACTAGAGACTACAGAACTTTCAAACTTGCTTTTCTATATTTCTGTAACATACAACAAATAATCATTTTGGTATCTGTAGCTTTCTTAGAAAATCTTCTATCCAACAAATTAATTTTGAATCCTGAGCTTTTTCAAATTGCAAAGATATAATATACCTAGAAAATTGCTTACAAAATGCCACTCACACACACAATTAAAAATGATACTTAATAATGGTCCTGAAAATGACACAATGGCTCTTTGAACCTCAGCTTAATAACTGTGATCTTCAATCACAAAATTAGCATACTCATGCTGTTATTCTGAAAACTGGTATCAGTTTTTGATAAAGTTAAATTTGTTTTTTTTTTTGCCCCACAGAACCATTCCTATGATTGCTTTCTCACAGGATTAATCTACATAATATGCTATGTATTTATGTGACTATATGTGTTACATTCATAGTTACATCAGTCCGGGGGCTCGAGCACTAGTACTCACTATTCAGTCAATTAATAGGTGCGGCACATTAACGAACACATGCTCAAGCTACAGACCAGCAGAAAGATACTAATAGCTGTTGTATATAGGAGACAAACATTATAAGACGATAGAATCTTTGAAAAGTAAGAAAAACAAAATAAGTATAATAAGCTGTTGAGTTTCAGACATGAGGAAGTCATCAGCAATGATAGAACTTCGAAAGAGAACTTCAGATTCATCAAATATTCTGACTAGGGGTACAATTTTTCAGGCCCCAATATTCAGAGTACACAGAACGGTAGAGACACTAGTGCTGTCAACAATGATTGATAGTCACCACAATGCAATCATAATGATATATCTTTTTAAAATAATGACTGCAACTCTAGTTAATACTAATATTGTGAGTCAACAAATTAAAATTCCACTAAAATGGATTCTAGTTTGTACACACACGCACACCCAACACATGTATAATATACACATACACTGTATATACACATATACTAGACATTTAATTTTGTTTTAATGCACAAACAATATATACCTTCTTATGTGACATAACTTGATACTATACAGTCTTTCAGTTTATGTATAATAGCTCTTATCAATACCTGGGAAGGGATTATCTTTCTTTAAGTTTGTATTAACCCGGTTTTATGATAATCAATGAATATTAATAAATTTTGTCTGTCATTTTTGATGACATCACTGACATTTCAGCTCATTTTACATTAAGTTGAACCCTCTCGTATAAATACAAACATTATTGTGTACATGTGCATTTGTGAATGTATGGAATTTGATCAATATGTTGAAACTGCTTATCAGATTGGATAATTGATATTGTACAGTATAGATCATGAACAAGGTGATACAGTTGATATATACGATATAGCAAAAGAGATATACAGTTGATAAAGGCAGCAGAGATGACATATGTGATATATGATAAGTACATTACAGTTGGAAAGATAATGTATAAGACAATATTGATGGGTAGTAATAATGAGCAAAAATGCTATAATTATACTATTTTATTAAGAGTGAACTGATTAAATAAGTAATAGTTACATGTATTATACAATCAGAAGTGGTTTACATGTGGTTTAGCTTGAATGTGGTACATACGTACATATAACTGTGTCATTGTTAGTGCTTACTCTAACACAGTACTGAACATATATGGCAAAGAGAAATGTTTATGTGTATTCAATTTTCTCTCTAGGTGTTATAAAGATCATAGCTCTCTCATCATTCCTTCGACCTGTAGCAGTTTCTTGAACTTGAGTATCGAATAAAAAAGAGTCCCATTGGAGAGCTAGCAGTCTGGGTAGATTAGCAAGGAACAGGGGATTATCAATGATGAATTCATAACAAGATTGTCTAAGTGAATTCATAATAGATCCTGGACCTGAGTAATGACAATATATTAATACCAGGGCTGAATTTATAATTTGGTTCGGGTGGGTGGGGGCAAAACAGCTGTTTTTCATGGGGAATACTTAAATTTTTCCACTTGAAATTTTTTTTATTCTAACCATCCTTAGATCACATTTTCAGACCAGAAGTTTTCTTGACAATAAGGTTACAAATTATTGCTTTGTTAACATAAATTAAGGTATCAACCACATGACTCTAGCCTGGCTCTCTACCCAAATCACAAACTATATCTTCAATGATTCCTCCTTCACTTTATTACTATTACCATTAATCAGCTGTGTGACACATCATACCTTCTTACCCTTCCCTCGTGATTTGATATACAAAGGGGCCATTCTTTAGATTCATGTCAGTACACACAAGCAAGTGGTCTGTGTTATACTTCGTTCCTGTCTTCACAGATACATCCATGCACTTATTCATATTTATCTAACGCACTATTACATAATCTATACAATGCCAACATTTATTACCTGAATGCTACCAAATCTTTTTGTATATTTCCTTCTTCATAAACCATGTATTGCAAATAGTAGCTTGATTAATACACAAAATAGGTAACAACACTTTCCTTGTCTCATTCTCCTGCCTGTGACGAAATTCACCCCCCTTTGTCATCACTGCTCTCTCTAGATCCAACACAAACATGATGACTATTCTGGGAGGGCTGCAAAACCTCTGCTGGCACACAACCCTGGGATATAATGGGTGACACCATCGTTTGATTCCCTGCCCTTATCAATACTATTCCAGGCTTGCCTTCAGCTTTAGCCGGCAATTCACAAATCAATAAGTGAAAAAAACCTCCCAGGGGATGCCGCCATATATGTGGAGGTACTGACTCTATGATCCCCCCATACACACACTTGCACACACACACACACACACCAGATTGTATATTATATGTATTATGTTGTGCAGTTACATATTTGCACATTTTACTTACACTTGATGACCCATTCTCCTCTTTCTCTTTCATTGATAACAGGCTCTGGATCTATCAAATAATAGGAGTTTGGAACCGCCTGTACTCCAGATATTGATACTATTGCTGCTGTACTTTCATTCTCCTGATACTGATTAAATGGTGGAGGGAGGGGAACCAGACATTTTGTCCCTGTGACTTGTACTAGAGGTCTAAGGGATCGTAAGGTGGCTGGAACTAAATTTTTATTAAAAAAAGTACATATATTTATAGTCTTCAAGCTAAGTATAAAATGAGGGTGTAGGATTGTAATAGTAATAATTATTAATTTATTGTTATAATTGTAGAATGTACGTTTCAGTAAAATGGACCACCTGTCATTGATGTGTGCCATTAATTACACATGTGTGATAACTGTTATCATAGTTACAGCATCTGCCACTATACCAGTAAACTAGGAAGTTATAAACTAGATAACATGTATAACAACAACATGGTAACAGGCAATGAATATAAATAATAGTATTAACTTAAACAGTTAATTATATTTTTTATTTCAGATTTACTTGATTTACTTAAACATATATGTTGTAAGCAGAGTTTTTGATACTTTTGATGCATGGGCCAAATTGGCTCAACAATGGTTAGTGAGTGCTCCATTGGATATACATCTTCAGCCAATTAACAAAGAGTTAATGCTGTTAGTGACAATATGATCATAATTAACTGCGCCACTGGCCCAAAGAGAGAACTGTGGAGTGCCAAATAAGAAGCTCTATGGGCCAATGGTGCATCATATGAGCTTATCAAAAACACTGGTTGTAAGTGTTTAATGGTTGACACAACAGCTGTCCTGTGGTTCTTAACTGCCTTACACTTTGTAACAGGACTACCTATATACGTAGAGTCATAGTAATAGTTAGATATTTACTTCCTATTTGTGATATTGATCCAACATGTGGTAAATTATCATCTTGTTTCTGTAGATAATAGACAGTATTTTGTTTGAGTGTTGATATGAATGTTGTTCTAAATAAAATTATTTACTTTTTGTAATAATGTTTTAAAAACATATACTAATGCAGGTTTAGCCTGTTTCTCATATTGATTAATTATTCCTAAACTTCTATTTTGTTACATACGTATATACATATGTACATATGAAAGCCAAGCAATGTATTTGCTAACTTTAGTCTTGTCCCCAGACTGCCACACCTTACAGGCGAAAGACATTTGTTTTAAATTCTTGGTCCAAGCGTCAAAAGTCTTTTCCACTCAAAAAGGATGTCCATTACAATGAACGTCTTTTTTGAGTGGAAAACACGTTTGATTCGTGGACCAAGAATTTGAAGCAACCATTCCAGTCTGTCTTTACCAGTAGGCCGTGGCGGTCTGGAGATGAGATTAATGAAACCCAAGCATGAATTGCAAAGGTGTTAAAGGGCTCCCATTCGCATTTGCTGAGGTGTATAATACTACTCTTTGTTTTTACTGTGTAATACTATAGTTTGTTTTACACATGTATTTTCATACTACATGTGCTAGTAAATGCTCTTGAGGATTTGAATGTGTTTATATTGGTTACTACAGTGTTTAGTGAATCAGGAATACATTGTCTCATAGTAACCTACACCCACATATGTATAAACTGTAATTAAGCCACAGAGCACACAATAATTATTAATAAATTTAGTAAGGTTAATTCAATGTACAATTCAGGACCACATGTAATGATTTCATTATGTATGTGTTTATGTGTATTTTGTAGAACTCAAATACATAACATAGATAGAGTCAATGAATGTAGATAAAATTTGCTTTTAAAATAATATTAATATTAATATTGTGAGTCAACAAATTAAAATACCTCTAAAATGGATTACAGTTTGTACACACACACATAGTATGTAATATACACACACATTATAGTTTGTACACACACGCACACACAGTATATAATATACACATACATTATATATACACATATACTAGATATAATATATACCTTTCTATGTGACATCACTCGATACTATACACTCTCTCAGTTTATGTATAATAGCTCTTATCTATACCAGAGAATTGATAAGAAAGGATTGTCTTTCTTCAAGTTTGTATTAACTCAGTTTTATGATAATCAATGAATATTAATAATTTTTGTCCGTTTAATAATGATTTTGATGACATCACCAAAATTTCATTTTTTTTACACAATTATTGAATTGAACCCTCCCTCTTAATAGTATTCATACAAACATTAATGTGTACATGTGCATTTATGAATGTATGCAATGTGATCAATATGTTAATACTACTTATCAAATTGCAAAATTGATATTGTACAATATAGATTATGAACAAGGTGATACAGTTGATATATACGATATACTAAAAGAGATAATACAGTTGATAAATACAGAAGAGATGACTTATGTGATAAATGATAAGTACATTACTGTTGGAAAGATAATACTTTATATTATAAGACACTATTGATGGGTTAGTAATAATGACAAACTAATACAGTAAGAGTGAACTAATTAAATAACAGTTGAACTATTATATATGTATTTATACATTAGAAGGGGTTTACATGTGGTTTAGCTTGAATGTGGTACATATATATAACTGTGTCATTGTTAATGCTTACTCTAACACAATACTGAACATAACATAGAGAAATGTTTATGGTGTGTATTCAATCTTCCCTCTAAGTGTTATAAAGATCATAGCTCTCTCATCATTCCTTTGACCTGTAGCAATTTCCTGGACTTGAGTATCAAATGAAAAAGTATCCCATCTGAGAGCTAGCAGTCTGGGTAGATTAGCGAGGAATAGAGGATTATCAACAATGAATTCATAACAAGATTGTCTAAGTGAATTCATAATAGATCCTGGACCTGAGTAAGGACAATATATTAATACTATTAGGTGATATAGTTAATAATATACTTTCAAACAGACATGGACAGACAGACAAACAAACACATTCACACACATGCATCCACACACACTTGCTCGTGCACACACACCTGTCCTGCCTGTCTGTTCATTACAGTCACGTGACACTCCTCCACCAAAGAGAACAAATAAGAAGATTTCTATGTAGTTGGTTAGTTGGTGTGATCTAACTTAGTGGAGAACACTTGTGGCACTGCCAGTACATCTCTGCTTCTAAACCATCTCTTGGACTGAATGCACTGTACAGAGCCTGTCTGCTCATGCATTTATGGTGACTCCTGTTTCCACATCTAGGAAAGGTTCAGGTGGTTATGGCTGGCTAGTTGTCTTGATTACTCAGTCCCAGTCTAACTGCAGTCAATGTTCTAGCCTGCCTGTCATTGATACCTCATGATGTAAAACATGAGTGGACTGCCAGACCTACCGAGCCAATGACTGCTTTCTTAGCATTGCACAGCACCACACTGTTCACGGACTGATTATTTTCTCTCAGCAGTGTATTTATGTCTAGCTTTATCACTCCCTCATCTAGAGAGTTTCCGCAATGTTCACATATATACATCATGGGCTGGTTGTGTGGTAATATATTGGAAGAAGTTTACCTTCAGTATGTAATGTTCAGGCTTCCTGACAATATGATCCAGCCATTCCAATCAAAACTTATACACTTGTAGTCAGTCTCTAGATCTTCCCACTATTCTCTTGTTTTCGTGGATGAGATGTGTTGGCTCCATTTCTGCTCATTGGTAATGCCCAACACCAATCTAATGCATCTATGATGGAATACATTCATTCTCTTAAGATATTTTCAAAGTGGTATACAGTACTCAATCCCATGCACTAGACAGACATCACGCAAGCCTGGTATATCAACCTCTTTAGCAAGATTATAATATTCTTGTCCTTAAAGACAACCTGCCTGAGAGCTCCAAATGCCTTGGATGCTTTGGGAATGTGTTTGTCTACTTCCCTGTCAATACGGCCATTTGAAGCAATTATTGAGCCTAGGTAGGGGAAGTCATCATTCATCAACACTCTTTATAGTTCCACCTTCCACATGATTTGGTGCTATATGTAGTTCTTCATCCTGTACTTCTCTCCCTAATATAAGTTCGACAAGAAACTCAGAGGTATGCTAAGAATAGTCATGAGTGTTGCTCTGCTGTTAAAAATGATAGGAGCTAATATACACCCCTGCCTCCAACTACATAAATTTCCTCTGAGAGCTCCCCCTCTGATTGTAAGTGGACCTTTATACGTTCATGAAATGACTCGATAATCTCCACTAGTTTGTCAGAGACTCCTAGCTTTAACAATGCAAGCCTTAAAGCTGCATGTGACACTGAATCATGCTTTTTGCAGATGTACAAAAATAAAATATTGTGTGATGCCATATTTTATCGCTTTCTCTGTATTCTGTCAGATGGTGAAAAACATGTCTGTGCATCCTCAGCCTCTCCTAAAGCTGCACTGGGTCTCTGGTAACTTGTTCTAAGCCGATCTCTGTAGTTTACCTTGAACTATCATGTCTGCAATCTTTTCAACAACCTCAAGCGAAGATATTCCTCACCAGTTATCACAGTAGCTAGCAAAGGTTTCTCTTCTTAGGTATTGGGATCAATATAGGATTCACCCACACCTGGAGAATCTCTGCCCCTGCCACACTGAGGAGATCAGATCTGGCAACATCTGTTTGAAATATTCATTACCCCTGCCTGCTTTAACCATTTCAGGCAATATGTTGGTTCCTGTGCAAGTCTGATGCCATAGGACACTCTTATTCCATTCATTTCTTGCATAATAACAATATTATGTACATTGAGGACTCTGCTAAAATGCCTTTGTTGTTGCGCCTGTGGTGAGATGCATGAGTCTTTATTCTCATCCCTAATGGTCACTTCACTCAATGGAGTCAACCCTTTTGTTCTATATTGTAAGGGAATGCATTGCTGTACTTGCTTCCCTACAAAATGCTCCTCTCTACCTTTTCCTCCTTGCTTCACCTCTAGCTTCTCTAAACTTCACAAGAATGTCTCTATTTCCTATTGTGTAGTACTTGTTTCTCTGCTGTAGGGCTGGCTTCAGATAACCTATGGACTCCTGAAACCAATCTAGACTTTTTCTTTTCACTATGCCCAATAATGATTTTTGGTTGTACTCACAGTCAGTCCCCAGTCCCTTGCTGTTGCCACAAAACCCATACCTGAAGCAACAAAGCCACTACGGGACATTGAATAAAGTGCTGCATTATCTGCAAACTGTGTCGCAGTCACTCTTGTTTACTTCAATCTAGACTTGGCTGTGCGATCAGCAACCAGCTTCCTACCAATCTTGTACAACACACTTACTCCCTCTCCTGCCCACTCACCCCTCCAATTTGCTACCACACCACTGAAGTATATGTTGAACAACAAAGGTGCTATGGTATATCCCTGCCACAAACCATTCCTGACCTCAAACTCCTCAGTAGTATCAGAACCAATTCTAACTTCAGCATGCATGCCCTCATGAATGATTTTACAACTGCTAACATCCTCGGAGGCACACCACACTTCTCGAGAACCTTCTACAGTGACTGTCTAGGGATGGAGTCGTTCGCTTTCTTCAAGTCTACAAATAGTATGTACAATGCTTCATTATGTTCCCTCACATTCTTGATGAGCTGCCTGGCCAAATAAATCATATCAATACACCCACGACCCTTACGAAAGCCACACTGAGACTCCGGGAGAATTTGATCGGCAACCACCTCAAGCCTCTCCTTCAGTATCCTGGCCATCACCTTCACAACAACATCAAGCAGACTAATGCCACGCCAATTGTCACAACACCTTAGGTCACCCTTCTTCAAAATAGGAACAATAACAGCATCACGCGAAGCACTAACCACCTCACCATCCTCCCACACTTGCTCCATCAACTTCAAAATCATACCCCACAGCTCAGGTCCTCTATGAATCACAAGTTCAGGGAGTATTCCAGACTTTCCACCTGCTTTCTGCATCTTCATCTTGCTCAAAGCTTCAAACAATTCCCCATCTGAGGGTGGAGAGTCCAGCTCCATCACCAGTTGCAATGTTGACATTTCCATGATTACTCTTCTCTGTATTCACTAGGAATGTTGAGCACTCTTACAAAGTGTTGGTACCATCGCTTCGTAACCTCCTCTGGCCCTTGTGTTAAGGATCCATCTTCTTTCCGACACTGGGTCTAGTGGGCGTATGTCCTGCGTCCACCCTCTGCAACCGTCTAATACTGTCCCACCTTATTTGTCCATCCTTCCTTGCGGCTTCTCCTTCCTTAGCAACTTGACATCCAACTTTCCTTTGCTGCACAAACCGCCTTTAAATTCACTACTCTCTGTGACTGCCTGAATCCTCTTCTGTTAGCAGGTGTGTTGGACATCAAAACTTTTGCATGAGCTTTGTTCTTTGTGTCAATGAGGGGTATCAAACTCACCAAAATTAGCTTCGAACCATTCAGGTTGCTTCTTTCCTGCTCTACCCAGTGACTCTTCTGCAGCACCCACAACGCAGGCTTTCAAAGCTTCCCAATTCTCCTCTGCCATACCATCATCCACATGTGGCTTACTCTTCAACCACTCCGCCAATGACTCACAAATTATTCCTGATAGATTCAACATTAAGCTTATGAAATGTAAAGGTTTAGGAATTTTGTCCTTGCTCTTACCATAACGTTTCACTACACCATTAAGCTTCGCTCTCACCAGCATATGGTCTGACCAACAATCAGCCCCTCGCATCACTCTCACATCTCTACAGAGCACTCTTTGATCAGCGCTCATCATTATGAAATCTATCATATGAACTTTTTTGGTGGCAGGGTGCGACAGGGTACCTTGATGTATCTCCCTTTTCTGCAACCAAGTGTTCATGATTGAAAGAACAATCGAGGCACAAAACTCCAACAGCTCCTCTCCTGCAATGTTTCGCTCACTCAGGCCATATCTTCCCAAAACACCACTCCATAAGTCATTGTGAGCCAGCACTCCCACCCAAGCATTGAAATCTCCTAACAGAACCAAAATATCATTAGCTGGCACCTTATTGATAGTGTCTTGTAGTTCTGCATAAAACTTCTGCTTCACACCAGGTGTTGCCCTCGCAGTGGGAGCATAAGCACACAAAACTGACACAAACACCTTGTCCTTCCCACCACCTTCCTTCCTAGAACTCCATTGCAACCAAGCTGTCACCAGTCGAGAGCTCACTGCTTCCCATACCTCTCCTGCGCTTTTCCATGCCAAAGCAGCCTCCTCATCTAATGCTATTCCTACACACTCATTCCTTGTAGCTGTTTCACCATCACTTGGGAGAGGTCTACCAGAATGTAAGAATGTATATCTACTTGCTGGCCATACATCACACCCAAACCATTTCGACTCCTGAATACCTGCTATTGACACTCCGTATCTCCTCAATTCCCGAACTACCAAGTCCAACTTCCTGTCCACACTTCTTGACTTTTCTTTTCGTGTGCTATTCACAGCACATCGTTTTCGTTTTCGACAAATGCGACCATCTCCCGAGAACTCCACTAAACTGCGCACATTTCAAGAACCTATGGCCAAACATCTTTCCTCCTTGTACTACATTTCAGTGTATTACCAACTGCCATCTTGTGCTATAATTATACTGGCCTCGGGGCACAAAACCAAGACCAGTGTCCTGACACCCAGACCTGGACTACTCCTCACGATTACTGGGTGACAGCTGTCAAAGTTTAGCCACTAACGTGTTTCCAGGGCTCACCATGGGGAGATACTTGACAGACACACACACACATACCAGATTGTATATTATATGTATTATGTTGTGTAGTTAATTACATAACATATTTGCACACATTTACTTACACTTGATGACCCATTCTCCTCTTTCTTTTTCATTGATAACAACTTCAGGATCTATCAAATAATTGGAGTTAGGAACCGCCTGTACTCCAGATATTGATACTATTGCTGCTGTACTTTCATTCTCTTGATACTGTTGAAATGATGGAGGGAGATGAACCAGACATTGTGTCTGTGTCTCTCATACTAGAGGTCTAAGGGATTGTAAGACAACGGCTGGAACTAAAAGAAAGGTAAATATACTGTTGAGTATGATATACATAGACTATATCATGTGACTATTTTAGTTTTGGAAATATACTGCATACAAACATGAGAGGTATTATGGTAATTTTTGTGATTGTAATGTCCCTTCAACATCTTTAGTCTTTAATTTGCTGAGAAGATTTAATTACTTGTGAAAAACTTCTTCAGTACATACATGTACAAGCAATTTGATTATTACTATAGTACAGTAGACATCTTTATAGTAAGGAAACTTAATTGTATACTTATAGAATAAAGGTCACTTCCACTAGTGTTTTATGAAGAGTGTTATATTGTGTATTGTGGTGAAATTCATAACAGGTTTGTGATGTTACTTACCACTATTTCGTACACATACCAGTGCACTTGGTTGTTGTTGTACATCTGTAGAGCAACCATATTGTGTTCTGGTAAGTGTGAGTATAGCAGATACTATAGTCTCTGGAAAACAATGTAGCACTCTTGCAAGTGTGAGTATGATAGGTACTAGACTAATCACTGGACAACTGTTCCACACTCTAATAGGTGTGAACGTTCCTATATAGATAGATATGTAAATGGATTGTGAGTTTTTATATATGTTATTTGTATATCAGTGCACCTCATTGAAAATTTGTATTGTTAAATCATATAATCGTATATTTATAAGCCATGTCTAGTCGATGTATATAAGTGATATATCACCTGCTGGTGTTTAGAGGTTTGTGAATATACCTGTAATCCTGTGACAACTAAATCTTTCAATAATATTTAGCAAAATGTTTTTGAAAATAGCTCACTGATAAACATGGTTGCCATGGTATTAATATATTTTTAAGCTCACCAGTGCAATGAAGCAACAGATCAAGAATATGTTTTAATCTTTACAAAGAAGTAGCAGATCACGTGTCATGAAGCAGGTGATCCAGAAGGGACTTATGTTTCATTTGTTTTAATGATTATATTAATTATAATTATTATTGAATAATAGATCAACTTGGATTAGTATATGAACCAAGATTAGATTAACCCAGGAAGAGATACCCACTCAGGATGATGGCCCTTGGGTTATTTTCACATACACATCTTCTACAACAGGTGGTATATTTGTCATGTACACCTCTTAATCATGATTATATCTTATATTTGAATTGTATATAACTGATATACCACCTGCAATTTCTATTAGTGTGCTATGCTATAATAATTATCAGGGGTGCACCGTCGTCTGGTGCTATGGCACAGAAATTAGCTCTTCAGTAGTCTTTAACAGCTCCAAAGAGCAGAAATGAGGTCTAAGAATACATACTCAGCAATTGACTAAGGGTGTGGCTAATGAGAGTTATATAATTATTATATTAAAAGCAAAAATTTATATAATTGATTGATCAAGCCATGTGATCGTTAAGATTAGTGGGCGAAATGTTTGAGCATGCTTTCTGTGCCCCAAATACTAATCTGGTGCTGTATAAACAGCCTCTGATCTTCAACACCCCTGAAATATACATAAATACATAATAGCTATGTATATATAACAGTCATTGAAGAAGCCTGAATGATTGGGTAATTCAATGTTAGACATTCTTTATTTGTTTCAACAATCAACGATATTTATATTAACCAAACATTTTGATATTTCAGGGGTATAATAAATATAATGCATAAAACAGTAAATGTATATGGATACATGCAGGAATTTAATTATATATATACACACAGCAATGTGAGGTATTAAACATTATACATTACCATTGTTAGCTTTTGAAGTTTGTTGTACATTTGTAATCCGTGGTACATCAATGTTCTGACTTTCCTCTTCATCTTCAGATGCACTGACTCTCGATGAAAAGGGAACTATAAAGATAATAATAGTTACATGTATGTATTAACTTAAAGCATTGTTTAAGTAGTTTAATTGATAATGTAGATAGGGTTTCATAATCTTTTTATGATAAGTTTGAGGCTTTGTGTGTTTTATTAATTTACAAGAAACTTTCAAATTATATCCTGTAAACCATATGAAATGATAGTAGTCCTACAGACTTTAACATTCTTATATTCATACACTTTGATATTGTAACAACCTGTAATAACTAAGGGGCAATGTAATGGGTACATATTTACTTCTTATTTGTGATTATGATCTTACCATCTCCTCCAACTTGTGGGGAATTATCACTTTCTTCCTGTAAATAATAGACAGTGTTTTGAGTGTTTGTCTATTTATTATGTAATTATAAATGAAATCACTTACTAATGATCTCTTATGTATCATAGATACATAAAAGCCTACATACATATATACATACATACATACATGTACATGCATACATAGCTACATACATACATACATACATACATACATACATACATACATACATACATACATACATACATACATACATACATGTAGTACATACATACATACATACATACATGCATACATACATACATGTACATACATACTTACACACACACACTATGTATCAGAGAGTACGGTAGTACTCTCTATGTAGGGATGGCACGGAAAAATAATGGCCGCCCATACATTTCAATTGCAAGTGATGAGCTGAAATCTCTGGTAATACAGATAAGTTTTAATACACACATACCTATTCATATCTAGTGTTTTTATGACTACCAACACATTCTAGATGGCCAAAAAGTGTAGTTAAGGTAGAGAACCGGCGAGTGGCAAAACTGGCAAAATCTTCATCTTAATAATAATATTATTTTCCAGACAAATCATTTTTTTGTTTGTTGAACTATCAAAATGATTCTAGCACTATTCCAGTCGCATTTATGGTAAAATTCTGGTCTGGAAGTATTGAGATGATATCTTCAGATACTATGAAAGAAGAGAGTCTCAACAACTACAAAGAATTGATCTCGAATTGGACGCCATTTTTGTAGGTGTATTCATTAATCAAGGCACATGGAATTTAATTGCGCATGCGCATTTGTATACTCAGAACATGGAAGCTGAAAAAGAGAAAGTGCTTGTTGCATTGGAATCGTAATAAAATGTATGAGCAAATAATAATGAATATAATTATTAAGCCAATATTATATACTATGATAACATTAGAATGCCGTTTGGTTGATCCCCTGGATAACCTAGTATCTAAATAGTCATGTATGTACATAATAGTTATGATTAATATAATTATGAATGATAAAAAGACACATGGGAAGTAATAATTTTGATAAAATGCTTATACATTTAAGTGGTCACTATTCAGCCATTTTGTACAAGATGTCTGAATGGATCAAGCAATAGTTGCTCTTCCTGGATACCTAATTTCATTGATTTCCTGTACAAAATGACCTAATTACATATACACTCATGTGTAATACAACCATAAATGTATTTATATATTTCAGATTGTGTCACATATACGTTGTGTATGTATAATTATAATCATTGATTCCTGTGGAAAATAATGCTTTATACAAATATAAAGAATGTATATATTATTGTCTGTTCAATTAAACCAATGAAGACCGAGCAAATATATTGACTGAAGAAAGACACATGCTTCTTAGGATTACTTGAATTTATTTCATTTTGTTCTGATATTGATTAGAGTCATGTGATTTTTTGAACTGTAATAGTGTAACCAATGAACTGATCTGAGTGCCATCTTCAGCTTAATAACTTAAAGAATTTGAAACATTTTATTGCTTAGCAATAATTCAATAATTGCGCAACTTTACTGAACCAGCATTTATTAAGAAGCAATTATTGTAAAAATGGATATATACACCATGTCAGCAAACATTATCATATTTTATGTGGAAAAAAAACATGACTTCAGCAAATAGACACAAGCATGTTTACACATTGTATCATCACATCAAACATACATCTATCCAACACATGGCATCAGCAAACATACATATGTGTATACCATATATTATCAAATATGACATTGGCAACCAACATATGACGTTAACAACACACAGCATTCATCATATGACAGCTATTACATGGAACACATATAGCATCAGCAAACACACATATGTCTATATATATGTGCCACTTTAGCAAACATACATTACATGTGTTAATTAAATTACAGCCTAGGTGTGTTTTATCAAATAAGGCAGAGCTAAGTTTGATAAAGCACACCTAGGCTGTACTTTAATTGATTTATAGTACGCAAACTACAAATCGCAAGTTTCATCTTTTTTCTGGCTACAGAACAAGATTAATCAATAAAAACTACACATGTATAATTATAGCACTAAAGCAGACTCTCCCTCCCTCATGCTCAGTGATCGGTGTTCAGCAAGTGAATAGATTGTTTGTTAGTGATTTTTTTAGTGATTGTTAGTGTGTTGGTAATAGCTACAACTCAGCCTACAAGAAGACATCGTATGCCACTACAAGTAAAGGAATATAGCATGTTCTTTAACTGTGATATAGCACTTCTGGTCGCTATGGTAATGATACCATATAGCATATCAAACATGACATTGGTATCCAACACATGACATCAACACACAGCATTCAACACATGAGATCAGCAATTACATGAAACATATATTATATCAGTAAACACGTAAAACAACATTTAATAAAGTAAAGTAAGCAGAATTTGTCAGTGTTATTTCTCCAGTATTCACTTAACTACTACATGCATAGTTGATTTGACATTAGAGTGTTTGGTATTGTCACACACACAAGCTAATATATATTGTAGCTATCATAGACAATTACTTGCATGTATGTTCAAATAGTTAATTCACAAGATAATTATTTTTTAGTTAGAGAGACTGGGCTAAGCAAAACAATATGATGGGGAAACTTTTGTAAGAGAGAATGACTACTTCATTAGTTAAATATATCTCTCTCTTTAGAAGAATTCTTTATTTTTTGTTACTAAACCTGATAAGGAATACTCAAAATACATCACTAATCTTTGTTCTATAATCTCCCCTGTTAAAAATCTGAATTCTTATATGCTTGACTCAACACAAAAACTAATACCAACACTAAGATGATATTACTATCAGCTCCTCGCAATAGTTTACATTTTGTTAACTGCTTACCTCACAACACATCAGTGATTTTATGTATTCTTTGGCTAGTCACAGCACATTTTTTCCAAAACATGACTTATACACTTATAACAAGAACTGATGTTAATAATTTACGTTTATACAAAGCCAAAGTATATAGATGGTATAAAGTTGTAAGAGTTCCTAATATAGCATAGTATTCACCACGTGCAGCTCATGTAGTGAAATCACATCACACACTAATTATACATACATGTTGAATTATAGTATTATTAGCAATAGAAATTCTATTATTAGTAATGCAAGTTCCATTATAGATGTACATACATCTATAATGAGACTTGCATCACTAATAATAGAAATTCTATTGCTAATATTACTATAATTGTATACAATTAAAGTCTGTTCACATCATGATGTCCTCAAAATTAGGATGTTATGGCTTTATTTGTAATATAGTGTATAGTTTAATGTCATAAGGTTAATGCATGATTATACTGTAACTCAATAATGAAGCTGAAATTTGACATACACATAAAAGAACGGGAAGCATAATTATATGAAAATGATACGGGTAAAATGATTGTTAGTCATTCCAAACTAAAACTGTGAACAATGTTTCTGAGGACAAGGTGAATGTGAATGACATACCATAATAGCTGTTTTTTCACAGACATAAAAATTTATGATAAGAGAAAACTGTTTCATTAGCGATGTATTTCACACATTAAAATTTTGTGCCATGAGTTACGCACGTGATTGCAGTCCATTGAAGAACGTGTAAATAAATTTCCGAAGAATGTTAATTATGCGTTCTTCAATCGACTGCAAAATGAAGTGAAAAACATTCGCTGCAAAAAATACCCGCTATACAGTAATTATATATATATATATATATATATGTTTATTATAGGTATAATATACTTAATATACATTCATTTCATACTGGTAAATATAGCATGTGTATGAGGTTAATTACTACTAAGCCATAAGACACACATATTAATACATTTATTATTGCACATGTAGAGGGAGGGTCACAAATCATAGAAATGTTTATGTGAGTGAGTGTGTGTGTGTGTGTGTGTATGTGTGTGAGTGTGTTTGTCAAACACTTGTGACTTCCGGAACTCAAATACACCTACATTTACATATATAGTGATATCGGGCCATATTATAACATGTTATATTCTCACGCACTCAACATACTGCTAAAATGAGGGAAAAACTGATACATGTGATAGAATTTGTGGGCTTCTGCAGGGTGACAATCAAGTCATATGACCTTCACTATAAAAATTTAATTATAGTGTAACTAGAGACTACGGAACTTTCAAACTTGCTTTTCTATATTTCTGTAACATACAACAAATAATCATTCTGGTATCTGTAGCTTTCTTAGAAACGTTCCTTACAAAATTAGTGTTGTTTAAGTTTGACAAAATTGACTACTTTTAGTTATATTTATAGTTTAATCAACTAAAATAATATTAGGCTTACTAAAAGTGTTTTAGTTTTAGTCAACTAACAAAAAGGGCCCAATTTTCATTTTAGTTAGTTATAGTTATTACAGTAGACTTGTAATTTAGTTATAGTTTAGTTAACTGAAAGTCACAATGCCTTACTAAAAGGGGTTTTAGTTCACACACACAATTAAAATCTGATACTTAATAATGGTCCTGAAAATGACACAATGGCTCTTTGAACCTCAGCTCTATAACTTTGATCTTCAAACACAAAATTAGCATGCTCATGTTGTTATTCTGAAAACTGGTATCAGTTTTTGATAAAGTTAAATTTGTTATTTTGGCCCTTAGGACCTTTCCTATGATTGCTTTCTGACAGGATTAATCTATGTAGTATACGACCACTAGCGCGGACAATTAATGGGCACGGCGCATAAAAGAACGTGTATTTGGGCTACAGAAGAATCAGAAAGAATGTAAAACTGCTAATTTAATAACTGTTGTATATAGCAGAGAAACAGTATAAATATTATGCAAGAAATTTTAATGAGTAAGTATAACAAGTTGTTGAGGTTCAGACATGAGGAAGTCATCAATTAGAACTTTGAAGGACTACTTCAGTCAGTTCATCAAAGATCTGTGTACTTAGACTGCAATCAGGCTTACACTTATTTCTTCAAGCCCCAACAGAAAGGTAGAGACACTAGTGCCATCAGCAGTGATTGCTACATAGTCATCACAAAGCAATTATAGGGATACTTTTTTCACAGTTCCACAAGCGAGACCAGAAGGATGGTGAAAGTGTAGCTGAATTCATAGCAGAGTTAAAAAGGCTCTCTACACACTGCAAGTTTGATAACTATTTGGATGATGCCTTAAGAGATAGGTTCATGTGTGGCCTAAAGAAAGACTTGATAGTCTTGTCTGAAAGTGATCTAAACTTCACAAAAGTAGTTGAGACTGCTCAAAGTATTGAAGCTGTTGACAAGCAAGCTAGACCCATGAAAATGGGTACTACTGAGCAAGATTCGGAACTGAATCAAGTGTCTCAGAGAATTACATGTTTCAGATGTGGTAAATCGGACCACAAAGCCAACCAGTGCAGGTTTAGAAATGCCGAATGCCACAAATGTGGTAAGTGTGGGCATCTCAAGTCAGTTTGTCGTAGCCTGAAAGTTTTTCAAGACAGAAATCCCGGTAAACGTTTTAGGGATGCGTCGAGGTCTTCATCGAAATTAAAAAAAACAAAATATGTAAGAACCTTCCAAAAGAAGAAGGAAGCAGATTCGTGTGACGATATGGCGTTGTTTAAGATCACAAAGGACACTCCCCAGCCAGTCTGTGTATTAGTAAAAGTCAACAAAAAATCTTTAGCAATGGAAGTGGACAGAAGAGCAGTGGTGTCATTAATTTCAGAAGAAGTGTATAGGCGCAAATTCTCAAGTTATGAGTTGCGGGAATCGGAGGCAAAACTGAAAACATATACGGCAGAAAGTGTGAACATAGTTGGAGAATTCTCAGTTTTGGTTGAATACGAAAATAAAGAATATACTCTACCGTTACTAGTTGTAAAGGGTAGCGGTCCAGCCTTACTGGTAAAAAACTGGCTCGGCCAAATAAAGTTAAATTGGCACAAGATATTTCATACCTATGTATCTATAAATCCCCTGGATAACCTAGTATCTAAATATTTGAAGGTATTTAGAGGTGAACTCAGAACGATAACCCAATATATAGCCAATCTTACTCTTAAGGAAGGAGCTAAACGTCGATTTTGGAAACCCCCTTTGCCTTGAAGGATGTTATTGAAAAAGAACTCAATAGCCTTCAATCAGCAGGAATAATTGAACCTCTTGTTTATAGTGAATTGGTCACACCAATAGTGCCGGTACCGAAAAAGAATGGACGAATGCGAATTTGTGGTGACTACAAGGTTACCTTAAATCCATGTTTGGAAATTGGGCAGTATCCACTATCCAAGCCTGAGAAACCTTTTGTGACAATTTCAAGAGGTAAAGGTTTACGGAGCTTGATCTCTCTCTAGCTTATCAGCAGATGGTATTAGATGATGATTTGAAAGACTTAGTTACAATCAACACCCATTGTGGTTTGTACTGATACACACGTTTGCCATTCGGGATATCATCAGCCCCAGCCTTGTCTCAACAAACAATGGACATTATATTACAGGGCATTCCCCACACTATATGTTATATAGACGACATCTTGGTGATAGACATGAAGAACCAAGAGCATCTCACGAAGAAGTCCTATGACGACTCATGTATTATGGTATTACTCTCAAAAAGGAAAAGTGTAAGTTCATGTCTGAATGTGTTGAATATCTACATATAGGTCATGTTTTTGACTCCCAAGTTTTACATGTTAAACAGGATAAAGTGGATGCTATAGTTAATGCCCCAAAGCCAAAGAATGTAACAGAGTTAAGAGCATCTTTGAGCCTCTTCAATTATTATGGTAAATTTATATCAAATTTAGCATCCATATTACAATCCCTAAATAATATACTTAAGAAAGGTACTAAATGGGAGTGGTCAACGGACTATGATCAAGCCGTTAAAATAGCTACTGAGGAGTTAATATCTTCTCGAGTTTTAATTCATTTCGACCCATCATGCCAACCCAGTCACCCCCATGGATGCCTCCCAGTATGGGTTAGGGGCAGTCCTTTCACATGTTTGTAAGGATGGTATGGATAGAGCAATAGCGTTTGCCTCAAGGCCACTGTCTATTGCAGAGAAAAATTATTCCCAGATTGAGAAAGAGGGACTGTCAATATTTGGCATTAAAAGGTTTAATCAATATTTAATGGAAGGGAATTCACCCTAATAACTGCCTTTAACTGTCATTTTTGGTCCAAAAACAGGAATCCCTCCTTTAACCGCAGCCAGAATGCAATGATGGGCTTTATTGTTATTAGCTTACAGTTATAAGATCCTATATAGGTCTACTAAGGCTCATAGTAATGCAGACGCCTTATCTCGTTTACCTTTACATTCGATAGAAGATGAATATATATATTTTGAGGGAGGTTCAACCATTTTTAACATGTGTCAAATTGACACCCTCCCTGTTACAGTTTCTCATTTACAGTCTGCTACTCGTACCGACATAGTGTTAAGTAACGTGTTGCATTATACTTTAAATGGTTGGCCCCAGATGGTATTCGAAGAGCTAAAGCCCTTCTTCAATAGTTGTAACGAATTGACTGTAGAATGTAATTGCCTCATGTGGAGTATTCGAGTAATTGTACCAACTAAACTTAAACAGAAAGATCTCCAAGAACTACACATCAGCCATTTTGGTATCACTAAATGAAACAGTTGGCAAGAGGATATGTTTAGTGGCCTTCCATTGACCATGACATTGAAAAGTTAGCTAAATCTTGTGAAGTGTGTATGTCTGTTAACAATGCACCCCCGGTATCGCCATTAGGTCCCTGATTATGGCCTAGTAAACCTTGGCAAAGGTTACGCATTGACTTTGCAGGCCCTTTACTTGGAAAAATGTACTTTATCTTGATTGATGCCCATTCTATATGGCCGGAAATTTGGGAAATGTCTTCAACTTCTAACACTTCATTATGTGTGTGTAATTGTGTATATGTATTTTGAACATCAAAACTGAACTCAAATACAACATAGATAGAGTCAATGAATGTAGATATAATTTGCTTTTAAAATAATATTAATATTAATAATGTAAGTCAACAAATTAAAATACCTCTAAAATGGATTTTAGTTTGTAAACACATGCACACACAGTATATAATATACACATACATTATATATAAACATATACTAGACATAATATATACCTTTTTATGTGACATCATTTGATACTATACACTCCCTCAGTGTATGTATAATAGTTTTTATCTATACCAGAGAATTGATAAGAAGGGATTGTCTTTCTTCAAGTTTGTATTAACTCAGTTTTATGATAATCAATGAATATTAATAATTTTTGTTTGTAATTGTCCATTTAATAGTGACTTTGATGACATCACCAAAATTTCATCTTTTTTACACAATTATTAAATTGAACCCTCCCTTTTAAAAGTATTAATATAAACATTAATGTGTACATGTGCATTTATGAATGTATGCAATGTGATCAATGTGTTAATACTACTTATCAAATTTGCAAAATTGATATTGTACAATATGAACAAGATAATACATGCGATACTGTTGATATATACAATACACCAAAAGATATATACAGTTGATAAATACAGAAGAGATGACTTATGTGATAAATGATAAGTACATTACTGTTGGAAAGATAATACTTTATATTATAAGACACTATTGATGGGTTAGTAATAATGACAAATTAATACACTAAGAGTGAACTGATTAAATAACAGTGGAACTATTATACATATATTTATACATTAGAAGGGGTTTACATGTGGTTTAGCTTGAATGTGGTACATATATATATATAACTGTGTCATTGTAAGTGTGTAACAATACTGAACATAACATAGAGAAATGTTTATGGTGTGTATTCAATCTTCCCTCTAGGTGTTATATAGACCATAGCTCTCTCATCATTCCTTTGACCTGTAGCAGTTTCTTGGACTTGAGTATCAAATAAAAAAGAGTCCCATCGGAGAGCTAGCAGTCTGGGTAGATTAGCGAGGAAGAGAGGATTATCAATTATGAATTCATAACAAGATTGTCTGAGTGAACTCATAATAGATCCTGGACCTGAGTAAGGACAATATATTAATACTATTAGGTGATATAGTTAATAATATACTGTCAAACAGACATACGTAGACAGACAGACAAACGCACACACACTCGCTCATGCACACAGACCTGTCCTGCCTGTCTGTTTACTTTCATTACTGTCACATGACTCCTCTACCCGAGAAAACAGATTTCTGTATAGTTGGGATGCTCTAACTTAGTGGAATACACTTGTGACACTGCCAGTACACCTCAACTTCTGAACCATCTCTTGCACTGGATGCACCGTACAGAGCCTGTCTGCTCGTGCATTGGCCTAGACATTTATGGCGACTCCTGTTTCCACATCTAGCAAAGGTTCAGCGACAGGTGGTTATTGTTGGTTGTCTTGATTCCTCAGTCTCAGTCTAACTGCAGTCGATGTTCTAGCCTGGCTGTCATTGATACCTCATGATGTGAAACATCAGTGGACTGCCAGACCTCCCGAGCCAACGACTGCATTCTTAGCATTGCATAGCACCACACTGTTCACATACTGACTATTTTCTCTCCACAGTGCATTTTTGACTAGCTTTATCACTCTCCCATCTAGAGAGTCTTTCACAATCTTCACATAATACATCATGGGCTACTTGTGTGGTAATATATTGTTGTTGATTGATCTGGTGTTGTTTGGTATAAGTCTCATACCAGGCACATCTCAATAATGCCACGTAGTTTCTGATATTCTTAAAGTCTTCATGTCTCTCCTCAAGATATCCTTGCACCTCCATCTTGGGCCTCCAGATGGTCGACAGTGGTCTACCCAGCTGAAGAAGACTATCTTCAGTATGTGATATTTGGGCATCCTGGTATTATGATCCAGCCATTCCAATCTACATTTAGACACTTTCGTAGTCACAGTCTCTAGATCTTCCCACTCTTCTATTGTTTTTGCAGATGAGATGTGTTGGCTCCATTTCTGCTCCTTGGTAATGCCCAACACCACTCTGATGTATCTATGATGGAATATATTCAATCTCCTAAGATACTTTCAAAGTGGTGTATAGTATTCAATCCCATCCAATAGACATCACGCAAGCCTGGTATATCAACCGCTTTATCGAGATTATAATATTCCTGTCCTCAAACCTGAGAGCTCCAAATGCCTTGGATGCATTGAGAATGTGTTTGTCTACTTCCCAGCTCAATATTGCCATTTGAAGCAATTATTGAGCCTTAGGTAGGGGAAGTCATCAACACTATCTATAGTTCCACCTTCCACATTTATTGGTGCTACATGTAGTTCCTCATCTTGTACCTCTCTCCCTACTACTAGGAATTTGGTTTTCTGGAGGCTTACATTTAACCCAAAGGCTCTTGCCACCTCAATGTAGATCTTGATTGTTCGTTCTAGTGTGATCACCAGCAAGAGCTACATCATCAGCAAATTGATGATGTAGCTCTACATGTCTAGTGGCAGAGAGGTTGTCAGCAAGAGTGTGTGATGTGGTGGGAATACATGTTCGACTAGAAACTATTCCAGAGGCATACTAAGAATAGTCATGAGTGTAGAATCATTAAATGTAAATTTGCTGATGATGTAGATCCGCTGTTGAAAATGATGGGAGCTAATATCCACGCTGCCTCTGACCACATCAATTTCTCTGAGAGCCCACCCCCCTCCCCCCCTGATTGTAGTGGACACCCTCTGATAAGTGGACCTTTATGAAATCTCCACTAGCTTGTCAGGGACTCCTAGCTTTGACAATACAACCCTTAAAGCTGCACGTGACACTAGATCATATGCTTTTTACAAAAAGGATATATTATGTATTGCCATATTGTACTGCTTTCTCTGTAATCTGTTGGATGGGGAAAATTATGACTGTGCACACTCGCCCTTTCCTGAAGCTGCGCTGTGTCTCTGGTAACTTGTTCTAAGCCAATCTCTGTACTATACCTTGAACTATCATGGTCGCAACCTTTTCAACAACCTCAAGCAAAGATATTCCTCACCAGTTGTCACAGTAGCTAGCAAAGGTCTCCCTTCTTATGTGTTGGGTATTGATATATATCAATATAGCATCCACCTACGCCTCGCTCCTGCCACACTGAGGAGATCAGATCTAGCAATATCTCTTTGAAATTTTCATTAACCCTGTCTGCTTTAACCATTTCAGGCATTGGTGCTCCAACTTCCAAGATGCTTTTCCATATCTCAGTTTTCCCAGTGCTCTATCTACCTCATGTAGTGATGGCTCCTGTGCAAGTCTGATACCATAGGACACTGTCTTAGTCTGTTCATTTCTTCAATATCGACAATATTATGTACATGTACATCAAGGACTCTGCCTTCTCCACCTTTGTTGTAGCGCCTGTGGTGAGATGCATGAGTCTTCATTCTCATTCATGATGGTACTTCTCTCAATGGAGTCAACCCCTTTGTTCTATATTGTAAGTGAATACATTACCATACCTGCTTCCCTACAAAATGCTCCCCTCTGCCTTTTCCTCCTTGCTTCACCTCTAGCTTCTCTGAACTTCACAAGAATGTCTCTATTTCCTATTGTGTATACTTGTTTCTCTGCTGTAGAGCTGGCTTCAGATTAGCTACGAACTCCTGAAACCAATCTAGGTTGTCACTGTGCCCAATAATGCTTCTCCTGACTCAACCTATGATGAATCCCATTTCTCTTCCACAGAACCTTCCCTAGGGCACATGGCTCTAGCCTGGCTCCTTACTCGAAGCACAAACTATATCTTCAATGGAGAGAGATGTCCAAGCTAATGGCTTAAGTGCTGTTGCATGTAGGTATCTTTCCAGATATAACCGAAAAGATCAGAAACTCCTCTCTGAACCCTTAAGCTATTAGTCCACTAGCTATAAAGTGAGTGCAAGGGCCACACTTCTTAAAACTCTATAGTCCTCTACTCCGACTCTAAGAGCCTACAATCCCGAAGGATATTATCAAGTTGGGAACTGGACTGATTTGCCAATCGCTGGCAAGGAGCTTGGACATCTCTCTTCATTTGTTTGTGGTGTTGTAGCCACTTCATTTTTTATATTGTCTATGTGGTCTACTGATAATCCCTACTTTACTGGGTGAAATATCTCACTTTTATGATGTCTAGCTACCGTCGTGGTAACAGACGTGCTTCTGTAATGAGGAAGATTGCTGTCTCTTGAGAGACAAAGGCCTGTGAATGCCAGGGTCAATATACTCTCATTTCATTAGCATTTATTTTGTATTTAAGTGGAGCTTTCGCTCACTATTTTCATAAGAGATATTTAGCGACTATGTATATTTACTCCTTGGCAAAGCAGTCCAGTTCCCAACTCCAATAATCTCCTTTGGGATAGTAGGCTCTTTGAGTCGAAGTAGAGGACTATAGAGTTCTAAGAGGTGTGGCCCTAGCACTCGCTCTATAGCTAGCGAACTAATAGCTTAAGGGTTCAGAGAGGAGTTTCTGATCTTTGCAGTTATATCTGAAATGATATCTAATGGCACTTAAGCTATTAGCTTGGACATCTCTCTTCATTTGTTCGTGGTATTGCAGTCACTTCATTTGATATTGTCTACGTGGTATACTGATGATCCCTACATTACTGGGTGAAATATCTCACTCTTATGATGTCTAGCTGCTGTCATGGTAACAGACATGCTTTTGTAATGAGGAAGATTGTTGTCTCTGAGAGACAAAGGCATTTGAGGCCTGTGAATGCCAGGGTCAATATCCTCTCATTCAATGGTTGTTTAAGTGTTTACTTACCATTTATTTTGTATTTTAGTGGAGCGTTCGCTCACTATTTTTTATAAGAGATATTTAGACTATATCTAAGTGAAGTATATACTCTGTATGTATTCAATGATTGTTCCTTCACTTCATGATCATTACCACTGCCATTAATCAGCTTTGACATATCAAACCTCTCTTTCTTACTCTTCCCTTGTAATTTAACATACAAATGGGCTGTCTCTTTAGATTCATCTCAGTACACACAAGCAGGTAGACTGTGTTATACTTCACTCCTGTCCTCATGGACACATCCATACACTTATTTATATATCCAATGCACTATTACATAATCTATACAATGCCAACATTTATTACTTGAATGCTGCCAAATCTTTTTGTATATTTCATAAACCATGTATTGCAAATAGTAGCTTGATGAATACATAAAAAGGAGAACAACACTTTCCCTGTTTCATCCTCCTGCCCGTGACCAAATTTGCCACCATTCGTCATTGCCGCTCTCTCTAGAACCAACACAAAACATGATAACTAATCTGGGAGGACTGCAAAACCTCTACTTGTACACAAACCTGGGATCAAATCATTTGATGTCTTTGCCCTTATCTATACTATTCCAGGCTTGTTGTCAGCTTTAGCTGGCAATTCACTAATCAATAACCTCCCAGGGGACGCCACATACATAGAGGTACTGACTCTATGATCTCCCCACACACACATACACACATACACACATACACACACACACACACACACACACACACACACACACACACACACATTCACACATACCAGATTATATATTACATGTATTATGTTGTGTAGTTAGTTACTTAACATATTTCATATTTGCACACGTTTACTTACACTTGATGACCCATTCTCCTCTTTCTCTTTCATTGGTAACAACTTCAGGATCTATCAAATAATTGGAGCTAGGAACTGCCTGTACTCTAGATATTGATACTAATGCGGCTGTAATTTCATTCCCCTGATACCGATTAAATGGTGGAGGGAGATGAACCAGACATTGTGTCCCTGTGTCTCGTACTAGAGGTGTAAGTGATCGTAAGACGACAGCTGGAACTAAAAGAAAGGTGAGTGTCATATACATAAACTATATAGTGTGACTATTTTAGTTTTGGAAATATACTGCATAGAAATGTGAGAGGAATTATGGTAACATTTGTGATTGCAATGCCCCTTCAGATAACAACTTTAGTCTTTAATTTGCTGAGAAGATTTAATTGAAAAGCTTCTTCAATACATACAGTACAAGCATTGATTTCAATTTGATTATTACTATAGTACAGTAGACATCTTTATAGTAAGGAAACGTAATTGTCTTTAGCTAATATTTGAGTATTAAGAGAATAAAAGACGATTCCACTAGTGTTGTGTAAAGAGTGTTATATTGTGTATTGTGCTGAAATTCATAACAGGTTTGTGATGTTACTTACCACTATTTTGTACACATACCAGTGCACTTGGTTGTTGTTGTACATCTCTAGAGCAACCATATTGTGTTCTGGTAAGTGTGAGTATAGCAGATGCTATAGTGTCTGGAAAACAATGTAGCACTCTTGCAAGTGTGAGTATGATAGGTGCTAGACTAATCACTGGACAACTGTTCCACACTCTAATAGGTGTGAACGTTATAGGTGGTCCTATATAGATAGATATGTAGATGGATTGTGAGTTTTTTATATATGTCATTTGTATGTATATCAGTGCACCTCATTGAAAATTTGTATTGTTAAATCATATAATTGTGTAGTATATAATAGGGCTGAGAATTGGCTGATATTCTGAAATCGAACTACAAATTGATTGATAATCAATTAAAATCAGCGGAAGTAATTAGGCCAATTAAGTCAATTAATACAGGAAACTCCTTCTATTTAATGATCAAAAAGGCTTCCTGTCACTTCCACATTGTACATTATTTGCTGTCGCATGCTTGAAAAATATGTCTTTTGGAATAATTAGCATAATCAATAATCAAAAGAATTTTCAATATAATCGATTAATCATCCCAGTCCTTGTATATAAGCCATGACTAGTTGGCATAGATAAGTGATATACCACCTGCTGGTGTTTGGAGGTTTGTGAATATACCTCTAATCCTGTGACAACCAAACATTTCAATAATACTTAACAAAATGTTTTTGAAAATACCTCACTGATAGACATGGTAATTATGATACGTAAGTTAAGCTTACCAGTGCAATAAAGCAACAGATCGATTAAGAATCTATTAGTAATATATTTTAAGTTCATCTTAACAAAGAGGTAGCAGATCTTATGTCATGAAGCAGGTGATCCAGAAGGCACTTATGTTTCATTTGTTTTAATGGTTATGTTACTTGTGGTTATTATTATTACATGAACCAGGATTAGATTAACCCAGGTAGAGACATCCACTCAGGATGATGGCCCTTGGGTTATATTTACATGCACATCCTCTACAACAGGTGGTATATTTGTCATGTACACCTCCTAATCATGGTTATATCTTATATTTGAATTATATATGACCACCTGCAATTTCTATTAGTTTTGTATGCTATAATAATTATCAGGGGTGCACATCTGGTGCTATGGCACTGAATTTAGCTCTTCAGTGGTTTTCAACAGCCCCAAAGAGCAGAAACAAGTTCCAAGAATGCATACTCAGCGAAGGGTGTGACTTTAGCAGTCTTATATTCATATTCTTTGATATTGTAACAACTTGTAACTACTAAGAGACATTGTAATAGGTAAATATTTACTTCGTATTTGTGATTTTGATCTTACCATTTCGTTCAACTTGTGGGGAATTATCACTTTCTTCCTGTAAATAATAGACGGAGTTTTGTTTATTTATTATGTAATTATAAATGAAATCCCTTACTATTAATAAATAAGTAATATTTTAATAAACTATGTATTATAGTATTGCTTGTTTCTGACATTAACAAATAATTCATTATTGATCTCTTATGTAACATACAAGCATACATACATACATGCATAGAGACATACATACATACATACATACATACATACATACATGTAGTACATACATACATGTACATACATACATACTATTTACACGCACACATACTATGTATATAATTTATTATTTATATGTAAGATTATTGTAAGTATGTGTTATGTATGTATGTAACTATGTATGTACATATGCATGTATGTATGTATGCATATTTTAATGTATGTATGTATGTCATGGTTGGAGCCGATTACAAAGACATGATTAAAATTATGATTACATCATGATTACTGAGACCAATTATGATTACAATTACGGTCAAAAAATGCTGATTACGATTACGATTACAAAACCATGATTACGATTATGATAACAATTACGTACATTCTATTTTCTTGGAAACAGGAAATGAACAATAACTATTAGATTTTAACTATTATATCTTATGATTTATGAACAATAACTAATGAACATCAACTTTTCAAAAAGTTCATGACGAAGAAGGCACCTTTCAGGTCTAAAGATTTTTCTAGCAATGGAAAAAAGTCTCTCAACTGGTACACTTGAGGCCGGAACTTGCAGGAAACGACAAGCAATGATTACAGACGATTACATATGATTACAGAGCATGATTACGATTACGATTACGATTACACAAAAAGTGTAATCGATTACAATCGATTATGATTACACTCGTAATCAGCCCCAAGCCTGATGTATGTATGTATATACATATGTACATGTATGTAAGATATATATATGTATATATATATATACATATATATATATTATATGTAATATATATAGTATGCTAACAGGTCCTATATACAAAATATAGGACTTGAGTTTTGTGTCCAAGGACGTGATATAGCCCAAGCCTGCGAGGGCTATATCACATCTGAGGACACAAAACGAATACTATATACAATATATTGTACACATACTATATACAATATATTGTATGATGGGGACATCTCCTGCATAGTGTGCACATGGAAGGTCTATATACAATATATAGAACTCACTACATCAAAGGGATGATGTCACCATCATGCTATATATATGTAATATATATAGTACACTTACAGGTCTTATATACAAAAATATAGACCCGAGGTTTAGTGTCCAAGGATGTGATATAGCCCGAGCCTGCGAGGGCTATATCACATCCGAGGACACTAAACCAAGGTTTTATATTGTTTTATATAAGAACTGTAAGTGTACTATATACAATATATTGTATGCTGATAGATTAAAGATTCACAGGTCTATATACAAAAATATAAGACCTAACCACATCAAACGGTTGCCATGGTAGCATGCTATATATATATATATATACAATGTATCTTTATATTTATATTTATATTTATATTTATATATGTAATTATATACATATATATTTATTTATTTATATATTACATATGTACATGTACACAATAATTATGAATGATAAAATCGGATACTTGTGAAATAATAATTTTGATGAAATGCTTATACGTTTAAGTGGTCATTATTCAGTCATTTTGTACAGGAAGCAAGGTATCTAGGTGTATCAAGCAATAGTTGCTCTTCCTGGATACCTAATTTCATTGATTTCCTGTACAAAATCACCTAATTTCCTTAATAAAGAAAAGCATATATATAATCGTGTGTGTAATACAATCATAAATGTATTTATATATTTCAGATTGTGTCAAGTTATATATGTATAATTAACCATTAGCTCATGTGGAAAATAATGCTTTATACAAATATAAAGGATGTACATATTATTATCTGTTCAATTAAACCAATGAAGACTGAGCATTATATCGACTGAAGAAAGACACACGCTTCTTACAATTGCTTCTTTTGTTTTGATGTTATGTGATTTATTGGGCTGTAATAGTATATGAATATTTCCAATGAACTGATCTGAGTGTCTTCTTCGGCTTAATAACTTAAGCAATATGTTTCATTTATTGCTTAGCAATAGTTTAATGAATTGCACAACTTTACTGAATCAGCATGGTGAGAAGCAATTATTGTATTGGGAAGCTAACATAGGACCCAAAATTAAACAAACCACTTCCATATAACCCTACATAAGTACTTACACCTCTATACAAAGAGCTGTACCTAATCTTCGGCAATCTAGAAGGTGTTGGTAGTCATAAAAACACTAGATATGAACAGGCATGTGTGTATAGAAACTTATGTGTATATATTACCAGAGTCCAGAGATTTCAGCTCATCACTTGCAATTGAAATGTATGGGCGGCCATTTTTATTCCGTGCCATCCCTACATAGAGAGTACTACCGTACTCTCTGATTGTGTGACATGCAGATACTAACTACAACAATAGTGACTCTAACTATGACAATGTATACATGTAGCCAAAGTGTCTTATTACTATACATAGTCTGATTGCCTTATACAGTTATCACAATATCACATGCATACGTACATGTTACACTTTTCAATACATATTGATGACCCTGTTTGTTAAGATCAATCAAGAAACAAAGCCAACATGCAGCCAGTGGTAAGTAGTATGGAAACATCCAGTCATGCACATTGTGCTCAACTTTTCACTCATTATTCTTTTGAGCAATTCCCACAAAACCTTAATTACCCTAATATTTCTCACCCCAGATTGACTGATTGCTAACAACAATATGAACATCAACATATGCATTTGTAATGTACTATTTTATCAACAGTATAGTTGTAGATTCATATACAAAGAGGTTTTTATCTTCACAAATTCCTGATTCAACCATGGGCCATGCTTTTGGGGCATTTATTAGAGTAGTAGCTATAATTAACAATAATTAAGCATTCTTTAATCTAATTATGTTAAGCATATTTCTTTTTAATCCACCTATTATTCTCAATTATGCCAGCATAATTTACTCAGGCCTAGTCATGTAGGACATATTGTTTAGTGAATGTCGTAATTGTAAATTAAATTGAATCTGAACTGTACATGAAGTTTTCGGGAGCAATTATAGACAAAAGACAAGCAATGATCTCATGGCATCATTTATTATATCACTCCTCCCTAATTATAGCTGTAGTACTCTAACATGCAATTCGTAACTTATGGTGGGAATAAGTCATGTAAACATAATTATGTACATGTAAATGTATTATATAATATATATATAATTATATATATGTACATGTATATATATATATATATATATATATATATATATATATATATATATATATATATTTATAAACTAACCGCTTCCACACATGTAACAAACCTACATAAACATAGTTTCTTTTTGTTTTGCTTTTATACTCTTAAGGTAATTGTATGGAAGTGGTTAGTTGCTATACTACCATCCCAATCTTGTTTTTATGCTTTTTTGGTTTTGATATTTCTACATGCTCTTTCATTTTTTTAATACTTTTTTTATTATTATATCTTTTAACATTGTATCTATACCAAGCCTACAACTTCTATCTAGGTATCTATATATTCAAATATAGAAGGTACAACCCACAAACTAGTATATTAATATTGTAGCCATTTATATATTTCATAGTTTGATAATTCCCTCACTTACACACTTCAGTGACATTAACAACATTTTTTCATACATACAGTACTATATCTTTACTTATGTACCTCCATTAGGTCACAGTTTTCACTTTTCTTTTCACTTTTCTTTTCACTTTCTTATGACACTCCCATTTGTAAGCTGACGTACCGTAAAATTATAGACTTATTTATTCGGTAATAGTTAAGTAATATTTTATTACAGCTTGTATCAACAGTTAGTGTAGGAGGTATTACTGTCTATTATTAGCATGTATATGTCCTTTATCTTAAAATGTCACTGTATAATTTTCTCATATACTGCAGATATTATAGGCAAGAACACTTTTTGCTATCAGTTTGATTCTTGATACTGGACATGATTTATGATTATGGATTAATATTAATGTACATGTGAAATAACAAATGTTTTGGATGTGTTTCTGGTATTATTTATTTATTTATTTTAATGTTACTGTTACGTGATTATAGTTACTATTAGTTAGTTAATAACAAGGATTATTATATTATTATAAATACTTTGCTTCTTTCAATCACAACTATTTTTTTCTAATCATTGTCATGTTCATTGAAGTAGGAAAATTCTTGTTCAAACATTTTTTGCTTTATATATGTATGTACCCAACTCTTTATATAGCAGATTTGTAACACTTATGTATAGGCTGTGCACATTATGCTAATGTGTACACTACACTCCACACTAAACACGCATACACACACACACACACACACACACACACACACACACACACACACACACACACACACACACACACACTATGAAATATGTTTAGTATGATTGAATTATTTCCATGCACAGACAATACACAGCTGTTGTTATTGTTTACTAAGAAAACAATACATAATTTAATCTAATTGTTGACCACCCTTGTAGTAATATAAGTATTAATTCAACTTACCTTAAATAGCTGTGAATTCTTGAATTGTACAACTCTGATTGATAAGTCATAACTATGTCTTGCAAGTCTTAGACTACATTTCCTTTACTTGTGGGAGTTGTATATTGGAATGATTATGTATCATGTGTTCATGAGCTTAGTAGCCTTTGCTTTACTAACTATTTGTGGGAGTTGTATATTAGAATGATTATGTATTATGTGTTTATAATCTGAGGCCAAGTAGCTAACAGTAGTATAATACATTTTGATATATTCAAAGTGTGGACTACAATAACAAGAGTTTTGTAGTACTCATTGCATTCATTATCTATGTAATCTGACAGTCATTCAGTAACATCTGCTGACCCACTTGCAAATTAATTCTCTCTATTGACAATTAGCATGTGTCCATTACAGCTATATGTTAGAAGGGATTGATTTTATCTCCAGTTTAATTGTATTATGCACACTCCCTTAATCTGTGGATAATCAAATCACTAACATAATATGTTAGAATATCACATGACATCACTATGCGCAAACGTGTTAGTATCACAAACATGTAGAATCAGATGATGTCACAACATAACACGTAGATCACAGAGTTAGAATGCATTAGCATTACAAACATATATGCACACATTAGCATTACAAACATATGTGCAATGAGTTACTAATCACAATACATTACTAACATGTTTTAATCACATTACATTACTAACATGTGTTAACATTACAAACATGTGCAATGAGTTACTTGTAATCACATTACATTACTATCATGTGCAATGAGTTAGAATCACATGACATCAACTAAGTGTTAGCATCACAATTATGTAAAATCATATGACATCATGAACATGTGTAAACATCACAAATGTTTGTAGAATATCAAGGACATGCACTAGCTAATTAATGTGTTAAAAATGATATCACTAACATATATTAGCATTAAAAATGTGCAGAATCACATAATGTCACAACCTGTTAACATTGATGTTTATAGTGAGTTAGAGTCACATGACATCACTAACATATTTCATGTGATTCTACATGTTAAACATCATAAACGAGAGCTATTGTCACATGACATTTATGCCATGTGATGTATTACGTAGCATCAGTAATATAAATCCTTATTCTCTTTTCTCATTTTCCTTCCTCTTGATAAAAGTCATTTAAGAATCAAATGAGGAATGATGCCTTTTCAGGAGATAGTCACATATAAGAACGCAGGAGTATGTGTGTGTTCAATATTCTTATAATTATATAAAATGGATATCATTTGAAATGAGATAAGAAGGGCATATGAAGCCACCAAAGACATAAAAGGAACTATTTATTCCTCAACATCACAAAACATGACAAATGTAACAAATGGAATATTATTAATTGTAAGACATGCATTTTGTTGAGTCTCATTAGCGTATCCTCAAATGACTTCTGGCAGATCAATATGCCCTTAGTGCATTTCTCTGAGTAGTGTGAGTATGAGTTTGTGTGTCTGTCTGTCTGTCTATCTGTCTGTCTGTCTGTCTGTCTGTGTTTGTGTGTCTAAGTGTTGTGTGTGTGTGTAATGGAATTTAACTATAGTGCTAATATATGTTAGTAGTTCCAGTTGCAATTTGAACCACACACATGTATAATATTAATTATAATATTGTGTTATGACTTATGTAAGTCAAGAGTATTTTGGGGTGTAAATATTTATATTACTACAATACTGCAATGTACGTATGTACAATATAACTATAATGTTGTATTTATCTTCATTATGTACTATAATTATACACTATTCTGTATTGTGTTATCTTAATAATCCCATTGTGTATTGATAATCAAATTAAGATAATTATGAGAATAATTTGTAATTAATATAGAATGTGTTGTATTGGTAAACAACTACTGACAATCCCATTGTGTATTGATAATCAAATTAAGATATGAAAATAATGTGTAATTAATATAGAATGTGTTGTGTTGGTAAACTATATCACAAACTATTGATAATCCCATTGTGTATTGATAATCAAACAAAAATATGAGAATAATGTCTAGAATGTGTTGTGTTGGTAAACTATTTCACAAACTATTGATAATCCCATTGTGTATTGATAATCAAACGAAAATATGAGAATAATGTCTAATTAATATAGAATGTGTTGTATTGGTAAACAACTACTGACAATCCCATTGTGTAAAATTAAGATATGAAAATAAGTGTAATTAATATAGAATGTGTTGTATTGGTAAACTATTTGAGGAATCACCTATCATACTATTTGTACAATAAGCAATAAACTATTAACAATTTAAATTTTAATATTTTCTGAATTCATTTGTGATGTTTGTGTTAGAAAGATTTTCAAGCAAATTTGAATTATGAAATGTTTAATGTTACATAATACATCATGCAGGGATATAACATAATATAATATAGTAATGTTTAGAACATCATCATAATGCTAATAGCACAATTCTGAAATCTTTTAGTAATGACTGCTCTATCAAATTATTAGTAAAGACAATATTCATACATCATTAATTTATTCTACTTGAGAAAAGTAATACCACTCATGATCATTTTACAACTAAATATATTTCTAAACCTTTTCTACACTATTTATTTCAAAGAGGAAACAATTATTCAAAATGGATGATGTCATGTAGTTTACAAGTGTTACTTACTACACACTTATGATATGACAGATGACTCACCTTTGAATTTGTTATCTTTGACGACATCACTTCTTAATACTATAGCGAGTATATGGGCAACAATTTCTTTTGCGTCGAAGAAGTACAATGACTTGAGTAAGCTCTAAAGTTGTATGCTTACACAGATTATCACTATTTTGGGCAGTTGTTGTAACAGTTACGTAGTTATTGCTATGAATAATTAATTTCTTTTCTGTGTGTTGATCCTAGTTCTTAACCTGTATGTTTACTGAATTATTATTCAGCAGTTTTAGTATAGTTACAAATACGTAAATGCGCATGCTTGACTGAAAATTTGTTGTAATAATTATAATCTTGTAGGAAATCGAGTTCATGTGTTACTAGTACAAAACCAGTATTCCTGTGATTGATTATAAGTTTCAGTTGAAGAATCTACATGTGATCTGTTGCTGAAATATGTATAACCCCCTAGCACGAGGCAGCACATTTGAGTATCATTATATTCCAGCAAATGACACACCTGTTTTAGCCTCAGCACTGTTTATTATGCATATGCGATAACTCTATTACTATAGTAATAGTGTCTGCATGCCACTATCTCTGAAAACTGGGAATTATGAACTTATAACTCCCAATATAACACATAGCAACAGCATAGTAAACAGTTCATAGTTATAGTCTTTATACACACTTAATACACATTACTACACATATATTTACATAACACAAGAATAATAAAAAACATTTTCAATAAAAATGAAAGAAGATGCAGGGATGTCAAAACCCAAACAGCATGCAAACAAGGTTGGGAAGCTAACATAGGACACAAAATCACTTCCATATAACCCTACATAAGTACAGCTCTTTGTATTTTGTTTTATAGCAGTGTAAGTACTTATGTAGGGTTATATGGAAGTGATTTTGTGTCCTATGTTAGCTTCCCAACCTTGTTTGCATGCTTTTTGGGTTTTGACATCCCTGCATCTTCTTTCATTTTTATTGATAAAGTTTTTTATTATTCTTGTTTCCATTGTTTTTTCCCTGAATTTTGTGAATATTTTTTGTAGATTACAAAAATACTATATATATATCACTATGGAATCATACATCATTCTCTTTCACTTACAGATGATGTATATTCTCTATTTCACTTACAGATGATGTATATTCTCTATTTCACTTACAGCACTGTCTGCCATCCTACAAGAAGTAGTGTCAGTCACTGTGTCAACCATTCCAATGATTATCATAGTATACAATATTATTATACAATGGCTTTAATATTAATAATTATTTTATTCATTATTATAAGAATGTATTTGCTCACAAATGTTATTACCATTCCAATGCAACAAGCACTTCTACCTTTATAGCTTCCATGTTCCCAGTACACGAATGCGCATGCGTAATTAAATTCCTCTTAGGAAAATGGCGTCCAATTCGAGATCAAATCTTTGTAGTCGTTGAGGCTGTCTTCTTTCATAGTATGTAAAGATATCATCTTGCTACTTTAAGACCAGAATTCTACTATGTATGCGATAGGAATTGTGCTAGAATCAATTTGATAGTTCAACAAACAAAAAAATGATTTGTCTGAAAAATATTAATATTAATTAATATGATGAAGATTTTGCTACCCGCCGGTTCTCTACCTTAGCGACAATTTTTGGCCATCTAGAAGGTGTTGGTAGTCATAAAAACACTAGATATGAATAGGTATGTGTGTATTAAAACTTACCTGTATATATTACCAGAGATTTCAGCTCATCACTTGCAATTGAAATGTATGGGCGGCCATTTTTTTTCCGTGCCATCCCTACATAGAGAGTACTACCGTACTCTCTGATACTCTTATACATGTACTATTACACACATCTATACTCTTATATACACATACTATTATAACACACTTACACATACCATATTCTTATATACATGTACTATTATACAAATATTTACATAATACATGTTACTAGATTAAAATAGCAATAACCTGGCATACTCTTGTATACATATGTACTAATATTAGGAGATCACTCTCTATTTAGGGATGAATGGCCACCCACACAATTCAATTTTTTTTACTTTAACTCAAAAGGAAAGGGAGGCACAGCTATCATGTACTGAGTGTGCTTCCCAACTGCAACTGAATCATGAGCAAATATCACAAGCAGCTAAGTCTTGATACACACGTAAATGTTGATATTGACTGTTTTTACCACCTTCTAGATGGCCAGAGATCACCTTTAAAGTAAGTAGAGAACCATTGAGTGTCTGGGCACTGAAAAAAATTGTAAGATTCTTGATCTCTATATTTCAAGGGCTATCAAAGTAGTTTTCGCACAAATACAAATTAATTTATTAAAGCTGTGTAAATATTCATAGCGATGACATACATACCAATGCATGTAGCATAAAATTGCTGTAGAATATATATAATTATATATATATAATATTATATATAACAATCACTGTAGAATATAATTATAATAATTGTGACCAAGCATGGGAAATGATTTTTAATTATTCAACTCAACCACTCAGTTATAAAAGTTAATTTATTGTATTCTACTATGTGATGTCAGCACTTCACATACATTTAAAATGCATTCTATACTAGTTCGAACCATCTGAAATTAATCAAATGTGATGAGTACATACATTCAATATGAATTCTAAATTGGTTTGAAGCTGTTCGACAGATTCGAACCACTTCAAATGTAATGAGTACATACAGCAGCGGCTCGACATGTTTGAACCACATCATAAACTTGCGGAGACACTTATGCATTCCTATCTGGCCTCAATACAACCCTTCTTGTTCCAGATTCTTCTGTATAGTTGGGGGTATAAAGAGTAAAGCATAGTAGTATAGAATATACTGTTACTTGTAACCATAACTCACAAAGAAATAACACTCCAAAAACTGCTAAATCATGTAATGTGAGCAGTCAGATAATTTTGATTGAGTGAATTTTCACTCGTGCAGATTAGACAAGGCGCTGTTTAAACAGATGCTCCGTAAATGCAATTCAATAAACACGAAAAGTTTCCTTTTTTAGTGTCACATGCTGTTTACAATGCATGAGGATTAATTAATGTACAATGCATGAGGATTAATTAATGTACATGTATATGTATATATATATATATATATATATATATATATATATATATATACATATAATTATATATACATACATTGTGGACTATATAATTATTACAATATATATGTCATGTTTCAGAGGTGTACTTGCATATGTGCTGATACAAACCTGCTACAAGGAGTTTGGCAGGTTTATATCACCAATACAGACTGATGAAACATGTTATACCAGAAGTCATAATAGAGACTGTTTTTATGGTATGATAAAAGGTATACTATGCATGTATGGTCAAGATATATCCATGCATAGTTAATATTTTAAAGATTCACAAAATAATTAATAATAGTGGTTGCAGTTCAACAGTTTGGATGATTCTTTATGAATTCCCTCCACTTTCGATATTCAGTCAGCTCAGAATTCCTTTTTTGAGTGTATGCACCACTTTCTTCATCGAAATTCTCCAATCAGACTTTTAATTAAGTTCTGTTAGTTTTTAGTAAAACGGATGGTGTTCTCTCACACTGAGTAAATTAAAACCTATTTTATAACATTCGAAAGTTCAATGGTCTCCATGTTATTATAATTAAATTACATGTAGATGTACATGTGATCCAGTTTGTGTACTCAGAGCCAAACTTTAATAACAGTGTACATGTACGTCTATAAGTCTGCCCTACAATGTACGTCTGATCTGCGAAATAGTCAAGATGTAACCATGCAGATATAATTGCAGCAATGGTTTCTATATTTGATACTAATTTCACTTCATTCTCATAGGGTAACATTATTACTCAAGATATAGTAGATAAGGTATGTCTATTTGATATAATTTATAATCATGTACTTTAAGGGGGGGATGTATCCTTTGTCAGAATATCAATCCCACCCCTTGGTAAACTGAGCCCTGACTGTTGTCTTGATGTCTAACTCTCCATCCTTGAGTATAAATTTTACTAGCATATCGTTTGTCATAGTTCTACTGAGTATAGTACTATAGTCTTTATATACTCACTATCATATCTTTAAAAAAATCACTGTTCCACTGTGAGTGGACCCAAAATATATAAGAACTTGTAACAGAATTTTCCTAACTAATCAAAGTTTTTGAATATCAATAACTGTAATAAATAAATATTACTACTTATGATACACAGTTCCACAAACAAACTGTACACAAAAGATGATAACGAAATAAAACAAATATTTAGAAAACAGTTGCTTTTCCTTTTTACTGTAACTGTAACAGGCATTATGTTTTGTATGTGGTTGATGTAATGAGTACATAATTCAGGTATTGTCCATCTTCCATAACTTTTGAACACCTTCTATTACATGTAGTACTGCCTGATTAGTTTGTCTCTTAGGATATCTTTTCATTGATTCCCATAATTGTTCTATATGATTCAGGTCAGGGTTTCTGTTAAGAAGCGCCACCAGTTGATCATCTATTCAATAAAATAAATTTTGTGCAAATGTGGATGTATGCTTAGGATTGTTATCTGGTAGAATTGGTGTGCATCAGACATGTAGTTGAAAAGATATCTGTAGGAAACAGATATTTATTACAACTGATATATCCAGTGTTTTGTACAGGATATTTAGTGTGATTCTACATTGCATTTAGTGTTGTTTATCCAGTATATACTTAATTCTGTCTCAATAGCCTATATATGTATTTTTTGAGAGGTGGTTAAATTATCTTATAGGTGGTTAATTTATCTAAGAGGTGGTTAATTAATCTGAGAGGTGGTTATTCCCGACCAGTGTGGGCAGAACACTGTATATCTCAATGCATGTTTTTTTTTTGCAATACTATTTTTTCCCATTACGAGATAAGGAAATTTGTTTTGCAAACTTTATTATATATATCTGATAACAGTTGTATAGTGTATTTACTTTTATCATATGTAGGAAGTACTTGTTCTTGAAGGATCGAGTACAGAAGATGATTTGGACATTTCTTTAGAAGTAAATGAGGTAAACAATGATTCACTGTACGTTCCCACTCTTGAAAGATCTTTGAAAAAACTAAACCCCATAGTAATACCGGAAAAGATTTTTGTTGTGAGCCTTAAACAATTGAATGTGTTTGTTGAAACAATCAACAGCATTCGTTGTTGTGTAACACCTGGTTGCAATGACATACTAGTTCCTGTGTCATTACAAAGTAAGGGGTTAGGAGGTACAGTGAATATTAGTTATGTTTGTAATGGCTGCGGTATTTCAAAAGTATTTTTTGAAGGGCTGTTTAAAGAACAAATCACTAAATACTACTGAAGTAGGGGCATCCATTCAGGTAGCATTTATTATATCAGGGTGTCTCTATGCCACATACTGTAAAGTATTGAAACTATCACTCGGGCTGGATACTGTCGATTTCAATGCTTTTTATTCCACCATTGAAAGAATGTACCCTGTAGTCAAGTAGATGGTTGATGAGATGTGTGAGGAAGCTAAAGAAGAGATGAAGGCAATGGAGGAAGACACTCTTGGCTCATGGAAAAATGCAGTCACGAGTGCAGACACAACATGGATGACACATGGCCACTTCACCAAAAATAGTACATCCAGTGTTCGAACTACTATAATGGAGCTCTCCTGTTAACTAGTGTTGTTTTAGTTAACTACAACTAAATCCCCTTTCAGTAGTTAACTACCTAGTATATAACTAAAGTCATATGGCCCATAATGGGCACTTTTTGAAATTAGTTTGCAGAATACTGTAACTGTAACGAAAAGTAGTCATTATCGTCATATTAAAACAGCACTACTGAGTTAAGGAAGCCTCGCTCTTGCTCTGTATTTTCCATTAAGGGACTAAATAATTGTTGTTCACCTTTTTTTTTATTGAGTATACATAGGTGAAGAACAAACAAGCAAGTGGACACACAGAAAACCATGGTATATTAATATTTGTATTATTTATACTATTACAATTGTAAATAGGGTAATTATAAAAAGCATTGAAAAAGTGCATATTACTAGCCTGCAGATGATATGTATGTTTGTAGTGTATTCGAGCCTACACCTGATATGTACATGTATGTGTATGCTGTACAGCTCATACTTGAGCTGACATGGACACCTTATGATATTACTATAGTATATACATGTATAAGTTATTGAGTTACAGTATAATCATGTCTTATGATATTAAACTATTTGTAATATTTATAAGAAGCCAGGCGGGCATATGTATGTGTTTATAGTACAGTATGTACATGTACTTTCGAAGCAGTTCAACAGGTTCGAAGCACATCACATACATTTAAAATGCATTCTATGCTAGTTCAAAGCAGTTCAACATGTTTGAACCACCTCTAGCTCAAAGCAGTTCGAAAATGAGTACATACATTTAAAATGCATTCTATACTAGTTTGAAGCAGTTCAATGGATTTGAACCAACTCAAATTAATCAAATGTAATGAGTACATACATTAAAAATGTATTCTATACTAGTTCGAAGTAGTTAGACACGTTCAAACCGCATCAAATTAATGAAATGAGTACATACGTCTAAAATGCTAGTTCAAACTAGTTCGACAGATTCGAAGCACCTCACGTACATTTAAAATGCATTCTATGCTAGTTCGAAGCAGTTTGACATGTTCGAACCACCTCAAATTAGTCAAATCTGACAAGTACATACATTCAATATGAATTCTAAATTAGTTTGAAGCTGTTTGACAGAATCAAACCACCTCAAATTAATCAAATGTAATGAGTACATACATTCACTATGAATTCTAAATTAGTTAGAAGCTGTTCGACAGATTTGAACCACTATGTGATTACTACAAAATGCATTTAACACTATTTCGAAGCAGTTCGACACATTCGAACCACCTCAAATTAATCAAATGTAATGACTACATACATTTATACAAATATAGAATTCATATAGATAGATAGATGGATAGATAGATAGATAGATAGATAGATAAATAGATAGATAGATAGAAAGATAGAACTTAGACATATAGATAGACAGATAGATAGACAGATAGATAGACAGATAGATACATAGATAGATACATAGATAGATAAATAAATAAATAGATAGATAGACCTTAGATAGTTAGATAGACAAATATATAGATTGATAGAGAGAGAGATAGATAGATAGATAGAACTTAGACAGATAAATAGATTGATTGATATAAAATTATAGATAGATACATAGATATATATGTTGAATCTGTTGAACTGCTTTGAAATTCATATTAAATGTATGTACATATTACATTAGATTAATTTGATGTGGTTCAAACATGTTGAACTACTTCAAACTAGTATAGAATGCATATTAAATGTATGTACTCATTACATTTGATTAATCTGAGGTGGTTCAAATCTGTCGAACTGCTTCCAACTATTCTACTGCTCATTCTACTGCCATTCCAGTGCCTATTCTACTGCTCATTGTAGTGCCATTCTACTGCTCATTCTATTGTCATTCTGCTGCTTATTGTAGTGCCATTCTAACCAATTAATCATATGTGATGAGTACATACATTCAATATGAATTCTAAATTAGTTCGAAGCAATTCGACACATTCGAACCACCTCAAATTAATCAAATGTAATGAGTACATACATTTAATATGAATTCTATTAGATCGACAGATTCGAACCACCTCAAATTAGTCGAATATTGAAATATTTGCATGGGCAGGTCCACTTTAATAACAGTTTTAAATGTATGTTGTTATTACATTTGATTAATTTGAGGTGGTTCGAATCTGTCGAACAGCTTCGAACTAATTTAGAATTCATATCGAATATATGTACTTATCACATATGATTAATTGGTTAGAATGGCACTACAATAAGCAGCAGAACGACAGTAGAATGAGCAGTAGAATGGCACTACAATAGGCACTGGAATGGCACTACAATAGGCACTAGAATGACACTACAATAAGCAGTAGAATGGCACTACAATGAGCAGTGGAATGACAATAGAATGAGCAGTAGAATAGCACTAGAATGGCACTACAATAGGCACTAGAATGGCACTACAATAAGCAGTAGAATGGCACTACAATAAGCAGTAGAATGACAATAGAATGAGCAGTAGAATAGCACTAGAATGGCACTACAATAGGCACTAGAATGAGCGGTAGAATAGGCCTAAAATGGCACTACAATAAGCAGTAGAATGAGCACTAGAACTAAAATGAGCAGTAGAATGGGCACTATAATAGCACTCGAATGAGCAATAGAATCATTGTAGTGCCATTCCAGTATTTACGTATATTATTTCAACTTCAAATTAATTGTATTTTATGAGTAATGCCCACTCATTCTAGTGCCATTCTACTACTGCTAATTCTAGTGCTATTCTTGTGCTCATTCTACTGCATATTCTAGTTCCATTCTAATGCTCATACTCCTCCTGCTCATTCTATTGCCATTCTAGTGCCTCTACTGTCATTCTAGAGCAATTCTAGTACTTTTAATGAAGGTTTTAATGTATTACATGTATGGGCACTAGAATAAGCAGTGCTATTCTAGTGACCATTCTACAAAATGATACTACAGGTACATTAGTACGGTAACAGTCATTATGTACTTGGTATAATAACTATTTCTTCCAGCAGTACTGTACTGTATAATTTCTTAACAATTGATCAATAACAGACCATTCATACACTTATAATTTTTGATAAAAAATGGATGTTTTCATCCAATTCAACGATCTCAGTAAGATGACATTTTCTATACCAATAATTCTTTATGCAGAAATTCCTCTTTCCAATTAAAAAAAGTGGTAGTCTTCTAAGTCTGTCAGGCAATGTTGTGATCAAATCGTTTTCTTAGATAGAAGGCCTGAAGTAATATTTCAGAGATGTGGAATGAGTTCTGGTCTTTCATTTCTGTTGCCACTTTTGGTTTATATTCCAATGCAAAAATCAATCATCTGCTAGTATTGCCTGAATGGCCTCATCAGTAGCAAATATTTTGTTTGGAAGAATCATACATTCATGGTCTAGCTAAAAACCTTTTCAGGATGTAGTTGCTTGCTTCAAGGCATGACAGACCGCCTTCATAAATAGCCCCAACCACTGGCTTCTTTCTCCCCTAGATAGAGAGTGTTATCATAGTGAAATTTGAATGATTTGGTCATATCTTTTGCTAATTCTGTTGTTGTTGGGCTGGAGGAGAGGGACATTTCTGTCGTTAAATCTGAAGCGCTAGTAGTTGTTGGGCTGGGAAGTGTAGTTAAATAATTACAAATATCTCTCATGTCTACACATTTAAGTCCAATTATGGCATTTAATACATCTACCACCTCCATATGGTTCAATTGAGTGCTTGGTGCAAGTTTGTAGTTAAGTGCCATGTCGACATGACTGACGTTGGCACTCACACTTTGACAGCACTTCAAGATAGCTTCTACCAGTGGACTACCATCACCCAGTGTCTCATTTAACAAAGTTAGCTGCGGTCTTCTACACAACTGACTAAAGGTCGCAAAATTACCACATTCTTGTTCAAGCACTTTAGGGAGATTCTCTATACTTGAAACCATATCTTCAAGTAGCTCCTCCGAAAAGGTTTGCCATGTTTCTGGAATAGATGCAACAGGAATGTCAAATACGTATCTCAAACATGAATTTTGTAAACGTACGTTCTATTTTCCTTTTCTTGTTTGGTTTAGATGCCATTATTTTCTGATTGGGGCTCTGACTGACTAGCTGTAGGACCACAAGCAGCTAGCGTACTGGCTCGCGAGACTACAGCTAGCGGTGGGACACAATTATTCCGTTCCGTAACCACACCCTCCATATAAAAATTATGTACTATTATATGGAGGGTGTGGTTACGAAACGGAATAATTGTGTCAACGGAACTGAAATCCTCTGTACAGTCGATTGCAGTTGCGTTTGAACTTTGCGGATTGCGTGTATGTTACAGTGTACACTTACATTGCGGATTGCGTGTATGTCAAACATACACGCAATCCGCAACGTTCAAACGCAACTGCAATCGACTGTACAGAGGATTTCGGTTCCGTTGACACAATTATTTCGTTCCGTAACCACACGTACACCCTCATATAAAATTATGTACCATTATATGGAGGGCGTGGTTACGAAACGGAATAATTATGTCAACGGAACTGAAATCCTCTGTAGAAAACACGGACCGCAGATCACGTATTACGGATTATGTGCTTATCACATGATTTTAACAAAATTCACAGTTCATGTGATCCGTAATCCTTGATCCGCAGTCCGTGTTTTCTAGCTACCCGGTACCCGCAAATAATAATTGAGCATGCGCAGAAATCTTTGCTGAATTATTCATAAGTTATAATTTTAATAATTTTAATAATTATAATAACTTCATGAATTTTTAATCTTTTACAGATTGTGAATTCAAAAACTGGTGGTACTAGGGAGTGGGTGGATGCGACGTTTCAAAATGGAATATTATAATTATATTAGATTATAGCTCATTAAAATGCTGCAATGTGATTGGTCAATTAGAGGTTTCTAAATCCCGTAGTAAACCTACTTTTAATTGATTAGTAAACCTATAATTACTTAGTAAACCTGTTGCAATGTTGCTATAGGAATTTCACACAACGAACAGAAGCAAAGTTTGTTGTAAGGCTGGATCTGTAGATTTTCACAAGCGATCGACTGAGAAAGTCGCTAAAGTGTGGGCGTTGACTAGTCTGGCGTAGCCACACCCTTCGCATGGAGGAGGAAGGGTCTGGTATCTTACCGTCAACAAATTTGTACTAATGGAATGTAATTATAGCAACCTTGGGTGGAGCTGCTCAGATTCGTCGAGCAGCTACAATAAATTATGTGTAATTTTGTTCTGACCTGGTCTTTCATAATGGCAGTGAGAGGAGTTATAACAACTACAATAGAGTGTCTGCTACCTTGCAATCTGTCAAAAACATTTGGTAGGCAAGCATAGCATAGTGATTTGCCATAACCTGTTGGTAAGACGCCAAAAACATCACTCCCTTGTACTATGGCGTGCCGTTTGTCTCAAAATTCATGCAAGTCGTTACTTGTGAACTATGCGGTATTTACACTTGTACGTTTGATCGATATTTGTTACTTTTGTTCGATATTTATAAATAACTGTTACTTTTGATCGAAATAACTGTTACTTTTGATCGATATTTATAAATAACTGTTACTTTTGATCGATATTTATAAATAACTGTTACTTTTGATCGATATTTATAAATAACGGTTACTTTTGATCGATATTTATAAATATCGATAAATATCGATCAAAAGTACAAGTGTATCGAACAAAAGTAACAAATATGATCAAAAGTAACAGTTATTTATAAATATCGATCAAAAGTAACCGTTATTTATAAATATCAATCAAAAGTAACAGCTATTTATAAATATCGATCAAAAGTAACAGTTATTTAACAGTTATTGATAAATATCGATCAAAAGTAACCGTTATTTATAAATATCGATCAAAAGTAACAGTTATTTATAAATATCGATCAAAAGTAACAGTTATTTATAAATATCGATCAAAACTAACAGTTATTTATAAATATCGAACAAAAGTAACAAAATATCGATCAAACGTACAAGTGTAAATACCGCATAGTTCACAAGTAACGACTTGCATGAATTTTGAGACAAACGGCACGCCATATGAAACTAGTGATGATCTTCTTTTGCTCTTCTTTCAGACTTTTATAGCCAAGTTCTCGTACACATTGCATTAATACTTCATCTGCCATATGCATAATTGTGTGGTTTCACACCATTAGAAACGTCACTTCCTGCTACTGCAGAATTTTTGCAGCGGTACAAAACTGTTGACGGTAAGATACCAGACCCTTCCTCCTCCATGCGAAGGGTGTGGCTACGCCAGACTAGGCGTTGACCGCTGACTACTGCATTTGTAAAACACTCGTCTAGCTGCTTTCTACCAACAAATGAAGAATGGTTTTAGTATCCACGGCCTTCTTAAAAGGTCTTCTGTCCAACTAAGTGAGCTTTAATACAAAAGTTACACAGCTGACAAAATCGAGATGTGGGCGTTGCCCTCTACAGCAAAACACTCGCGCTATAGATCACTTTGCTGTTTTTTTGCAGCTAAATAATAGTACTACATGGCTTTCTTTTTATGTCTTTTATCCAACAAAGTAATAACTATAATCTAAATTGCTTAGATACTGTATTCTTGGTTTCCACGCGCAATAGAACTACCTTGGAAACATTAAAATTACTTTGGGCTCCGCCCTCAGTAATTAAACAGTTTCCGCGGTAGTTCTATTGCACGTAGAAACCTCGAATACAGTATCTAACCTATATATATGACACTAACCTGGTGTAATACCAACCTTCATATCTTCTGATCAGCTTTATAGTGTCCTGTAATTGAAGAAATATGGTATTTTTCCAAACACACATAAGTACAAAACCACAAAAGCCACGCCCATTTTACTTTTATAGTTACAAGAGGCTGAAGAAAGCTGAATTCTGTAGCTTTTCAGTGAAACCATAAAATTTACCTTTCTAGGCACTATTAAACTCCGATCTTTCTCAGAGAGCAACTACAGTTACGCCACCATTGTTTCCCACCCAACCCCCCCCCCCCCCCCCTCCACTACCCGTGGGGCGTATTTAGGTTTGTTTCTGAAAACATTTAGGCCCAATAATTATACCCCTGGGTGGGTGTGGCTCCAAAAAAACACAGATTGGGACCAGATTGTATGCAGCAAGAAGCTCTGGAAACTGATTGGAGTTTCATCTACCCCTCCCCTAGTACAGCCTTGAATGTTTTGGCTAGCCCCAAGAATGCTCTGTTGGAATTGAACAATTAAAAGAGGTATATAAAAGTCAATGTTTGGTATAGTTATATATTATATGGTCTATCCATACGAAGAGAAGTAGCAGACCTTTGTGTAGAGGCTGAATATCTCAACTGTGACATATACTGAACTCATGGGTTTGGGTGGGGCTGCTGAGCTGAGAAGCCAACCATTCATAATTAAGGTACGAAAACACCAAACATGATGACTTACATTTAGACCCAGAAGGAGTAATGGTTTATTGTAGACACAAAAGGTAAAATGACAAGAATGAATTCAATCGTAGTGCAGAACCCTTGCAAAAAGTGTACCTGGGACAGAAAATAATTTAGCAAGAGTAGTAAGTCCTATACTAAGAGCAGCACAACATTAAAAAAAAAGTTTTATGGCTTCAATCAAGCTGCAAGTTATAAAACGTTATGACCAAATGGTTTTAGTCTTTTTTTTTATCCTTATATAATTTGATGTCCAGTCCTGTCATGATAAAAATGAATCCCCCTAAAATTGGACCCCCTCAGACCAAATATTTTGAAGTAATGGGACTCCCCTGTAGTTCAAACAATTGAACTATTTGCGAAGTATTTGGACTAGGGGAGACCATAAACAATAAGTTCCAACATTTTCAAAGGGCGGTCCACATTCTACGATGCTATGTCCCAGTGTTGTTAGTTTTCAGATACTTTGGGAACACAGACACAAAGCGATTAAAGTAAATGTCTTATTTGCCTGACTGTAAGAGTGTGAGCAACAGTGACCTATTGTGCAATATTATTTTGTGGCTTTGTCATGTGATGGGGTGTGTTCAATAGCAGATGATTGCTTTTAATTCTTTCAGGAGCGCATCAATGAAAAACAAGCATCAAAGCGTTGGAGCATGTAATTCCCGTGTAAATTAAAACAGAGCATAATTATGCTAAATGTGTTGCTATTGTTAGAATATATTGACCACACCATAACATTTTAAATATTAAGTATCTTCTATGACTCCAAGAAGGTTTCCTCGAATTGCAGCAAGACTAAAAGTAACAAACTCCAGTTAGTCTACATCTAGATTTCGTTCTATTTTACCTGGAATAGCGTTATGGGTGTGGTCGATATATATTCTAAAAATGGTAACTCATTTAGCACATGCTCTATTTGGCTTTTTAATTATTTACATTGGATTGCATGCTCCAACCCTTTATTGTTACATTGATGCACTCTTGATTGTACTTATTGCCTATTACTATGTTTTTGCTATGTCACAGCCTATGTGTTACATATTATATTCATATATTACAAGTTATGGACCAGTTTATAACTTCATAACTGTAACTTAAACTTGAGATATAACAATTACTGCACGTACTCATTCTAATGCCTCAGTTCTCTAAACCATCATACACTAACTAAATCTGAATAATTTGACACTGACAGTTGATAGAGACATAAAGACATCTTGTTTAAGTTACATAGTAATTACCCTCGCCACGTAGCGTAGGCAGAAGGATACGGTAATCGTTTTGTCTGTGTCTGTCTGTCTGTCTGTGTGTTAGCACTTTTTCTGGAAAAATAAAAACATTGACAATTCAAACGGGGTACTGGTAGACTTCAAATTATACAAGGAAAAAAATAACGTAGGAATTCTTCTAAAACCTTTTGGTTCTAAAGTTATGACAATTTTTATAACTCACAGTTACCGTTTCACAACTTTAAGATGAAACGAGGGCAATAACGAGAGTAAATATGGACACACAAAACACAAGTGATCCTGTTTCATGGCTGTCGCTAGCCAAGAAACACTTCAAACCAAAAACAATCGAGGTAATGGTTGCTACTACACCACCATTGATGCAAGATAGAAGCTACCTAGCTCCACCTACAGGTATGTGCATGCGTCATGTACTAAACACGTGGTAGAGGTGATTCAATACGTTTTCACACGGAGACTTTAGAGGTAGACTTGAGAACTTCTTCATTGTTTGAGAATTAGATGCAAGTGTGAGGGATTCTACTCGACTAGGTTCAATCAACCAAGAAATGATTTAATGATATATCTTTTAAAATTCACACACACATCATAATAAACTCATATTTATACTAAACAAAATTTACACTTCTTAATGTGGAAATACCTCACTTTAACACAAATTACAACTAATAAAATAAAGTTACACCTGAACAACATGTAAATTAGAAGAATGTAATAAGGTACAGATAAGTGACAAAACATAATGAATACTTAATTGTTCTTAGTGAACATATGTGATTGAGTCCATCACAGTAAGATATAATTATATACAAATTATACATTTCTTTCATTGATATCCTTATTTTGTCTTTTAGGATATAAAGTTATAACAGTTTTAAATTAATGCCCATAAATTTATATATATCCATGTAGTAACAAAGGTTTTGTTTGTTTCATACACAAACTTTATTATATTTTGAAAAAAATTGTAGTGCTTTGTATTACTTTGCCATGTAGGCGAGGGTCCCGTCCCGACGGCGCTCGTTGAAACTGGGAATGAGACTAATTATTATAGAGGAAGTCAGTTTCCCAAACATTTTTTTATAGTTTATAACTGTACTATATATGTTGACTTACAATGTCAAAAAATAATAGAACCAAATTATTATTAATTTTATGGGAGGCATGCCTATTTTTTGTATTGTTCTGCGACTTTTTCTGTGTGCTAGTTGCATACGCAAATGTTAATTAATGGGTGTGGTTGATTGTAAATTGTGTTCTATTATATGTGGGTTGCTGTAGTTGCTAAGTATTCGTTTAGTAGTCAAGAAACAGAACAGTACGACATATGTTCCTGCAAATGTACATTAAATATTTGTGACTGGTAGCTAAACCTCTTCATTAGTTGTTCTGCTTAATGAAAATCTTGTGTCTTGGTTTTACCACAGAAAACTACTTATAATGTCATAAAAGCAGTTGAGTCTTACAAAATATAAGAGGTATCTACAGTTTTTGGTTATTAAATTTTGGTAATGTAAAACTATCAGACTAGAGTCTCACTAGACCCTTTGTATCAACTAGTGGAACATTACCAATCATGTAGATATGTTACATTATTCGTATTATTACATTGATGAGCTTGTGACTGATTAGTTGTTTACAAGCTTTAAACATTACTCACCACTTTCACTCACACACACAAACACTAATAATGTACTGGTCAACAAAATATTTGAAATGTAGTAATTGTAACCACATCCTGTGCAAAAAGTAGTCAATAAATTAATATTGATATATAGCAGATACATGATTACTTGATGCCAAAAATATCAATCTGTACGTTTAGCATCTTAAATTGATCATTAAGTTTATTAAAATACAACATTAAGCTTTGCTTAATGTTGTATTTTATGTATGGTATTCATGATATGAACTAGTTTTGTTGTTTTGCATTCTTGGAAAATAGAATTAAATTATGGTAACTATGTTCTGTGTAGTATACACAATTGTTGCTGTACAGTTAACTTATCATGGTTGATAACCATCTCAACTATTATACTAAATGATTGTGTGTTTCCTATAATCTTAACAGTGTAATTATGAATACATACATTATGAGTGCATTATACTCATATTTCTCATGAGAAAGTTATAAGACATACACTACTCACTCTTGCATGTTCCAGAACATGTGACTTGTATGACTGCTATAGTTTACTTAGTATAGTATAGAGAATGTGTGTGGCTGCACATATTTACATATATGTGTATGTTTGTTCATGTATCAGTTCACATATTGTGAATAGTACATAACAGAATGTATAGTAAAATGCATTCTCACGTGTGTATATGTTTGGCAATATTATCAAGCCAGACACATAAACCAACCAAACACTCACACACTGGATATTGCAGCAGACACTTAATTGAATTTCAAGTCATTATCAAAATATTTTACTACAAGATTATCGACACCAATGTTGTTTAACTTATGAGGGAGTGTACACAAGTTTCCCACAGGTGGTTAATTTAATGTTGTAGATTCTAATGTCCCTTGATGTATTTAGTAACTTATGATTGATAGTACATAACTTTTTATATCAAAAGTGGTCTTTGTATTTATTTACTTACTAGATAAGATGATATTAATTAGATATTTATTAACTGAAATTTGAAATGTCTGACAAACAAAAGAGTATTAATTTTAGTTCTAGTTTTTAACTAGTGAATGAATTGATTAAAAATTCATAAGTTGTAGAAATAATTAGACAGCTATGTATTAGGTGCACTTTGTTATGTTTATACTACAGCTTTATTGCTAAAAATGTTTTATGCATGTGTAATATGATTTACTCTTGTTTCACTCCGCTCTTAATACAATTAAATAGGGCTGGTAATTGGCTGAGATTCTGAAATTGATTATCACTAACTTCAAATTGATTGATAATCGGCCGAAGTAATTAGGCCAATTAATTCAAATAATGCAGGAAACTCCTCCCATTTGATCATAAAAAAACTTCCTGTCACTTATGTTATATGTCTTCTGGAATAATTATAATCAATATCACAGACTTAAAATCGATAATCAAAAGAATTTTCAATATCATCAATTACTCATCCCAGCCCTACAATAAAAGATGTCTAGTGACTTTAATCAAAAAGTAAGTGATGTCACAGAAAAGATGGTAGATTGCTGTTTACACTAATAAGAGAATGTACACACACTCTACTGCTTGCTTTAAGTACGTTAAGAGAACCGCACTTTTAATCTTTGGATTGATAGTTATTTGCATTTTGTTGTGTCATTCGCATAGATCTGGATTACATGACCAGAAATCTGCTAAAGTCTCTTTTCACACATTAGAAAGTGTGGGTGGCTGGGATTCTAATCATTGTACAGGTGTAAACAATAATGAAGTTGAGATTGTCTAGTTATCTCCATCATTCACTTTGAAATATTAAACTTTATTCTAGCACATTATATCACAACCAGTGAACAGTTCTCTAAAATGCTGTGCTTTGAATGTCTAATAATTATATTGTTTCGTTTGGGTATTCGGATAACCGGTCAAAGTACGCGTTATTATCATAACAAAAATGTCAAAAAGGTAAAAAATGTTCATTATTAGTTAATTATAATTCAAAAAAAAGCTGGGTGTGGCATTTAACAGAGTTGGAACTGCATTACTGGACTATAGATGTGATGGGTAAAACAATGGTAACTTTAATGCTGGGAGCACTGTTTGGTGTGTTATTGTCTCCTATATTATTGATGTTGCTATCAAATGATGTTCCAGATCAACCATTGTTTCTTTGTCCCAAGATATCTTTGAATCAGTTGGATGTTTACACTAGAGATGATGCTAACAGATCTTTCCTGCAATCATATTCTCCACATGATGCGCTTGATGTATTCACTGACCAGCAACTAGCTAACAACTTGGTTCATGTTGCTATTCTTTCTAGCCCTAGAACTCCAAGAACTACTGCATTGTATTACAGCTTTGGATTAGATTTGGGGGAACATCTCACAATTTACACTTTCCCAACTTATCAGGCAAGCAAAAAACCTGTTAAAAAAATCCATGCTCAACTACCAGTGAAATACATGCAACTAAGTGAGAATAATACTCATGTTCAACTAGTTAAACTACTACAACAAATTTGTCAGAGTAGTAAAGTGAAGTATGAATATGTACTTTTAGCACGAGATGATGTCTATATTCAAGTTGATAAACTATATAAGTTTCTTCACTCTCTACCTTCAACAATTAGTCCAATATATATTGGTCATCGATCTGAACATGGTTTACACTGTTCAGAAGGTCCAGTATTACTGAATAAATTAACATTACATCAAGCATGCCCTTACATCCAACAATGTTTGACTACCCAAGTAACTAGTACATCAGAGGCTCAAGTATTGGGTAACTGTTTACAAAACATTTTAGGAATTAAATGCTGGCAGCCAAAACAGGTTAGGTTAGAGTTAATTAAATCATGTATGTGTTTTGATAAACCATGCACCTTACTACTTTCGGGAAATACTAATTAGTGAATATATAATTATTATATTAACACTTTATTACCTTTGGGAAATGCTCATTCATGAGTGGTTTGTTTATCTTTATGAGAAATAAACAATTAACTAATTGTTTAACAATGAATTTTCATATCACAGTGATTTGTTATTTTTGTGAAATTGAACACTAGATGTTATTTTAGCAATAGTGAAGGTATGTATATAATTATTGCATCCTGTAATCAAACTCATTGAAGTGTATGTGTTATGATAATCATTACAGCATCCTAATAACTATATACAACAACATGCATAGCAAAAGGTGTTATTTCATTATTAATTTTTCCAAAAGGCTTTGTCCAAACAGCCATCTTATAAGACAATGAAACTTACAATCCTTGTGAAAATGTATATACACAAAATGACTATCAAAATGCAAAGTTTTGCAATATCCAACTTAGTGGAGTCATGCAGTCTTCAGTGTTGGTAAAGAAAATTGTTGATTAAAGAAGTTTCATAAATATGGGTTCACAACATTTGGTGAACGTTCACACCATTGAGGAGAGGTTCTGCATGATATATTTTAAATTTATAACCACAATATTTACTCAAGAATTAATGAAAAAGTTAGACATGTAATTATAAATCAGGAAGTATGATACCTCCTTCCTTTGTAGATTATTTCATTTACACCTGATATAAACCAAGCTGAAGTAGTACTATCATGGCCTATAGGGGCTATAATCTGATGATGTAGTATGCCCATGCAGCTGCTACATTTAATAGCTAACCCAATGCATGAACAGTGGAATACAGACAGTGGATCATAGTGTCACATACAGTATTACAGTTATAGTAGTTACTATACATAATTATGCATAGCATGCATGGAAATATCAAGCCAGCTGCCAGACATTTTCCCCATATATTTTGTACAGTTCAGTTTCAATTTACCAGACATTCACTAGATATATCTGGCAATGTCCTGTTTCCACACCATTGTGGAGTGACTAGTGTGATTATGTAAATTCATATCTATTTCATTATGCAGGTAGAACCTTTATTTTATTATGATAAAGCTAATATCCTAACATCGAGTCAACTGTATACTACAGATCTGTTCAAACAAGCTATAACTATTCATCCAGTAAAGGATTCTGCTCATCTTAAAACCATTCATCAACTAGTATCTGAATTGCGTGTTAAGACTTTGCTTAAGGAAGCTAGTTCTGTTGTAGACAATGTCAATAGACTTGAGGAGGCTATGCAGCAAACACAAAAGTCCAAACAATGGTGGTTGTGGCATAATGCACATATCAACCCAAAATCAAAGTATGAACTACTTGTGTGGAATTATTTCAATGCTTCCCACATGTTTCAACAACATGAGCATCTACCACTGCTTGGTCTGCCACAACGCTACAAAACTAGCATCAATGCAGCACTACAAATTGTGACTGATAGAATGAATGCAAGTGGTAAATCGGATCCTTTTCTTCCTCCATACATACTTCACGATGGATTTGTTACTAATGAGGCATTAGGTATAGAGTATGTACTACAAATGTCAGTCAGGCGTAAGTCATCCCCACTACCCCAACAGTATATCGCACACGTTTTCCTCCCTTTCCAAAGTCCTGGAATGAGTTCCTACAAACCCAAACTAGTTTTGTCTCAAACTATTGTGAATATAGTAATTCCTGTTGCTCATTACCATAACTTAGTGCCATTTTTAGAGCTATACGAAGCCGAATGCTTGAGACATAATACATCAGTTCACCTACATCTAGTGTTTTTCTATCATGATGAATTGATATCAAAGAAACTGTCTCAGATTCTTGACATTTATCAAACAGCCAAGATTGATAAATATGAAATAACAAGTCATTCTTATTCTCCTTTTTATGCCTATAACTATATTGCTGAACTCTTATCAGACAATCAGTTGTTGCTGTTTTTTGATATGACTTTACATTTTTCTTTAAATTTTTTGGAGCACTGTCGCATGAACACAATTAAAGGTAAACAAGTGTTTTCTCCTATTTTATTCTCATTTTACAAACCAGACATTGTTCAGAAATACGCATCAAATGTAAAGCATGGATCCATTTCATCTGAGACAGGTTTCTTTGTTCGCTACAACTATCAAGTCACATCTATTTACAGATCTGACTATGCAAAAGTTGGTGGTTTCAAACGCAGCAAAGGTTCAAGTGGCAGTGATGATAAGCACTTTCTTGAAAATATTCTGAAGAGCGATATTTACCTAATGAGGGCTATTGAGCCTTTTTTGACACGAATATACAAACCTAGGAACTGCAAAAAACTGAAGACCAAAGCATCACAGGAAATGTGCATGAATTCTGTTGCTGATTCCATTGGAAACAAGAAGATTTTGGGATCTTATATACTTCATAATGGCATTTTAGACTCACAACTTTAAATTTGAAATATCACTTCTGCAATAAAGTCTGGCATAAATAATAATTAATGAGCATTATAATTATAATAATGAATTTTTTATTAGACTAGACTATGAATTATATCATACATAGTGCATGGTCATGGGATCAAAAGGTCTAAAGATGAATCTTCATTTGTACTTCATGAATCAACTGTGTAAATTAGCGTTTATTGGAATAAAAATCTAGTAACGTCAGTTAACTAATTAATAGTTACTATATATAATTATATATAGATTTGTGATAATACTGCAATGCGAACATTGTTTTCTTGCGCATTTTAATTGGCCAATTTGAAGTGATTGGTTGATGTTTTTGCGTTTATAATTGCATGCGTGCATGAACAGAAGGTCAGACTAGTCTCGCGTAGCCTAGCCAGCCCCTCCCCACTCTGACGTCAGAGTGGGAGGGGCTGGCTACAGACTGCATGCGTGCATGAACAGAAGGTGAAGCGCCTCTGTTACTAGCCGTTTCTAAAGATGCATCTTCGGTTTATTCTTCAGCTTTTTACTGGAATAAACTGGTAATGACAATTATATGAAATATATAATTTTTGTAATTGTGATAAGAAAACTTGGTTAGACATCTTCTGTACAATGACCAGCAGCCCAATACGTGCAAACTGCTGGAATATGTGTAAATATTAGTCTATTACAATGATTAATTGTTGTAACTAAGAATGGTTTAATTGAATGGAATATATATATATATATATGGCACCTTGAGTGGGCATGCCACAGATTAAAACACGTGACTCTCCATAGATCCTACAGGACACATCCTATGAGGTGCTGCATATTTCAGTTTACCCAATTAAATTACAATTATAAATGTAAGATCCCATTTAGGATCTATAATAGCCATTGTAGGAAAATAATGTAAGATAATTTTTGAATTGTCAAGTCCATAGTGTACAGGATAATTATTGTATGAATTGTGGAAAACGACTTTCTCAGGCCAGTACCATGCAATAGTTTTATGGAATGCAATTGTTTTTTTTAATGCATGTGCCATCATTTCCATGGAATAATTATTTTACCTGGGATCTATCATCCATTAAACCCTTCAGAAAAGATACTAATGCTGACAAATTTATCAGTTATCAATAGAAATGGGTGCTATGTCCTGTGCAATTGTTTCAATAATAATTTCTGGTTCATCACTTCATGTAAGGATAGTATAATAGCTATACAAGATAGTATAATACTTATACAAACCAATAATTTCATGCTTGAGTAAGAACAAAAACATCCTGATATAACCCTAACAATGTCAGTACACCTAACATAATTCTTATACAATATGAGACTATATAAATGTAACATAATTTCCTGACTTGAAACAACCAATTTCTGGATGTATAATTAAATTTGCAATAGTAAGACTTCATTTAATTGATTGTATTCACTATTGGCTGTGCTAAACTAAATTGTTATATCCTGTGACCTTTTGTGTGACTAAATCCAGAGATCACAATAATGTCAGACATCTTTAAAATTGTAAGATTGACATAATGATTTTTCCCAGGCTGTCAGCTTAATGTCAATCATCTACTATCAATAATTACGGATAGTCTGACTTACTATGAAAATAGCTACACTGTAAAAACTGACTGGTTGATCTAACCAATTTGACTTGTAATATGAGTTTCGTCTGCTTAAGTGCTTTTTCACGTGTTCTATATGAAGTAGCCAATACTATAAATTATTTGGAATTGAAAATACGATGTTTACTTTCCTTTGTAAACATGTTTATTATGTTCCTAATGAGAAGTACAGATGTATCATCCAGTAGGAACATAATAATCTTGTTTATGATAAATTTAAAACATTCTTAATGGATATTACATCTGTATATTTATAACTGAAGTAAAATTGTATTCTTTATTATGTATACTAGTCAATGTAGATCAAGATGAAAAGAAATAAATTATTACTACTTGTAATCATAGCTAGCATGAAAAGAAATCAGCATTCATTTTATATAGTCTCATGCAGGAAGAATTGAAACTCAAATGAGGGTTAAAGTAACCCATTATTTTTTAAAGTGTAATGCATTGCTAGAAAGAATTTCACTTTTTCTATAGTAGTATAATTATACATTTTATAATAATCTAATTTTTGTAAATTACTCTGAGTACTCTCTTTTCTTTATAGTATTTGTCTAACCTTGGCTTCCTATCTGGACACTCCACGTGTATACTTCTCTGGACATTTCCGAGCAGATGCACAAACTGTAAACAACCTCCAGTGCAACTTTGATGTGGATGTCAATTTCGATACAAACCTCAATGAAGATTGGAATTCGTTGGGTACAAATGAATTTTCTTTCTTAGATACAACAGTAACTGGAGCAGTTGATAAGGATGGAGTATTTACAGAATCTGATCCAGTGATTGGTGCCAAAGTTCTGGATAATGGTAAAAGTCCCTTTGCTAAAATGGTCATTCAAGACGTGGACACTGAGAATACTACAGCTGTATACGGTATGAAATTTGGAATTGGCTGGAACCAGACACAAGAAGGCTACCAAAATCTTTCTTTTAAAGGTGACTGGACTCGAAACATTATTTCTCAAAATCTTTGGCATAAAGTCAAATGTTATGATGCTTCATTGCTACAAGATACTTATCCTCGAGGTGCCTTGGCAACTACTACAATTACTAATATTTCCTGGCATGCTGAAAACGATCATAATTCAAATATACTCAAAGACTTAAGAGAAGCAAGTATGGCAAATGGAAACACACTTCAGGTTTCTGTGTCATTTTACTTTTACACAAGAAATTATCAGCCTCTAGTTCCATATAATTTCACATTGGGCTATGTCATTGGTTCAATTGGTATTTATATAGAAGGGGAACCACTAAATTATGGGGGAGATAGGTTGCTAAGCCCGGAGAATATTTCTACACCACAATTGGAATTTAGTGATAATGATTCGTGTGCTGGTCTTGATCCTGATCTTTTCAAACCATGGATGTATAGAGCTCCTTTCAAAGTACACACTAGCTCTAGTGTAGTCACTGTAGATCTGAGTAACTCATTACCAATCACTACATATTCCAATATGCGTGATATTGGTCCATTATTCCTTGCAATAATACACGAAAAAATCCAGTGTGTTGAACTCATTTCATCTGATCCTATACCTTATCTTAGTGAAAATTGGATTAAGAAAACAGGTGGAGTTGTGGACTATAAACTTTCATCCACACAACTAGATGATTTAAAATCCAATTATACCCTAGTTGTAGTTCGTGAACAAAGCACTAGTGAGAATATAGATACATATCCAGAATGTGGCCAAAAGGCTCTGCATCATCAAGATGATAAGCATGTGTATAAACTAATGCTTCGTGAATCACCATATTACATACGACCTATGGGATTTTATAATGCTTTTCGAGAATTTAAGGAATCAGTTGAAATCCCTTTATATGTTAGTCATCTTGGAAACCCAGCTAACAATATCAAAGTTATAGTGAGTAAGTATGTAGGTATTTTTTTATCTACAACACCTGAATTTGGTGTGACTGTAGAAGGTAGCGACCATGCCATTAAAACAACAAATTCCACTGGACTAGCAAGTTTCACATACACCGTGGCAAAACCTATGAGTACACTACGAAACTATTCTAAATCACCTTGTGCAGAAAATCAGCCGCAAATCACTACTATTCCTATTGATGGTCAGAGTTACCAATTCAATTATGCTGTATGTACAACGGACGAGTGTCCTAAATATCTGGAAAATGATTTGGACATCGCCAAAATTTCAATTAGAGCATTGTCAAGTAACACTGCTACTGAGCCATATTCATGGGATGATGTATATCCAATATTTCGTCAATATTACCATTTATACCCAGTAATGAGCCGTATAGTTAATTTAACAAATTATTCTTCTGTTGTAGAATACCATAACTGGAAAATGATTAACTATTCAATGGGTCTTGACTTTAATGATCCAAACTTTATGCCAGTAACACGAGATATACCTCCTTCTAAACAAAAGATGATTTTGAAATGGCTTCAAAAGCCTATTAGGAAAAAGGGCGATCTTTCATTTTCATCATCTGATTATGATGACAATCCTTCTCAAGAAGTGCTGGAAGTTCCCCTTTGTGATCATCCAAATACTACAACAGCTCAAAGTAATTTTGAGAATCAAGTCTTTCCTTTGATATGTCAACACGATAAAATACCTTTTGATACCAATCAAGTTTGTGATTTCCTAGATGCTAATTATTATCGTGCAACATTGGATAGCTCTGATACACCTGATTGTACCAGACCTTTGTATGGATACACAAGTAATTCTCAGAATCCTAACATACGTAAATTATGTAATATTACAAATGTTCAGAAACAGTTACAGCTAGCAGTCGAGATTGAGTTTGCCACCATTCCTCTCTATCTAACATCTCTTTACTCCATAGTCAAAGGATGTAATCCAGAAATTTATCATCTTATTCGTAGTGTTGTAATGCAAGAAATGTTACACATGGTTCAAGCTGCTAATATTCTTATAGCAACAGGAGAAACTCCAATAGTTGATAATTCCAGCTTTGTTCCACAATATCCTAGAGAGGGGTTACCAGGTTGTGTTCATCCCAAACTGAAAGTCTATTTAGACAAATTTAATTTGAAACAAGTTCATGATGTTTTTGTGACAATAGAGCAACCAAATATAACGTGTATTGCAACGCCACGTCCTGAATTAGCCAACAATACTATTGGACAGTTTTATAATGAGATTGAAGAGTGTATTGAAACTTTGGGAAATAACATATTTAAAAAAGGAGCAGAGCAATTACAAGTAAATTGGCCTTGGTCATTATTACCAAATACCATTGGAAACGTACACATAGTCACAGATGTTAGTTCATCTAAAGCAGGAATTGATGAAATAGTTGAACAGGGCGAGGGTAGTAGTCCAATTGACCCACATTATGATCCAAAAACAGATCAGTTAGCCCATTATTATCGTTTCCAGGAAATAGTTTGTAGAAGGAAGCTCATCAAAGTTGATGATAAGCATTATGCATACCGTGGAGCAAAGATTTCATATGATCCACAAGGTGTTTGGCCCATGAGGAAAACCCCAGGCAAAGAAGGAATTTTTCCAGGCAGTAATTGTTACACTGAAGCTAAAGCTTTTCATAAAGTCTTTCGTGCTCTACTACGAGAGCTTCAAGTTACATTTGGTGGTTCTCCTACAAATATCATCAATACCGTTGAGCTAATGGAGTCACTTCTGGTACACGCTAAACGAGTAATGCGAGTGAAGTACAAATTCAATGATAAAGTTGATGATGATACTTGTGGTCCTGTATGGGATTATGACTGGGATGATTAGGAATTGTTATTTGCTGATTCATCACAATTGATTTGTTTGTAGTGTAGTAGTAGTGGCACACTATGTGTGTGTGTGTTTTTTTTTCTTTTAGTTATTTGTATTGTTGAGATTTTGATTTCTTTTAGTTATTCAGTTTTGTATCATTATAACAAAACTTTTTTTTCTAACTTGTTTGGTTTTGGTATATCAATATTTCAAATATGAAATATCTTCACAACCTGTTCAAACAGGTATGTTTGTTGTGAAGCTATTTGTATTTGTTTGTTCCTTCATATCAGTATAGTATTGTAGCTTATTACTGTTGTGATACAAAACATCTACTCACATGTACAGCTACGATTGCAAAGTGAAAGTCTGCTTTTGATTTCAAATAAGGTTGTATCGCGCGTAGCGATTGAGTGGGAGGGGCTGGCTACGCCAGACTAGGATGGCCCTACGGGCCATAAAAAGTGATTTGATATAACAATACGGTATTACAGTTCATTAAACATTCATTTTTGATAGTGTTGACAAACATTTACATAATATGATATTTTTCATGTTTAGTTCTTCCTCCCATCTTCCTCTTTCGATAGTCTCCACTTCATTATTTATTACCTCCTTATTCTCCTCATCTTCACTTGTGTACTTTTTCTTATACTCTTCCATAGTTTCAAGGTAAGAGACAGGAGGCCATCTGTAATGACAGTTAAACTAACATAATGTTATGTTCTTTAGTATGTTATATCCAAGAGAAGTCGCACCTCTTGATAATATATCATTATAATTGGTGTTATGAAGCAGTAGACACTTCTACCATTGTAAGTTGATAACCACAAAAACAGGAGAATCCCTCTATTCTGGACAACCTTGGGACAAATATAAGCAGTACTAGTGGTGTGGAAACAGCCAGTCATGCAGGACATTGTCCGATAAATCTAGTTAATGTCCAGTAAATTGAAACTAGCCCTTATACAAAGTATATGGGGAGCAGGACAAGAGTGGTGAAAATAGGTCAAAATGTCCCGTAGTCAGCTCAATGTTCCACACCCTTGAATAAAAGTGTCCTGATTATAAAGTACAGTTTGGGACATCTGTAAGTGTCTTTAATACAGGGATATGCATTACAAACAGAATAGCACAATGCATAGCGAAGTACTGCATTCCACCTTCCTTTGAAAGTTTTGAATATTGTAGACCACACTTGAATAAAAGTGTCCTGATTATAAAGTACAGTTTGGGACATCTGTAAGTGTTTTTAATACAGGGGTGTCCTCATTTCTGTGGGTCCTGAATAAAGGGGTTTCACTACAATATGCATTACAAACAGAATAGCACAATGCATAGCGAAGTACTGTATTCCACCTTCCTTTGAAAATTTTGAATATTGTAAACCACACTGAAAAAATACACATGTATACACGCAACATAAATGTACCAGAATGCTATGAATGGACACCAATAGTTTATTATATCTAACATTGGGACTGGAAATTAAAGAATGCACTTTTCATATTATATACCTGGTAAATACTTTAAGCCTACTGCATCCACTAAATTTAAACTTAATTCTGAGCCACACCTAGTATCATTAATGAGATGCTGAGCCACACCTCGCAATCAGTATATTATTATTAATCCCATGGTAAAGTGTGGTTGGAATAATTATTAAAATTAATTTATTATTTGCCTCTGGGTTTAGAATAATCGCGATGACATAATCCCGCTGGAGGTTATAAAAGGACCATTTTGTTTTTCACGACCAAATTTCCTGTGACAAAACAGAAGGTCAGAGAAACGTTCCTGTTATTGGCTGTTTCTAAAGATGAATCTTCGGTTTGTCCTTCAGCTTTTTACTGGAATAAGCTGGTAATGACAATTATATATTTATATATAATTAGACATGAAATTTTTGTAATCATCTTCTGTACTTAAATGACCAGTTGCATGCCTGATAATCTATACTGCGGCTTTAGAAATTAAGTGCAAACTTCTGGAATATGTGTAACCTAATATATTATTACAATGTGGATGCTATAAATGACAGATTAAAACACGTGACTCCATAGATCCTAGAATTGAGGACACATCCTATGAGGTGCTGCATATTTCAGTTTACCTAATTAAATTACAGAATTATTTATAAATTATAAACGTAAGATCCCATTTAGGACCTATAATAGCCATTGTAGAAAAATAATGTAAGATAATTTTTGAATTTTAAGTTCATAGTGTGCTGCGACTTTCTCAGGCCATTACCATGCAATAGTTGTGTGCAATGCAATTGTTTTTAAAATTTTTGTTATCCACATTGTTGTAATTATATAATCACGCGATAATTTCCATGGAATAATTATTTTACCTGGGATCATCCTTTAAACTTTTTAGAAAAGATACTATTGCTGACAATTTTTTTCAGTTATCAATAGGTTGCTCAAAGAAATGGCTGCTCTGTCCTGTACAATTGATAACCCTCGCCTGCATAGGTGGAGCGGAGGGTACTGTAATCATATTGTGTCTGTGTGTATGTGTGTTCGCAAATTTCTGGAAAACCTACGCGAAAATTGGCGGCTTGAACGAGCTACTGAGAGACTTCAAATTATACAAGGAACAAAATTAACAACAGGCTTTTGCTAAAACCTTTTGGTTACAAAGTTATGACAACTTACGATTGCTGTTTCACCACATTCAGAAGACTTCTGGTAGCAAACGTGTCCATGGAAGCATAACTCATCTTGTTTGAAGGCTATCGCTGTCAAATCACAGCTTGAAATCAAGTATAGTTGAAGTAACAGCTGCTACAACATTGAGCTCGCTCTAAGTTTTCTGCCATAACTGTCAATTTCTAGCCCCACCTATTCATTTCATGCACATGTTGGAACCACAATACTGTTTTATAAAGGCAATGCACTTCTTTTACTAAGAATTATGTACTCTTACTAGAACTGGAGTGTAAGTTGTAAAACTGACACACACACACACACACATATATATATATAATTATACATATAAGTATAATAATTATAATTTCAGTATAATAATTATTACAGTCAAGTATAGTCTGCAAATATTTTCCTGTCAGTAGTCATTCTTTTTTTTCTAATCATTTGTGGCGAGGGTTCTACACTATGAGTGCATTCATTTCAATAGTAATTTGTTGGTCAATTTGCAGTAGTAAGACTTCAATTATCACTAATAGAATGATAGCTAAGATAAATTGTTGTGAAAGCTATGATAGCTGAGCTAAACTAAATTGTTATGTCCCGTGACCTTTTGTGTTAGAATATTCATAATCATTCAAGTGACTACTATAAGTAAATCAAGAGATCACAATGATGATCTTTAATCAATTTTAAAATTGTCATTACTTCTCCCATCATGTATTAGTTCATATAAGATTGACATAATGATTTCCCCAGCTTAATGTTAATCATAATTACTAATAATTACTAATAATGGATAGTCTGAAGTAACTAATGCATTGCTAGAAAGAACTCCACTGTTTCTGTAGTAATATAATGTAATTTTTGTAAATTACTCTGAGTACTCTTCTTTTTTTACAGTATATGTCTAACCTTGGGTTCCTATCTGGACACTCCACGTGTATACTTCTCTGGACATTTCCGAGCAGATGCACAAACTGTAAACAACCTCCAGTGCAACTTTGATGTGGATGTCAATTTCGATACAAACCTCAATGAAGATTGGAATTCGTTGGGTACAAATGAATTTTCTTTCTTAGATACAACAGTAACTGGAGCAGTTGATAAGGATGGAGTATTTACAGAATCTGATCCAGTGATTGGTGCCAAAGTTCTGGATAATGGTAAAAGTCCCTTTGCTAAAATGGTCATTCAAGACGTGGACACTGAGAATACTACAGCTGTATACGGTATGAAATTTGGAATTGGCTGGAACCAGACACAAGAAGGCTACCAAAATCTTTCTTTTAAAGGTGACTGGACTCGAAACATTATTTCTCAAAATCTTTGGCATAAAGTCAAATGTTATGATGCTTCATTGCTACAAGATACTTATCCTCGAGGTGCCTTGGCAACTACTACAATTACTAATATTTCCTGGCATGCTGAAAACGATCATAATTCAAATATACTCAAAGACTTAAGAGAAGCAAGTATGGCAAATGGAAACACACTTCAGGTTTCTGTGTCATTTTACTTTTACACAAGAAATTATCAGCCTCTAGTTCCATATAATTTCACATTGGGCTATGTCATTGGTTCAATTGGTATTTATATAGAAGGGGAACCACTAAATTATGGAGGAGATAGGTTGCTAAGCCCAGAGAATATTTCTACACCACAATTGGAATTTAGTGATAATGATTCGTGTGCTGGTCTTGATCCTGATCTTTTCAAACCATGGATGTATAGAGCTCCTTTCAAAGTACACACTAGCTCTAGTGTAGTCACTGTAGATCTGAGTAACTCATTACCAATCACTACATATTCCAATATGCGTGATATTGGTCCATTATTCCTTGCAATAATACACGAAAAGATCCAGTGTGTTGAACTCATTTCATCTGATCCTATACCTTATCTTGGTGAAAATTGGATTAAGAAAACAGGTGGAGTTGTGGACTATAAACTTTCATCCACACAGCTAGATGATTTAAAATCCAATTATACCCTAGTTGTAGTTCGTGAACAAAGCACTAGTGGGAATAAAGATACATATCCAGAATGTGGGCAAAAGGCTCTGCATTGTCGAATTCAAGATGACAAGCATGTGTATAAGCTAATGCTTTGTGAATCACCATATTACATACGACCTATGGGATTTTATAATGCTTTCCGAGAATTTAAGGAATCAGTTGAAATCCCTTTATATGTTAGTCACCTTGGAAACCCAGCTAACAATATCAAAGTTATAGTGAGTAAGTATGTAGGTATTTGTTTATCTACAACACCTGAATTTGGTGTGACTGTAGAAGGTAGTGACCATGCCATTAAAACAACAAATTCCACTGGACTAGCAAGTTTCACATACACAGTGGCAAAACCAATGAGTACACTACGAAACTATTCTAAATCACCTTGTGCAGAAAATCAGCCACAAATCACTACTATTCCTATTGATGGTCAGAGTTACCAATTCAATTATGCTGTATGTACAACGGACGAGTGTCCTAAATATCTGGAAAATGATTTGGACATCGCCAAAATTTCAATTAGAGCATTGTCAAGTAACACTGCTACTGAGCCATATTCATGGGATGATGTATATCCAATATTTCGTCAATATTACCATTTATACCCAGTAATGAGCCGTATAGTTAATTTAACAAATTATTCTTCTGTTGTAGAATACCATAACTGGAAAATGATTAACTATTCAATGGGTCTTGACTTTAATGATCCAAACTTTATGCCAGTAACACGAGATATACCTCCTTCTAAACAAAAGATGATTTTGAAATGGCTTCAAAATCCAATTAGGAAAAAGGGTGATCTTTCATTTTCATCATCTGATATTGATGACAATCCTTCTCAAGAAGTGCTGGAAGTTCCCCTTTGTGATCATCCAAATACTACAACAGCTCAAAGTAATTTTGAGAATCAAGTCTTACCTTTGATATGTCAACATGATAAAATACCTTTTGATACCAATCAAGTTTGTGATTTCCTAGATGCTAATTATTATCGTGCAACATTGGATAGCTCTGATACACCTGATTGTACCAGACCTTTGTATGGATACACAAGTAATTCTCAGAATCCTAACATACGTAAATTATGTAATATTACAAATGTTCAGAAACAGTTACAACTAGCAGTCGAGATTGAGTTTGCCACCGTTCCTCTCTATCTAACATCTCTTTACTCCATAATCAAAGGATGTAATCCAGAAATTTATCATCTTATTCGTAGTGTTGTTATGCAAGAAATGTTACACATGGTTCAAGCTGCTAATATTCTTATAGCAACAGGAGAAACTCCAATAATTGATAATTCCAGCTTTGTTCCACAATTTCCTACAGTGGGGTTACCAGGTTGTGTTCATCCCAAACTCAAAGTCTATTTGGACAAATTTGATTTGAAACAAGTTCATGATGTTTTTTTGACAATAGAGCAACCAAACATAACGTGTATTGCAACGCCATTTCCTGAATTATCCAACAATACTATTGGACAGTTTTATAATGAGATTGAAGAGTGTATTGAAACTTTGGGAAATGACATATTTAAAAAAGGAGCAGAGCAATTACAAGTAAATTGGCCTTGGCCATTATTACCAAATACCATTGGAAATGTACACATAGTCACAAATGTTAGTTCATCTAAAGCAGGAATTGATGAAATAGTTAAACAGGGCGAGGGTAGTAGTCCAATTGACCCACATTATGATCCAAAAACAGATCAGTTAGCCCATTATTATCGATTCCAGGAAATAGTTTGTAGAAGGAAGCTCATCAAAGTTGATGATGAGCATTATGCATACCGTGGAGCAAATATTTCATATGATCCACAAGGTGTTTGGCCCATGAGGAAAAACCCAGGCAAAGAAGGAATTTTTCTAGGAACTAATTGTTACACTGAAGCTAAAGCTTTTCATAAAGTGTATCGTGCTCTATGAGAGCTTCAAGTAACATTTGGTGGTTCTCCTGCAAATATCATCAATACCGTTGAGCTAATGGAGTCACTTCTGGTACATGCTAAACGAGTAATGCGAGTGAAGTACAAATTCAATGATAAAGTTGATGATGATACTTGTGGTCCTGTATGGGATTATGACTGGGATGATTAGGAATTGTTATTTCTTTTTCTAACTACGTATAATTGATTTAGTACGGATTGATTTGTTTGTAGTAGTAGTGGCACACTATGTGTGTGTGTGTGTTTTTTCTTTTAGTTATTTGTATTGTTGAGATTTTGATTTCTTTTAGTTATTCAGTTTTGTATCATTATAACAAAACTTTTTTTTCTAACTTGTTTGGTTTTGGTATATCAATATTTCAAATATGAAATATCTTCACAACCTGTTCAAACAGGTATGTTTGTTGTGAAGCTATTTGTATTTGTTTGTTCCTTCATATCAGGATAGTGTTGTAGCTTATTACCATTGCAATACTTGCACAAAACACAGATTTAATTATTCACATGTACAGCTACAATAATTATTGCAAATTTAAAAAATTGCAACAGTAAAAGTCTGTTTTTGATTTGCTGTTAGTAGTGAAATAAGATTGTATATATCATGAGGAATGATAACACCTTCAAACCATACCGACATCACCAGCCCTTCACCAAAGTAACAAATTTTACAGTTAAACAAATTAATTCAATTACATAACTTATAATTCTGAAAACATAATATGGAACCTTTATAGACTAAATATAATCATACGTAAGTAACTACAGAGAGCAGTTTGGCTGTTTCCCATACATTTGGGTTTTGACATATCCTAGATTTTCCATTATATTGGAAATGTTTTTTATTATGAGAGTATGTTGCAAAAACAGTTTGGTTATTTTAACCAATCAGTTGGTTGTCTCAATTGCATTTCAAATATCCCATTACTGCTGAATTGAGATGTTGAAGAGTAGGCCAGCTTAATTAACTTTTGGTGTTGGAATGTTGTTCACAATGACATGTAAATTAGTCATGATTCAAAGTTTACATGTCAATACTTCCCCACTATAAGTTTACATAATTACTGATATTCTATCTGTCATCCTGCACTATTAATTTACTTAGTCATTGTGCACACATTTCAACACTATAAATTAAAATTACGAACTGGCTTACCATCCAACAGCTCAATACTGCAGTATGGTGTGAAAAGGCATATTATTATATTATATTATTATATTGGCATGCAATTGAGGTAACCAACTGATTGGTTGAAATAACAAAACTTTGTTTGCAGTGTAACTGGTTGTATAATTATGTTCTCGAATTAGACCAGCTCCATCTAAACTTTGCAAGTAACAGCCAAACCTTCTTAGTCGGATAAACAAAACCCCTGCTATTAGCTATAATGTTTTCCTCTCTGAAGTCTCACGAGCCAGACTCCTCCTTTTTTTATTTTAGATCGACACGCAACATCGCGAGGGTGCACATGCGCGTGCTCGCGCACGATCTCAAAAAGGGGAGGAGTCGATTGTAAAACGATTATTATATGTAACTTTTACAGTTTATTAACTGATTTTTTATATTATAATATATCACTGATAATGGTAGTAATGAAATGTTTAGTAGTATTATACAAAAGTATTTTAATTCATCATGAACACCAACACAAATTGGAGAACTTCAAGCAACTTGACAAATAATAAAAACTGATTTGATATAACAATACATTTGTACAGTTCATATAAATTAGGTATACATTTTTGATAGTGTTGACAAATATTTACATAATATGACATTTTTCGTGTTTAGTTCTTCCTTGCCTTCCTCTTTCGATATTCTGCACTTCATTATTTATTACCTCCTTATTCTCCTCATCTTCACTTGCATACTTTTTCTTATACTCTTCCATAGCTTCAAGGTAAGAGACGGGAGGCCATCTGTAATGACAGTTAAACTAACATAATGTCATGCGCTTTGGTATGTTATATCCAAGTAAGAGAAATCTCACCTTTTGATAATATATCATTATAACATGGTGTTATGTTAGAAGCAGCAGATGATTCTATGATAACACCATTATAACCACAAGAATGACAGTGGAATCCCTCTATCCTGGACACCTTTGGGACATATATAAACAATGGAAACAGCCAGTCATGCAGGACATTTTCTAATGAATCCAGTAATGTCCAGGAAATTGAAACTAGACTGTATACAAAGTCAAGAGTGGTGAAAATAGGTCAAAATATCCTGTAGTTGGCTCAATGTTCTATACTTTTGAATAAAAGTGTCCTGATTATAAAGGACAGTTTAGGAAATCTGTAACTGCTTTAATACAGGGGCGTCCTCATTTCAGTGTGTCCTGAATAGAGAGGTTTTACTGCAATATAGTATGCATTACAACTAGAATAGCACAATGTGTAGCCAAGTACTGTATTGTGCCTTCCTTTGAAAATTTTGAATACTGTAAACCACTCAACCACACTGAAAACATTCATGAGAAATGGTTGACCAAAGTACTGTATTTGTATATACATGTACATGAACCAGAATGCTGTACTTGTGTCATAGGTAAATGGATCAAACATGCCAACAATTTATTATTTCTGACATTGGGACTGGAAATTAAAGAATACACTTTTCATATAATATAGAAATACCTTAAGCCTACTATTAATTGCGTTCACTAAATTTAAACTCAAGGATTTAGCGTGTATTAATTTTTAGTGAATTTCGAAGCCACACCTAATATTATTAATATGCCTAATAAAATGATCACAAAATCGATTTTTTAGTGTACTAATTTTAGCGATTATTACATTAGTCGCTAAACTCACTAGAATTATAGTACCGTAAATCCTTAAATAGAAGCCGCATTTGAATAAAAGCCTGTCTTAAATAAACGCAGGGGGTTTTTTCAATATGACGCCGGTCTCGAATTGAAGCCTGGGCGTGGTTAAGTAGGTAATACATGTTCTGTGAATTCACACTACTACACTTTCACACACTCGCCTTGCTGCTTTCCTGCAGCTAACGAAGCATGTTTTTGGTATCAATGGCTTTCTTAGAATGTCTTCTGTCTAACAATGTGAATTAAAAGTCACTGTTGTTTAAAATGCAGGCGTTGTACGGGCTAGTACAAAAGTGGGCATTGCTTTTCAAGCACTCGCCTTGCTGTCTTCCTGCTGATAGCGAAGCATAAATTTTATATCATTGGTTTTCTTAAGAACTGTTCTTTCCAGTAGAGTAAGTTAGAATCTTCAGTATTATAAAGCATGATATATTAAGTGCTCTGCCCACACATATGTTTGGGCTATAGCAATAATATTAATAAACAAGAATGCCCATATTAATTATAGACGCTAAAGGGTTAATAGACGCCGGTCTCGAGTAAACGCCTGTCTTAAATAGACGTTTACTTGAAAACCTCTGTAAAGAAATATACGCCCGGGCTTCTATTTAAGGATTTACGGTACATGCTTAAAAGTAGGCTTAAGGTAACAGCTTTCAAGGTGTACAATTCAGTACTTGTCTATATGAAATTATAGTAATGTAGATCTATTCTCGTTTAATCTAGATTCTTGGATGGGATTAAAGTTAAACAGTATAGTTACTGTATGATGCTTTACAAACAAATGATCAGATACCTAATGTAAACCCAATTAAGATCAGTTAGTCAATTGTTTGTTATACAATTTTGATGAGGATCAAATGACAATCACAATTTACAAACTAATTCAAACAATAGTGACCTGAACAATAGACCAAATCATGCCAACTCCAGTATGTAATGATCTTCTCCAATCACGTATCTTAACATAAGTCTAACAGTGACAATTTACAATCTTTTCTTTCATCTCAGGTCAAATTATTATATTACCTTTGTAATTGAACATGTTCCCTATTGTTTCCAGTAAGGAAAGCAAATTCTTCCTTGTTCTCAAAAGCTAGATAATTACTGGAAATGAAATGAAGACACCATCCGCTCAGTTGATTGGCATTGTGTAACTGAGCATTCAGTAGAAGACCTACAAAACATAAATAATAAAAGGTCAATGTTTTCTGTGTTGAGATTTACCATGAGCAATTCCCACTCCCCTCCTCCCCTCCCCTCCCCTCCCCCCCCCCCCCCCAAGTAAAATCTGGAACCTAACTCCAAAGTTGAGCATTGGCCAAAAGACTACTGATATTCATCTCAGAAATATGAAAGGAAAAGATAAATTACTGATTAAAAATAACAACTTCATTGGAGAATGTAAAACAAGAGACCAATCCCCTTATAAATAATAAGGAGCTTCGCAAAAAAAACCATTCCCTCTGTCAATTCTATTATACTGTCCCTGGTAGAAACTTGAAGGAACACTTCAACGTGAACAAGAATCTGTGTACTAAGACTGGAAAAACACAATTCTAAAGAACCTAGTATTTGAGAACACAGAATGGTAAAACACTATACTAGTATACTATGAGTGCTGATAGTAAACATGAGGTATTCTTTGCATATGAATATGAAAGAGTAGATGCATATTTAGAATTACCAATGACATCAATATCAGCATCAGCTATAGACATAGCACAGGCTTTATCTACTTGTTTGGTTATGTATAGTTCACAAAGAGACATAAGTCGTGGTAACACATATTGGTTGGCTACAATGAGAATTCCAATACTGTCTCCTTCTTCAATAGAACTATGATCAGTGTACAGATACTCTAGCATGGCCATAAATGACTCGTGGGTTATTTCTGGTATTTCAATCTGAATAAAAAGGAGAGCAGTGATAATAAAACAAAGTTTGTATTGACTCCATATTTGGAGTCTCTTCTCTCCCAAATTATCAGGGATTGCAGTTTAATAGAGAGCTCCCATTTCACCAGAAATGTCCAGCACTGGTGTTTATTCATATGATCAAGAGCTTTCATCATACGTAGGGTTACTATGTTTTTTTTTTTTACTCAGAAAGCCAAAACACCCATGTTAGGCTTGAAGACCAATTAATATTTACTCACATAACTATTTAACAATTACATCCATATCTTACTAAAAAAGCAGATGGCATTGCTTAAAATTTCAGTTTTTAGAAGCAAATTTCCCACAAATCCAGTAAAATAATACTTGCCTCTTGAACATTGCTTTCAGCAAACCCTCCAGTTAACATAGCACCTAGCACTTCACAGCGTGTGGATAACACAAGCTTATGTGCATGTACAAGTTGTCCCTCAACACAAAACTGAACATCAGACATCAAGGGCTTATTGAAAAACAGTTGCTTAGCAA